>JAGXTR010000007.1:1200000-2400000 GCA_018398605.1 Biscogniauxia mediterranea | reverse complement strand
GCACGTCTTGGTTACGACTAGGTATGTAGTACTTATAGTATGTATGGCCATAGCTGCAAGGTAACAATTCCTGTATGTATAAGTCCTTGCTCTTTACATCTTGATAGTCCCGATTTATTACATATCAGTCTCTTCAACCTCCTCCTTTTGACGTGTATTTGATCGATTCATCGTTCGATAATAGGTAACCCAAAGCCCTTTCACGTTGCTAGTTTGCAACCCAAGCTTTCGCGACCTAAACTAACCTGGTCATCACGGACCAATACAAGAGACGGTCAAGAGGGTTAGCTAACGGGATCACCGCCAGTGAGGGGGCTTGAGCGAGGGGTGCTTAAGTGGAGTTCTGCAAAGACGGTCAAAGAATATTTCCATCGAATATGTCCATAATCCATATCCATGATCCGCGGCACATCAGAGGGCGTCCCGCAGTTCTTACCAATGTCTAAAAACAGCCAGACGAGCCAGATGATCATACACTAGTGTACCTACATATCAGTTTTTGTCAATGATGAGCATCGTGATAGACACGTACCTGACGACAAGTCCTTCGCCGGGTCCATCCCCGCTGTTAAAAAATCATCTAGTCGTCACGATAAGCGCAGCGCCACTTGTCTCCATTCAAGGCCTGCAGTCTTTGTGCTATCTCCCACCACCCGCCTTTCTTTTTTCCGTCCCTCCTGTGGTTAACGACCGACTCGTCCCCGTCCCGAGTCACTCCATTGTGTCTATCTTGGTTGGACGCATGCAAGTCCTGGCTAACTAGCTACTAAGATAGTCTGATTTAAGAACCCGTCTGTTCTCCCCTTAACTTTTGTATGATCTGTGTGAGTGTTTGTATAGGCGCAGAGAGCGCCAACTTACTGGGATGAAGAAAAGGTCGACAAATGGGGTCTGTCAAACTTGCGTACATATGCAGATGTTGTGTAATCAAAGTATTGTACATACATAGAGCTTGCGACATTGAACAGCGTCACATCATATTGCATCCCGATCTCGCCTAGAAACCGACTGCGATGAGTTGTTGTAATGTGCTGCAGGTGCGCCTGATCTTCAGCTACTCCGGGCCAATCATCACGATGCGCCCCGAGCTGGGTCTCCTGAATGGGCGGCTTGGGTGGGCTCTTTCGTCTGAAAGGATGAGTACCCCCTTCTCGTGGGCACCCTTGCTGGGGTATACACACGCAGACACGCTCAAGTAACCGGATCCAAGTCGGCAGCAATAATGGATTCACCTTGGCCCGGAGAAACCGACTAACTATATACTTAATAACCGTTCCCTCCTGAGAGGGTTCGTGAGGTGAATCCACCCTGGACCTTACTGTTCACATCTGTCTTATTAGCTTGTTATGCGGTAGCCAGATATCCCTTGCCAATTGAGCGGATACTAGACCGCTGTCGTTTACTCACCGCCGGGTCCTGGACTAAGAAAGGAGTGGCTGACTGGCTCGACTGGAGGCTTTATTTTTACCGCTGCTCCCATTGAAGCAGAGGCCAAAAGAACATCAGCTATTCACATCTTACCTCGACTCTACGTACGCTCTACCACGGGAGAGCGATCTAGTCACAATGGCAGTCGAAATCGTTACCATTGTCAATCAATCCGGCAAAGTCATCAGCACTGTAAGTTCCAAGTGCCAAGGGACTTACTCCCCTGTCTCTATTATTTTGAGCTAGATACCCCACCGAAATTGACTTGGAGTTTTGTCTTATTCCACTTACTTCGTTACCTCGCTCAAGTCGAGTAGTACTTATTTGGTAGCACTAGTATGAGCATACAATTTGCTAACAGACGATGTCTAATGTGATAGGGCCAACACATATTGAACGTTCTTAAGGAGGCTAGGGCTACTTATCAAGAAAAGAAAGCAGCTCTTAAAGTTGAACGCGCCATCAAACGCAGTCAAACCTTTGACGTAGCCGCCGAACCTAGATATGACGATGCGGTCGACCACGGGCTTATTGGCTGGCAGCAACGGTCATCCTTCGATGATGGGGCCTCCCGGACCTCATCTCGTAGGAGCCACCGCTCTCGAAGCTCGAAACACCGTTCCGTATCAGAGTCAAGGCCGGCCTTGACTGAGGGCAACCTGAAGACTCACTCTGAGGTCTCATCCACGGCCCCATCACGCGTCCCATCGGCGTACAAATCGTCCTACGGGGAGAATGCGCTCAGAGCGCCGCTGCCTACGCATCTAGAGGAGTCGGAGACACTGGTCCCCGCAAGACGGAGCGTATATATGCACGGGTCAAGGTCCGATCCGTCAATCCAGGAAAATGGTGGAAAGGGCAAAAAAGATATTGATATGAATTTGGCATATGGCGATCTCCCCCCGGACCTAGAAGAGCGGGTTGACCTCGACCCAGCATACAAGTCCGAGGAGAAGGAGCAGGAAGCAGAGGACCTTATTGACAAGATCGAGAATATCTTGACAGAAGCCCACTGTATGCACCACACCGCAACCCATATTATCCAGCACCTGCAAGACAACCCCGAAGCCGCGGCCGCCGTGGCGCTCGCGCTCGCTGAACTGTCGGCACTCCTTGGGAAAATGTCGCCCTCATTTCTCGCCATCCTGAAGGGAGGCAGTCCCGCCATATTCGCCTTACTTGCGAGCCCTCAGTTCCTCATCGCGGCCGGCGTGACGGTCGGAGTAACGGTGGTCATGTTTGGCGGTTGGAAAATCATCAAGCGAATCCAGCAAGGGCAGGAGGCTAATGCGAGGCGCCCGATGGCTTTCAGCGCGCAGACGCAGGCGCCGAGCGAAGCGGAGTATCCCCCGTCAGAGGTCAGCCAGGGATTCGACGAGGCTCTCGTAGTCGAGGAGGAGCTCAGTTCGATTGAGACGTGGCGGCGGGGTATTGCACCGTTCGGCGAAGACGAAATCGCCGACCTGGAACTGATCAGCCCCGAGGCCGACCGTGCTATGCGAGGCGACGACGCGCGAAGCATTCGCACGAGCCGGACACACAAGACCTCCAAGACCGCGAAGACGAGCAAGCCGCACAAGTCGAGCAAGTCTCACCGGACCCGGAGGGATAGTGTAATCGATGCGGATGACGATGTTCCCGAGCGCAAGAGCTCTACGCGGTCTAAAGCGCGAGACGACGTGAGCGAGTCGGGCAGTCATCGGAGCCATCGCAGCCACCGCACCGAAAAGACAGAGCGCAGCTCTAAGCCGAAGCGCAGCGAGCGGGTTGAGCTTAGAGCCATTGAGGTTGGCCACAAGGACAAGGATAGCTCTCTCGACTCAGTTGTCCGGCCGAAGAAGGATTCCATGCTCAAGTCAATCTTTAAGAAAATGAAGGATCACGACGAGAGGCAGCGAGTGTCGTCGGTGGTACGGTAACGGGGTTCATTTCATGCATTTCTGACAGCGCATTTTCAAGCACCAAGGTACAGGGTTATTGGGCCGGGCTCTGGGAGGGTTTTTCTTCTTTTTTCTTCTTTTTTTCTTTTTGGAGGGGCCGGAATAAATATATAGGGACACTCAGCAATAGGGTCAATGGGGATATGTACAGTACGATGTCCTTGGACAAATGTCAATTATAGATTCATGTGAAAACAAACCACACAAATATAGGCTGTGAGAGTCTTCTCCCAGTTCTTTCAGTTCTGCTCCTCGTTTTTCCTCGTTATGTATGTATACTACCAGTAAGCCTCATTATAAATAACGAGCCGCATCGTCTTCCCCTGGTTAGTGTAGTATTTGTAAATTTGGTTCTTACCTACCAGTCCGATTTGGCCGTTGCCACCAATTACCGGTATACGAGACTTATACTGGTGCTAATTTCAAAGACAAGCCGTAGGGGGTGGACATCCGCCACGACTATGTATTAGCGTGAAGAAAAGATACACGTATGTATACTACTAGGTTACGAGGTACTGTAGCAGGGCTGAAGCTGACCACAGTTCAGTAAGATGCAGCTTTATATAAAATATCTCCCTATGTGAGAGGAATGAGTCGTAACATCAGGTATATAAATTGGGTATACTAAGTGTTGAGAGTATTGCTCTGCTCCTTCGAGCTTCGTGCCAGCACCATAGATGCGCTTATGGATGAGCTGAAGCTTTTCGCAACGCAACTACACTGTATCGGCCATAAGTTAGATCATCCTCCTGCCGTGCAACAGCCGCTTCAGCTTCTGTATCCGTGCGGCCCAGTCTCGCGAGACTCTATTACGTATAGTTACATGTTAGCAACGCGGTGATTTATTTTTAAATTTTCGTCCCTGGCCCAGACCTTCAGTTATGCGTTTTCCCAATCCTACGGGCCTGTGACTGGCCGGACTAGGCCCAGCTATAACTAGAGTGAACATTGTTCCTAGGTTGGTAAAGCGACGGTGGAGTATCATTGGTAGATTGACACGTTCGAATGTATGCATTCATCGTGGTTATAGTGATTTCTGGCCTCTGACCTTAACGGCAGTGTTTCAGGAAGATCGATCCCTGGCACCGCCAGTTAACAGGGGTAAAGGGGCGCAGTGCCTGTACCTGGTTAGTGCTCAGTAAGTGAGGTTGCGACTAGCTGGAGACTTTTGATTCGTATCTGGAACTTTTTTTTTCCTATCATCATCGCCCAACTTTTCATCGACGTTGACAAGGTTGACAATAGTGTATATACACAGGTTGTTATTCAAAGTATGGCCTCCAGGTGGGACCTCTGTGATTTGAACAAAAGTAGGGGACAAACAGGGCTTGAGGGTCATCCAAGAAAGACCTCGGGGAATACAACCTCATGAGACATGGGAAGCCCAAAGGCATGCTACCCTTGATCGCCAAGGTCCTAGAATCGGAGCTACACACGTAGTCCGCGGCATACAATTCGTTGAATATTCGACGAGCGTAGATCTAATTGGCCCAAATTGGATGATTCCCCGTTTCAACCTGAGTGCATACAAAGCTTCTAGTATCAGGGGCCTTTTGGGAGGATTGAGAAGAGGGAAGAAAAAAAAGGTCTTCCCGTCAGGGGTTTGCAGGGAGCTGCGTAATGTGAAGCTGGTGAACCGTCGGTTCGTGAAGTGTATATTAAAAAAACGAGATACCCTCGCCACTTAGAAGATGGGATCCTGGGGACTTGGTAAAAGTTCTAGAACCATACAGGAAGGTCTTCGGCTCCATTTTCATCGCATATCATTTTCCAATATAAGCGCTCGTCCATCTTTCTTCTTTACCTGGCCTTGCTTTTTTGTACCTTCTTCCCAGCCGACCCGCCGCGAGTGAACTGTTCAGTCAATCGCAGTTCATATAAGTTAACCGGGGTTGTGAGCGCGCGCAGCCTATCCTTTCGTTTTCTGTGGTTATTCTCGTTCTTCTTGAGTTTCGGGTTATTGCTGGTCTTAGCTCTCCTTCTCTCTCCCTCGCTCATACCCATCGATCCTCCAGTCTCTCGTGCTTCGGAGGCCCCATCAGAAGACGATAATCTCCCCGCTTTACGATCTTTAAGAACTATATACGCGATGTCTGAGGAAGGCGGCGGGATAACCGTGCATACGACTGCTGGCGATTCGTACGCCGCGGGTCATCATGACCGGGCCGACAAGCAGGACGTGCGAGATGACGACTATCCGGTCTCTCCACAGCGTACCACGATGACGCCGAATCCTTTTAGCAGGAGAAACACAAGCATGGACCTAGATGATTATTTCGTACGTAAAGCATACAATGAATATAATACTCATAAAATATATTCCTTCAATTTGTGCGTGAAGCCTTGAACTAACAACTCCGGGTTTTATTGTGTAGACTGGTCCTCGAGATACCTCGAAGCATTCGAAATGGCCTCTTTTTATGCAACTTCATGGCAGCATCCTGCCCAAGATGGTCGTCCCGCTTATTGGCGTAGCTTGCTGGGCAAGCTTGATAACGGCTATATCTTTGAAGGTCCCTGGCGTCAACCTCGGAATCAGTAATATCCTTCTTACAATCACGGGTTTCGTCGTCGGTTTGGGTCTTTCGTTCCGCAGCTCCACGGCTTATGAACGTTATGCGGAAGGGAGAAGATTCTGGGGTCAGCTTATCCTGACTTGTCAGGTTCTTGGCCGCGTATACTGGCTACACGCTACCGAACGCCCTGACCACTCGAAGAAGGACCTGCTCGGGAAACTGTAAGCTCAGCCCTAAGGACCCCTTATTTGGGGAGACCTTCATGCTTTCAGGGGTCGCTGACTAATGGATTTCCCTAGGACGGCCTTGAACCTTCTCATAGCATACGCTGTAGCCCTGAAGCACAGGTTGCGATTCGAGCCCTATGCTGATTACGAGGATCTTGCGGATCTTATCGACCACCTGGACACGTTTGCGAAGGCGGCTACGAACGAGGGTGCAGTCAAGCCCAGGGCGAGCGGCATGTTCAAGGCAGTGGGTGAGAACTTGGGTTTGTCATTCGCGACGTCGAATCCTCGCAAAGTGATGAAGCGCGCGCAAATGCCGCTCGGCAACCTTCCTCTCGAAATTCTCTGCTACCTTACGGCATATACGGACGAGCTTGTCGCCAATGGCCAGCTCTCCGTGCCAATGCAACAGACCACTGCTTGTAAGTTGTTGCTGCTGGATATTAATACTCCTATTCGTCTAGGTTAAGGCAATCCCACTAACCAGAGCACCATCTAGATAACGGCCTCCAGGCTCTGAATGACGTGATGATAAACGTGGAGCGTGTGCTCAACACGCCGCTGCCCATTGCGTACGCGATTGCCATCTCACAGATCACCTGGCTGTACGTGTTCCTGCTGCCGTTCCAGCTGATCCTGACCCTGGGATGGGTGACGATCCCGGCGACGGTAGCTGCGTCGTACATCATCCTGGGCATCTTCTTCATCGGCCACGAGGTCGAGAACCCGTTCGGCCACGACGTCAACGACCTGCCGCTCGAGCTCTTCTGCCAGCAGATCGTCCAGGACATGGAGACCATCTCGGCACGCCCCAAGGCCCGTATGGCCGACTTCGTCGAGGACCCCCGCAACAAGGTCCTCTTCCCGTATAGCGACAGCACCTACGGCGTCTGGTCCCAGCGCCCCGAGGCCGTCATCCGCTCCACCCTGCGCAAGCGCCCCTACGCCAACTACGACAAGGCCATGGAGAGCTCGACGAGGGGCAATTCGGTCAAAACGGGCGATGGTGTCTGATGTTGAAAATATAGAAACAGGCCCCGAGTATATGCTTGTTTTACAATCATCGACCATCAGCACACGGTTGTTTTTCCACTCTCGCGCCCCTCGATTTAGTCAAGCGGCCCGACTATCACAATGATAGCACGCCCCTGTACATATTATTAGCATCTATTTATTCATTGTAATCAGTTTTATATTTTTATTTGGTTATTTATAAAAACAACGAGGAACGGCATGTCGGCGGTGTGGGTTTATTGTTTTTACATAGCCCTTTAGTCTGGTTTCGAAAACACGTTATACGTCTGGTATTTCTATTTACATGTTATACAGGTTACCTATCTGATTGTATATAGTACTTACATATCGGGGCGTCTTGAACAACATAAAAAAGCATATGGGTTTCAACTTTCACCTATCTGGCAGAGTTTTCTTTTTCTTTGCCCCTGTGGTTCACAGTTTGAGAATCGAGGATCTGTTTACTTGCTCTTGTTGACTTACGGAGACATGTATGAGTTTACCTTGGGTAAACGAGGTGCAATACGGAGTATAGTAGAATAGGGGTGCATATGACGACTACGAGTTTATGTTATATACGCAGTCAAGCAACCAAACTTATGTGACTTGAACTCGGACTGTCGACCTCAAAGCAAGACCCTTGCGTTTCGTGGCACATGAACATGTACGGAGTGCATATACAGTAGGTTAGGTCTCTCAACTGTCAAGTGTAAAGACTCAGCGATGCAGCTTAGGGGCTCATACATATGCAGTAACGAGACGTTATGACGATTTAACCTACTACATTAACTCAGTTTACATAGGCGCTGTGCTTTGATTAGTTGCTTTAATGTTACTAATGTTACTAGTGTACTAGGTATACAGCGCAGTAAAAGCCAGTCAGACCGCAGGAACCTTATGCAGCAAATGAGGTCACTCACCAGCGTCATATTGCATATAGTTTATATCAATATCGCATACCGCGGTCTACTACATACTAACTGCACTAACACAAAACACTACCAACCGGACGAACGAAAGCGAAAACAATCCCTGCTTCATCATCATTGCGTATGCCGTATGTATGATCTCATACCCACCGAATGAAGCCTGCATTGCTGAGCTCTTGTTATGTATCATGGCATCCAGCGACTGAATGCCTTGTCGGCAAATGTTCCCCAGCAGCTCTTTTCTAGTTCTCTCTTAAAAAGACACAGCTGGCCGAGTTACTTACAGCGCACCATGGCCTCATCGTCGCCTGCCAAGGCCGGGCTCAAGAAGCGCGCAGTAGCCGGGTCGTTCCTCTTCAAGATTCCCCATGGCGATGAGAAGCAGGCTAAAGTCGCGTTGTTCAGACGCAGCGGAGGGGTCAGCACCTACCAGTACGGCTCGATGAAGCATCGCACTATCGATGCGGACATGCGCTGATTTCCAGACCAGACACAAACTGGCCCCCGTCTCGGGGAGTATCGAAGCAACTGATGCTACTCCGATGGCCACAGCTCTACGCGAGATACAAGAGGAAACGACGTTGACCCCCTCGTCGCTTGAATTACTGCGTGTCGGAAAGCCGTACTCTTTTGTCGATGAGTCGATCGGTCGGGAGTGGACCATTAACCCGTTTGCCTTTCGTCTTAAGGACACCACTGAGGGTGGCAAAGGAGAGGCGGGCATCAAATTGGACTGGGAACACGAAGGCATTGAGTGGTTCGATCCCCTAGACGTGAAAGAATCGGATGATTTTGGTGGAGTTCCCAAACTCGTGAATAGCTTGCGGCGGGTTTGGCCTGAGTATGATCTTGGCCCCCGGGCGGGCAAAGTATTGACCGATGGCCTGCAACAACTGCGAAGTGACCATGAGAGTGGTGCGCGGCAGCTTGCGGCGATGAGCCTGTCTATTTTGAAAGGCGTCATTGCCGAACTCGGCCACACGTCCCCTCTTGACGAATCATGGTGGTCCAAAATCCGGATGGTTGCTTGGCATCTCTGCAAAGTCCGCGAGAGTATGGGAGCTGCCATAACCACTGCAGTTGTAAAGGCACTGGATCAAATAGAAGCTATATATCTATTACCAGACATGACCCCAGCAGAGAAGGTTCGACAAATGGTCGAGGGCCTCGATGCCCAGCTGGAGAAACGGAAATACGCCACTGATCGAATCAGTAACTCATTCGTATCTTATCTACGGCAGAGTGTTCTAAAAGACACAGGATCAAAGAAAGAAGTCACCATGCTCACGCTATCATCTAGTTCTACTATTTTGCACAGTCTCATACAGGCTGTTTCTTCTCTGGAAGTCACACTCAACCTCCACGTGCTGGAATCTAGGCCTCTGTACGAGGGCGTCACCCTAGCTTCAAAGCTGCTCAAAGGCATAGGCCAGGGGGGCAAAATGAACGTCACGCTTTACTCTGATGCATCAGTTGCTCTCGCTGCTCGCAACGTCGACGTCCTTCTCCTTGGAGCCGATCGAGTTAGCTCCGCTGGAGATGTCAGCAATGTAAGTCAGAATTTATGCTTTAAAGTTCCCTCGTAGGGCCTCGGTATAGTCCAAAGACTACGACTAATGGTGTTGGCGTTAGAAAATTGGATCGCTCCCTGCCGTGCTTAGTGCGCGATATGTCGCGCCTAACTCAAAAGTAATCATCTTGAGCGAGACGGAAAAAATTGCGAGTCCGGGCTCGATGGACGAGCATGAAGCCGAGGAAAATGACCCAACAGAGTTGACCCGAGATTGGCAGGAAAAGGTGAAGGGAATCGACGTGATTGACAATGCACTACGAAGTGCCCGTTCCGGTCCCGAGCCCCCAGAAGTCATGGTCAAGAATGTATACTTCGAATGGGTCCCTTCTGACTTAATTAATGCTTATGCTACCGAGGAAGGCATTTGGACAGTCGAGGACATCGGTAAAAGGTCCCTATGGATTGGCAAAGAAATGGAGAGGTTCTTCAAGGATCTTTAGTCAACTGCCTACAACACCCATCGCCAGTCACTCGATTTGCTACAGAAAAGTGATTATATTCAATTCAATTTAAATAATGCACACATTGAAACTTTTCTATATATGGTATAGATTATACATATTCATTAGCGCGGGCTGCCAGATTCCTAGAGAGCCGAAATCCGACCAAGTTCCCCGCGATATTGGGAAGGGCCAAGTCCGGGCGTCTAGCAGACACCATCGGGGATCTTGTTGCTTCCGGTGCGGTTGCGGGTCGAGTACACGGCACCCTCACCGAGACCTCGCTTGGCGAAGGCGGTCCAGAGCTCGCACACATTGTCGCCGCCAGTGAGGGCCTGGTCGGCATCGATGATGGCATCACGAGCCTGAATGAAGTTGGGGTTGCAAGGTTGTCTAGACAAAAGTGTCAGTTGGGCTGGGCTCGGTTTCTCGTAATTCTATTGGGAATATGGGGTATTTGCTTACAGTGCCATTCCGTCGATGATAAGCTTCATGGTCAGGAACTTGCCGTCGGTCGGGACGCCGTTGGAGTCGAAGGTGGGCTTCGTGTCGAGGTTGAGGCCGTGCTTGTCGATCAGGTTCCACATGACCTCGTAGAGCATCGTGGCCCAGACCTCGCCGATGTCGTGCACCTCATTGTAGGTGTTCAGCGTCGTGTACATGTACGGGTTCACGTCAAGCTTGGTCGAGTACTTGTACGTCCGGATACCGTCGGGGTTGTTGTAGACCCAGGCGCCGAGCGAGTAGTCCGTGTCACGGGTGTCGCCCTCCTTTAGGCGGATTGCGGTCGCCATGAAGTCACCCCATCCCTCGCCCATACCGCCGGCCTCGGTAGTGGACAGGCAGTTCGAGTTCGCGGGGCCGCCAGTCAGACGGTTGGACACTGGCGAAAATAAAGTTAGCTTAACTGTCATGTCAAGATGTGAGTTATCTAGGGACGAGAGTCAACGCACAGCCGTGGGTGTATTCGTGGATGATGACACCGGCCTCGAAGGCACAATCTCTGTAGGGGGTGGAGTAGGTCCAGAGGTACATGCGCATACGTCCGGGTTGTCCATCAGGGGGAGTCGCGAAGTTGGCATTGTTGGTGCCGGAGCCGTCTTGCGAATTGAGGATGACGGAGTCGCTGCCCCTGCCGCCCTGGCCATTGTTGTTGACCTCAAAGTTACCAGCCGCCTCGGTAAAACCAAGGTCGTATAGCACGTCGTGGTAGGTGTTGGCAGTGTAGAACAGCTGCGCGACCGACGCGTCGGCATAGGTCGACGGGGGCGTCATGGTGGTGTCATAGTCGTACTCAAAGGCGAGCGACGAGCTCTCCGGGCGGTAGTTGTTGAGATAATCACTCCCGCCATCGGGGTTAGTCTGCGCTATACCGTTGTCTAGAGGATTCCTGAGTCAGCTATGGAACGTGGCCTGGTTCTCTCGCCGGAGGTTGAGCACCCCGCAATACACCAAGGGAATACTTACTGCCACGAGTAGTATCGTAGTCAGTGGTTCCGTCCGAAAGCCAGGTGAACTCGGACGTCTCAAGGTCCCATGGATCAGTAACGACCTCACGGCTACCCTCATCAGGGTCGTTGATACCCCATGGGCTAAGTCCAGGTTAGATTTGGTCCTATCTCAACAATAGGGTATTGCATTACTTACAAGACTTTGTAGGTAGCCTCAGCAACCCAGTCGACCACACCGTGAACTGCCTCGTTCGTCTCAGCATCGACGTACGAGAGCAGCCAGTTGTCAAGAATATCAGTCTCGACTCTCCAGGTCAGAGCCAACTCGCCGTCCGACTTGACTAGGTAGACCAGGCGGGCCTCCGGGTCCTTCTGGGCACCCGAAGTTCCCTTGAGGACATACGTCTCGGTACCCTCTGCAGCCTCGGCAGTTGCCTCGCCGGTAACTGGCAGCTCAAGGATGGACGCAGCTCCCGAGAGAGCCTTAGCAGCATCGGTGAAGCCACGCTTCTGCAGAGGGCTCTGCTCCGGGATGGCGCCCTTGAAGAAGGAGTTACCATAGGAGAAGACAGATCCATCGGCAGCGATCTATAATTGTATATCAGCTTTCTGCTTTTTGCTAGCCGGATCTTTCTGGGGTCAAGGGTACTCACGTTGACGTTGAAGTCGGCATTGTCAATGTCAATTCCATGGGCAGTCTGCTTGAAGTGGACGTGCGCGATTCCGTTGTTTCCAATGTAGTGGTCGTCGACGAGGCGGAATGTAGCATCCGGGAGAACTTTCTTCACGACCTCGGTCGCGGTGTCGACGTAGGAGGCACGCTTGAGCAGACCAACGGCCGAGTCGGTCTTGGTTGCAGCTTGGTTGGTGTACTCTGCCTCATGAGTGAGACGGTACGCATTGAGGTCTACCGTCCGGCGTCGGAGGCTGGACTTGTAGGTATGCGTGTGAGTAGGATGACTCTCAACGGGCAATGAAGCCCCGAGAAGGCCAAGGAGCAACAGCGACTTCATCTTGAATGCTTGATAAGCGGCAGAGCTTCAGGAATCCGGACAGGCTTCTGGGGAACGAGTGAGTGTGCCTGATGAGCTTGAGCTATTCGATACTCCATGATGGCTCGTCATTGAGTATTATATAGTCAGTTCCTCAGCTTGAGCTAAGCTTTAACCAAGCTATGCGCCGAGATCCCGCTCAAAGGAGCTTCCTCTTTCGATCAAAGAAATCGTGAGCAGTATGAACGAGGTTTATCGGTAGGGGTAGACTGAATAGAGAGTAGTTCTACCTGTTGACTACAGTCGCGTGCATGTCACTTGGGACAATCTTCTGGAGGTAGAGCCATCCCAGAAAGAATATGAAGTGCATGTAATGGTACGCGATTGGCATGGTATCATCGTCAGTAGTTCTACTTGTGGGAATACGAATCCACGAAAGGAAAGACATTAGAACCTAGAGGAGAAACGGCGCGCACCTGAACAAGGACATCTGACGCCCGGGAGCGTCTCTGATCACGGTGGATCGGCCGCCAAGACGAGCTTGATACGAAGATGGTTCGGCATGATCCGGATTGGCAGTTGGGCGTTGTCCAACGGCGGCGGCTAAGGCACACGACCCTACTGCAGTATGCGGGCACCGGCATGCTTTGCTGTAAGGAGAAAGCAGCATCCGGAGACGGCTCACTCCAGCTATCGAGTTCATGATTTACTCGGACTGAAAGACGTATGCCGGTCGATCAGAGACATTGCGGCTTGGTCATATTGACGCTGAAGATTAATTCACCACTGTTCGAGCGAATATCATGTAAACTAAGACGGGTCACAGCATTCGAAGTGGGCGAAACGTTTTCATTTCGGAGAGTGATCGTCGATTCATGTTTCCCGTTTGATTCTTTCTCAAGGGGAGTTTGCTCTGGCTCTTCGACATTCTTCTCACGGCCTAGTTCTGAATTCGAATATCAAGCGAGGCCAACCTTACAGCCTTGGCGCTCCGCTCACCAAAGCATGACCCCATGTCTCAATGCTCATCTTGGCATCATAAGACCAATCATAGAGTGTGGGTGAGGGATGGGTCAGGCACATCAAGATAAGAACTCTCGCACTAGGACATGATGCATTGCTAACCATCGCTCGTTCGCTATCCCACTGCCGGTCTCTCTCTTAAGCTTCTTGCTAATCTAGCGCAGGAGGGATGTTTAGATAGACGAGGCTAGATCTGAAGCCTGTATGGTTCGTATTTGATATGCAACATTTTGAGCCCTCACTGAGCCAAGACTTTTAAAGCTTTCCGTCTCGCAGACCTTCCGAGAACAGAAGGAGAGCCGAGAATGCTCGATATTATGGCGTTATCAAATTGCGTGCGAACAAGCGACTCCTCGACTTCGGCCGTAGTCTCACCTCCCATCTACGATGGAGAATACCATCACAAATCAAGGTTATTCTTCTCGATGCTCTTGGCGTATGTATTTACGATACCACATCAAGCAAGAGGATTAGAACCCGAAAGTCCTAGCGGCTAGACTGGTCCTATTAGAAGCATGGATGAGAAGCATCATTTGAGCTGAGAGTCGTCCTTGGAAGGTGGCATTATGCCCCGAACCCTAACCCGTCAATTTGTTGAAGATTCATCTTGTAAACTGCTCGCAGAAATATATACCGAACTGCCCAATACATCTGAGAGATCTTACAGCCTAGGGTACCGACCCGGGACGCCAAGGAAAGGACCGCAACCTTGCGTCAAACCCCGGGGAAATGTAATGTCCCACCTTGTAGAAGGAGCAAAGAGAATGGGAAAGGGCCATCGATTTAGAAAATGATATTGCTCGGTCAATACACCTAGGTAGTAGATCGCGTGACCACGACAATGGTAGTAGGAAAGCATGAACGAACTTCCTTGGCCGCGCGGGTAGACATATTTAGTACCGCTTATAACAATAACAACCGGTATTATAGCCCAACATGGTCGTTCCCGCTTGCGACTATGCGAGCCTTGCTGCCGGGGGCTAACTGCGAATAACGAAGATGCTCTCATGTGTATCGCGCGCTTTACGCATTTGCATCCCCCGTCTTTAGGGGTTAGGTATCCTCGTTAGACTGAGCTTTGTCATATGAACTGCATAACATAACTACGATTCTGTGATCGATTGATATAATCGTCGTCGTGACCAGGTTCAATACGAGAAGCACGATTCTCCTTCCCCATGGTGGTATAATCTGTTGCGGGGGGGGACAACTATCTTGAGCCCCCCTTTTAGATAGTACAAAAAGAGCTTGGCAACAGTAAATCAATACGGGTAATGGAAGAACTGTCGTTTACATGAGCAAAAGAGGAAGGGGGGGAAACACGAGGAACTTTTGACGATACGGTGAAGCCCGGAATGAAGAGATATTAGAAACTATCAGGTTGACAAACTTCACGATAACCTGTAAAGTGACGGAATTAGCTGTGGAGAAGATTATATGATAAACCACTGCTAAATGACTTAATGACTACCTAACACTATGAAAAACGAATAGCCCCTGTCTATTTTATTTATACATTCTGAGTATACGGGAAAGGGGTGGTTTGAACCAAGCACTTCACGATGACGACTTTAACGTCGATACAATCTCTCTGATCAACTCCTGAGCCTGGGATGATGAAAAACGAGACGATGGACAAAAGACCCCGATGTCCATGGACTCGGACCGAACTGCTACTTCAATATCGACCGCATCCTACATGTTTGACAAGAGGTTAGCTTAGCTTGTCAACTGGATGAATAAGGGGGGGCTTGCAACATTGATGTATGTTATATCGTGCCACGTCAGGGAACAACTTACAACATATGATTCTCTAACTACGTTTGGCAACAGCGTCTCCGCGTCCGGACGCGCAAGATATGATGCAACACGGGCAGCATTCTGGGTGGGTGAAGACTCCAGGTCTGGCACCTCGCTGATAGAGATCGAACTTCCATCAATAGCCGACGGCGAGTCGGGAAGAGAAAGGAAGTTGACAAAGGTGTCGATCTGCACGCCGGTCCATTTGTGAATCTCCCACAAACTGGCAGAAGCATGCTCGAAGCTACTGATGTCGAAGATGTCCTTCTGGATCTCGGCGGCCAGAGTGCCGATATCTTTCTTGAGGGGATCGACGACTCTGAGGGGGAGGATGTTCAGGGTTGGCAGCGGGACCGTCTCAAGATCTGGGAGACTGGATCGGTTGGCCAGGTATATGCCAAAGACGACATTGTCGCCCTCGACGCCGCGAGAGTGACGGCGTCTCGCGAGGACGCGGGAATATGCCGCGAAGAAGAGCGCTTGGATCGTGATGCCGTGCTCAGAACACAAGCGCTTCAGCCGGGCTAAGTCGCCGAAGACGTTCTTCTGAAATTCAGCAACAGGTTGCCCGCCATGGATCCGGGATCCCGGCTGTTGGTCTAACAAGCCGGCTCGCATTCCATGTTGAAGGTATGATGTCCAAAACGTCTCCCCCTTGGCTTTGGTTTGGGGGGCATTGTGTTCCAATACAAAGTTGTACCACGCATTCTGATGGTTTAGGCTCCTCAGAGTGGGAGATGAGCCACAAAGGCTTGTAAGGCGCTGTATAATGTTCGGGAGACTGACGCCATCGTAGACCGCATGGTGAATATGAAGATAAAGATGTAGGTCCCCTGGGCGAGATTCTATTATCTGGACGAAGGCGAAAGGGGTTGCTCCGTATACGAATTCGTATAGACCACCTTCTATTTTTGTAGATATTCTCTTGGCGGTTGTATTTGAAAGACCCGGTTTGGAAACTATCTGAACGAACGGAGCCGCCGAGGATCCAGTTGAGACGAAACTCGTGCGTAGAATAGGTATTTCGTCTACCAGGGCTATCCAAGCTTCCGATATGTCCTGATGATTGACCTGACCCGAGATCTTGTATGCAAACCTTGAGAAGAAAACAGAACCATTGGTATTCTGCCAAGTGCTTAGCATATGGACCTGCACAGGTAAAGCTGGAAGAACCCTCTCAACCGAGCTGGGATCTAGCCTCGACTTTTGGACCACACGAGCAGTATCAAGACTATCGTGAGCAAAAACTTGATCAGCTGAAAGCTCGGAAGAACTGCCCTTCATTTGGTTAATGGGTGTCGATAGATGCTTGATAATATGCCCAATCGATGGCGCTTGTAGTATATCCCTGACGGATGCATTCAAGCCGCGCTTTCGAAGCATGGAGACTGCCTTGATGGCACTAATTGAATCGAGACCAATATGGAAAACAGACTGTTCAAGTCCAATGGTATGCTTTTCCATGCTTGATAGCTCAGCGAGAACTTCCAGCAAGGGACCTTCCGCAACTGAATGCTCGATAGCATCAGGGGCAGGGACGGTTGGCTTCGATTCTGTAGTGGCGCGAGATATATTGCTTAGTGTTACGGGTTCTAACCCACAGATAGACACCCGACCCGAGGCAACGTCAAAGTCCAAAACCTCTGCTTTTGGTTTCCCGGATAGGTGATGTAACACGACCTCCAGGTCAGATAGAACCTTTTCCGTGTCTTCTGAAGATGCATATCTTTCATCACAGGCTATGTGCCACACGACAGATTGCTCCGTAAGCTCCAGTTCTATACAAACTGGGTATTCCACTGCAGAAGACTCATGTACCGATTTCACAAGAGGAGCATCCGTGACCGGCTGCTCTTTGACATTTTTCAGGAGGAAAAGGGTGTTGAATAGCTGGTCTCTTTGTGCCTCTGAGAACCTTTGAGCTCTCCGCAATGGAATATGCTGGAACTCTATGATGTTGGACATGATATCTTGAAGGTATTTGAGATATTCCGTTACGTTCCAGTGGAGTATGACTCTCAGGGGTACAGTGTTCATTGTCGGAAACAATAAATTTTGTGCTTCGTCAGTTTCTCGTCCTGACAGAACTACTCCAAAGGTAACATCCAATGATTTGGACAAGGAGGCTAGCACTGCTGCCCAGCACCCTTGACCTAAGATCTGCGGTGTAATGCGATAATTCTTGCAAATGGCCCTTATGTCTGAAAGGCTTAGCTGTGATTCTTTCTTCGATCGATGTACATCCGTTGTCGCAGCTTCTGGTGGATGTCCGACCTCTTCAAGTAAAGTTGGGCGAGCGCCATGTAAAAAATCGGACCAAAACCCTTCAGATTGTAAGCTGGGGTAGGAGATTAGACGCTCAAGATATGGGGCATATTGTTCTCTTGCCGTGTAATGACCCGCATATGCTGCCTGTACGTCCTTATGGAGCATGTCAAGGGACCAGCCGTCGTAGAGGGCATGGGCTATGGAAAGGACGAGAAATTTCCTATCCCCCATTGTCGCGATACTCAGTTGAAATAGGTCCGAGATGCCTTTGCCTGCTGCTGCACGCTCTCGAGCCCGATTGATGACTGCGGTGATCTCACTTAGATCGCAAATATCTATGGGAGGTCCGAATTCGAGTTGTTTCTTTTCAATGATCTGACAATATGCGGAATCTACTCTTGGATCATCAATTTCGGCGAATCTGGTTCGCAAGATGGGTGAACTTGAATACACAGTCGACCAAGCTGATTTCAGACGATCCACATCTGTTCCTGGTAGAATCTCTAGGATATCATGGTTGAAGTATCTTTGGAAATCGGATAGTATCATATCTGCGACCAGAGAGTCCTGGATTGGTGTGGGCGGTAGGACAGCATCGATATCCTGGAAGTCCATCCCGCATTGCCTGAGATGGTTTTCCATCAGAGCGATAGAAGTTTCAAAAAGGTTTGACCGAGGTGAAGAAATACCAGAGTCACCATTACCAATATCATCTGAAAGCATGATGCTTTGTATCGTTGGTCTTCTTATCATATCGCTGACAGATACCTGGAAACCAAGTCGAGTCAATCTAGAGACCAGTTTGATTATATCAATACTGTCTAGACCAAGCTCAAATAGATTCGTTGCTTCTGAAACCTCATCATCTTCAACACCAGCAATGGAAGCGATCTCATGTTGAATCTGGTGTGCCTGCTTGCTCCATGTAAATGTTGGATGTGCCGTGTCTGGTGTACTTGGAACGGTCAAATAGGTATCGGATGTTACTGATGAGGCTGAAGTCGCTGTATCAACACGGGGGGTTTCGCATTTCGTGGGCAGGGGTGTGTTGTCGTCCGACGCAGCTAGCGATTGTAGATAGCCGGCGAAGTCATTCAGGAGTAACATGATAGAATCGTCATCGGCGATTCCAGCTTTGGTTGCAACGGTGATTTTCAGCTTCTGGCCCCGTGTTAATATTGCTTCAAGTGCTAGTGGATAGTCCAAGTCTCCAGTGGAACTGGTCGGTGATTCCAGGGGTCCATTCTCTTCATCGGCGAAAAGGTCTTGGTCAAATGTGAACAGTATGTCAAATAGAGGCCTTCCTTTGGAGCACCATTTTTGTATATCTCTGAGTGGAGTGTGGACGAAGGATAGAACTGTCGTGTTATACTCATGGACACTGTGGACTAGTGAGGCCCAGGTTGGAGTCTTCGAGTCGTCAACTCTAAAGGGTAATGTATTGAACATAGGGCCAATAACCTTGTCTACGCCATCGACCACAATAGACCTCCCAGAAAAGATAACGCCAATAGTCGGCGAGGAGGGAAAATACTGTTGTAGAGTAACTAGCCAAGCAGCTTGTAGTATAGTCTGGTGCGCCACGCCCAAGGCTCTGCGTCGTTCCTCTAGGCCGTCTATCTGGATCATCTGGGTCAGGATACTATCCGAAGGGCTAGGATCGGGACATAGTGTAGGCATTGGCTGGAAAAAGTGATCTTTGAAAAGTGACTCCCAGAATGGACGAGACTGGTGATGGCTTAGGAGAGGCCCATTTGGTAGCATGTCGATGAATGCTGGTCCATATTTGGGTGGGCTATGGTTATATTCTCTGTTTATGTTTCGAAGCAAGAGCTCGAAACTGTAAGCATCGTATAACCCGTGGAAAAGACGCAACACAAGTGTATGCTTTTCGGAATGCTCGAAGTGGTCAACTTCTGTTAGATGACGCAAATGTCGCTCGTTGGCTTGCAACCACTGATGGCGACGGCCCGTTATGGCCTCCTCGATATCCCCCCCTTTAACATGGATGTGGGTCCATCGGATCAATTGATCCTTGATCGCAACTTGAATATAGCCATCAGAGGTTTCGAGAAATGCAGTTCCTAATATAGGGCATGCGGCAGTTGCACTATCGAAGCATGCTTTCAGGCGTGTAAGAGACACGTCCGTATCCAACTCGAATCGAAACTCGTTAAAATAGGCTGACTTATCACCGAGGGTTCTGGATCTCGCGATCATTCCTTCTTGAAGGGGGCTGCATGGGGCTATGTATTTTACTCTGGTTCTGTCCACATCTAGGACTCTGCAGACCATGCCAATATATTTATGGTATAGCGCATGTATCAACTGCTTGATCTGCATCACCTGATTCGTGGAAGTGTTCGTGTCTGTCTGACTTAAGGCCTGTGCAAGTTGACAGATTTGAGGATTACGCAGTATGACTGAAGGGTTAGCAGAAGTGAAGCCTAGGGTCCGAAGCTCTCTGGCCAGCCTCAGAGCTGTAATCGAGTCAAGACCAAGCTGAAATATAGTGGATGATGGTGAGATGCCACTCTCTTCGATTGGTACAATCTTGGATAACGCCTGTGATATGACTTGTTCCTTCTCATTCAATGGTCGGCTTGCTTCCATCGACCCTGTTGAGAGACTCCTTAGTTCCTCTAGCGATAACTCTGCGAAAAGTTGCTTTAATCGTTTGGTTTCGGCCTTGTTATTGGCCGACAGCGGGATAAAGGGGATGCATATGATATAAGTAGGAACCATATATCCAGGAAGACGACCTTTGCAAGCATCCTGAGCTATCCGAGATATCTCATGGAAGTGCTTTTCGTGGAAGACTTGTAGATTGACTGAAGGTGATGCCTGAACTGAAGATGGGACCACAAACGACACAAGGAGATCTCGGTCCTGCTTGTCACGTCTTGTAACTAAAGTAACCACATCCGTTATCCGGCCCAACAAACTCTCTTTGATGGCATGATTTATCTCCCCTATCTCGAGTCTCTGTCCGCGGAGCTTGACTTGGTCGTCTGCTCTGCCTAGGAAATCGAAGGAACCATCATGGAGTACCCGTACGAGATCACCGGTACGATACACCCGTTCTCCGTTGTGCTTTAGGTAAGGGAATCTTTCTTCAGTGAGGCTTTGCCGATTTAAGTACCCCTTCCCAACAAGTCTTCCCGAGACGCAAAGCTCGCCGACACCGCCTCGAAGCACTGGTATCTCGGTCCCAGGCTCAAAAACGTATGAACCAACGTTCGGGAATTGTTTTCCGATATTCGTTGGTCGGCCATTTGCAGGTACCCTCTGATTCATAGTCACACCAATTGTAGCCTCGGTAGGGCCGTAGGCGTTATATATGACCTGTTCTGGCCCCCAGGTCTGCAGTATCTCCTGTCGCAGCTGCTCGCCTCCAGTAATAAACACCCCCTTGCAGAGGCTTGGTACTTCATTAGGATGAATCAATCTTGCTAGACTCGGTGTAAGATCAATATGAGTGATTCCTAGTCGGGATATTACCGTAGCGAGATCGCTGAGGATGAGGTCCCTCGGAGCACTGACTAGCCTAATGCCAACATACCAAGACCAATATTGCTCCAGTACAGATACGTCAAAGTGGAATGAAGCGAATTGAAGACATCTAGAATCTGTATCCCACCGACCCATAAAAAGCTGCTCAAAGGCTGCCATGGCCTGAACAGCATTGTCGTGTGTTATGAGACAGCCCTTAGGTGTACCAGTGGTGCCGCTCGTATATAGACAGTAGCAAGTGTCCGAGGGGTATGTAGGACGTGATTGGCTTTGCATCACAGTTGAAAAGGCCTGGACTGTAGCGTCACTGACTACTTGTACTGGAACTGGGAGATTGTGGTATCTATCAGTGCCAATGATATTCTCGACAAGCAACGTTACCGCCTTGGAATCGGCTAGAATGAATTCCTGTCGCGTTATAGGGGCTGACGGGTCGAGCGATAAAAAGGCGCAACCCGCCTTCAGTATACCCAGTATGGTGAAATAAGCTTCTGGACACTTGTTAAAACAGATCGCAATGATGCTACCCGGTGTGATATTTTGGCTAATAATCATATTGGCCACTCGGTTTCCCATATCGTTTAACTCTGAATACGTCCATCGCCGGGAATCAACTGCGTTTCCAATACCATCGACAAACTCTAGCGCTATAGATCGTGGAATGCGCTGCGCTGTATGTTCAACAAGTTGATGTAGAAGTGGCGCGGGGGTTGGGAGCTGTTCGAATTGTGGAGGAAGGATGGAGAAGAGATGGGGTTGAGTAGTCGTCAGGTCTTCATCAAAAGATTGTGGACGAAGGATACTGCCGATTAGAGCGTCGAATTGGGCAAGAAGAATACGTGCTTGTTCCATCGGTAGAACTGCCGTGTCAAATGTAAGGTTGAAGTTGATAGGCACTGAGGAAGACTCCTCGATCTCAAGAGAAATTGCATATTCAACGAAACCCCTATCTTCTAGCATTGTCCAGGGAATGTTCTTCGTATCCTGGTTTGACTTTTGATACACGAGCAATGTGTCGAAGAGTTGACCCTCAGGGCGTCCAAGCCATCGCTGAATATGAGGCAATGGCGTGTGCTCATATCGACGTATACTAGCATTGTATCGTGTCATGTGCTCCAGCAGTTCCGTATCTGAAGCCAAGTTTTGTGCCAAAACAGGCAATGTTGTGACCATCGGGAACATAGCGTTTCTTGCCTTCTCTGACGTCCTGCCATCTATCGCGATTCCAAACGTGACGGAGGACTCTCCAAGGTAGGCGGAGAGAATCCGAGTCCAGGCTGTTTGAAACACCGCTTGGGGAGTCGTGCCAACTCTAGAAGCGCTTTGTCGGAGAGTCTCGGATGATATGCTGCATGTTCTGTTCGTGCTGCTAGGTACATGGTCACTCCTTTGAACGGGCGTCATAATCGGAAACCTGTTAACCACGAGTTCGTCCGCTTTGCTTGTCCAAAAATCTTCCGATAGCTGAGGCAGAAGTTCTGGGGTGAATAAATGCGCCAATGCTGGGCGAATATAGGACCTGTCCTTCTCATGATCTGTGCAGAGAACTATAGCGGCTAGATCATCAAGAAGACCGCGAAGTGAGAACGCATCATATAGAGCATGATGAATTGATATGTGCATTGTAGCACGACGACGTTCTGTGCTGACTTCACTTTCATCGGTGACAATCGCCACCCGCCAAGGAGGCCTTGAGAGCTCATGCAAAGCACTCAAAGAGCAATCCGCGTGCCATTTTTTAGAGTCGAAGGTATTCGACTGCTGGAAAGTAACTGGTGCACGAAACTCTACCTCGGGATGAATCACCATCGCAAAAGAACTGTCTGGGTGACTGACTGGTATGAATCCTGTGCGTAAGATCTGGTGCCGAGCAGCAAGTTGTGTCCATGAATCTGCAACATGTTGTAGATCTAGTTCAGAGTCTAAGGACCAGCTCGCATAATTGAAATAAAATTTTCCTTCAGATACCAGAAATTGGGAGATCATCCCTTGCTGAGTGGGAGTGCATGGTAGGACATCATCCAATTTGGCGGGTAAGCCTTCAACTTGAGCGAGGTCGTTGCTGACTTGTCTTCGGAAGCCGTCAAAGTCATAAGCGGTCGCATTGGAGTCTTGTTCGCCTCTCAAGATGCAGACGGCGATCCCAGCACACGTCGGATTCTCAATTACGTCGACGGCGGACACGGGAAGATCTTCCCGACGAAGGATTGTAGCGAGTTGGACAGAGGCAATGCTGTCTAGCCCGTAGCGATATATCGGCGTGTGGCGCTGAATTGCCTGCTTGGGGATATTGGTGAGTTTCGACAGAACAGCTCGCACTTGAAGTTCTACTTGGCTCCACTCCTCTTCATCATCAGGAATCACTAAGGTAGTGGCTTGAGTCTCTTCATGATTAACTTCTGAGCGCAATTGTGACGCCTGATCCTTCAAATGAGACGGGAGCACTGTTAGAGAAGATGTGTGGGATAGCGGGTGATTGAGACAGATGTCAAAAACGTAGAGGAATATATCCTGGATTAGCACAAGGGTCTGGTGTGAGAATAAAGACCTGCTGTGGTGTCAATAGATGAACCAAGAATGCGAAGGCTTGACTGTAATTGTATTATGACTTACGGATCTCGATGTAGTTGTATTCTCAAAATATCATCCTCCCTAGAGGGTATCGTTTCGCAAACTATAGGAACCTGCAAACTCATAAGCTTCAACGAAGAATTAGCAATTCATCTAAACTTACATCCATGGCGCCGCTTTCCGACTCCAATGACCATATACTTCCATCTAATGGTTCCGAATGTGGCTGCAGTATGAATACAGTGTCAAATAGCCGTGACTGTGGTGAGAGCTGTGAATGAATTCGTCGTAGGCTGGTGAACTGGTAGGGTATAATATCGGTATTGAAGGACTGCAGCTTTTTCATAACTTCTACTAGAAGTTTAGAGCGAGATAAATCTACTCGCACTGGTATAGTATTGAAACAGGGCGCTACGAGCGTATCGATCCCGTCTAGGTCTATTGAGCGACCGCTCGTCACATTCCCGAAACAGACATCAGAGCGTCCGTGTAATAGGGACAACGTGATAGCCCAAGCCGTTTGACAAACAGACAATAGTGAAATGCCGAGCGCCTTCAACTGGCACTCAATCAACGTGAAGGGAAGATTGAACACCGAAGTGATTACCGTAGTCTGGTCGGAGCTCTCTTTAATGGCATCTTCTTTGAGACGTGGGGCTGTAAACCCACGGAAATTCTCTGCCCAGAACTCATCCTGTCCTGAAGGTGGCTGAAGTATATGTCGAAGAAACACCTCGAAAGAAAGGGGTGGTGAGAGATCCCGCCGGTGATGCATAGCCTCAATTTCTGAAAGCAAGGTGTGCATAGATATACCATCATAGATAGCGTGGTGGCAAACAAATGATAGGTATTCACCTGAATCTTGCGTATGAATGATTGCAAGAGATAGCGGAGGTTCTGTGTGATCAATTGCTATTGAAGCCATGCTCATGTGCTGAGAGGCTAGCTGTGGTAAGAGTTTGATATTTGTCTCAAACGTCTTCCATGTAGGTGTAAATGATTCTAGTACGACTTGGACTGTGGGATGGCGTACATCATCTGTTGTTACGAAACATGTTCGCAATATTTCATGTCG
Source organism: Biscogniauxia mediterranea (assembly GCA_018398605.1). Lineage (NCBI taxonomy): Eukaryota > Fungi > Ascomycota > Sordariomycetes > Xylariales > Xylariaceae > Biscogniauxia > Biscogniauxia mediterranea. Next base: position 2,375,240 of record JAGXTR010000007.1, on the reverse strand, counting down.
CTGGAACATGGCATTCCAATAATCCATCATGACAAGGGATGGTATGTGAATTCGGAAAAGCATCTGGTTATAGTAGGAAGATGTAGCCCCTTCGGATAGGGGGGACGATGTGAGCATAGCTTCTTGCAAGGGAGTTGATGGAAGAACATTTGACACCAGGCTCCCTCGACCTGTAAAAAGCATACGAACTGCTTCTACGAGCGACTGCGGAAGTAGACTGGCTTCCCTAGATGGACTTTCTACCACCGTCGCATCCTGCTGAGATATAGCCGCAGCAAGTCGTCCAATATTGGGGTTCTGTAGAATCAGAGATAGGGGAACTCTTCTGTGGAGTAAGGCTTGAAGCTTGCGGGACAGGGGCATGGCCGAAATTGAATCAAGACCCATGGTAGCGAAGGAGCTCCAACGACTGATGACCTGCTTGTCTAGGAGCAAGACGTCCGAAAGGACAGTCGCAATCATGGATTCGGTCCATGTCCATTCTGTAGATTCCTCGTTATTGTCGTGTAAGGAGCTGCACATGTTTAGTACATCATCGGAGATATTTTCAACGGAGCGGCGAAGGAATGCGTTGTCCACCTTTCCTGACGGTGTCAATGGTAATGTGGATATAGGGAAGATGAAAGCAGGCACCATGTAATCTGGTAAAGCAGCTTGGAGTGTTTGATGAAGCATCATAATTGCTTCTTTCGTCGAGTCTACGGGGGTTAGGAAGCCGAATTTCGTGGACTCGTGACTAACAGGAACGTAGAACGAGGCGAGCTGTTGGTTATTTGAGTTGCGGCGATTGATAAGCACACTTGTGCAGGCTCTTGCAAGACCAGTTTTAAAGATGACTGCTTGAATCTCTTGCAGTTCGATCCTCAGTCCACGGAGCTTCACCTGGTTGTCCAGCCTACCTAGAATTATCAGGGAGCCATCAGGAAGCATACGTCCCAAATCTCCAGACCTGTATAAACGTCCATAATGAGGGTGATGGAAGAACTTGACAGCCGTTGCTTCTGGCATTTTCAAGTACCCCGGCGAAACTTGATCTCCGCCAAAGCATAGCTCACCCACGCAACCTATCGGGGCTAGGTCTGTTGATTCTGGGAAGAAGACGAATGTTGATGTGTTTTCAAACGAGTGACCCAGGAACTGGGATGAATCACCCCTCGTTACCTTTCGTACTGTGCAGATATTAGTGGTCTCAGAAGGACCATAACCTGACTTTATTAGCCTTTCTCAATAATTTGATGGAGCAAGAGGATGCGCAAACCTTGGTAGAGGTGCTCTGCCCATTTTTCGAGAACTTCGTCTGTCATGGGCTCCCCAGAAGTCACTAGGAACTTGACATCTGGGACATTACATGGATTGAGCAGAGACGCGACTGTTACTGTCATACTCAGGTGGGTGACTTTGAGAGCGCGGACTGCCCTTTCAAAGTCCTCAAACAATGTATCATTGACCGCCGAGCACAGGCACATGCCGTTACCCCATGCAAAGAATATCTCAAAGACTGATACATCAAATGCTTGAGAACAGGCTTGAAGCATTCTATCAGTTGGGCTGTGAGGGTATATGTTAGACAGCACCTCAATATTGCTGAGCATATTCTTGTTGGAGATGGATACACCCTTCGGGGTACCAGTTGTCCCACTTGTGTAGATGATATAGGCAAGATGAGAAGGGTCTCCTTGGACCTCAATGTTACTATCAGGGAGTCCGCTTAGGTCCTCAGATCCAATGTCCACGATTGTGCACGGAGTTGCATCCGATGCTGAGAATGGAGTGTCATTATCAGTAAGACAGAATCGGGGTTGAGCTTGCTCAAGAATCAGCAAAATCCGTTGGAGAGGTGTGCTAGGGAGCATTGGCAAATATGCGCAGCCAGCTTTCAATATGCCCAGAATGCAACAATATAGCAATGGGGACTTGTCCATGACGATTGCTATTGTTTCTCCAGGAGTAGCACCAGCATGTTGAAGATAATATGCGATCTGATTTGCTCTTGAATTGAGTGCATCATATGTGAGGACTTGCGACTCGATACTCGAGACACCGATCATTGTGGCAAAGCATAAGGCTTCGTTAGTTGGGTAGCGCGATGCTGTATTTTCCACAAGTTCTGACAAGCTAGCAAACGTCTCGATGCATCGTGGCTGTATGTTGTAAAGCGATAGGTACTTGGATGGGAAGCACCGTGAGATGTTATCAAGTGTTGCCTCAGTATGGCAGGTAAAGTAGTCAACTAGACTCTCTAATTGTTCAGAAAATACACAGACTTGTGCTTCTGAGAATAAATCCGTATGCCAGGTTATCTGGCACATATAATGGCCCTCGAAAGGCTGTATTTCTATGAGAAGTGCGGCTTCCACGGCATCCTTGTGCCCAACCTCTGTCACCAACGCCGTCTTTTTTCTACGGCTCACAAGTGTTTCCTGATAGGCAAATATGAGGTCAAACAGCTTGGAAGCGATAGGAAATCCGGCGGCTCTTTTGATATCAGCGAGTGGAAGTCCTGTGTGGCGGAGAGCTTCGCGATTAGCTGTATGAATGCTTTGGAGAAGATCGCTAATAGTTCGGGAACGTCTGAGATTTACTCTCAGGGGTAGCGTAGCAACACATGGTCCCATTGTCTTTTCAATCCCGACCACTGGAAGAGTTCGACCCGATGATACCGTGCCAAATGTTACGTCTTCAATACCATTGACCGCTCCCCATAACCATGCTATACAAGCTTGGAAAATGACCTGCGGGCTCATAGATGATTGGAATGCAATATCCTCTAGTATCCTAGGGTCGGTACGGATATCTTTTCGCATTGTCGCTGTCCCTGGAAATGGAACGGCTGTGGTCTTGAAGTTGGGAAAAGGGGTGGAATGGCTGCCATGAAGATGTTCTGCCCAGAACTCTTTAGAGGCTAGTATTTCTGTCTCTCGAGCCTCCGCCAGATGACTGGAAACATTTCGAAATTGCGGCCGGTCAACAGGCAGGTTTCCACCTACAAGGTGTGTTAGGTCTTCTATTAATAGGTCCGTAGTCCATCCGTCGTAAATGGCGTGATGCAAGGTTAACAATATTGAGTGAGGGCTCTTAGAAGAATCCGGAGGTATTATTTCGACTTCTAAGGGGCGACGAAGAAAGGTTTGGGGGCTCATGTACTCATGGGCGCCAGCGCTTCTTCCTACACGGACCTGATTTTCGTCAAGTTTATTCCAGATGATCTGACATAGTCTGTCGTTATGGTATGCAAAGCCTGTACGAAGAATTTCGTTGCCTTGCGCTAGGTCGAAAATCCACGACCTTATCACATCAGCAGTGGTACTGGTTGAGATGGATATTTCGATTTGATTGACATATAGTCGAGGATCCTTCAGAGTTTCTACGATCATTGACGCTTGCAGCGAAGTACATCTTTCGACACGCTCAATTTCATGAACATGTGGTTTTAACGACTCCTCTATGTCTGAGAGATCCAAAAACTCCTCATGAGACGCGATATTGATATTGATATCTGTTGAACCAGGGATACACACCATAGGTTTCATATTTCGTATCATGTGCCGAAGATTTCGAAGGGTTGTTGCGCCAAGGATCTCTAAAGGACTGATGGATATGTCCATCGCTCTTAGCATGGATGCATATTCGATGGCAGCCAATGAATCCAGTCTAGCAGATGAGAGACGAGTAGATGGTGTTATTGTACTCCCAAGCAATTCACTCGCTAGCTGACAAAGCTGAAGCTCCAAGTCATCTTCAAATTGAGATTGGGTATCTGAGAACGGGATCGTCGAGAGGTCTTCGTACTCTTGGATTAGCCTTCTCCTATCGACTTTACCAGAAGGTAGTCGCGGAAAACTCTCCATTATTCGGATTTCGGATGGAACCATAAAGCTCGGCAGCCAGGCCTTGCATCGAGTTAGAATTTGCTGTTGCATTCCTGTAACCTCTTCAACCGCTGCAAAGGCCACCAAAGTATTCGAGATCACTGTAGCAAACGCACTGTGACAACCCGGAACTCGTAAAATAGCATGCTCAATCTCGCCCAGTTCGAGTCTTTGCCCATTCAGTTTGACTTGGCCGCCTTCAATCCTGCCCAGACACTCTATTGTGCCATCAGGTCTCATTCTGGCCTTGTCCCCAGTTCTGTACACACGCCCCCAAGCGGTGTTGATAAAAGCCGTAGCTGTCTGCTCCGGCCGATTTATGTAGCCTGTTGCAAGCTGATATCCACCTACTGCAAGTTCTCCTATCTCACCGACAGGAACAGGTTTGAACTCAAAGGCACCATTGACGCTGGCTGAGGTATCAATTACAAATGCCGATACAGTGTCAAGTGGAATCCCAATACTACTCACTCCGGTCTCTATCTTGAAGGCCGGTTGTAGAGTGCTAGATGTTTAAGTTAGTATGACTTCGCTTAAACATACTATGATAACTACATACCAGTGAATGGTAGCTTCCGTGGGCCCATACATGCCCCAGAGCATGCTGTCTTGCATTTGGTCGCCACCAAATTCTTGGAGCACGGGCTCAGTAAGCATTTCTCCTATTGTGAGCAGGAGCCGTAAACAAGGCGCATTATCCCTCCTCTTTAACAAGCTACCAGCCACGGACGGGGTTAACTCGCATGCATCAACATCCAACTTTCTCAGGACCGCAGGTAGGTCTGTCAGCATCTCTGCGCGACTAGAGCATGCCAGAGTCTTCCCCCTGAATAATGGGAAGAATATCTCAAATACTGAGACGTCAAATGTCGGAGCAGCAAATTGGAGGAAACGCTTGAAAGGGGGTATATGGCGGTCGTGGGCAAGCAGAGCCTGCGTAGCGGCAAAATGCGATATCCCGACCCCTTTCGGAGTCCCGGTAGATCCAGATGTATACATAACATAGGCTAGATCATCTCCTTTCGCATTTTTATGAGCATATGGGAAACTAGCCTCTTCTGATGGCTGTTCCAATAATTTGTCAATCGACAACACCTGGTACGCATTGTCATATGCCGGGATCTTCGAAACAAGGTCAGAGCTTGCCAGAACAACCTTTGCCTTGACATCTTGGAGGATGAATCTGACTCGATCAGAAGGAGCATCCAGATTAAGTGGACAGAAAGCCCCTCCAGATTTCAATATGGCGAGAAGGGCAATATAAAGTTCTGGTGATTGAGGTATCAGAACTGGAATAATAAGGGGTTCTGTGGAAGTAGAGGGAAATTTAGAGCCTAGGATTTTCGAGATGCGAGCTGATAGTGAATTTGCCGCGGCATGTAGGGTTTCATAAGAGATCCTGGACCGGTGTCCTCGATTTGAAAGGAAATCGATCGCGGGAATGTCATTGTTGTTTGATGAAGACACTAGATCATGTAGTAGATATGGGCCTGTGATTCTCGTAGGGACGATGTTGAGGGCAGAAAGACCCTCCAGCACAAGTGGCGATCCCATCGGTACAGCTGTCCGCAGGCAAAAGGACAGGAGGTATGTCTGTACCGTAGATATTTTCCATACACACACACCCTAGCACGTCAGCTTGCATTAAAAACGTGCGGTATGCAAGCCTCTCATCACACTGAGATCGACCGGGGAGTGGTAACACCACCGTTCATTCGTCGGGTGTTCTCTTGAGAAGTGGCTGCTGTATGATAAGATCTCGATTAATGATCGGTACCGGGACGTTCATGTAGGAGAAAGAGGCTGTAGGTAGATATTCCCCAATGGGCTAGGACAAAGTAGAGGTCATATGCAGAGTATTCTCAGGCAACTCGGTTTTCATCCCTCCCTTTGCCCAGAACAGGTTTCTAAAGCGGAAATCAGCAAACTACGTATGTAAGTAAGTCGCTCACCTAGCTGATCAGTCTAGCGCCATGCATGGGTAGCATTTGAGGGGGTCCGCATCACGTCCCCTGAGCGATGTGGTTTGCAGAACTGAGAGTACGAATCCTATATAGGACTGTGGGTAGCCACAGGGGATCACGTCACAACGCACCGATTGGAAATATCGTTATTATCATTGGTCCTCCTCCCATGTGACCATCGAAACGCGGCACTTTTCCCCTTCTTCGATCAGCTGAAGGGTTACATTCACTAGGATTATGATTCGAAATGGTCAATTAGATTCATGGAGATTGGACGTGACGAAGAGAAGTGGGAGAGGTTAAACTCGGTCGTTCTGTTTGGTTCGGCGGATGGGCCGAATGCGTACCCCCAACCTCACGTTATTTTTGGCTGTGCTATTTCAGGACCAGATTGAGTTGACCTGGATGTGTAGTGGTTGTGGTTTTGTGGTTTTGTTGGCTTCAATTAATTGTGAGGAAAGATTGAGGTATTTGAAGTGAGTTTACTCCCATAGACAACTCGTCTTTTTCATTGGAAAGAAAACTCGGGGTCAAGGTTTACTACGGTGCAACCGGTGGGAACTTAAATAAATATTCATTCATATGATAGTGTATAAGATGCCCAGAAACGTAGATGCTCTGTCTCACACTCTGCATATCCCCCAGGTTTCATGCACATGCATAATCACACATTATGAATCATACGGCAGGTTTAAAGTCCTAGCTCCCATACATCCCTCACATATATAAAGTTTTGTTCCGATGAGTCTGTATCAGGTTGATCCATTTATAGCTTAGATGGGTTTGCAATCAAGTCCATACGCTCTATGCAGTGATTCTCCCACTTGAGGATTTTCATAAAAGAGTGGATATACCTACCTGAGGTTGCCACTTAGGTGAATGGATCTATTTATACGGGATAATAAAATTATGAGGTTATCCCTATGCACTATGTAAACACACCACAGCGTATTAGTAGTATAATCGTAACAATTTAGACATGTATTTACAAGTCATAAGGGGAAGTCAACTATCAATTGAAAACAACTGAATATCTATTCGTTTGCCTGTGAAATGGATAAGCCTCTGGATGTTTTAAAATAATTTGGAAGTTTTTAAGAGAAGAAACGTCGTAAACAACTGCATCGTCGCTATGCATAGCTACTCTTCCCTACCCCAAAGAATCTCTCAATCTTTTAAGCATGGTCTTGAAACAAATAATATGTACACAGTAGTTCCCTCTTCCCCCCTCCCTTAAGCGATGGCCTCCAGTCTCAGCCTAGGGTGTTCGGTGTCACTGCATAGGTAGGTAACCTACATGTAGTCGCATGTTGTAGCAGCCAGGGTGGCGTGAGAATGAGCTTGACTCTTCTTGTACCAATTATTTTGCGATGAAATAAAAAATTTTTAAATGGAAACAAATTGATTTTTGTAAAAAGTCTTTAATTGATTTGAATCCTAGTCTTAAAGTTTTTGTGCTGTATTGTTATTGCGCTGTTATTAGTATAATTGAGGGCATCACTAAGAGGGATTGTAGGGGGTGGATGGTTTAAGTGGCTAGAAAGAGTCAACATGAATTTGACGCTTTTTGAGCAGAGTAATGAAATGCTGCCCCCTCCCCGGCCCTCACTGGACAAATGATCGGCGTCAAGAAGACGGTGCTTTTCGCTATAGTGACGCTGTCCCTCCCCTTAAACCAGATATCGCTAGTCAGCCGTGGTACTCCATATTAAGTACAGAGCTTATAGAAATGAAAGTACTATAGCTAGTAAATTTTCGTAAATAAGTGAGCGTACCTGATTACTGCAACCACATTTAAATGAAGCTTTTTACGCAACTCAAATAGATCTCATTGCCCACCTTTTGTTGTTTCAATTTAAATAATGAATGGACGAGCCATAGTCCTGACTTAAGCCATATTTTATTGCCGCCTGAGGCCCCCTCCTGGAGCTCCCTATGTAATTTGTATGATTTGCAACATATGGTTTCTACGCACTACGTAGATATACTGATACAAAATAGGTACCTTGATTACTGTGGATTTTGTACCTGATGTGGGGTACCATAGCACGCTAGCGATATCTGGTTTAAGGGGGTAGGGACACCGTCACTATAGCGAAAAGCACCCTCACTTTAGGCACTCCGCAAATGATCAGTCAGAAAAAAAGGATTTACTTCGTAATGGGAATTATAGCCGCTCGGCTACTTTCTAGTGTGCACAAGCACACAATCGAAGCGATCACGGACAGGTAGACTGAGAGGATACCAGGAACAACCAAAAAAAAAATCAAGTCTTGTCGGAAACCCTAAAGCAGCATTCATTTCCGGGGGTTTGTCTGAAACTGATTTATTTGTTCGATTCTCAGCATCTCACGAACTCAGGGAATCCTTGGTGACCTTCCTGCTTGACGATGCCTGCTCCAATACCAGCCAGACACCCCGGACAGCGCCAAGATGTCCATCTTTGTCGGGACTGGGAGATAATCTTATCAGATCATCAGATAAATCCCACCTCAACCACTAGTTCACCCGAGGTAGCGTGGAATTAAAGGTATTCCCCCCATTTGGTCTGCTTGACTTACACATCCTTATTGCAGGGGATGAAGACGAAAATTTTTCTTATTATGTTATTCCTTGTTGTTCCCTACCTAGTCTCGTATGTTTCTAGTTCGCTCTCGCAGCCAACTAAAAGTTTTACGTAGTGTAGCATATGAAATTGCAGGTATTGCGGATCACGGCTCCGAGTCTTTTCATTAGCACCTACATACATGTATAGTCCCACACATTCGGTGAGGTAAACGAACTCGTTTTCGTATTCTAAACTATACCGAATATTCCATGGTCGATGCAGGTCTGATTCATATGTAGGTTGTGTTATATGGCCAAATAGGTAGGTATACTACGAAAGAATAGCCACATTGCTAAGAAAGAGAAAGAAGAAGAACATTGAGAAGAAAAACACCTAGTGTCGGTCTCTATGACATAGCTGACGTAACTTAACCTACTTACCCCCCCCCGCCTCTAAGAAACAACTATACCAACTGTGGGTATGTTATCCTAGCTTGGCTTTTCAGCTTGTTACCTACCCAGGTAACTAATAATTAGCGAGGGTGTTATGCGCCGCTCAGTGTTTCTCCGTTCGGACTATGATGGTGGTGGGTAACCGTGACAAATACACACGAGATCTCAGCGTTCGCAAATGGACTTAGGGGCCGGTTCGGACACGGAGCTTCGGATGGGGGATCAACTTGATCAGGCCAGGATATGATGGATTATAGTAAGATACAGTTCGACTTAACGATAGACTCGTAAATTCCCTATTACATGATTGAGCGAATTTTTCTGTATAGAGTCACTAACGATGCATGTTGGCTTGCACTATCGGCCTCGTCGCCGACAGTGGATATTTGTCCGTAAAAGAACATACCGGGGCTGGTATATGCTAGTAAGTCTTAGCTTTCCTTACAACCGGTAGACTCTACGGCCATTCTGTAATTTTTATACGAATGAAATTCATCAACGTAGAGGTAGGTAGGCAGTTACGAAGTTTCCTAACGCGAATTAGCTAGAGTAGTCATCGTCATCAAGGCATCAAGTAAACCCGTGAGAACATACCACTGGCGCAAGCAGGAAACCACGCAGCTCAGCCCTGGTTTGGCCATACGGGCTAGGCCGTGGACACCAAGGGTAGGGATTTATATCACCAAATACAGGAGCTACCAAGTCATCGAGTAAGGACCAAGGCCCGGTATTGGGCTGATGGCAAAACGGGGGGCCACCGGTAGCCACCGGACACGGGCAGCTCATCACTAGTCTGATGCAGATCCATCTTATCTGATCCAAAGATAATGCCGATATCGCCAGCTAAGTCCCCAAGGCCCCTCTTGGCTGCATATTGTCGTCTGTATCATCAACCACGCTTGCCAGGTTCGGGCAGTTGAACGAGCTCGCAAATCAAAAAACCTATTTTGTCGCCCATATGATCGAAGGGCCAATGTCACCGTCGGTTCGACACACCCGGAAAGGCCACGGTGTATGAGTGAACCCAGCAGCTGTCTAGGCCACCTCTCACTGATGTTGTACTCTGATCTTCAGTGTAACTGTGTATGCAGCCGTCCTTCCCGACATCTGCAGTCCAGTACCTTTCTCGAAGGCCCTGAGCATCCATGTATGCATCCTGCATGGGGCTGCAACTCTAAACCTCTAACCTGGCTGTCCCGCCAAGTGGGTTGAGGTTGTGGATCGTCGAGAAATCCCGCTTCTCGGCCGTGGTTTAAAGGTACGAACCAGAAATTTCCACCCTCTACGCCTGCATAAGGGTTCTTCATGGTGCCTGGAGTTAACGTACGATCCACGGCATGGCAAGGGTATTCTTCTGAAATCGTGCCGCATCCCGTGTCCTGGAGGGTTCTGCGATCATACTAAATCACGCGAGGGTCCGGTAATGTGGTATCAGCGACTCGACAGCTCGGCCATGTGATTACCTTATTTACATTGCCCGCCCTGAAAAAAAAAATCCGAAGTTGAATATCTTTTCTATTCCTTGGGAATATCCTAAACTCTCCTTTTCACTCCAAGGCTGGTGACTTTTGGTATTGCATCACTTGGTTACAGTGAGCTTGAAGCTGGTCACCTATCTGTTTCCTTTTCGACCACTATTTCTCGTCTCAAAGACACATTCTTTCTACAGGAAGCCCCTTGGTTGTAACTTAAGGTGTTTCTGGTCGCGTAACTTTCAAACAAGCTTCGCCGGGTTCGCAACGATATAATCAGAACACTCAGAGAGCTGTACATCATGGCGCCACACAGCCTTTCAGATAGCGAGTCTGCTGGCGCATACCAACCGTCTTCTCAGAACGGCGCCGCTCCAAGCTACAAGTCCCACCTCCGAAAAACATCGCCCGAAGAACTGCACGACCTGATCTGCGTCGGGTTCGGCCCGGCTAGTCTTGCTATCGCGGTTAATATTCATGATAGCACACAAGCCGGCAGGCTCCCCCGGCCAGGGAGTCCGAGCGCGCCGAAGGTGCTCTTCCTAGAGAAGCAGCCGCGCTTCCACTGGCACTCGGGAATGCTTCTTCCTGGTTCGAAGATGCAGATATCGTTCATCAAGGACATGGCCTCGTTGAGAGATCCGACCTCGAAATTTACCTTCTTGAACTACCTCCACGAGAAGGACCGCCTCGTAGAGTTCACAAACCTGAATACCTTCTTGCCGGCCAGAGCGGAGTACGAGGACTATTTGACCTGGTGTGCCGGGTTCTTCGACGAAGTTGTGCAGTATGGCAATGAAGTCGTCGCGGTCACTCCCATCGCGCCGACAGATCCCAGCAAGCCGGTGTCAACTTTCGCAGTTACTTCGAGAAACACAAACTCGGGAGCAACTAAGACGTACAGAGCCAAGAATGTGTTGCTCGCCATTGGTGGCCAGCCATTGATCCCCAAGGGCATACCCGCGGACCACCCACGAGTCGTCCACTCGTCTCAGTACGCGCACCTAGTTCCCAAGATTTTGAACAAGGCCGATGCGCCATACCGAGTGGCTGTTATCGGCGGCGGCCAGAGCGCGGCAGAAATCTTTAGCAACATTCAGAAGCTCTACCCGAACTCGAAAACATCGATGATCATGCGCTCGGAATTCCTGAAGCCCAGCGACGACTCGCCATTGTAAGTATATTCCTCATACAGTCGGTCATAGCACACCATCTTTGTGGGTGTTAGCGCTAATCGAGAATCGGGAATAGTGTCAATTCCATTTTTAACCCGTCCTATGTCGACTGCTTGTTCCCGAGATCCCCCGAAGCACGACGCGCCTTGCTAGAGGGTGCCCGAAGCACGAATTACGGGGTAGTACGTCTAGAGCTCATTGAGCAGATTTATGAGAAGATGTATGACCAGCTACGAGAAATCGGAAAGGATGAGAAGAAGTGGCCGCACCGCATCCTCGGAGCCACTGATATCGTAAGGGTTGAAGCGCAGCCCGACAAGCTCCGGCTTATGGTCCGTCCGATCAACTCAGCACCGGACGCCGCGGGCGACTATAACCAGATCAACCCTCGCCATACCTCCAGCACAGAGGAGATATTGGAAGCCGATCTCGTCATCGCAGCCACCGGCTACCAGAGACAATCCCATCTGAAGATCCTGGAAGAAATCGCTAGCTTGCTACCGGCAGCCAGCGCGCCCAACGGTGCCCTAGTCAACTCCAAGGTGGCTGAATCGAGGATCAAGGACCGCGCTCTTAGAGTGTCGCGCAATTATAGCGTGCAATTTGCCCCTGGCAAAGTGTCCCAGGGTTCCGGGGTTTGGCTCCAGGGATGCTGTGAAGGGACCCACGGTGTAAGTATACAGCTTTTCCACCCATCCAGTCATCCATGAGGTCTTTTTTTCTAACCTTTACTCTCACAGTTGAGCGATACCCTACTATCTATCCTGGCTACGCGCTCGGGCGAGATCGTCAGCTCTATTTTTGACATACTCCCCGCTAAAACTAATTCGTTGCTGTAAATATGGAAAAGGGGGGGGGGGAGGTCGTAGGCGTCAAACATGGGCATGTGATTCATTTGTGATGGCGAACAAAAAAGCTTCTTGCATGAGAGAAGGGAGAGCACCAAAAACGGGGAGCGTCGAAAAGGAGAACAAAAACTGGGTGATGTTCATCTAGATCTTAGAGGGATGGGTCACGATCCCTTACCTGGGTAGATACCAATGATCACTTGGATACGGTCGTGGTCATAGTTATTGCCTCGCTGGTGTGATTCATTTGCCCAGCTAGGCTATTAACGAGGATAGTTTTCTATTATTCGAAGTTTGAAATACATGGGATTCATATATCCTGCTAGGTTTCAATATGATTTATATAAAAAAGCTTCTCGTCATCAAGCTGAGGCTCGATCTTCCTTGACATGCTTATCGCGGCCTCATAATCTCTGCGTTCAGATTACTCGACTATAACATAGTTAAATGGTAAAGTTCTTATGGAGCGATCTGCCTCCAGTAATGTCTCTTTCGTATGATTTCGATACTATGGGGCCTGATATGAAATATCCATGTTGTTCCAGCAAGTACTGTAGGTACATGGTTAGTTACATTTACAGTGAGGTGAAATAAGTATCGACCAATTTTTTTTTCTCTCTTTACCTAATAAAACACTCTTACTTTAACATATTATAAAAACTTAATAATAATTATTTATATTTATATAAAATTATTATAATATTATTTAATAAATAAACTTTTAAATAATATAAAGTTTATAATTTTATAAATTTTATTTTATAGTTTATATTAATATAAATAAAAATTTTTTTAACTATAGTTGTAAGGAGCCGAGCTCCTCCCAAGCTTAGTCACTTACAGGGTCAGCAGCCCCTATAAAAACCCTTGTCGGCGTCGTAGTTTAGTTAGTTTTAGTCCTGTTCGTCAACTTTCAGCTTTGATTCTGGTCACTATTCGTACTCGATTCGCACCTAGGCCGTCGTCTGTTACAATAGTGGCTATAGCGGGGTATATGTCGAAAAAAAAATAAAGTTTTATTTCGTTTAATTATTTTACAGCGAAATAAATAAATAAAAACTTTAATTTTAGTTTTTTTAATTATTTTATTTATTAATTAATATAAATTAATTTTTTCCATTTTTTAAATGCAGTATTGGTTGTTATAAAAGCTGTTAAAGTTAAAAGGTAGTAAATTTTAAAATTGGTCGATACTTATTTCACCCCACTGTACGTACAATAATAATCTCCTGTGCCAGGACTCCGCTGCTCTACCCCACCAGAGCTATACCCCGGCCGCGCCATCGACGACGCCATATTCGTAACCTTCATCGTCAATACATGCCATTGCCACTAGGTATCCGGTGGTTACTCTAACCAACCGTTGTATGATAGTAGAAATATCCCCATATCGATGGAGACGAGTCGTCGCAACTCCCGAGTTCGGAGAGTCCATTACGTGTAAGAAATAGGGGCTTGGCGTGGGTATGTTTTACAACGCGACGACAATATGTAGTTCCAATGGCTCTAGGCTTCAAGATGTCAGGTTAGAATTACCTCTTGGGCACACCGCAGATTGTCAAAAGTACACAGATTCCCAAATCCGCATATAGGTGGTGTCTATCAGTATACACTAACCTAGAAGCCTCCAAGACTGGAAGTTCTAGGATCCGAAAATGGAGTCTTCCATGCCACACACAACCCATAAAAGTGTGTAAAGGAGGAAAACTAAACATTTAAAAGATCTTTTCCCACCCACTGCCGGTAATTACGCAGTGAGTATTAGTTCCACGGGATGCCTTCAATACATGCATGTAAACAAAGGCTATAGAGAATATCTTTGCTCCAGTAGCAACACCTGACATATGATCGGCTGATATATTATCCATCTCATCGACGACCCAGTCAGATCCCAAAAACTTGCAGGCTGTGCATAAAAGCAAAATAACTCCCTTTTGCCTACTCAGTCTAAAATAGGCCTTCGGTTTCCCGGCTACCCACTCCGTAAATGCATCGAACTGAAAATGGCAAAAGAACCAGTGGCCTGACAGGCAAGCTGCCGTAAACCAAGGCGACCAATTTGCTTTTAGGTTCTCAATCCCCAGACTGAGGAACCGCAGTATCTTTCCCCCTAAGAAGTCAATCACGATTGTGAGAATCCGCGGGGTTAGGGCGAGCAACCAGAAGACCCATTGAATACCCCTTTGGCCTGCCAAGTGCTTCTGGAGCGGCGTTTGTATTGTGCCCCTGAGCTCGCGTTCGAGTTCGAAGATGTTGTCAAACGGCCCCGGGCCGTACCTCACATCGATTATGAAAACCTTCTTCCCAAAGGAATTTTCGCGGCTGATTTTAGCGGAGTATACACCATTGGTAGTGTGAATGGTGTTGAATCCAGAGGCGCCTTTTTTGTCGAATGTGCGCAGCCATTCCTGCAGGGTTCGTTTCGGGTCTCTGAATAAGTTTTCGCTCTCTCCGGTTTCAGATGCGCATTCCCAGTTTTCTTGTCCCAGAGCTTTCAGTTTATTCCAGCGACGGAGTGGGATGCCGAACCCGTAGTCAGCCTCGGTGAGGTGATATGCAACTTGAATCCCGCCGACAGGTCCTCCCTCTACAGCAACAAGAACGATTAGTTTGTCATTGCCGCTGGTAGTGTCACCGAGCCTAATCAAAGCTCTCTCACTAGCAAATGCCTCGTCATCACCTTCAATGATAACTTGCGAACCTCGCTCCCAGCTGCCCGACGAGGACCAAACATGCACAACGTGGTGGCTATTGGGGAGAGTTCCCACAATGACTGTATATTCTCGAAGTTCCTGTAGGTTGGAAACGGAGTCGCCTTGCAGGAGGGTGTATAAGGTTGTCAGTGGCCACTTCGACCAGAGTCGAGAAGAGACCAGAATCAATGGTAGCTTGGGTCGAACGAAAGTATTTTTCCAGGTCCTCTTTAGGGGTATGGCTAGGATGCTAGCGGGCGCATACTTGCTTTGACACTGCAAGAGGGCATACGGATGATCTGTCTTATCCGAAAGTGGGAGTTCGAGCTGCAGACCCTTGTTCGTCATTGAGAAAGGGGGAGTTAGCTTCCCTACGTCGAGCTGTATTCTGTCTTGGCAATTCTTGAATGCAGATGGAGATGTAGCCAGTATTCCGGCATATTCTAGAGTCCCATTGGGGTGATCTGAAGCCCAGCTGTAATTATCGGAGAACCAGCTTCGAGACTGGTGGCTTCTATCGGACTTTTTAACTTTGAGGCCTTCAAAATCCCAAGCCAGCAATGATTGGTCATCCGAGTATTTCATGATCTCTTCTTGAAGCCTGAAGAATGCCTTGATCCCCTCACCATAAAGCAAAGGCATGTTTATGTCAAATATGCCGAGGAGGCAGTAGGCTGTGTCTTCAACACGGGTTGTTCGGCGCCTAGATGCCCAACTCATCCTCTGGGCAACATTTGCAGAGTTGAGTTTGGCTCTCAAGGAATTCTTTCCGTAATCACCGGTATAGTCGTTTGCTGGAAAGTTGAAGGAGTTCGTCCTTGAAACCTGTTCTTCCTTTGCGGGCTTGGAGTGGCACAAGAAGTACTTGTCTATGCCCGTAATATGACTGACCGAGTCGGCCAAATCATCCCGTGAGGAAATGACAGACCAATCAGAGGAGTAAAAAATGAGATGAGAAGGGGCGAGAAGTTCTTGTAGAGTCCAACCCCGGGTGAACCATCGACTTTTCTCAAAAGCAACCTTCTGCTTGCTTGGGCTTAGGCCAGGTTTGATATCGCTTAAGTATGCGTAACACACTTCGGACTGCTCATACCAACTCATCATGGAATTTATCGCTTCAGACAGCTCTGCGCTGCTTGTCTTATCAATACAGCATGTGTCGACCCAGACATACTCGAACCCGTCTGCCAAAGCGGGGTTAGAGGCCTGCTGGATTTTGGCGTATCCTGGCTTCTTTCTGGCTTCCGGCGTCTGTATTTCGTGAAAAGTAACCTCCTCCCCTTCGATCCAAGTGTGAGAAAGGATGGCATATTTCGGGATGTTGTCGCCTACAAATTCCTCCAGCTTACGAGTTCTGGCGTTTACAAGTCGCATCGTTGGCTTGATGAAAATTATAGTTAGGTAAGTAATGGCTTGGCAAATAAATAGTTTCAATGTCTGAGAAAGGAGTCGCGGGGGTTGAGAATTCGTAGGCCAATTCAAGATTGGTCAGAAGGCGACAGCAGGCGGCAGTATCAGATGCTGTCTACTAAATGATGATGGGGAGAGAGGGCAAGTACAGTAGCTAGGTAATTTTAAGAAATAAAAATATTAAAGGATAACTTGTCTATGCCCGTAATGATAAAATGAAATGATTCCATAGAAGCACGCAGTTAAGTTCGAATAATACTTGTTTGATATCGAAGCCCCCAAATACTTATTAGGTTACATCCGTCAAGGTGTATGTAACATATGAACTAACCTGGGTTATTTTATTGATTTTTTTTTCTTGGAGGCCTTATTGATGGGACAGGAAGGTCGACAGTATAAGCTGTCTAGCGAGACAATTCAAGCCGACCGCATTCGGCTTTGAGATGTGTAACTTTTTCATTGGTTTATCTTGTGCCAGAGCCTGCCTTATGCCTTTCAGCTTTTGGTAGTTTCAATGTTCCTCGTAATACACCTAGCCCCCGCGGGTTTGTCGTAGCATAGTGCCACAGGAATGAACTGCGGTTCAACAGAGTCACCTCTCGGAGTCGTGCCGAACATGGACACCGACCTTAGAGCAACCGGTATTATCAATATGAAATTAACTTCACATTAGGCTGTATCGAGTCGCGTTTCTTTTCCCCTTCTAAATTAGGACAATATCAAGTTCGTCGGGTGAGTCCTACAATAGCCAGGCTGAGCATATCGCCCCCCTGTTCTGCTTCCAGCTGCGCCAGGGATGCAGAGCATGTGCCACATTGATCGATGTTTATCGTGACTAGTTTAGACTAACAGCTATTTACACTAGAAGTAGCAAGCTATGGCGATGCCTTCATCATACAACGTGGACGAGAGCCCCATAGAGGATTCCACTTGGTGAATAATCCTCTCTAGGTAGTAGCGCAAGGCCTTGCTTGGTTATAGACACCAAACCTTGTATAAATACAGGCTTTTCCTTGTGTTCAACTATCGAGAGAGAGAGACGGCAGGGGATAATGGCTTCCATTTTTCTATCAGGGAGAATTGTGCGTGGGCCGCTAGGGCCAGCTAAATACTACAGTACCCAGGCCGGCCAAATGATAATCCCGTTGGTGCATTGCTGACCCCCTTTTCCACTGGGCACCCCCCATCTGGGGCACCCCACACGCGACATCAACCTAATGAGATTTCTTTCAGTATAATCATGTGAGTGGTAAATTTTTTATTTTTTTCCTCTATAGGAGCGCTACGAAGCCCAGGTTGATTGTCAAGTTTTATATCACGTCGCCAGGATTTTAAGGGGACCCTCAGCTCCTTTGTCGATAATTCCCTCCATGACAGCAGTCCAGTTAGACTGTTTAAAACATGGGTATATTGATAATAAGAACGTTGTGTTTATAGACTTGGGTTCATAGCATTTCGTGCGAGTAGAGATAGGTCAACTAGAACGCTCCTAATCAGACAGCAGACAGCAAAGCTTGTGGTATTTATGACTCTTCAGATTCCATTAAAGATTACGAAGCGCAACCCGTAAGCAAAGCTATATAATTGAAGGTTAGGAGTTTACATAGGTCCTCAAGGCATAATATGAGATCAGTTACTACTCTTTTTTGGTCTCAGCAACGGCGTTAAACGTTTCTTGTTAACAGCGCTCCTATAATGGGTTATAATGGTAACATCTTTGTCCTGTCCTTGTAGAGGAATACTAAAGTTAATTGTCCGAAGAGATTTTTTTCTTGCTATATTCTTTATTATATACCTACCTACCTACCTATTGATGCTGGTTCAAAACTTTGTTATGTCCAAATATAGCAAATATCATCAAATATACTGTGTTGGTCTAGCACCGCACGATGCCATCCCGGAGGTTATGATATGCATTAACTCATACTGCAATGAATGAAATAGACTACCAGAGTCTGCGATGTAAATGAATGAACTGAACTAAACTAATGGCTTGAGAACTAAGTTCTCTTGTCGACGGAACTCGGCAAGAGAAAGACTTTGATATACAGGTTAGTTGCCTCAGGTATCCAGGCAACCAGGTAACCTGTCCTTGGTTCCCATAGTCACCACAACACTATTACAATACTTAAAAATTCATTTTGAGCATTAATATGAAAATTTTGGTGCAATGATAGGGATCCTATTGGATATCAATCATTGTCGCATCATTAGTTCCATGATGGCGTGCTCGCCAAGTATTGCAGCTTTGATTGCACCATGGTTGAGATATCGTATGGCGTTTTTTCAACAACACGAACGATACCCCAACATTTATCAAGCAGTGTATTCTTTTTTTTTATATCTTTTATGTCGGCATTTTTACTCAGTTCACCATCCTTTATCCTTTACTCTCGAGCTAATATTCGATTCAAAAGATCACTGCGCGAGGTCCTAAGCCTAGTCTTCCATTAAGGGCTTCAATCCCTAGTCCCCCACAGCATGGCTAGCTCGGCTGAGAAAGACGAAGGAGGTCAGGACGTCGACTCATCTAAACAGTCTACGTCCTCTACTCCAAATATGGGAAATAAATTGGGAAACGACCAATCCCATTTGCCCTCAAAGACGGGTGCCGATGCAGCCCTCCAAATGCTACAAGAGACAGGAGGCAATCTGCATCAGGTTTCGGACCCAGAGCGTAACCGAAGACTCCTGAGGCGTATCGACACACACGTGATGCCACTTATATGCATCGTGTATTTCCTCCAGTACATTGATAAAACCGCTATCTCGTATGCCAGCGTTACGGGTATCACTGAGTCTATCGGCCTGAAGGGGGATGAGTTCAACTGGGTGGCTTCGATTTTCTTCTTTGGGCAGCTCGCTTTTGAGTTTCCGACGATTCGCCTTATCCAGCTATTTCCACTTGCCAAATATGTTTCAGTCAATATTACGCTCTGGGGTGTCACACTGGGTTGCCTTGCGGCGTGCAAGAACTACGCCGGGCTGCTGGCATGTCGCTTCTTCCTCGGCGCCTTGGAAGCCGCTGTAGTGCCCGCTTGGGTGTTGTTCACCTCCCAGTGGTACACCAAAGAAGAACAGGCATTTCGTGTAGGACTATGGTTTTCTACCTGCGGGGTGGCACAAATGTTTGGAGGGTTCTTTGCCTATGGAGTGGCTACAGGCGTGGGGAAAGATCCCGATGCGTCTCTAAGAGGCTGGCAAATCATATTTCTATTCTTGGGACTGCTAACTGTCGTGGTTGGAATAGCATTCTGGTTCATCATGCCTGACTCCCCTGCCACGGCAGGGTTCCTCGACAATGAGCAGAAAAGACTTCATCTTGAACGTATTAGACATAATGAGCAAGGAATTGGCTCCCAGGAATTTAAATGGGACCATGTGAAGGAGGCTCTGAAGGATACGATGACATGGCTCTATGCATTTTGGATTTTTGCAGCCAACGTGCCCAACTCCACTGCAACAAGTTTCGGGAATATTTTGGTGAAAGGGATGGGCTATTCGAACGAGGAATCTTTGCTATTGGTGACTCCTCTCGGTGCATGGGAAATAGTGGCACTTATTGGTCTTACATACGGGGCGATGAAGACGAGACAGCGACTCTACTTTTGCATAGCTGGCCACATTCCTGCTATTATCGGTGCTATTCTCATGGCAACTACCGACAGGGTACCTGCACTTATTGGTTATTACACCTCAGGTGGCATTCCAATCGGTTGGACGACTATCCTCGGACTGCAGAGCTCCAACGTAGCAGGGTCAACGAAGAAGATAACCGTCGCTTGCATTGGAACAATTGCCTACACAATTGGCAACATAATATCCCCGCAGACGTTTCAGCCTCGAGATGCGCCACGATATCTTCCAGCAAAAATATCGATTTGCATAATCTATTTCCTTATCACCGTCGACCTATTCATTATGCGATATGTATTGGATAGGAGAAATAAGGAAAGGGAGCAAGAGAAAAGGGAGCAAGGCGAGGCTTATACACTTCAGGAGAATCACGAGTTTCTGGACTTGACAGATCTGGAAAACAGGGAGTTTCGGTATGAGCTTTGACTCATCTGGTTGTATTAACTCGAGTGGTTGTAGGATACAAGATAGGTAATCTTGAAGTATCAGGCACAGCCAGAGACAGGAAAGCACACGCATTTCTCAGTCTCCGGCTATGTTGGCATAAAGACGGCTACACCTATTGTCCTAACAATGGAACAATAAAAAGAAAAGTTTGCTGGTGCGTATAAATCGCATTTTGTACTGTATTTAGGTAGGGTGGGGGATTCTCTCCCACTCTCGTTTCTTCTTCTTTTGTACAATAACCAATTGAGTCCTGTAACCCCAAATAGGTGTGCGTTGGTGATGCCTTTAGTCTATTTGATTTTAGTGTCATGACACATTTATGTGAACTTGGTTCTGATAAGAGTAACTGGAGAGTCCATTCAGCCGACTTCACAGGTAGGTCACGTACTAAGGTTTCTTGATTTGCAGGAAACAATAGTTCAAGAACAACTCAGTAATCACAATGTTCGTCCGAGAGATTTCAGGGTACTCTCACTGTATTCCAAGGAACGAATAAAGTCATCTATATTGATATATATGAATTGAGAACTAAAGAACGAGAACTAGTTACATAGGAAATCCCATCCATTATATACCCGTCCCCATTGTCCGTTCTTCCTTCCGTTTGGTATGTTGGATACCAGCAATGGATCAGACCTGATCAGCCTGAGTAGCTCTGATCCGTTCCTTTGATCAGTCGTGATGTTGCATCACAGTCTTTTGAACTGAACTAACCGTCTCCCACATTCTTGGTCCGTGTCCCAATATATACCCTTTGTTGGAGCTCCACGTCTTCTCACGGCTGGTCCGTAACATAGGTACTTATAGCGAATGTATTTTCTTTATCAATTGTTGGACAAATGCAACTAATAAAGCGAGCTTGCTGAAAACCCTGGAGGTATTCTTATACCATCATTCGCTACGAGCTATAATGCTCATGGCTAGAGCGGTTGTGTAGCCACGGTTGCCAATGTATGACCCCGATCTACCCATACAGCAGAAATGACCTGCTGGCCATCCACCATCTTCACATTGCAGAGACATGAGCTTAGCCATATCCTGCTGATATAAAGACCTGTCAAGTCCGATAAGTTGACAGGCCGAAATCCGAAGTGCCAGAGCAAGCGGGTTGGCAGGCATATTGATCCGTTCCAGTAGAGCGTCCTTAATTGCCTCAAGCTCCTTTCTGAAGGGGGACGAACCACACTCCAAGTACAGCTGTGACACGAAGTAAAGGAAACACTCAGGGGTAGTGTAAAACCTACTTCCGTACACGCAGGCCCTGTTCGCGAGGCACTGAACTACCCAGTCTTTAGTTTTCCTTATACGTGGATCCTCGCCATTTCCGAACCGGTAGAACGCTCTGAGAATGTTGCAACAGACCTCAGGGGTCGTTCTGGGTCTATCATCGCCAAAGTATGTCTGCATGATCCCATCGGGGTTGATATTCCGGGCCATGGCATCCAGGACAAGTTTGGCGTCGGCGACCTGTGATAAATACTCTTTAGGAATGGATAGGTAAGCTATTGATGTGGTGTCTGCATCAGGAGGGAGCTGGGATGTGAGAACGGGCTTGTCATAAAAGTAATTCCAAAGTCCATTTTTGACCTCATTTATAGGTGTCAGAGTCTTAGCTTCGTTGGCCGAGTCCTGAGCTGGGGGAAACTCTTTCCCAGAGGGCCACTTGAGGTAGATAAGGTCTTCATCACCTGTTAGGTCCCAAATAAGGAGCTGGCAGAAATTGTCTTTGAAGGTGAGATGGTGTTCTTCCATGGAACTATCATGGTTCCTAGCGTTGGATTTCATGTATTCCCTGGCTCTAGAGAGGGGAGACAGGAATAAGTTTCGTAAGGTTTGACCAACATCGTTCGTCGATTTGTCAACCAGCAGTCCATAGATGCCCACCGACCGAGCCGAACAGATATTATCAACTCGATCATCGATCATAACTACTTCGTTAGGGTTGGCTGGAATCTTATCTAGGACATGTTGGAAAAAGCAAAGGTCAGGCTTCCGCATGCCAACCACACCCGAGACGAAGGCAGAGGTGAATATCGACCAAGGAAGATCTAGATTCTTCACAATTTTGAAATGCTCCTTTTTGGGGGGTTAAAATTATGGTCTTGGATGCGGAAAGAAAACGCACCTTGGAAATGTTTGACATGATGTAGAGCTGCAGATTCGGGTCCGAGGTTTTCAGCTCCCGGATGACATGGACTAGTCTGCTGTCGACTATTAAAGACTTCTGCGCCTGCTCTAAGCCGTCCTTGATATCCGAAGCGTTCGCCTCAAGCATCTCACCAAACGCCTTCCACGTATTAGCATATAACCAGTACACCGTTTCCAGTCAGTTTATACCTCGCATGCTTCATCAAGAGATATTTCCCCCCTGTCTAAGGCGTGCCATGAGGTTGAGTTCATCAGCGATCGGAGCTGACTAGACGACATTGTCTGGATACTCTGGGGCTTCCACTCAAGGAGAACCCCTCCGAGGTCCAATATGAGAACTTTAAATCTGGACGTCATATCAGGAGATGAATATCAGTCTCTGTGTTATCGTAGCGATTTAAACCGGAACACAGTATCTATTGGGAGTCATGGAACCTAGACGGCTCACGAGAGATAGCAACATTTATAGACTTGAAGCAGATACGACCTGGTTAGCCACATTACAGTTGATCCGTAAGGAGGTAACCATATGTGGCATATGGTACTTTCTTTTTTTTTTTTTTGATTCATCAACAACATATCTACCTTTGCGAAGCTCGGGTAAGTACGTATATTGACTATGCCGCACCACATTATATGCATGAGGAATCTAGTATTACCATTGTTGGTGAGATAGAAGTCTTGGTGAGGCCTAAATGCGACATGTATTATTGAGTGGATTAATCTTGACGACTTGATAACATCGTTGGAGGGGCAAAATAATCGCTTGGGGTATCACAAGATATAAAAAAGAAAAAATGATTATAAGTATTATGTATATCCACTAAGACTTCGAGTACTTAAGTATACGTTCTAAGGAGATAAGGCACATCAATATTAACCTGTCTTTTATATAATCCCGCAAATGTCTGTGCGGTTTACCGTAAAAGGCTAATAGCATAATCAATATGCCCAGCCTGCCTTATCGTAGGCATTTTATACGAATTTCTTTCTATTGATATTCCCCGAAAGGACTACTCATGGAATTTTGGCGTTGAACAGCTTACAACCTACATAGATGTGGCATCGAATAATAGTATTGGCATATTTTTGCCTCTTTCTCATTGTCAGCAACATACATATACGCTATGTTCTATGTGTATCTCTGACCCGAGTCTAAAATCAAGTGATCCCTGAGAAAGGGCCATCGATATGGATCTGCCAATGGCAAAGCGCTTACACGAGGGGAGGAGAGCATCGTCACAACGCCTCGCTCGGAAAATGATTCTAGAATAGCTACATTTGCTATCCTTCCTGTATGATAAATGATTCATCTCTCATGCCTTTTTACCAGGGCCAAAATCTGGTTCGCCGCCGAGACTTCCCTGAACATCACCGACGTAGTTCTGTGCAGGTATACCCTGCCTGTACGTTTTGTCCCAGTCCTTGATAAGCCCATGTGCAATGGAATTCCCAGCCAAATACACGTTAGAAATAGCCGAGTCATACGTGAGGTGATGTGAGCGAAGGTTATCCATCGCGGATTGACCTGGATAAGGACGATCAAAGTTAGACACTAGGCAGGGTTAGAACTTGTTCAATGGTGACTAGCTGAAACTTGTGTCTCGTACCTATTCGAGCAACGATAATTCGACTAAAGTCCACCCTACTCTCCAGTGCACCTCGGGCCAGAGCTCCAAGCACAGCTCCGTCCTCCTGTGCTGTGGTACAGTATACACCGGTGCCGTTGGTCCACGACTTGACTCTGCCAGCAAATGAAGTCGCTAAGAGTTCCCCTGAGTACCAAGTATCAGATGACACAACGTCACAGTTCTTTACAGTTGGTAAGCCGGCACCAGCAGTATATCTAGGATCAGTGGCGTATTTTGCGCGATATCCTTCAGCCTTGGGGGTATCAACAATCTGTGTAGTGTTGATCATTGCGGCTACAGCCCTTCGGAGCTCTGTGTTTAGCTCATATACCTCAGTGTTGTAAACATTCCCCCAACTATCTTCTGACGAGTCTGTACCTTGTGGGAAGTAGCCGGTAGTGAATCCGGCTGGCATCTCACGAGCGTCTATTTCATGTTGCATGGAGCCTTGTACCGAGAAACGTGCAACTGTATCCAGTCAGTAGCCGAGGTTAGACTGGATATGATACTGGGGAGTTCTTACGGGTAATAGAGTTGAGAGTGACTTGGTCCGGAGCGCCACCTGCGATCCCGGTGAGTAACCAATAGGTCTTGCTTAGATTAAGCTTAGGGTCTGTAAGCAACGCCATCGTCGTCGCAGCGGCATTTACCATGCCTTCTCCGACCGTTATGAGGCATGTATCTCCGTCATTCGTGCAGTGTAAATATGGAAACAAGGAACTTGCGAAGGGTACTCGATACTGCAGAGCACCAAAGTCGAATGCTCCGGTAGTGTTTGAATTGCTGAGGTACACATTCCCTTCAGCATCAAACTACCGGAATTATTAGCGGCAACTAGGTACTTAGGGTTGTTCAACTGAGACTTACGAATGTCACAATGATCACCTTAGGTGTGATCTGAGCAACGCACTCCTGTTTAGCAAGGGAGAGAGTAAGCCACAGGGCCGCGGTGAAACTCCATAGGGATAACATCTTGGTGGCTTAGTGGAAAGTCTTTTAGCAAGTCACGAACTTGGGCTTCAGACATTGACTTTTATAGTGAAAAAGAAAATCGTGGCCCTGCCAACTATATTCACTTTTACGTGAATTTGATGCAAAACGAAAGAATTAAATTGATATTACCTTTAAGGATACCGGGTAGAGTCGCATCTAAACTATCTAACCTAGCGAGATCGGAGATAAGCATGATAACTGTATAATATACAGAAGGCAAGGGACGAGAAAACCTATCCTTAATTTCCAACAGATCCAACACAGAAAATTGATTTGAAAATTCACCCAAAAAAAACCAATTATATAATAGAAGGGAAGATTTTGGGAATAGGCATAGCTCTTATAATAAAAGTATGGTTGGCTGGTACCAAATTATCCGCTTAACCAAGTTATTTAGCACACGGAGTACTACGACTAGATAGTGTACTACTACCTATTACTAGTACTTAGATTCCCCAGATTGACCAATGGTTCCGGTGGCCTGTGCACACCATTGAACGAGAACCGCTGCGACGGTTCAAGATTTAGTAGCTTATTTGATGGGTGCTTAAAGTGCTACATACGATATAAATCGACAACATAGATTGATGTGTGAATGAAATTATACCTAGCGAGGTACGTAACTACCTACCTATAGCATACTGTATCATTGATAAGTAATTTGAAACCTCACCTCCCCCCTACTTCCGAGGCACCTAAAGTTCTATGTCTTTAAGTTAGTTGATAGGAAATCTACAATAATTACCCCCTTGGTAAGACATTCCGGGTTATATTGATGGCTGATAACTTCAATGGGCTATGTTTTAGTGTTTTCTTGTGCCTTGCCTAGTAATTTCCGAATTCCCATCCCCAAGGTGTTGATCTTACCAACGACATGATTCGGTTCATATACTCAGATATAGAAGTTGGCTTCCCAACTCTGATTGGCGAGCGGGTTGCGATGATACGGAGTAAAAGAGCTGCCTGTGAATGTAAAAAAAATGATCAATGTCATGACTGTGTCTTTTCATACAGAAGCTCGCTATTGCTTACTTAATTAGAACACATATGAGATATCGTAGGATTCTGGCTAGGAATATTCCTACGGAATATTTTAGGCGAATGGCGACATCTTTTGGTTGTTTGATGACTTAAGCATGTGTCCACCAGAACGATGTCGCTTGGCTTTCAGTGGAATAATCTGAAGACGTCTATGTTCGGATGATAGGATTGACCTCCTGGCCCAAAATCCCGATATATCTTACATAAAGGCCATTGACCTGAGCCTCACCTACGGTCTTTTCAGCATAGTGATAGAACTATGAAATGTTAACCATTACAACACATCCATATCGGCGAGTGAGAGGACCGAGCAGCGATCCGCGATTTCGGTGTTGTCGTTCCGGGTGGCGTCTCACTGGAAACTTGAGTAGAGGTGCGAAAAATGAATATCTACTTAACTCGGTACGTTTCGCATCTAGATCGTATCGCGCGGCGTGTCTAAAAGGACTGGTAGTAGGTACTATAATAACTATACCTCCATATGCCTATGCCAAATATCGTTAGTTAATCCTAGTACTCCATATTAAGTACATAGCCCGTAGTAATCCAAGTACCTATTTTGGAAATAAAATGTTGCAACTTACTTTAAATCACTTCCAGTATGTAAATCGATTTTTTTTATTCAGCAAAAAATGCAATAAAAATCGGAAACCTCTAATCGCGCGCTGTCACCGCCGGAATAACTACTCCAGCTTCCGGCCTAGTTTCTCCGGCATCTGGTGGTATTACTTAAGTAAGTACTATGTTAACGCGTTTGCAATAACTTTTAACAACTAGAGTACCTTCATTCCTGTAAACTATGTACCTAATATAAGGTATTAAGGTTAACTAACGATATTTGGCATAAGCATGTAGGGGTACAGTTATTATAGTACCTACTACCAGTCCTTTTAGACAGGCCGGTATCGCGGTCGAGGCTCCAACCATATAGGATTATTTGACGGGTTCAAATGCGGTGCTCGTTAAACCCGAAGATAGATCTTGGATCAGGGAAACTTAGTATGCTATGAACAGAAGATACCAAGCCGGTATTCATTTCAAGGTTTTTTTCTTCCCCTTTTCTTTCCATCCTCCCTTTCTCTTTTCTTCTTTTGGGGAGCAACATTATATGTTATTTACATTACCAGATCTTCTGAAATCATCAACTCATTTCATGGTAATACCCGAATATGGGGGGATATGGTGCGTCCCCAAGATCCTTCAAAAGAATAATTAGGTACACTTGGCGATAATATATGTTGATTTCCCTTTTGGTAGGGCATGAGGGGCTTTCATAATAACTAGCAGCCAACTATAGTTCTTAAGGTTCAGCCATGTTTAGAACCTTGCGGTGGCCTAGGGCAAACTTGAGGCTCAGTTACATTGAGATTCTGGGAGCTCCCCAGTAATTTCCATACAAACGACTAAACATAGATAAGTTTAATCGTTTCAGGTTTAGTATGATGCCAGAAACCGCGATCGCCATCTATTGAAGATCCTTCTACATGACACCGTGAATGAACATCGAAAGAAACACCCTTATGTCATCCTAGAACGATGATGCCTTTGCCGGGATGGTTCCTATTTCCAGCATAGCCGTAGTCTAAGAATTCCTAGACTATCTATTTACCACCTTTCTATTTGTCATCTAGAGTAGAGGCTGAGTTATGAGCACTAGATCCCCTAGTATACAGTGTTTAGGTGGCCAACGCGTTCATTATTCCGTGATGGAGTTCCCGGAAAGTTAGACAGGACGGTGTAAGTTTAATGCCTTTATTCACCTAGGACATTCCCAAGGGAAAATGAAAGAATATGTCGGAACCAAAGTCTACCTCACGGTAGCCACGGGCTTGCTGTCACTTGCACTTAACGAGAGGTTGCCACGGACATCGGCAGAGATCTGACCGCCGTATGACGGGTTTTTTTTTAGTTTACGGAATAGAACAGCACCGAAAGCCTTATATGAGCCGCTAGTAATTATACTTCGATCAAAATGTGACAGAAGTACCTACCATATAGCTTATACCGATGATATTGGTTTAGAGGCGAAGGCCGTGGGATGGTTATCAGGGTCCTATTTTCTATATATAATGATGCTGCATTGCTTGGCACAACAGAAACGGACAGCTTCCACCATGATATCTTGAGTATCTCAAGTTCAACTGTTTAGCATTTCTCATCTCTGATATTTCTATTCTGTCTATGTCCATTTCCTTGGGCAGCTTGCCCATAGTCTAACATATAATCTGTGCCAAGGGACGTATACTCTATATGGCCTCTGTCTTTAAGTGGTCAGCAGCAGCACTTGGGGCGCGTGCCATTAGTAATGGTGTCGGTAACGACGGCTTCGCAGGAAATGACTGTGAGTTGAATTCATTACCTATAGGTATCACTACGTTAACGCAATTAGCCATGTCGATTCTTGGCACCATATGCCCCCTATTTACCAAAATGCCTTGACGGAACATCGACGACATGTTCCTGGGGCAACTTCAATGTCACAAATACCAATCCTTATGCTACCTGTCCAGACACAAATGTCACCCGCTACTACAAATTCACAATCTCAGAGCAGACTGCTGCCCCCGATGGCGTTGAAATCCAGATGCTACTAGTTAATGGGCAATTCCCAGGCCCACTAATAGAAGCTAACTGGGGCGACTGGGTCGAGAGTAAGCAGTGGGAATTCGTACTTACCAACTGAAGTTGATATTAATTCGCATTTAGTTACTGTTAACAACAACCTATCCAGTGATGGGACAGCCATTCACTGGCATGGTCTTTTGCAACAAGAGTCTCCATGGATGGATGGTGTTCCTGGAGTGACGCAATGCCCAATAGCACCGGGCGGGTCGTTTACTTACAGATGGAAGGCCGACTCGTACGGATCAAGCTGGTGGCACTCACACTATGAAGCTCAGTACGCTGGCGGCTTCTCTGGCCCATTGGTCGTATACGGTCCTTCTCAATTAGACTACGATATTGACGTAGGGCCCATCCTCGTCACGGACTTCTTCCATAAACCCTATCAAGATATCGTGGCAGGCTTCTTAGATAATCATCTGGAAGTCACCCTCTCGAACAACAACATGATCAACGGCAAAAACTCCTTCGAAAACAACGGTGCGCCCCTGGCTTCATTCAATTTTCAATCAGGGAAGGTTCACCGACTCCGTCTCATAAACACATCGGCCTTTGCTGTTGAGAAAATCACTATCGATGGGTACAACATGACGATCATCGCCAACGATTTTGTGCCAATCGAACCTTACGAGACAGAGGTAGTCACACTTTCTCCAGGTCAACGATCTGATGTGCTGGTATATGGATCCGGCGAACCGACTGATTCGATGTGGCTACGCGCGTATAAATCACCAGACTGTTCTCCTAGCCAAGATGGATCCTACAATGCGATAGCCGGTATATTCTATGAGGACGCGGATCGGACGCAACCGCCCACAACTGAACCAGGGCCAAATGCGTATAGCAACTATTGTGGCAACGATCCATTGTCGATGACCGTCCCCTCCTATCCCATCACACCCGGTGAGCCAAGCGTCACTGAGATCCTACCTATCGAGTTGCGGGATAACGACACCTCCAAATTGTGGTATATGGCGAACCGAACTTTCCGCGTCGACTTCAACGACCCTCAACTCTTGAATGCGAAGAACGGAGATCTTGATTTCCCTTATATCCAGAGCGTTCATAACTACGGCAATAACGCATCGATACGATTTATCATTGAGAACACTGGTAATCAACCGCACCCAATGCATCTTCATGGTCACAACTTTTGGGTTCTCCAAGAGGGTGTATGTGAAGATAACAACACAGTGTTCCCAAATGGGCAAATAGACCCAGCGCACCTAATGTCTCCAGGGGAGTTGTCGAATCGCTTTGGTGGTAAACCCCATAAACGCGACTTGCAAGCTTTGCCTGTAGACACATACCTAGAGCGCAAGCAGGCGGGCGGCGCCAGTGGAGACACCACGAGCGAATACGGCAGCTGCTGGGATGGATCTATCGTAAACTCAAGTAACCCTCAACGCCGTGATGTACATATGCTCCTGCCTGGACACTACATGGTCATGCAATGGAATCAAGATAACCCGGGTGTCTGGCCGCTTCACTGTAAGCCATTGCAATCTCTGCAGGGGCAAATACTTGTTACTGATCTCATACACATAGGTCATATTGCCTGGCACTTGTCAGCTGGCTACGCATGGATAATACTCGAACGCCCTGACGATATCGCGAAAGAGGAGTCTATCCTAGGTATCATGTCGCAGGCTTGTACAGACTGGGAAGCTTGGACGAACGATCATATTGTCGGTAAGTGCATCGATTTCGACATATCATGTCGTTGTCATCGATGGTGGGACTAACTCTGCATGATAGATCAAATCGATGACGGTCTTTAACCAAATCACTTCTGTGTTTGGGGAAACATCTAGACTGCTTATTTATTCGTTTCCTTTGTCCTTGGATCATGTTGAGGGCGGTTGGTCACATAGCGACAATGTATTTAATTCTTGTAGGTAATAGACATTGGCTACCTGCTGGTCGGTATTAGAGGCATTAAGTTCAGTCTTACGAATTAAAAGGTTTAACTATATTCATTCTATTGTGTACTTGATGTGCTAGCTTATTATAAATGCCTAGGTGCATTAATATCAGTAAGGAACGAACATTTCCTGCAAAACTGCCTAGGCAAGTAAGTTTACATGTTACCCTATATGTTACCCCTATTACCCCTATTATCCCTATTCATGCCCGAAGCGGAAGTCACGTGAAGACTATGCTATTCAGGATGTCACTACTATCGGAATGGTTCATTTCATTTGCGTCCTGGTAAGCTATCCATAGTCAAATGAATGTATTACTAACTATGCTAAATCATCCGTAATTCTGTGTGCTAGAATGAGAGATAGATATTTGCTTCAGTTCATTGAAGTACATAGCAGCTCCACAATTTGATACGAGGTAACATCAACACCTTGTTATGTCACATACCGCTTCCCTTCCCAGAAGGGGTGGTCAATCAAGCGTCATAATCTGTACTCTTGATCACAGATTCCCAGTCGCGAAGCACTGCCAGCGTCTCCTCGCATTTCTCCTTGATTGTATCATAACAGTCGCGACCTAATGGAAGCCTGAAAGGTACTTCACGCGTATCGGCATGGCCTTCCCGGCGAATAAGATCCACGATGATGCGGACACCTTTTCCCGTGTCCCCGGGTTGCGTTTGATCTTCGGCGGCTATTCTGTGGACGAACGTAGCATTAGAAGCTGCGTAATCCGGGATGCTCGTCGGAATGACCTGGGCAATACCGGTCGATAAGAGCTTTGTCTTGAATCTGCCTGGCTCTATCAAGAGGGTCTTGATGCCGAGTTCTGCCGTCTCGCGGCTTAGGCATTCAACAAGTCCTATTTTAATTAAATCAGTATCGTAGTTCAAGTCATTGCATATATCAGGACATTACCATCAAGGGCGAATTTGGAGCTGGCATAGGGCCCAGCGAACCCGTCGCCATACCATCCCGCGCGAGAACCTATAAAGACCATGGTGCCAGATCGTCTCTGTCGAAAATGCGGTAAGACCGCTTTAGTGACCTTGAAAACCCCAAAGACATTTGTCTCAAATTGAGCTACAAGCTGTTCATACCTAATGCCTTGTTAGCATTGATTTACACAACAAGGGACGGGGGTTTAGGGGCACTCACTCGACATCTTCCCACGATCCAAGCATAGCGTAAGCCGCGTTGTTCACAAGATTGTCAACTCTTCCGTGTATTGAAATTGCCTTCGAGACAGTCTCGTTCAAGGTGCTCTGGTCACTGCTTATGTCAAGTGGCAAAATAGTCACACCGGGTTGTCCGAGGTGCTTGATCTTCTCTGACTTGCGCGCTGTTGCGATCACCAGGTCTCCGCGGGAGAGGATTTCGCGGACGAACTGTTCTCCAAATCCGGAGGAACAGCCTGTAACGAGCCACACGAGCTGTGATATTTTATGCTGAAGGTACGATTTGTCTGGTGTTATGTAGATGTCTCAAGGGTGGTGAGTGAGATGAGGCCTCTCCACATTCCTAAGGTAGAGAAGTCAAGCATTTTTAATTACCCTCTCGAATCCATCACCCCGCCGAATGAGTCACTTGTCCAAGGAAGTTGAAAGAAATCGAGATCGAATGATGCCGTTGTGACAGCTTACCTAGATAAGTCCGCTTCAGATAGGAGTAACTATCTATATGCCAAGCCAAAATTCCGCGATGCCGCTCAATAGTCCGTTCCAATCCATCTCTAAGCAACGGAGGGATAGATAATTCCAACCAATAATTTCCATTCTCCAGATTGAGTATAAACTGCTAATAGATAACTTGAGTCATTAAATTTAAAGTCTTCATCTCCCAGAAATCAAACCCTCTAGTATAGTGGTGTGAGATTCCTAGGTACCTAGGTATGTACTCAGGTCCTCAGTGAAGATTTCTCTCCGGACTGTTGGATCATATCTTGCAACGCCTACTTGCAACTGTTTTGATCTCAATCTCTCTCGATGTCCATTTGCCCGTGCCATCGGACAAGTATTAACTAAACTGCAGCCCGGATGTCACATTACCCCATCGAGCATGTAAGTAATCAATGATGACGTTCTCTCTTCGTTTCCAGCATCCCCTATTCCCATAGACCGGCATCAGCTTCCTCGCGGCGTTGGCATAGGTAGAATTCAATCTCCACATGTCCACAGTTCTAGATATATCCCCATCGCCGACTCGCGGTGTTGCCGCCTTAACCCCCTTGCTCTCCAAAGTCCTCATCAAGCGAACGAGGATCCATGAAGAGTTGTCAGAACCCAGTGTCCAGGGAGCGTCGACGTAGCCGATCATGAACATGAGATTGGGCACCCCTTGCACCATTGCGCCGTTCCATAGGACCCTGCCGGCCCAATCAATGACCTCGCCATCGACAGACACCTTGATCCCTCCTCCCAGACGCATGTTAAGCCCGGTGGCCGTTACAACCACGTCGGTATCGATCGATGTGCCATCCTCCATCTGGACACTCTGTTCCGTGATGGTTCTGATACGCCCGGTGACTATGGCCCCTCGCGGAGAGTGGAGGGCTTGATAGAAGTCTCCGTCTGGTGAAAAGCAGATTCTCTGGTCCCAAGGGTTGTACGTGGGGTTGAAGTGAGTCTCCTGGCTGACCCATTTGGGCAGTTCAGACGCCGTCCACCTGCGTATTAGTTCTCTCGATCCAGTAGGGAAAGTCCGGAAGCACAATGCCACTAGATATTCCGCCACGAGGGAGCAAATGCGCATGAAGAAAGCCGCGACGGATAGCGGGAGGAACTTGCGTAAGAGTGAAAAACTTCGAGACTGGTTTCTTGACGAGATGATGTAGGAAGGGCTTCGCTGAACGATAGTAACCTTTGATGCCTTTTTGACCAAGCTGGGGAACAGAGTGATAGAAGTTGCCCCGCTTCCGATGATTACCATCTTTTTGTTTGTGTAGTCGTAATCTTCCGGCCAGAACTGCGGATGGATGACATCTCCTTTGAAGTTCTCTATACCGGGGATCTTGGTCTGGAGAGGTGTCTCGTAGTCGTAAAATCCAGTCCCTAGTATGATGAACTGTGATTTGAATTCCTTTCGTATCCCGTCATGGTCCACCGCAGCCGTCCATTGATGGTTCTTTGATGACCAGTCTGCGGACACGACTTTATGGCCGAACTGTATGTGTTGGTCTATTCCGGTCTTTGATACACAGTCCTTTAGATATGACATGATGAGAGCTCCTTCGGCAATCGGGTGGTCATAGGGCCACGGGTTCCAAGCATAGCCAAACGTAAAAAGACTAGAGTCTGAGCGGATACCGGGATACTTGAAGAGATCCCAAGTACCACCGATGCTGTCACGAGCCTCAAGGATTGTGAATTTGACATTTGGGAGTTGGGATTTAAGACGGTACGCGCAGTTAATACCTGATATTCCTGCGCCTAATATGACTACATCGAATGTCTCTGATGTATTGAGTACGCCATTCGTTACGCTCGCCATTGGAGAACGTCGATGAGAGATGGATTAGACTTCCATTTGTTTATATCTAAAGAATATGGAGGAGTAGTACACTCCGGACTCCAGCCTTCACCCTCGGGGTTGGGGACTTTGCTATGTTCTGTCTTGAGGGGGGTATGTTTAATTAAATTAATAGATAACGAATTGTACAACTCCAGGCTCATGAATCGGAGTAATTGTTGTTTCCTTCGTGCCTGTAGACTTGCATCACTCTAGATACGGGTCACGCCACTGAGGTCACTATTATGCTCCATTGACTGCTCAGTTTTCGTTGTGGAACCTCTAGCACCAAGACAGGCATATCTTCGCTGGCCTGAGGCAAGAGACTAATTATTATACGTCTATTCTCGGTACTCTGGGATACCAATTGCATCCTTTGATGAGCAGATAGATATACCAAGTAGATACTTGAGGTTTGGTATGATGCAATGAGCAAGGGTTTGCACCGTCAATTTTCTGCGCCATATTGAAAAGTTACCTGGTTGAAGATTAAAATAGATATAGTGTCTTAAGGCAACACATAGGAACTACCCAGTGACGGGGTCTAATTATTCGACAAACTAATATAAAAGTACCTAGTATACCTACTACATATATGCTTACAACATCACTGATAGTAAACATCGACGTTTCGCATATTTCTCGTCTTTTTTTTTTTGCTCTAAACCGCGGCTTATTAATTATTATGGCTAGTTACATTTATGAACCGGGTTTAAAAGCTGTCTACGGTTATATAGACATTGTGGCTTCTAATGAAACGCTGTGGATGTTCTCGGCAGACCTCTTTAGGATCGGCGTGCTTTTCGTGTGTTTTCATACCACGCTGTGGTGTTTCGCCTCGGGACGATAATTATTAATAATGTCCGAGAAAGAAGTGTATGTGAGGAATTGGTCGACCATTCTGTTGGAATAAATGGATGAATTCAAGAATATTTCTCCAAAAGACGCTCCGCGTGAAGTACTGACGCCGACTTATGATGTTCCATTGCATACAGGGGAAGACCTGCTTCTCATGTGGAGTAGTACTCTCCACATATACCCGCCCCTTTTCGACTACATATGTATCTAGTGTACTCCATCATACTTGGCACGATAGATTTCTCCATACCGAATACATCATACTTCTAGGTTAATATACATACCTTGACCATGCTTTCTGGGATCATTTCATTGATTCGGTGTCTTATCTTGAACACAGCTCTCCGACTATGACTAGGGCCCTCGGAACATCTTTTAACACGAGCAAGGGGGGGGATATCTTGTCCGAACGATATGAATTCTCTTCATAGTAATGAAGTTCATAAACCTTTAGGCATGATACACAGTTAGTATGGAGGCCCTGTATGATGTCGACATAATGGGGTGGGTATATATCTGTTTTGGATAGTTCGTTCCTTTTCAAAGCTTCCAACAATTCACGTGCAGTGCTTGTCTACACTAAAGCAGACATGCTGTGCTATGTATACACGAGTGATAAAGTAATCCTAGCATCGTGCGGGAGCGAGGGTACTTTTATAACTAGGTAAGTGATCTGCGGTAGTGTTAACAATAGTGTTGAGATCTCTAACTGCACCAAGGATTGACTAAACACCATTCCTAAAAGCCCCTTGAAGGCCTTCTTGGGCTACATCTACGTTCTCTTTTACAAGAGTGTAGCATGCGCGGGAGGTGTCCGCACTGGGATTCCGAAAGAGGTCGCTGGTCGCGTGCCGGATATAACAAGAAAATAAAATCTAGAGGGGCACTCGCCCTTCCATCAGCTGGCTACGCAACATTGTGACTGCAATAACCGCCAGGTGGACGCCATGAAGCGAACTGTTGTTTTACGTTGCCTTCCAAAATGCAATAAAGCTGTGACGATCACGTTTGATCCTTCTTAGCCTGGTGGACTTGGCGTATGGAGGCGTCCATCACGACAACCATGTCAACCATCTGAACTGAATAAGTCGGGTGGCCTAAAAGGTCCGAACACTAGTCTAGCGCCCGTACGATTGAAACAATCCCGTCCAGGAAGTTTCACGGCCTCTTCAGACCAATAACGTGCTGGCTGGAGTAGATATGCCAAGATGAATTGGGAAGGCTCCGGAGACGTGCGATGTTTCAGCCCGTTGAGATCCGGGGGGCGTCAACGTACACCAAGGACGAGATGAAACGGGAGCCAAGGGCAATCCCACGATCGGTGCGCGTTTCAT
Source organism: Biscogniauxia mediterranea (assembly GCA_018398605.1). Lineage (NCBI taxonomy): Eukaryota > Fungi > Ascomycota > Sordariomycetes > Xylariales > Xylariaceae > Biscogniauxia > Biscogniauxia mediterranea. The sequence continues at coordinate 2,338,667 of JAGXTR010000007.1, read as the reverse complement.
AACCCGTATTCTGAATGAATGCTTGCCATGACGAGTTCACCAAGTGTCGATGTCCAAGATATATGAACATCCCGCTTAGGTTTCCAAGATGGAATTTTGTTTCTCTTTCTTTTCCCTTTCCCCCCCAGGGCTTTTGACAAACCCCCTTCGTCGACATTGTAATTCCACGACCGTCTCAAGGAAACAGGCCGGGCCACCACCTTGTTGCACGCCAATCCAGTTCCCCTCCCTACCGGAATTTCGACATCGATCACGAAGTCCCTCGAAAAGAGTACCGATACAAAAAAAGAAAAGAAAAGAAAGACAGGAGAAAAGTGAGCACTGGAGCAGAGCTCAGTTTGGGATTCTTAAACCTCTTCCCTTCCCTCTACAGACAACAAAAACAACAACAACAAAAGTCCTCCGCACCACGATGGACTACCGATTCCCGGGGCACATCAGCGCCGCGCGCGTCGCGGCCTTCGTCAGCACCGCGGCCTGGATCCAGGGGACCAGCGCGAGCGCGGTGTCGCTGCCGCCAGACGCGCTGCACAACTTCCTACAGCGGCACGAGATCGGCCGGCGGCAAGCCCCGGCCGCACCCGCCTCGGAGCAGTCCGTGTCGGAGGAGAGCGACGACGACGACCCGTCGTCGGCCGACGCGTCGTCCGTCAGCGAGGGCGAGGGCGAGGGCGGCGGCGTGCAGGGCCAGCAGTTGGCCGGCGTGGCGGGCCAGCCGGGGATCCAGTCATCGAGCGGGCCGCGGCTCAGCCCCGGCGCGCAGGCGGCCATCGGGATCTGGGTCGCCGTCGCGGTCCTCGCCATCGGCGCGCTGGTGTTCTTCTTCTTCCGCCGCCGCCGCCGCGCCCGCGAGCTGCAGGAGATCCGCTCCCTGCGCGACATGGAGATCGTCGCCGCCGCCGCCGCCTCGTACCAGGCCTCCTCCATGTCCGAGAAGGGAGGTGGTGGTGGTGGTGGACCGCCGATGCCGATGCCGATGCCGTTAGGTACTATGGAGCCGGTGCACTACCGCGAGAGCCCCCCCGTTCCGAGGAGTCGGGCCCCGAGCGGCCAGTGGATGGCTACCCCGCCGTGGCAGGAGGAGCCGCCCACGTGGCGCGAGTCGCGGCCCTGGAGACAGTCGAGGCCGTCGGTCGCGCCGAACGGCCTCCCGCTGAACCAGAACGGCGGGTTCGGCGGCATGCCTCCGGGACGGCCGGAATTCGATCGACGCACCGAGGCCACGGCGGAGACGGAGAGCACCATATTCGCGTATAGGTAGAAGATAGGTATTGTGGGCGAAATAATCAAGTTCGGCGTTGTGTGTGTTATATGATAGAGGTTTAATTGGACGATACCCATTTGCTTTTTCTCAACTGAAGTTCTCATGATTGCGTTGTGATGTGTTAGTGTGCTGCTCGGAGAAGTGAATAGCCACGTACTGAAACACATGTAAGTCCCCGTTGCTCAATGAGTAGTTGCAATATATTGGGTAACGTTTGGTCCGCAGACGAAAGACCCAGATAGCTACGCTCAAGAGCTTTAGGATCATCACAAGCCCAATCCACGGAACTCAGGGGCACTTGATAGCTCACAATTAGCATACATTTCCCCTATCTTTCTGGACTGATGGACTTGATCTATCTAGGTTAACCCAGTGTCTTGTTACAAGCAACTCGCCGCCATTATCATAGTATTCGCGGCCGCGAAACCCAGAGTGTTGTTTCTTGGAGCCTGACCTAGATTTGATCTAGTCGCCAGCCAAGACGATATATTCTCACCTCAACCACACCTCGACCATACCATCCTTGGTAAGAGAATTTCTGCACATTGCCCATTACGCCGTAGTCATAAAATCGTCATTCGGTTTATTTTGAGATGGTCCGTAATACACCCGCAAACCTCACTCCTGAGCTATTTAGGTATCCGTTCAGCATATGGCTGAAAAATTGCATCCGAATTTTTGAAGCCCATTACACCGAACACGAACAGACCTAGTTGTTCCCTTAAAGCAACCCACGCTGCTAAACATCAAACTGAGACAGCTAAGTAGTAGTAGTTTATCCATGCGCACCAGATAACCTTTTCTTACATGATGACCTCATTAGCAACATCCTATTAATATGTGTTAGCATGCTTCCTGGAAATTCTCCGGACAGTGGCACAGTCCAACTTACTCTCTTCAGCTCCTTAAAAGGCAGGCAGACACAATTCTGCACTCGCACTTCGTCTCCGACGCCGCATTCCTTACCCAGGATGGTAATACTTTGCACCTTGACACCGTTCTTGATAATGCTCGTGCTGTGGCTTCCTACAGGCGTGGGTGTGCCTTCAACTCGTGCCCAAGCACCAACGCGGCTGTTCCAACCTACAATAGAGTAGAGAACACATGCATCGTGCTTGATCTCGGCATCTTCTAGAACAATGGATTCCTTGACTCGCGCACCTGCGCCGATAGTTGCACGAGGCCCAATGGAGACATTAGGTCCCAGTTTAGCAGTAGGGTCGACGTGGGCACTTGGGTGGACGAAAACAGGGGCAATGATATTCGCGGAAGGCTTCGCCAGCTCTGTGGAGCCCATCTGGTGCGCTTTCTGCAAATATAGAGCGTTGGCCGGGACAGCCGAGCCAGCGGTTTTGATCTGGCGCCAGAAGTCTTTCGTCTCATATACGAAGAATTGTTTGCTGTCTGCCAGCTCGCTCAGGATATCTTGCTCGAGTCTGATCACCTCATTCTTGCGCTCCTCGTCATCATCGTCGGCCATGAAGCTTGATTCGAGGTTCTCCGATGAGGGGTACGACACTAGTCGAGGGCGATCTGTTCTTCGCTTGATTGCGGTCTTGATACTAGGGAAGATGGCATCTACGCTGAATAGGTATACACCGCAGTTGATAAGATTGGAGATGTGGCTTTCTGGCTTCTCGACGTAATGGAGCACACGACGAGAATGCTGATCTGACACGATGCAACCAAAATTGGTCGCGGCGTCCTCTGTCACCCGCGTACCCAAGATGACAGCCTCGGCATCCTTGTCGTCGAACAGCTTGGCCATCTCATTCAAGGGAAATGAGCAGCACACATCGGAATTGAGGACGAATATCCGCTCGGGCCGGCCTTTGAGGATAGCATCTCGGAAGTGGTATAGGCCACCTGCGGTGCCGAGGGCTTGGTATTCTCGGAGGTATTTGATAGGGAGGTTGGGGAATTCGGAGGCAGCTTCTTTGATGAAGTCCTTGAAGACGGATTCGTCATAGTAACCGATCATGCACACTTCCTGGATAGCGGGTACCTTCGCAATGGCGGTCAAGCAATGCCAGATGATGGGATGGCCAGCGACATCGAAAAGGGGCTGCGGGATAGTGAGCGTTCTGGCCGAGTGTGGCATAAGGAAAGCACCGAGGATAAATGAGACCTTACCTTAGGAACATCGAGCGAGAGAGGTCGAAATCGGGTTCCTCGCGAAGGACCACCGACCTAGACAATGCGGATCGTGTCAGCTAAGTTACTGTGGGGGGAGGTTCTCGGTCGAAGCAGAAGCTCAGACGGGATGACGTGGAAGTATGGTGGGATTTATACCAGAATAATGGCCTTTGTGCCTCTGCCGGGGCCATTGGCCTTCTCACGGTGTGGTACGTGAAGCATGATAGCTGAAATTGTGGAATGGGAGGTATGGGGGTAGGGAAAATGGAGGATTTGTTAGTGTAGTAGTGAGGTTAACGAGTCAACAACAAGAAGTACCAAATAATAAATAACAACAAATGATAAATCGACGCTTCACCTTTGGAGGGGCAGAAAAGTACCTGGGTAGTGTAAAGTTGACAGTTGACGGGTTTGGCAGTTGACAAAGAAGGCAATACCCCTGCTCTAAACTTTGGGTGTGCTACAGTGGGTGGGGGGTTCCGAAACGAGGGGCCAATTCTTCCCCCCCAGGCCTTGCCCAAGTCCTGTCCCCTAAGGAGGTGATTCTGCTCTCTGGTTGGCCCAAGGATTCCATATACGGATCCGTAACACCACAATAACATAACACTACGTACCTACAAATCACATTACTTTATGCACATAGTTGTAACCTACTAGGTACCTAGTAGTAGCTACCTGCATAATTACATGAGGGTAGGTACACTACCTAGGTAGGTAATAAATATTTGAGCGGATTCGTATTTAATCAATATAGGTGCTTTAGGTATTCATCAATGTAGTAAGTATCCATCTACGTAATACTGAGTACACACCTTCTCAGGTACACTACGTACCAATGTATTCATACAACTCGGGCTAGGTAATTCAATGTATCCATACCCAGAGCTGCTAGACATTCACACTATTGAGACCCATCATTATGAGGCATAACATGAGTCGAAAGGCCGACGTTTGTTTATCTGCGTGCTTTGCGTATTCTGCCATTACCTAGCAACTGTTATTGGTACAGTAGGTAGTTCGTTCTATCATCACTACGAACCACCAAGATCTACGCTACAGCCTTAGGCAAATCCTCTATTTATCCTCGGTGCTCTCGTCCTTTGCCAGATCGTGCTCTTTCAACAACATCGTGATCTCGTCTGCGCTCCAAAGTCGGTGGTAGATCTTACCATCCTTCGTCTGCCCTACCGTTGCGAATTCGACTACCGGGTTTGTTAGTGTCGGAATCAAACGTGACAATCATTGATAAAACATCAATTGGGAAAAGCTCAACTCACTCTTCTCGCTGCTTAGCTTGGTCGAATCCATCGTCTTGCTCAGCACCTTGACAGCCATACCGCAGGCCTCCTTCAATGTGCAGTCCTCCTTATAGTCCTGCTTCAGCAAGCTGTTGGCACTTGCATTGTTTGCTCCCGCGCTTGTCGCCTTCCAGCCTCCATAGTTACCCGAAGGGTTGCTGAGATATAGTTGGAATTGTCTCTGGGGGTCCCATCCCGCATAGATGAACGATACGCCGAACGGCCGTAGACCACCGTGCTGGGTGTAGCCCTGCTTGAGATCGCACAGTCTCCGTACTAGCTGCTCGCAGGGGATATCTTCGTTGTAGGTTAGGAGGTAGCGTTGGGCGGCTTGCCGAGCGTAGTTGATGAGGATGTTGGCATCCGACGTCATTCCGGCGACGGCGCAGATCATGTTGCTAAGACCCGTCAGCGATCCGGAGGCTCCAAATCACAAGCAAGTAGAGAGATCACGCACTCATTTAGAATGTACAGCTTTTCCGCCGAAGTATCCTGCTCCAGCAACTTAGAGGTGACCTTGCGCTCTGCAGCTAGAACGATGCCATCCTTGGCGAGGATTCCGATCGCAGTGCCGGCGTGGGATATGGCCTCCAAGGCATATTCTACCTGATATAGACGGCCTTCAGGCGAAAAGATAGTGGTCTAGCTGAGGCATAAGCTTTCGTTCCCTGATTCAAAGCAGGTCAAAGCAGGAATCCAGTGGTGGTTCTTACCCGGGAATCATAACGGCGAGACATGGTGGGAATGCAGCCGGAGGAGGGGTCGGGTGTGGTAGTGAGCAAGTACTGTGGGACTCTGGCTCAGATATAAATTTTTGTCTGATTTGTTCCGTACCACTGGCTGGAGAATGATGCTGAGATTCGGTGGTTTGGGGGTTATGGTGGTTGCGGTGTTGCGAAATGGTGGTGCGGGCGGTTCTGGGGGAGAAGGCTGTCTGTCTTGTCTTCCAAACGAGGCCGACAAGCTGGGCTAGGCAAGAGCTTCCAACGCGTACAGTTCGATTGCATGGATGGATAGTTAGGTAAGGTACCTTACCTACCTACATAAGGTAGGGAAGTAAGGCTCAAGCTGCCCTAGGTACCTACTGCCTAGCTACCTAGGATGTGGCTAGTGCAATATGAGACCTCACCAGCCACACTAATTTGCTCGGTAGCCCGGGGCATCCATACCTTACCGTCACTGTGTACACTTAGTAAGTACCTATGTAGGTACGTAGCGGGGTGCCCACATTCATCCCACTTTCACTTGCAACTTTCCCAACGCCACATCCTAACCTTGCTACTTTGGTAAGTACTAGGTAGTAGTGTACCATCGGTTTAGGAAGGGTAGGTGCGTGGTAGGTAAGGAAAGCACCGTCCAGTAAGTACCTAAACTTAGGTAGGTTCCTCCGACCTGGCCCGTGCACAACCTACCCCGTCTTCACTACGACTAAACCTTAGGCTTTTTTTCTTTTTTTCTTTTTTTTCTTTTCCCTTCGACACCTCCACCTGCGCACTTGTCACCGTCTCTCACCCCATCCCAACATCACAGGGCGACAACTGAGCTCGCCCATAACACACAAACCCCCTTCCGACCTATTCGCGTGATCATTCGCCCAGAACCCGTGTCGCGTCGCCCTCGCAAACATTTTCCCACCTTCAGACGAACCTAACATTCCTTCTGGCAGCAGTACTGTACAGCGCCGCCGCACGCCAACCCCTCGTGTCGCGTTGAACATCACCGCGCGACATAGAGAAAACACAGGTTCGAGTATACTGCAGTATTGTTTGGTCGAGGGCCACGAGAGGATCTGGACTGAGTCTCCATAGGCGTTGGGAGAGCTTCTGGATCTGAGTATCGCCTTAGTTGATGGACCTTGCCCCTTTGCCTCATTCTTCTCGTCAGATCATAGTTCAATCGAGCTCCGTAGAAGTCATGAGTGTCTGAACAATACTGCCCATCGCAACGTAGACCCAATACCATACCCACGTGTCAGCTGCCGTACGCCTCAATCCCACGCGTACCCATACCCCCCAGTCCGGCTGCGTACCTCAAACCTCAATTCAACTGTCACGTCACTGCCCATCAACATGTCTGGTAAGCCCACTACCCGCCGAGGCTCTGCGACAGGCGGCAAGGCACGAGGTTCGGCGCAAGCGTTCTCCTCGTTGCCTGAGTCCGTTCCTAGCCGGAATACCCGCTCAACCTCCTCCTTTCAAACTACTAGCCAATCTCTAACACACGCACCCACGTCCAAAGGTGAGCCAGAGCCCCGTCGATCTGTCCGCGCCACCAAAGGCCAGCACACGAAGGCCTTCGACCTCGAGAATGGACCCGAGCCCCCGAAGCGACGCCAGACCAAGAAGACGAACAAAAGGGCCACCGAGAAGGAAGAGAAGCAGGACGAAGACGAGGAAATCATCCGCTGTATCTGTGGCGCTGTAACCCAAGATGATGACGACGCGAACGAGCCCTGGATTGCCTGCGATAAATGTGGCGCCTGGCAGCACAATGTCTGCGTCGGCATGAGCGTTTTCACAGAGGATTTAACTAAGGATTATTTCTGCGAGCAATGCGCGCCCGATGACCACAAACACACCTTGGAAGCTATGAAGAAGGGGGAGAAGCCGTGGGAGGATCGGAGACGGAAGTACGAAGAGGAAAAGAAGCGTAAGAAGGGAGGCAAGAAAGGCAAAGGAAAGCGGGTGAGTGATCCTAAGGATCGCGCATCGCCAAGTGCCTCGAACATCAAGAGCAAATCATCACCCACTCCGGATGTCAAAAAAGAGGAGATCGTCTCAGAACCCCCTTCAGCTAAGGGCAAGCGGAAATCCCATGACCATGCCCAAGGGCCACACAGCAAGCTTCGCAAAGTGTCAGATAGCCAAGCAGCACCGGCATACCCAGCATACACTCCACCCGAGGACCTCCCGGAGAGCATCCAGAAACTCGAAGGACCCCGAAGGCAAGCTGCGCTTGGTCTGCAAAAGTCGCTGGATAGCGCCATTGAGCAAGCGGAGAAAAAGAAGCTATACTCTGTTCCCCAGGGTACCGCGAAGAAGAACATTTCCGAACGCCTGGCTATTGAAATTGAGCGTGCCTTTCAGGACACTCATTCCAATACTCCGCACAATGCCTCCCAGCTGCGAACTCTAGTTTTCAGTCTGAAGAATAACATCGAATTGGCTGCCCGCGTGTTAAACCGATCATTGCCTCCTCCTTCGTTTGTTATTATGACGGGCGATGAACTTGCGACTAAAGAGTTGCAACGAGAGAACGCAGAGATGAAAGCCCGTGCCGAGAAACAGTCCATTCTCATTACAGACGACGGCCCCAGAGTTCGACGAACGCACAAGGGCGAGGAGGTTGTGGAAGGGGATAACTTTGCTATTGCTACAGACGAAGCGCCGTCTAATCTTCGTCAGCAGAGTGTCCGAGAAGCAGCTGAGGCCGGGAGCAGTGCCGAACCTGCTGGCTCGTCTAGCAACGACGCTGAGCCGTCCGCAAATGCTGCACGCAGGTCCTCTTCTGGTCCTCTCCGTGTTGATACACAAGCGCCCCAGCATTCCCCAAAATCATCAGATTTCGATATCGGAAAAGTCTTTTCAAGTGTGCGATCGCCGTCATCCTCGCACCAACGACGCGCCTCTACTCAAGTCCGATCAGCCGGTCCGGGAGACGATCCCGAGGTTGATAGATTACTTCAAGATGATGGTAATGAGTCTCCGCCCTACTCGCCAACTGAAGATATCGACCCAGATGTCGTCTGGCGAGGGCCATTGACGATGACAAATGTAGCGGACATTCCTACTGTCGCAAAGTATGTTGGCGGTGCAGACCTTAGTAGAGTAAGAGGGATCCCGTGGAAGGATCTGATACCGCCCCTTCTTACTGTTGCTGGTCGAATTCCGGAAGAGAAGGCGGTGCCATATCTCTGTGGCCTCAGATACAACAACCAGATTGACCTAGTCATCACTAGCCTTTCCCCAGCCAATCCTAGTGATGAGTCGGCTCGGAAGCAGTTCACAGCCGTTATTGAGTATTTCCAATCCAAAAAACGGTATGGTGTCGTTGGAGAAAGAAAGCTCGGCAATGTTAGAGACACATATCTGGTGCCTATCTCAGAAGGCGATGGTCCTATTCCGGAGCCAATGCAGAATATTGGTGACCATATGATTCCTTTAAAGCGAGCTGAACCCATGCTACTCATGGTCTTTGTCGTTCGAGATGAAAAGCAGAGCCCAATACCTGTTGACCAGCAAAGGAATGAAATACACCACACCCCAGCTGCTGCTCCTACTCAATCCACACCCGTCCAATCTAGACATCCATCGGCGTCAGGACCGACTTGGTCGCCTGCAACACCTCAAAATTCTTATAATCATTCAGCTTTCCCGCCACCACCTCCACAGTATAGTCAGACGCCGATACCACCCCCAAAGATCCCAGGACAGCCGGCTCCGCCAATGCCACAGCGTGTACCCCCTCCGCCGGCTGTTCAAGCACCAGCTCAAGCACCAGCTAATCAAGATTTGAACATCAACGCTATGCGAGCAGCACAGGCAGAGGGTGAGTTAAAAGCTCGTCAAGTGCTTGGTCCTCTATTCGGTAGCCCTACAGTGACATTCCTGTTGCCACATGCTGCTCGTATGAAGGAAGGTGAATGGAGTGCCGTTCGACGGTGCTTTGAACGTGATCCAAGAGCTCGCGACGACCTTCAACTTCTCAGCAAGCTCCTTACTGAAGAGGGCAACAATGCGCGGAAGAACGGCCAACCACCTCAACCTCACTCGGGATCACCCGGCGTTGTACAAACAACTCTTGCGGCCGCAACAGCAAGCATGCCGCCGGACACTGTTCAAGCCCCCCAGCCCAAGGCCTAGCAGACTATTCTAGTTTGTCCATACTTAAAACTTGTCTCCCTGTTAGGATATATGCCATGGTCAACAGATCCTCGCTAAAATCATAGCGAGTGTATCCGTTATAACCATTGCTCTGTGGGATTATTATGACGCTGATTGCATGCCAGCATAACATGTTTGATTACTTATAGATGCTACAGAATGGCATCAAATGAACTGGCGGGTGGATAGCTTGGTCTTAAAAGCTGCAGAGTGCTGCTCTCTTCAAAAAAGAAATGAAGCTCCGTTATACAGTGAGGGGGACGTTCCCCTTTGTCACGTGTGTAAGAAATAGGATGATGCATGTAGTTTAGAGAGGAGATTAGAAAGGTTCAATATACCCAACCACCTATTTGTAGTGCGTCAAGTGTGAATTCAGTAACCTAGGTTGGTGCATTCTGAATGTTTGTTACAGTCATGAATTCGACAGTGATATATACCAATGTAGATGTTGGCTTACGTGTCTTCGTTAACCTCATGGCTTTTTATGTTAGCAAACTAGCACAATCGCCGACAACCACTTATGCTTAATGGCTTGGCATATTGACCAATCTATGAAGTTCCGTGGGATATAAAGTAATATGAAGCTCTATAAAGCTACTATTCAACTACCAAGTTAAGTGCAGTTGTTTACTCTTGACCAGCAATCCAACCAATAGGAGAAATGGAGATTGTTATGCCTGAATTTGTCTGGAGTTTGGAAATATATTCTTCATAATTCATAAATGCACGCTCAAACGTAGATTAAAGTTACCATGTAGTCAGATTTACTTGATTTGGATATCTCATACGCGATTACAACAGCTTTCATGCTGTTCTTATGGTAATTACAGGTATGCATGGCACTCAGGTTAATAAATCTAGCATCCCTTAGTGTTTGGTTTATATTCATCGCTTTCTCAACTACCTCAGCCTTAGTTAGAACCGTACTTTTTCCTAGGTAAATAGCAGCATGTAGCTCGCTAGCAGTGTCACAGCCACCATCTTCGTAGTAGCTGGTGGAGATCCCGCTACAGTACCCGATTATCTTCGGCATTAAACGCTACGAAGACGACGAAGGCTCAGTTTCCCGCGCCCTATAGCCTGGAGCCCGTTCTGCACTATACGGTAGATCTTCAGAGTGAATAATACCCTTTCACCCCCCTATCTTCCAGGAGAGGGGGGGGGGGTTTCCAAGACTGACAGCTGAAGCTTATCTCCACACAGAAACGGTCGCAGACGGTAGGAGCAGCGAGAACGAGAACATGACGACACCCGGGCTCAGCATCCCCGAGGACTACAGACAGGGCCTGGCTGTGCGTTCCAGGCCGTCGTGCTAGAAATCGCTGGAACCTCGAACTCGCCCCTGCTAGAGACGTGGTGGTGGGGCGTCAACATCACGAACGCGACGAGCGAGAGGCTGGTCTGGGCGAGCTACGCCGACGATAGCTCACGCGTGTCAGGTTCCGCTTGAATAAATTGCTTATGGCTATAATTAGCTTCTGTCTTCGACGCATCCCCTATGTGATTAGGCGAAGAGTTTAGAACCACAAGTATATGCTAACATGGGACGTAAACATACAAATAGGCTCTTTGCTGGTGGCCACTGTAATTTGAGGTCCGAAGCTCTCAGTTCTCATCTTCCAGCTTTCAAACGGTCTTACAGCTTCTTTACGTGCCTTAGTAGATTGGCGCATTTATGCCGGCACTCGCCGGAGGTTATGAAAGTAGCTGTGCTCGGCGACCAGTCACAAAGATGTATATGAGCCTCAGAATTATCTTCTAAAGGGTAATGCTAATGATTTGTTTTCTGATACGTATACGAGTTGTGTCATCTGGTGCCCGAGTCAGGCGGCCGCATGAAAATGGCACGTATCATCGTGTCCCATCACGATATTTTCGCATAGCCACCCAATTATGCCTCCCCCTTTTCAGTGCAACAATTCTCAAAATGTCAGATCAGTATTATTCGTCCGGACGTCTCCATTGGATACCCAATAACCACATAAGGGGATTCATCATGGGCTTACTTTGAAAGATATGCGGTGTAACAGAGCCTCCAAGGGATGGTTTGTACCAAAAAAATGAAGCACTTTCATGTCGGGCTTTCATTTCAAGCATTTGCCTGTTGTAGGACTTTACGTTATGATGCCTGGACAACTTGACTGGGAAATGTAGCTTGAATTTCTTGCAGTCTTCGTGATATTATTCATGAATAGATAGCCAATACAATCCCGGGCCGTGCCTTAATCTACTCGTTGGTTGAACGTATGGGGGTATAATGTAAGTTGAGTTTTGTGTTGAGTCACATATAGGACTTATGAAGGCAATTCTTGAAAGGCCTTAGAATATTCGATTATATTCTATACGTTAAGGGAGTTCTCTACCTCGCCAACGGTGACTAAATTATTGGGCACTTTAAGGTTACCTGTTAAACCTTTCAATGAATAGCATCCAGGTATATATAATCTTTGCCACGAGGAAGAGACGAAAGTTAGCTGGTGAATGGGGCTAGCGTGTTTCTTCATAGTCTTCAGTCATTTCTGGAATATAGCAAAACCAATTTTTCATCGTCCTTACTTCTTTTTTGACACAAGTGGCTTACACAATCCTATTGACATCTTGAGAGCTAAGACGGATCTCGAGGGTCTTGGCAACAGGAAAAACTGTGACCCGAAGCTTTATATAAACATAATCGAGGTCTATCGTTGAAGAAACCGGGGATGAGAGGGGAAATCTCGCAGGGCCATTATTAACTGTCTGGAGGATCAGGCCGAACACATACAGTTTTCTAGAAAGGCTGATATACCATCAAGCTACTACTCAAAAAGGAATCAGTATGCAGATTAGCCTTCTACCACGTCGGTATTTAGAAGCTTTGGGTTTCACTGATTTGGTGATGGACGGAGGAGATCCATTCTTCCCCAAGCTAGCCACCTCAGAAGCTTGGAAAGGGATAGATTAGTTTCCAACGAGATTTACATGCCACCATCTTATTCACTTGGGTGTTTTGTGGAGCTCTTTCAACCGAAGCAGATTACATACAGTCACTGTAATCGTTGGTTTATGCTTACAAGCGGGCAGTATTACCTCGTTGTCTGCGCGTTAAATCTTTGAGATATCATAGATCAGAATGGAGGTCTACGTTCCAATCCGCAATGCCTATGTGGCAATATTGAACAGCACGTAACAAAGGAAACTTTCTATCCCTTCCCCTACACTAGAAGAATGAGAAACAAGTATCACAATCTAGTTAGGGCACTCTGCTTTGACGCGTTTGGGAAGAAACATCTATCAGAAAGGAAAAAAAACAGAAGGGAGATCTGCAATACAGAGGCGCAGTCAAATTCAGTCATAAATTCTTACCCCTTGATTCTAGAAACACTCAAGCCACACGGGGAAGAGAGACTTTGGGATTGGGACTACTTGAGTTAAGGCCTATAATAACGGCACTGACTCAAGCATCGATCTGTCGCGCAACCATTCCATACGCGATCTGGGAAACGATCCCTCGAGACTACCTCGGGACTAAGCTGGTTTCCATGTCGTGATCTACCAATACCCCAGAGAAGAAGCACTCTGGAAAATGCACCTGTTATTCCCTTAGAGACTTCGAAACGTTTTCTACAAGGGAAGCTTACTTTGGTTAGGAAAGGGGTAAAGTTTGAGGTTTTTTTTAAGAAGGCACAGCAGGAAGTTTAGTCAGTTGTATATCATTGAAAAATACGTTTTTGACGTTGATTATATAATACTGGACAGGGGGGAGGAAAGAGGTTGGTCTATGAATAATACTTTTTTCCAACCTTTTTTTCAGTCATGTATTAAAAAGGAAAACATCGGGATAGGAAGAAGGAGGGGAAATTTACAATATAAACTCGCTTCAAGACTATGGAATAGGATACATCATACACGTAACTTCGGTTCATAGGGAGCAATCCTCCCCTTGAAACCCAAAGCCACTACAAGTTCTCCGACCTGATACATCTCGCGCCGTCATTGCTAGCGCTGGCCGGCCCGTGGGAGATCCTGACCGCACGCTTCCCGCGCGCGGGCAGCGGGAACCGCCAGATCTGGCCGCTGGTGTCCTCAGAGCCGTACAGGTAGCCGTCGTCCGACGCGTACACGGCGCCCCAGGCGTTCCGGCCCGCGATGTCCCCAAAGTCGGTTAGCGCCGTCCATGTGTGCGTCGTGCGGTCGAAGCGCATGAGCGTCGTGCGCGAGTAGAACGCGTCGTGGCCGAGGCCGTAGAGGGCGTCGCCGCCGCCGGGCACGTACGCCCAGTCGATGACGGTCTGGCCCGGCAGCGACGCGACGCCCCGCGCCACCGTGGCGCCGAACGTCGGCGAGCCGGGGCGCAGGTCGATCTGGGCCCACGGCCGGCCCGCCGAGTTGATCCAGAACTGCGAGTTCTCGTCCACGTCGCCGGCGTACACCGGGGTGCTCAGGTCGAGCGCGCCGAGAATCACCGAGTCGCCCGTGGCGGAGATCCGGATGAGATTCCCGGGCGCGCCGCCGATCGCCGCGTACAGGAAGTTGTCTGCAACGTTGTACCCCATCGCGTTGATGTTGCTGCCGTCGCCAACGACCTGTTTGATGAGTTCGGAAGCGCCCGTCGTGATGTTCACTCGATATAGCGATGTGTCTTGAATGAGGTATCCAAATGGATTGCAGTCAAGGGTCGGCAGGGGTATGGAAGCGGTTCCTGTATAGAGAACCGCGGTTGTAACATAACTAGCTGGTATATCAGTGATAGTTCCAATAACTGTGCCACTGTTACGCATATACAGATTAACAAACGCATCGAGCTGTGTTCCTACTAAACATGGGATTTATGGTAAAATAGCTTTTGCTCCATTCCTCTTGCATCCTAACTTCTACTCTATCGAATTATGGAAGGAAACTTCGGACTGACCTAGGTGGCACGGTAGTTGTGCTCGTAGTTGTATCACTGTATATCTGTGCGATCGTGGGGTATCCCAAAGGTGCCTCGGGTTCTGGACTTGGAATAATTGGACCTGGAATTATCGCAGGATAGGGCCGAGAGGCGTCTCCTTGGGAGCTCGTAGGGGTAGGATATGGTGATGGTGTTGTTAATGTCTCGGAGACTGGTATAATGGTCTCCTTTAGGATGGGACTGTCTGGCTCACTAACACCTATAGTTAAATGAGTATGGTATAGCAATGAAAAATATGGGCATGTCAAACGCTCACCTCCAAGATTAACAGAGGGGAATGGTGCTAATGTAGGTCCGCTAGGATAGCCATTTATCAATGCGGTTGACATATATGTATAACATATTGACTGGGCCTGAAAGTTTACTTCATAGGCGCCATGAACGTTCTCTAACTGGGATGAATCAACTGTCTCTGTATCGGCTCCGTAGCACCCGAGGGCGAGGAAAACTGAGAAGGCAATCGAAACGTGCATGACCGTAAGTACCCAACCTAGGTATGTAGCAAAGATATTTGACGAGAGAAAGTGATGATGTCCATGTCATTTTCCAGGTGAAGGTTCGTGGTTAAGTACAAATAGCACAGCTGCAAATGTCTCCTTGGCGACGCCCTGTCTGTATCCCTACATTTCGTGATCGCGTTAAGAGGGTTGGTTGAGTACGCGTTAATACTCTCTTGAATCACAAGACCACAGTAATTAAAAAACGATGAGATGTCTTGTATCGTCTAAGACATTCTGCTAGTGAAGCGGCTGTTCCCTTGCGCTAAAGCATGCTCTATGAAGATCAATACGGCATCTAGGCCGCCCTAAGACACGATATGCTCAAGGAGTGAATGCTGTTAATTCCTTAGAATAGCCAATCTAACCATCAGTCATGTAAAGGTTTAATGATGTTGTTTACTGAATGTAATAACGGCATACCATTGATGCTTCACGCAGCTCGTCGAAGCGGGAATCACGTCTACGACAAGGAGATATGTGAAGCTTAGAAAGGTCTATAAATGAGAAGAGAATACGCTGGAAGTCCTTTAACATTTTTCTACATCATCTTCCCTTATTACCAAACTAACATAATACATACCTCCTACATAGGTACCATTTGATTATCCTCACAATCACCTTAATACCCTACAATGGCTATCAACATTCTCTCCACTGCCGCCGTTTCGGCCTTATTCTTCAGCTCAGCCCTTGGACAGCAACTATCGCATAGCACATTCGCTGTAACCGAATGCTTCCGCGTGACTTCACAAGGAGAGGCACCGAGTTTGACCAGTGCACCGGCGACCGTAACCCAAGGGATGCCGCAAGGGGCTGTGGCATTTGACATGCCCCCATGTGCTAAATGCGACTGTGCAACATGCACCATCACGAGCGTATACACGACTGAGTATTCGATCTTCTGCTCAACAGGTATCATGAACCAACAATACACGATCACCGAGACTTATGTTGGCATGTCCTCGCTACCAACCTTCGCGACCACGACAGAGATTCCTTTCGGGTTCACGAAAGGGGTTGAGACCTGCACCCAGTGTGGCCCGACCCCTATCACGACGACAATGATATACCCAGCTACGGGGAGACCCTATATGGTTGAAACCCCTACGCCGGCATCGGCCACATCACCACCGTCCCTTACTTCAGTTGTCGAAGTCTCGCCCGTCCCCACGTCGCCGTCGGTACAATCAATCGAGCTGAGCGTCATAACGACCGAGGCTGTAGTTACTCCACGCCCAAACAACACCATCTCGACATTCTCCACGGGGTATGGAAACAGCGTGACGGAGGCTAAGACCACGACAGCTACTACCAATACTACGACGGTGCCTACATTCACGGGTGAGGCTGGTCTTATGGAGGGCCCCAAGGGGCTGGCAATTCTAATGCTGATGCTTCTCATACTGTAACTGGTCCATGCGTAAGAGGTTGGTAATGGTACTAAGGTACATGTAGATGTACATGTGAAGGCTCGTGTTGAGTGATAGGGGGGAGGGGGGTCAACTACGGGTTAATCAACTTCGATATTCTGTATAGTAATTCTGGTCAATAATATTCTACCTAGGTAATACGATGAACTGTCTCTCATATTGAAGAACCCCATTGTTCCACTGTGTGTCAAATGGTTGATGAGGGCTTGCTAGAAGTAGTTATGTAGGGTTTTACCAGAGACGTTACAGTGCGAAAAGCAAAATAGATAACCGAAAACAATAAGGGGTTCAGAGTCTTATTGCATGTAAAGAGCTCAGCAACGATATCATACCTTTTCATGAGAATCCTGATATATACTTAAGTTACTAGGTTAGTGTATTTATCTATAAGTATCATGTCTTCCGTCACTTTTGGTCTCGATTCTTGTATGACCATGTAATAGTTTAGTGTCGTTGTCGTCGACTTGGTACTGAGAGTGAAAGCCGGGGGAGGTTGGAATCAACGTGATTCTTAATGAGCATTCTTAGGGTTAAGCATGAGATTTTCGGATTAACCGTATGACCTGGTTCATGAAAGAGGATTAAGCAGATAAGACATAGGAATTGGAATTTATTAAAATTCATTATATTACATTAGAGTAACACCTTTAATTATGTGCTATAGCACGTGCCCGTTATGCTATGTTTTAGTGGTAAGGTAGGATTCCTCGGACTCATCTCACTCATATTGAGATTATAGTAGTTGTGAACTTGTCACAATGTCCCAAGTCGTCAAGTAAGGCTACGACGGTCCGATTATGTAAGTCTCGCATTCAATTACCTCGTCTTTATAAGCATTCATCTCACAATGTGCACTGTTCATTCTGTCAACATAGCTGTCCCTTACATGAGATGATGCGGAATGGGTGATAGGTTCTCGATGCGGAGAGTTATAATCATGGAGCGTTACACTCCAGTCTGATGGGGGCATGGCTTACCCGCCATGGAGATTATTCGGCTTACCAGCGTTAAGTGGCGCTTATACTTGCGTCTAGTGGAGCTATGTAACCTAAGGTTAGTGTATATGAGTATACGGAGATAACTTGAATGTGACGTGTCGAATTCGGCAGAACTTGCTCACCAGAAGCCCCTTTCCGTACGCCCGGTGACACAGATGAATCGCCAACTGCGAATTCTGCACTAGATTGACTGAATAGAGCAACTATATCCTTTACTTTTGGTTCTACTTGCCATCTAGATACTGGAAGATATACGGACAGTTCCGGAGCAACATGACTGGCCCATAAAGCCCTCATTATGAATATGAAAGTACTAGAACCGTCGATCGCTCGATTATGGCTAGGTACTGCTAGGGCATACTGGGAGCTTCGGAAGACGATCCAAATCGCGGGGATAACCCCATGCCCGAGATCTCTCCAATGAATGTGGCTCGTACGATACGTGTATGCCGAGCACTGCACATACAAGGGCATTACAGACCCCTCTTACATGTGACGCTAACGACCGACGTCCCCCGGACGAATCGGTGCTCCCAAGCACCACCGGGCGGCATATACAGCATAGTGGCGAAGCTACAGGAACAACACACCTCGGATAATATTTCTGAAACTTGACGTGCAGCGGGGGACATTTCATTTCCAAGATTCTTCCGATATCTGATGCTTACGGAGGGGAGGTAATGTATAGTATAGGGGTCATCGGCACCCGCCGTGCTCTTGATTCTCGGGCTCATCTGTAAATTGACCACCAACTAGGTACTCACCACATCCAGGTGAACATATAGTATATAATTGGCTACTTACCTTTATACCCAAAGCAAAAATGGCTCTTATGAATGTCCAATAGGGTCCTTAGCCATTTTTTATCCCACTTCTGCTGGGTTGTGTGCCATCGGTGCATGATACCTAACCTATATGCACTTATTCATAGCCGACCCATTCAGTTGGAAAAGTCGGCGCACTCACATACAACTTCACAGAAAACCCTCATTTTGACAATTTAGAGTGTGCTATTAAAAATAATTATCTAGGCTAAGTGTAGAAGAATAAACAGTATGAGACCGCCCTCGTATTATTTTCTGTAACCGAATCCTTCCATAAATCCCTCTCCCCCCGTAATGGTAAAAAAAAAAAGAAAGAAAACAAAATGATAATGATGTTAAGTCCCAATCCCCGAGCTCGTGCTCCTTGTCTAGAATTAGTTCTTGTACATGAAATCTAAGGTACAAGATTATTCTTTTTTTGTGTATCCGTTTCCCGAAAAAAAAAAAGCTCCCAATTTCCCAACGCATGGCGGCCCAGTGAAGCCCAAACAAAAAAAACATAGCCTCATCCGAGCTCCCGAAAGAACAGAGGAGAATACAAAGGAATTAAGCAAGGGGGGATTAAAAAACAAGACGACAAGAAAAATTATGAACATCTATCAGGCGCATCTAGGCAACGATATGCATTCTGCCCAAGTATTCCCAACAATGTCCATTAGTACAGTGTGAGGAAAACAGAGTTAAGAAAAAGTTACAAATGAGAATAGACAAAGGAAAATGGTGTCATGCAGTCGCAGTAAGAACATAGAAGTCATGTTCGTCGTCTCTTCATCGTCGTAGTCGTCGTCGCCTTATTCATCATGGCGAGGCTTTACCCTCATCACGTAGTTGTATCAAGACTCTTGTCAATAGTAAAAAAAAAAAAGAAAAAAAGAGCCGTCTTCCAAAAACGTGATGGTAATGCAACCGCACCATAGTCGTCCCCTTCATAAATGGCCCCCCCTCTCCAACTTCTCCCGATAATAGATAAAAATCAGGTAAGGGTGCCGTGACAGAAATTACACGAACAGGTGAGGCGCCCGGTCATTTAGTCACTCGCCGCTCTTCAGGGCCTCCTTCGTGGTGATGTACACGCCGCTCTTGTCGGCGGGGCTGCGCACGAATATGAGGCTCGACGAGGGCGAGCGGTTGTGGTGCTTCGACCCGGGAGCGCGCGACTTGCTGCGTGACTTGCTGCGCGAGTTGCTCCGCGACGTCGGCCGCCCCTGGTTCTGGTTCTGGCTCTGGCTCTGGCTCTGGAGCCAGCCCACCGTGGCCTGGAGTTCGCGGACCTGTGCGCTGGCCGCGCTGTGCGCCGCGTTCGCGATCTCGAGCTGCTGGTTCACCGCTAGGAGCTGCGCGACCAGAGTCTGGTTCTGCGCCGTCAGCGAGGGGACTTTTTCCGCCTCGCCCTCGAGCTCTCCGCGACGCGCTTCGAGCTCGGCTTTCTCCTGCGTCAATGCCGCGACCTTCTCTGCCTCGGCTTGAAGGACCGCTGCACGCGCTTCCAGACCTGCTTTCTCCTGGCTCAAGGCCGTGACCTTGGCTTCCTGCTCGTCGAGTTGGGTTTCGAGGGCAAACTTCTCGGCGCTCAGCCTGCTGTAGCCCGAGCTGTCCTCGAGACCCCGCGCGTGGGCGGTCACCTTGTCATGCTCCTCACGAAGGGCCTGGTGCGCTGCACGCAGCTTCTCGTTCTCGACTAGAAGTGATTTGTGGGCAGCGTGGTGGTCGTCGATGTCGGCTCGTAGGTTGCCGACACGCGCCTCGAGGCTTGCGTATGCCTTGCGCAAATTATTGAGATCCTCGGTCTTCTGGTCGAGCTCTGCAGCCTTTGATCGTTGGTAATCGTTATCAATGGCGAGAGACTTGTATCGATCTTGAAGTTCGTGGAAGTCTGTCTGCACTGAGGCAAGGTTGACTCGGACCTGGCTAAGCTCGTTGTTCAATTGTAAACGTTGGCTTGCTAGGGAGACATTGGCCTCATTAGACCCGGCGATCTCGGTCACCAGGCCGTCGATTCTTGCTTGCTTCTCGCTTCTTTCGGTTCTGAACGCTTCGGCTTGGTTGTCGAGCTCTTTCTTGGCAAGGCTCAGTTGGTATGCGAGATCGCCCTTAGCTTCGACCTCGATTTGTAGCTTGAAGTTGGTGTCGTCGAGCTTTTCTCTGTAGTCGTGCTTCACCTCTCTCAATTGCCTTTCGAAATCCTCCTTGGAAGCCATGAGCTGTCTCTCGGACTCATCCTTGACAGTTTCAAGGTCCTTGCCGAATTGCTCCTTGACGCTTTCGAGGTCCTTGTCAAATTGTTCCTTGGAAGTCTGAAGTTGTCTCTCGATATCCTCCTTGGCGGTCTTCTCGGCTTCGATCTGCTTTTGAAGATCCATCTTCTCGGATTCGAGGAAATGAAGTCTGTCCTGTAGCTCGACCTTGCTTGCTTTCTCGGACTCCAGCTCCTTCTCGAGTGCTTGCTTGGCAGGCTTTAGGTCAGCAATATGTGCCTTGAGGGCGTCAACTTCGACTTCGAGGCCCTGAACCTGCGCCCGGAGGTTTGCCTTTTCTCCTTCAGCTTCCTTCATATAGGCTTGGAAGTCCCCCTTCTCGGCTTCGTATGCCGCTCTTGCTTTTCTGGTCATCTCCTGCCCCTCCTCCCGCACGATCTCAATCTCAGCTTGGTACTTCTTAGAGGAGTTGATCAAAGAGTCGCATTCCATCACAAGATCCTCGACTTCTCGGTCGCGGGAATTGATTCGCTTCTCAAGAGTTGCGGTGGCGATCTCGAACTTGTTGATCTGGCTTCTGAGCATATCCTCGCTGGCCTTCTGCTCCGACTCACGCCGGGACAGTTCATCCTCCAATCGAATGAGCTGCTTTTCGAAGTCGTCTCGCGTCTGCTTCAGCTTGTCTCGCTCCCGTTCGGCTTCATCTAAGATACGCTGCTGCAGCTCAAAGTCTTGTCGGTAGATATCAAAAAGCCGTCGCTGCTCTCTGAGGTCTTGGACAATGAGTTCTTTGGAGTTGCGCTCCTGGGTCAAGGCTTTCCCAATCTCCTTGTTCTGACGCACCTTCGAGGAGAGTTCCTCAGACGCATCATCCAGTTCCCGGTGCAGGTGATCCTGAACCTGGCGGAGTTTCTGCTTGTCGCTCTCGAGTTGCTCAATCTTGCACACCAGACTCTGGTCTGGCCTGCGGACGAGCTGCATTTCCTGAGAGCTAGGGGTCTCTTGGCGGGGAAGTACCTCGATATGCACTGTTCGCTTTCCACTTGGGACGATGCTTTTGACGACCTCAGTAGAAGGCTTGGGCTTGGGCCGTACCTTGGGCCGGGTCCCGGGATGGGTCCCGGGCTGCACATGGCGCACATGCTTGACCAGGGTGGAAGGCTTCGTAGGCTTGGGAGGCCGGATACGCTTCGTGATAACGGAATCCGAGTCAACACTGGTGGCCTGTGTGTTGACCGATAGTTCGGAGGAGGCAGACTGAGAATCTGTCTCGTGGTCAAAGCTACCGTGGGTGCTGTCTGAGAGGTATGGAGATTGTATTGAAGAAGGGGATACATGGTTAGCCCGTATAGGCCGCGGGATCCGGTAGAATCGCGCGGCAAGGGGATCCGGATGAGGGCGTATCGAGGAGTTCTTCAGGATTCCTTTCAGAGGGGTAGACGGGAATTGGGCTCTGGGGATGGAAGTCTCGGTCACTTCCGAGTTTCTTGATCTCATCGGCGGGCGTGAGCTCTGTCGGGACGGTGCCTCAGATGGTGAAGAGGTGGAAAACCCATCGGACGTTTGGGGGATTCTGCCCCTAGGTCGACGGGATGAGTCCATCGTATAAGTCGTGGTGGGGATGTCAATATCTACTTGTCGTACTCTGGGTGATGCTGGAAGTTCTGTATTATCGACAGGTGTATAGACTCAAGTCTTTCAGTATGAGTGCCTTGAATTGGTGGTAGTAGAGTTCGGTAGATGTAGTTGAAGTTGTTGTAGTGCATGGCGTTTGGTTTTGTTCTACATCTAGGTCCCAGACACTGTGCGAGATGGACGGTCTCGGCTTACATGGAGAGGTGCGTTAATTAGTAGGGATGCAAGATGCAGAAAGTCCAAAAGAGGCTGACGAGTACGTCAAATGATCTGGAACGGAACAGACAGGCAGAGAAAATACACATCACCCAACGCAGCCAAAGATATGCCATAGACGGTTGCTGCACTCTGGTTGATGGCGCACCGCAGGCTGACTAGGATTCCCTTCAGCATCTGGATAGGATTGCTGTGCCTGAGTCACTGCGAGGCGCCCAATCACTCCAGGGTACGTTGCCCAACGTGCTATGGGATTGGAAGCCCAGCCGCCTAATTGTCGAAACAGACTGCCGTTCCGGTAAGGGTAAACTGGAGACATACCGGGCGTTGGGTTGGGGCCGCGTTGGGCATGAATGCATCGTGTCTTCGACTATTGGGTCCAGTGCAGGACGGTTTTTATGATTTGCCACTCTCTGCCAAGTCACGCAAAAGACTGCAATATTTTCAACCACTCTTTTTTCCTCATCACCTTGTTCCCTCTGAGACTGGGCAATCCTCTGCTGGCAGATGACGTACTTAGGTCTTCGCTGCCCTATAATGCCTCGTCGCTGCGAGGCAGTGCGGTCGCCAATGCCCCCCCCAAAGTCGCGCCCTCGCTCCCTGGGCCCAGCCCATGTGGTTGCCATGAGGCTGATCTCGGACGCAGACGCATTCTAATCGAAACCAACCAGACTGCTGGGGCGATATGCTGGAAACTGCTGCGGCGGCGGCAAGATCATTGGGAAGCATTCGCCGCGGCCCTAGCCCCTGGGTCTATCACGGACGCGGACGATTCCTCGAGTGGTCGGTTGGCTGAGCTGGCGTAAGTAATTTTTCTGCAAATAATTTGAAGATCCTCCATGCTAACGCCTGCAAGCTTTGCAGTTCTACTCTGTTTCCGTTCGCTAAATAGTGGACAAGGTGCAGTAGCGTATAGGAGGACGGTTATTAGGGCCCGTCCCCCGTCAACGAACATCTGGGTCGCGGTGTAGGATAACAGGCGCCACGAGCTCGGCTCACGGCGGAGTTCAAGGTGAGAACTACCACCGTCTAGTGGTATGTTCAAGACTTGAAACAGCTTAAGGCGGCATACTGTAGATGCAGGTTTTTGCATTTACGAGGGCCTTATTAGGTGACAAGTGATTCAGTCTAAATGCCAGGTCATCAAAGCTCTGCCAATATTTGGATCACGTTCGATACGCTCAAGATGCCATGACCATCATGCTGACCGAGCTTTGCGGTCCTCCCGAGGTGGCCGGACATGGTTAGTTACAAAGGGGGAGAAGGGGGAGGGGAGGGGGGGGGACAACGGGGGACGAATGGAAAGCAGCGCTCCGGCGTGTAAGTGGATGGTGTTTTGTGCTGGACCCGAAAATCGCCCACAAAACATTGTATACACTTGCCTCTTATGACCATACAGGAACGACAACTTGGCGGCATCCCTTTTGACTGCTATTCTAGTGCATTTGCAGGCTCGAGATGGTCAGATTCAGATTCTTGCATAATGAACGGACTGGTTTATTTGCATGGCCCGTGATCTTTATCAGATGCAGCCGGTTGCAGCAGGCTGGCGAAACACCATAACTTAGCGGTTTACTGGAGATCCTTGCTATAGGGGGGGGTGCCTGTCTAGAGTCGCGAAGAGCCGCACGCGTTTAGCGCTTCCCCCAGAGCCAGATAGGGACAGCCAGCTCACAGTTGCATGCACCATACTCATATCCAGTTGCTATAGTTACTACGGGGTGTGGTCTTCACCCTTTACCATGCATACCGAATCTCTCACTCGGTCAGGTTGAGCCACCCAGGTGGATTTGGTTGCATGCCTATGCCAAATGTGTTGTCTCTTTCCTGTATGTAGCTAGTTAAGAAGTTTCTCTTATAGTCTTAGTGAGACTACGGCTAATGAAGGATATACTACATACAGCACGATAACCTCGATGGCATGACAGTTGTACAGTACTTAGCAGGTATATCTACCCTCGTCTCAGCACAACTCCACTACGGCCCCATATGGCGCGCGGTACCCCGCCAATATGGACCTCCGCTAGTACACTAGAATGAAGCGACGGGGTCGGGTCAAGCTGGTCCCTCCAGATCCTATCAAAGGTTTCTTTTCAGAATCTGGAGATTGCCATTGGGCATTCTGGAGATTTTCGGATATAGTACCCAGAGTGGTTCTGTTCTAGAATGATAAAAGTAAAGTGGCATTTGCAACCTGCACGTCCAGTTGGAAAAGCCGAGTCCATCCTCTCCGTAAGTATCGGTACTCTGCCCACTACACTAATGTTTTCTTTTTGTTCCTTTCGGTTAGTTTCGTGTTGAAATGCACCACTTGCGGGTCTCATGTCGAGCCCTGAAGGGGCTCTTTTGCATCCATTTTCTCCTCTTGGGATGTACGCGGGGGTGTTCTCGACAGTGCTATCTCGGTGTTATGAAGATCGAGTTTGTACAGCTGCAAGAACGATATAGACATCGTATTTAGTATTCTCACTGTTGAAGATCAGAGTTCGCGAGTAAGTGGTATATCAACCAATTGATCATGACGGGTTTTATCCAGGTGAGCTATCTATCTGTGCTGGGCAGCCCAATGATGTAGTGTACTTGGTATTGATTTCACGGTACTAGCGGTGTGTCCGTTGAGAACGATATCATTGGCTTCATTTCCTCTGCATTTGGTGCCGAATACCTATTTGGCATTAATGCAGCAAATGCGTACATCCATCGGCCATTAAGTGAAGCATTAGACCTGTATACCTTATAAGTTACAGCCACCCGACTAAAACCACCGGCTTCGATGTTCAACAGGTGTGGAACTAGTCGCCATCAAGTTGGCCCGAGGCAAGGGGGCTTAAGAACCACAATTTTCCTTGATATGTGGAATAATGTACTAGGTTGCAGGAATCATAGACAATGAGAGGTATGTATTGTTAGGGTAAGGTAGACAAGTCATTGGGGTTAAAGCGGCATGTCTCCCCTTCTGCAACCGAGCGAAAAGAGGTCGTGTTACTAAAGAGACGGATGTTTCCACTGGCTTGACAAGCTTCGTACACAATTCTGACGTATGAGGAATCATGAGAGAATACTATAACGATATTTCACTCGGCTGAAGTATGAGAAGCTCTACCTATTGCAATATCGAACATGCGGTAGGAGGGTCTCTACTGACATATTGATATAGCGGTGCGTGAGTCCGCCTCCCTTACTCTCCTCCTCGGGCTATCGCATTCTTTCTGCTCGCGGGCATTATTTCGCGTGGCACTCGGAACATGTCCACTGCCTATAAGACGATCTATTGCCGCACGCGGATAGCAGCTACTCGTTAAATACTAGAAAAATAAGTAATAATTTCGAAGATGCCTTAATAACCACAAACAACCTATCTCAGAAGTAATATTGCTAATAGCAACTGTAACCCCTAAACCACCTATGTACATAATGTTTAAGAACTCAGTCTTTTCCTTAATTCCGCACAATGTTTAGTTAAACATATAATTCGGACATTAAAGCTATAAATTCATCATCGTTTTTTTATATATGTATGTCCCATCTTTCGGTATAATATCACTTATACTACCATGATGATTGTAGACTTTGTTACTGCGTAAGAAGGTTAGCGCGCTTGCCATTAACGCGGCTTGATGCACCTTCGTTCCATCTTGAAGTCTTATATAAGATAGCCCTCCGAGAGGAAGGTAGACTATGGCGCCTTCCAACATAACACTCAAGAAGCTCTTAGTGTCAATTAAGGGCCTTGATCTCCAACAATCACCACGCTTTGTGTTAGATGGCTCAGTTGGTTGAGGACTTACTATTAAAAGTGAGTTCTTGTTTTCCTAAACCGTCTCTTCCATGGCATGATGAAAATAATTACTGGCTGGCACGCTAACGGTGTGTTACTCCGTGACCTCGGTGATGAAAGCAAATATATCTGATAATAAAATTATTGATGTATTAATCTGGGAGAAGAGTTACTATGATAACCGGTGTCTTATATAGAGGCTTTTTTTTTTCATAAACTTTTCCGATGTGGCCACAATTCTTACTCATTATTCGATTTATAATTCAAGCTAAAACTTTCTCTCCATTTTTGCGAACTTTTTAAGAAACCATTTCAATTTTTTGGTACCCTTGTGATAGATCCTGCGCAAAAGTAAGCCACCGAACTAGAACTGAGGAATCTTGCCTTAGAATCTCTCTTCCCCCCAAGCTACTAACAAACCTTGAGCACGCCAGACTGTTTAATGAAATATCCTACGGGATGTTGTGACTCGCTATCTGTATTTGAACAAGATTTAATAATTATACCCAGTTTCAATAAAGTAAAAGTCACGTAAAACAGCACATTCTATAGGTTGCGCGTAGCATAAAAGTCTCCATTTTTGGATCCTAAAGCTTCCAGTCTTGGAGGCTCCTATACCAATAGGCATCATTTCAATATATGCAAAAAGACCTTCACATCGAGACGTACGTTTTGATCACTCCGATGTTAAATAACATCACATACAACACAAACAGTCAATATTACACCAACATAACAAGCAGGCCTGTGACTTATTCAAAGTATCTCCGCTCATTGACTAAGCGATATAATAGCGGTGAGCGATGTGAGGTGTAAGCTTGCCTAGAGGCGTGAAGGTAGTTTCTAAAACCCGATGCTAATTAAGTACATACTACGTTGAGATTTTAATTCACTCTTACACAGCGTTGTAGTTAGTCTTACCAACAACTATGGTACAATAATTATGCAAGTGAATTATGAGGATGTGTGCGAAAGAGGTAGCATCACTTTTCAGTAGTAAAGATATTCTAAGAAATATTCGTAGATGTAAGTCTATTTATAGAGAATTCGCCGTGATTATTGGCTATTATTGCATATTGGATATTGTCTCACTTATATCGGGCAGCAATTAATACCGGAGATAGTAGCTACGTACGAGCACTCTAAATTTACTCTCCTATTCCAGTTTCTATGAGCCCTTTAAGTGTTATACCAGCTTATACACCAGATAACTGGGCCTCAGTTCAAGAGAAACTTTGGGTCTGTATTGCTCTAGCTATTTCGTATGTAATATCGGAATCATTCGTTCCTAGTTCATTATCAAATGGTTGAACGACACACATATTGGGCCTGTATATTTTGGGGCGTACTCGGAAGTATATGGAATAGAATGAAATTTGATATCCAACACACGGGCTTCTGACTGTGCGTTTTTAGAAACTTGCGTGCCCAGTATCTATTCGCGGGAGGTTGTGCTGTTGCTTCGTCCCATTGCCTCATCCTAAGCCATCGAGATACATACGGTCGCAGTCGCCTAGTTGTCAGCTAAGATCAGTAAAGTCCTAACCGGTCTAGACTTATGTGCCCTCATGTAGAAGACTGATAGAATTTTCATAGGTCATTTTGGTATGAGTAAGACGAAATATTTGGGACATTGAAAGGGAGACGCTATAGAAGAGATCCATATAGTGATCATGTTATATTTAGTATGGTGTAGGATCTTCAAAGGTTATTTGACAGTTAAATGGGCGTTTTATGTAATGCGATATTGGACCTAGAAGTTTAAGAGATATTGGTTCGAGCCTTGGTTGGCGAAGGAGAAGGTTGTTTTTAGTTTCGGGGTAAGATGAGTGCGAGAGTGTATCATAAGTAAACTAAAGCCCTAGCACATACTGACCTATCAATGTAGCTATGTATGTTCATAGATAACCCTTGAGGACCTCAGTGGATATTAGAGCAGGTTACACAACATTCCAATATTACCTACTTAAGTAAGACTCAGTATCAAATAAAAAGGTGGAGAGAGTTGTGCAGGCAAGGAATTTCTACGCCCAATATGTCTTATTACAAGATGAAATTCCGGCTTAGATGTATCATCAGCTACCTTTTATAAAACGGGCCCACAATGCAGGGCCATGAAAGGGTATTGGTACTTGTTTTCTAATGACAGTATAAACGAAGATTTAGGGCACGACAGGTGACTATGTAATGTCATGTATTTTCCTCTAATTATAACGAGGTGCTGCGGCTGTGTGATGAGTTTGGGGTTTATCTACCTACTGAGGTGGTCTTACAAAGATATTGGATGTTCGGGACGATAGTAGGAACTTCAAATATAACAGTCCAGGGAACTTGGTCTATAACGATATGCAATCATCAGGGGCTCAAGAAATACTGACTCAGGGGCTGTATGGACTATGAAATGGTTCTGCTTTGAATTCAGAGATAAAGTATTAGTCGTTGAAGCTCCAAAAAAAAACCCCTCGAGTATAGTTTTGTTTGGTTACACTCACGTGTTAGTAATGGCTAACTATTGCATCTAACTTCATGATTCTATTTTGTGTGCATTTGATAGTAATCGCAATGGTCACATGACCCCGATATATGTGCCCAATGCATGAGGTGTTAATGATGGGGCCATTATACCGAACGTTTCAGGAGTCAGGCGAGTCACGGCTATGCCTTCTGCTGTTATAGAATAAATCATCATTGAGGGGCTATCTTTATAGTAGGACGGGGTTTTATATATACCTTATAAATGAATTATTGTTTGATCGAATCGGTTGATCATTAATAGCCATGCGGATGTATACAACTTCTAGATAGTAACGTATACATATATGTGCTTCCACTGATATCTAATCCAATAAGAAACTATATTTATATATATATATATATATTAGCCCCCACTCCCCCTTATCGAACGATGAATGTCTTTTTGACATCTGTCAGGTGGACGCCCTGCACCAGCAAACGTGCGGGCCACGTGAGAATAACTGCATGAGAAACATGTAGTCAATCCACTTCATGTAGGTAGGTATTTGTGTCAGATCATTTGATTGATAGTATTCTAATTGGTTAAACACATTTTCTGTATCTTTTCACAAATTCTCTATTTTATTCAATCTTGGCATGTTAGCAACGATCTTTATGGATGTGTTTAACTGATCTCAGGGACACGGCTACTACACTTATGATATTGTTGAGATAGGACTAATGTAAGGGGATAGGATGAAGTTATTAGCGCAGAAGAGAGTCTAGTAGGTGGTCGTAAGCTAGGATATGAATGTACATAATAGGTAGTATAAGACCATATGACAGGGTCGTAGCCTCATATCCCAAGAGGATCAGATAAAAGAATTATCGCATCTTATAAGTAAACATGAATAGTGTGGCAAAAGTGAACGCCCGCGAACGCCACTTGCCTTACTGGTTATTAGCTCTTATATACGTATGGCATACGTGACAAATAGATATTGGCAACTCGAAATTAAAACGATATAATTACATAGTTATTTCTTACTCACATGGTTCAAGTGTGCGTGATTCAAGATTGGGAAAATAAAAGGCTAATAGTAACAAAGGGAGCATCAGTTAATATCAAGGAGTATGGCATTAGTGAACTAAACAGTACGTCACAAAGGTAGCACTATATGTGACGAGGTTGAAGCTTAGAGAATGATAAAAGCTAGAGATTATGTTCACTTATTCATGATTAACCACTTGCAAACAGGGGCTCGATATGCAATAAATTAGGCAATTCTGGTTTTAGAGTATCATCGTCATCAAGCAAACTACAATATCTATAGACATACAGAGCTTAATCAATTCTACTCTCACGTTTCCTCTGCCGTCCTTTTTTTCCCTCTTTCAGTATTTTTATGGTTCCCAATGAGTTTTTTGTTCTTTCTTTCTCTTCTTTGTAGACTGCTAATAAGTGGGAACTAAACAAGTGCGAAAACAGGGAGTGGCTAGAGAGGACAAAAACAATAAAACAAGGAAATAAGGAATCTAAGAAGAAATATCCAACTTGAACGGAGAACCAGATGGCTTAAACATCAAAACTGATATCGGCTCTGAAAGAACCATCTGTACCCCTAAGCGGGATAATATCCTCCATTTCAAAGTTCATAGGATCATCTAGCATTTGCTCCACGGCAGGTGGAGTTGGAGGTGGAGTTTGGATTGTAAACGCTGGAGTGCCATATCCGCGTGATGTGTAAACAGCTCCCGCCGATGTAGGGAATTGCTTTGACTTGACGTAGGTCTGGGCCACGGGATACTGGAATGCAGGTACCCCGTATGCAGGAGACTCGTTAGTGGGTAGCTCCTGTACATGCAACTCGTAAGCAAGAGACTTATTAGTAGGTGATCCGCGCGTGTGAGACTCATTAGCAGGTAGTTCGTATACCGGAGACTCGATAGCGGGTAATTCCTGTGCATTCAACGTACCAGCAGGCAACTCGTGCAACTCGTTTACACTCACCACGTCAGTAGTGAGAGGCTCTCTGTCCGGTATAGTCACGCTAGTAGGGAACGCCTTAGCGGGCAGTTCGTGTACCACAGAAGACTCGTTACCTGTAGAGTCAACAGGAACGGCCGCGTCAGCATAGGCAGGGGAGGAGGCTTGGTTGCAAAAGCAAGCAGGGCTTTTTTCTAGATTTTCAACCTGGATATGCAAGGAGTTTACTTGCTGAAGAAGCTGCGTGTGAGCCGTCTCAAAATCAGCGAGCAAGTCGTCAAATTGGTGGGTGCAACCAACCACACACCCCGAAGGATCCATTCCCGGAGACTTACTGTCAGAACCTGGGGGCTTTACCCCGTTGAAGTTCTGCAACTCGGTGGGAAGAGTACTGAGGATTGCATCGGCCTTCTCAGGAGAAAGACTTCTAATCTTCTTAGTTACGAACCAACTAGCCAGCCACGATAGGATGTTAGTAGAATATGAAGATGAGATTGCATTCTTTTTCACACCATCAGGCGAAGGAGTTACGCCACCACGAATAATTTTAGGGCTAGGCGACTTGCGTGAACGGTTGGTACGAGAACTTCGGATGGGCTTCTTATACTCTATCCGGGGTGCCATTGTGATCTCCTTTTCGAGGCGATCAAATTTATCCTTGTCTTGAGAAATGTTTCTTGGTGACGCTTGGTTGCTGTCGTTCAGATCAATGTTGATGGTGATGAATGGATGCATTTGGAGAGTGGATGGTCGGGTCTTTATAGGTAATGATGTTAGAATAGTTTCAAACTGAACATCAAATGTATAGTTGTTTAGATTCGAACTTACTGTTAGTAATCCATGATTCTCTACTGTCGCAGTCGAACAATCCTATTGTTCATCGTAAGATAATAATCAACAATGGTGATTAACGTTATAAGACTAGTCTCTTTTGGCAAGTGTACGACAAGGGATTTTGGCTCGTCAATATCACTTAAAGAGATTGTTCCCAAGGTATGACATGAAGTGTTCACCGATAAAATCTAGTCCTTAGTGATGAGCTCTGGCAGATAGTGTTTCAACTGAGGTTAAAAGTGTCCAAGAATAACAGAGACAATTGCTGGAAATCATGGGACCAGCTGTTTACAGCAAGTAGGTAACTTATATACGCATTACGGCTCCCTTCCTTCTCCCCAAAATGTTTTTGGTGATTTGGTGATCTGGAATGGAATTCATTAGATCCACACGAGGTACAGTGACATATATTACATTCCTCGGTACTCTAAAGCTAGACCGCAACTGTTTCTCTCCCAGCATGTTATCGCCGTTGAAAGCCATTTTGCATAGCAGTGCCAGTTCTCTTATGAGAGTTCTTATGAAGCTTGCACCTTAACAACTTTGGGCAATACTTTATTGCTTAAGCCCCACTAGGTGTCTTCATTTCATGAAGTGTCCGCAAGGCAGGACCAGATGGTCAGTCTCAGGCTATTGCAAGGTCCTTATGGTTGTAGTATTCATCATATGTTGTAAGTTAAGAGGATAAGTTTCGGGATGAGAATAAGAACAGATGAGGAAGGGTAACCTGCTGAGCAGGAGGTCCCAAGGTTTCAACGCTCGAAGGTACACCAAAGTATGTACGGATAGGTACTACTACCAGCACGGTAACCAAGCTGCCTAGGTACTTGATGTAGGTCTCTCATTAGCCCCACTTTCTCAATGCGGTAGCACAGATTGATTTTGTCCAATCAAAACGGGACTTAACTGACAGTGAAGTGCGTCCATAGCCGTCTGTTTGTGTATTGTCCCTCAGGTGAGATGTTGTAAGAGATTAACATTAGACCTGCTGTACTGTCAAGAGTGCTAGTATTCCGTATCACCAGTTCAGCTCTATATAGGTATGTTGTTCCAGAACACTATACTAACGTTGGGTATAATTGAGAATAAGCCATATTGTTTCCACTTCGAGCTGGGTTCCAATATCTTGAATCAGATCGTGCCATTCACTCTATATGGGGAACGAAACCCACCATGGATGACTTGGGCCTAATCACGCGGACACGTCTTATTCCACAATCTAGGAGCGGTACTTTTGATGCAATCAGAAAGCACTCATGCTACAGGCTTCCAACAACCTCCAGCTATCACGGATCGGAAAGTACTCGGAGAGGGCAAACTAGAGAATCTACAGAATCACCAAAGCCTCAACATCCCTATCAAGATCAGCCTTATCTTGAACTCAGAAGCATCACTTATTTATCGCGGAACAGACGCGAACAAAGGACAGTGGGATGGTGGGGTTGGTGCTGGCGAGGACAACCTGGCTCTAAACGAGCTTGGACAAGGTCGAGAGGCAGGTAGCTCTGGCCAGTACTACGCCAAAGCCGATGAGTTAGAGCAATACTTTCAACAAGAAAGAGAATATGAGTGAAAGGAGTTATGTTTTTGTGCTGAATTATTTCACGATGTTGGAGTCCTGCGAGGGAGCCTATTTTTACTGAATCCGGTCAGCGCATGCTTACTAGCAAAACTCTTGGTAGGTACGGTAGGTACCTTAAGAGATGTTTATAAAGACTTACTTAGCATGTAGTTAGCTATCTATAGTAATGTGTTCTCATATAGGTAATTTTCGTGGTTTGTCGCCGCAATTTGAGATTGGCACGGTATTACTGGGAGGTTTACCACAGGAAGTACTTGAACTGCCTCCTAAGGTTGCCAGCTCAGTAGTGTAGAATTTAAGCTTATAATAGTTGGTTGGCTGGTTAGAAGAGTGCATAGGCCACCGAGAGTTTGCAGGTACGCCGTGGAAGAAGGTGCTACACACCGTGAGGGGTACATAAAAGGCTCATTCTGAGGGCCCTGTATCTTAGATCTCTATCATTCTTACAACAACCACACTCCTTTTCTCTGAGTACATCAATGAAGATACTGTGGATGTGGCTTAACAAGGTTAATTCAGAGGTATGTTATGGAGGTGGCTAATGCTATAAGTTAGGTAACTTAACCTTAGTGTATTGCACGACGTCTGTTACGCTATCTCCCTATAAACCCTCCCAGTGTCTTAGACATGGAGCATAGGCAAGGTTATTACAATACATTCATTTCTTTCTTTTTATACATTTGATTTGCTTGGAAGGAATGGGATATTAAGATAAAACTCGCCATGTATCCTACCAGATACAATCTACCTTTCTTTCATCTTCCCCCCCCCCAAACCAATTACCTACAACGGACAACTGTTCCTAAAAAAGCCCCATAGAACATTTCACCTGAAGCCGGGGTTAAACGGCTGATTTGCCTCTATTCAGCGTTCCGCAACTCCAACCGGACTATGCCGTGTTTTCTTACCACCTCTACACTACCTACTACTAGGTACTATACTGTGCCTTATCTTCAGCCCGGTGAACACGGAAGTCTACCTACATGCATACTAGGTAACCTAGCAGCACGAACAAAAGTTCCCAGCCTTGGCGACCAGCCAAGTCGACAGGGTAAAGACAGGAATTACCAGCTTGGGAAGGAGATAAGCAGACCAAGAACCTCCAAGCTACCGGTTGTCATGACCTTCCCCGCTCGGCATGGAGATGTAATTACAGATCGTGCATACATACGAGCGTGTCTGATCACGCAAGTAAATAAATAGGTATGTATCACGATAAGACATATCCAAGGCCCGATGTTCCTGGTTTCTTTTATACCTATCCCTAGCCAGTCGACCGTCGGGGCCGTTTGGATCAATTGGTTCACGCGAATTGGATTCAAGAAGCCCAGCGTAAGACACTGTTCCAAATGGCAAGTCGTCAGTTTCTCGTTGGAGCGGTGGTGGCGGCCACGACGTTGTGGCAACATATAGCGCTCGCTATTGAGCCACCGCGACAACCGCATCAACCCTCCGGCAATGGAGACAAGATATTGACGTGGAATGAGACTATGGTGAATAACCAGTTCGGTGCGAGCTCGATTTCCGTGAACTGGCTTTCGGGCGGGGAGGATGGACAGTACATCTATGCCGGGGACGACGGCGCGTTGGTGCTCGAGAACTTCATCACAGGCGAGAGCTCTACCTTCGTGTCCGCGGATCTGGTTCCCACCGACACATACGACTACTGGATCCGGCCAGACCTGGCTAAGGTGCTGTTTGCGACCAACTACACCAAGCAGTATAGACACTCGTACTTTTCCGACTACTCAGTGCTAGATGTAGCCTCTGGTGCTGTGACGCCCCTTGTCGATGACCAGGTTGGCGATATCCAATACGCCGAATTCGCGCCCGTGGGCGATGCCATTGCATTCGTGCGTGGAAACAACCTGTATCTGAGCAAGAATGGTACTGTGTCGCAGATTACAGACGATGGCTCACCTGACCTATTCCATGGTGTGCCCGACTGGGTGTATGAAGAGGAGATATTCGGTACTCGATCTGCCCTATGGTTCTCGCCTGACGGAGAGGTCCTCGCATATTTAAGTTTTAACGAGACTGGAGTTGAGACCTTCACTGTTCAGTACTTCATGGACAATATGGAGGTCGCGCCTGTGTATCCCCGAGAACTTGAGCTACGGTACCCCAAGGTCGGCACCACGAATCCAACAGTATCTCTGACCCTCCTCTTCGTCGAGAGCGAGGAAAAGAAGGAAGTACCCATTGACGCGTACGAGCCAGATGATCTTGTTATAGGCGAGATCGCGTGGCTTACATCTGAGCACAGCAGCGTCATTTACCGTGCCTTTAACCGGGTGCAGGACACATCAAAGCACGTACGCGTCGATGTCGGCGAAACCGTTACATCAGAGGTGGTGAGGGAAACGGACGGCACAGACGGCTGGCTCGATAACAACCTCGCTATACAATATGTCGGACCCATTAATGGCTCTGCAGGGGATTATTACGTGGATCTTTCAGACGAGTCCGGCTGGCAGCACATATACCTATATGCGACGGATGGATCCAGTGCGATAGCCCTCACCGAGGGCGAATGGGAGGTCGTTAGCATATTGAAGACCGACGCGGAACGCGAATTGATCTATTTCACCTCGACACAAGGGGATAGTACCGAGCGCCACATCTACTCGGTCTCATACGCTACCCAGGAAATTAAACCCCTCGTCGACGATACTGTACCGGCTTCCTGGAGTGCATCATTCTCTTCTGGCGGTGGATATTACATCCTCAGCTACCAGGGCCCAGACGTACCGTATCAAGAGCTATACGCGGCAAATGACACTACTACACCACTGAGGACTCTCACGTCAAATGAAGATCTCTGGAATAAACTTCAGGAGTACAATCTCCCGAACGCCACGTACTTCACTCTTGAGCATCCCGATGGATATAGCCTAAACGTTAAAGAGGTCCTACCGCCGAACTTTGACCCGGCCAAGAAGTATCCCGTGCTTTTCACGCCCTATGGCGGACCAGGTTCGCAGGAGGTCTCCAAGTCCTTCGATACGCCGGGTTGGAGCGCCTACATCTCCTCCGATCCAGAGCTCGAGTTCATCACGTACACGGTCGACAATCGTGGCACTGGATACCAGGGGCGCGCGTACCGATCGCTCGTAGCCTCGCACCTGGGCGAGTTCGAGGCCGTGGACCAGATCTGGGCGGCGCAGGAGCTCGCGTCGCGGAACGCTTTCATCGACGCGGGCAAGGTGGGCATCTTCGGGTGGTCGTACGGGGGATACCTGTCGGCGAAGGTGGTGGAGGCGGACTCGGGGGCCTTCACTCTGGGGCTCATAGTCGCGCCCGTGAGCGACTGGCGCTTCTACGACAGCATGTACACGGAGCGGTACATGAAGACGCCGGCGCTCAACGCCGAGGGGTATAACCGCACCGCCGTGCGCGGCGCCGACGGCTTCCGCCACATCGCCGGCGGCTTCGCCATCCTGCACGGCACCGGCGACGACAACGTGCACTACCAGAACACGGCGGCCCTGCTCGACCTGCTGGTCGGCGCGGGCGTGCCCCCCGCGAAGATGGAGTGGCGCGCGTTCACGGACAGCGACCACAGCATCGCCTACCACGGCGCTCGCACCTACCTGTACAAGCTCCTCACCGAGCTGCTGTTCCGCGAGAAGAACCGGAGCAGCGAGGGCTTAGCGCACCAATGGACGAGGAGGGGGCCGGAGAAGCAGTGGTTGGCGGAATAAGCAGGCAAAAAAAAATGCAGTTCAGTAAATGCTTACGTGTGTGCATAGACTATGGTGTATATTCATTAGTGTATAATTCATAAAATGTGACCCTATCTGTAATCTTGATCTAGGTAATGTCCACCATATGGCGCGTGGGTGCTCGTGAATGGCTTCCGGCGATTGCCTATAATCGGTCTATCCCGCTCTGCCCTATCCACAGAGCCTTTCTATCCTGGTATGGTATATATGTATGTATGCTATTGCTTCCCGCATCCGAACAAGCCTGTTCTCTATATCTATCTACTCTTTTCCCGCTGTCGCCGCCCTACACGGGCATTCGATCGATGGATCTCTTGACGGCCCCCAATATGGTCTTCAGCAGGGCGCCGGGGGACAGGACTCCCGGCCCGTCCGTCCACGTCACCGTGTCCACGATGTCCCTGACCCCCTCCTCCTTGTGCATCCTGTCGTCGACGGCCCACAGCGCCCACGTGGCGTCGGGCTCGCTGCCCACCTGGAAGAACTGTATGCCGACCTGGTAGGGCGGGGCGCCGAGGCGGTCGAGCTCGCGCGCCGCCCACACCAGGGTGTAGTACGGCGTGTCGTCCGTGACCCCGGACGTGATGACGATGAGGTTGAGGGGCCGGATGCGCTCGCCCGTGTCGCGCAGCTGCTCCTCGTACTCCTCGAGGTAGTCCTCGAGGATGGCGCGCAGGCGCTTGTCCATCTTGCACCGGCCCTTGGGCGACGCCTTGGCGAACACGGCCTTGACGTTGTCGGGCATCTCGGGGTCCCCGTCGGCGGTGACGACGCGCGTGTACCCCCGCCGCCCCGTCAGCAGGTACCCCAGCGACCAGTAGTTGACGAACTCCATGTCGATGCCGTTGGGGTCGTACTTGGTCAGCACCGGCGCGATCATCTCCAGGATCTGCTCCACCTCCGCCCAGTGCGCCCCCTCCATGTGCTCCGAGTCGTCGATCAGCAGCATCGTGTTGAAGTACTTGAGCGGCGCGCACGGGTCCTCGCTCTCCCGGAAGCTCTCGACCAGCGTCTCGACGCCGAAGCGCGGCTCGCGTCGCTCGCGTGGCTTCTTCTCGGGCACGGGCGGCTTCTTCTCAGGCACACGCGGCGTGTCAGGCACATACCGCCTTTCGGGCACATACCGCCTTTCGGGCACATACTCCTTCTCGGGCACGCGTGGCCGCTCGGGCACATCGCCGGGACCTGTGGGAATCGTCGGCTCGAGAGGGTATGGAAGAGCAAGTGATGCCTCTTCAAGTTGGGTAGCTAGTTAGCTTATTTTCTTTTTCTTTTCCCTTCCCACCCCCCTAAACGAGCAGATATGAATATGGAGGGGAGATGCATACCGTAGTAAGTTGGTTGGGCCCACTCCATGATGAATGACAGCCCACACGATCTTGAACTCTTATGATGCTTGAATTTTATAACTGTTTTATGTTCACTTGAGAGATAGGTGTTGTTCTTGATGGCCTTTGCAGCCTTATAAAAAAAAAGTGAGTTGAGCACTGCCCCAGCTCTTTGTCCTTGTCTATCTACCTAGGTATTATAGCTTTCGCCAGTCATGCGTCTTTGTCTACCTACTGAATCAAGTTTTCACCAATCACGGTTCACTATTATTTTGTCGTCGGACTCATCACAATTGATTGATTGAGTGAGCACCTATCGTATCTTATACATGGCAGGGTGTCGCAGTGCAGCCTTACATGAGTTTACGCCACTGCAATGAATCATAAAGGATGTCTCTTTTCTTGTAACTACCTAGTCTAAGTTTTTATTGATTTACTCTTGGCCTGCGACCTCTGTTGTAAGCTGACGGTCTTAGATATCTGCAGGGTACATAGGTAGGTAGGTAGGCTCCCGAAATTGAATCAAAGCTGAATGCATTGCCGCAATCGCCTACTGCTCCGTGAAGCATACACGCCTCCAAGCACCACACGTCTGACGAAATATCGTGGTATTGAGAATAAGATAGAAAATTATCAACACAGGCCTAGATTCCATTACGTGCAACACAGATTTCAAATGTAAATACAACTTAATTTTCCTTCTTCTCATCTTCAAGTGTCCCACTTTAATCCTCTAAATGCCCACCTATAGAGGGATGATATAGAGGACATACCGCTTATTGCAGCAGTTACCAGAAACTTCCAGATAGTCTGCCCTTTTAGCATAGCTTCGACTAGAGATATTCAACCCAACCCAACCCAACCTAACCTAACCCTACCGGCAACATATTAGCCTCGACTTAGGAACCCTTAGGCATTTTCTATAACCAGGAGCAGCAGACGCTTTTCGAAGTCATGTACCTAGGCTTCCACTGACCGGGCACGATCTTTTTATTGGAGGCTTTGGTCATTTTCCTCGGCGATTTTGGACAGTTCGAGAGCTTGTGGGCAGAACACACGGCCATATTCGGCGAGGTCCCGCCGTCTTCGCGGAACAGCTAATCGTTCTGTATCCAAACGCCAAGGTCAGCTTAACAGTGCGCGACGATGAGGGAAGCCTAGTGTAGTTGCTGAGATTGGTCAATATGTACCATGTGGCATACTAGCGGGACCCCGCTAGCTATCGTCGCCTCTTATACCGACCGTAAGCGCCGCGAGTTGAAGAAGACTCTCCAACTGCTCTAGCGTCATCTTTTCTTCAATGAACCCCTGGGCCACAGCATCAGTGTCTACCAGGAGAAAAGCCCTATTGTCAAGAGGCTCGTGGAATTGGAGAGGTTAGTGGTGTTTGGCTGGAAGCGGGGGTGGGGGCCATTCTGTGAATTCTAGGGAAAGGTCCCGGATGTCCCTTATTGTCATATCTTCAAGACTCAGGAGCACCCGGGCTCCATTCTGTGAGGGGTACATGTTGGCTTTGTGGAAGAACCTCTCGCTGGATTAATGAAGGGTATGGTCCCCACTGCTGTTCTGGCGGGTGTATGGGTAAGCAGCGGTGACCTTAAAGTGTCAAATCAAGGCTGGTTGTCATCATAAATCTATGAGACGCTTGTCTTTCAGCACCTATCATAGGAAATAATATGCCATGACACTCAATGTAGGAATCCTCTAATGAGCTTTATAAAAGCTCTGTCTAGTATTAGATACCCGACAATAAAAGGCTTTTTCATTTTTTTTTCTTCATAAATCTGTGATGACTGATTCGGTATATCATCGATACAGTTCTTATGAGGGATAGACGTTCACTTATCATTTTCTTCGGAAGAAATTTTTAATACACTAATTTCCAAACGACATGTCGCGCCCCACCGCATTTCTCTACACACACACACAATTTTCTGTTCAACTTACATTTTTGCAACTTTTTAACAAATTTTCATAATAACTTAATTAATTTACATTTTTATATAACAATATATATATAAAAATAAAGCTTACGTTAATGCGCATATAACTATATAATTTATTTTATTTAAAAATAAAAATTTACGATAATATAAGCAATAATGTTATTTTTATTATATATATTGTCACGGGTTTGGCCCAGGGTCGACGACAGTATAGCTGTGCTATACCAGTTAGCAGGTAAAAGTGAGGGATTATCACTAACCCCGCATAGTTAAATGTAAAAATAAAGGTTATTACCGACTCCGCACGGTTATGTAAAAAGTCTGCATATATATAAGTTAATTAACGCTTTTAAGTGCTTTTATTAGTTTTTCTTCTTTTTTTTTTTTATAGTTAATTTAAACTCTTTTTTTAATTTATGTGGTTTGCGCACTTTTAACCTTATAATATATTAACTACTTTTTACTTAATTTTTTTTAGCTTTTATACGTGCTGCTATAAAATATTCTCTGCACTTATTATAGCGGACTTTAAATAAGCACTTTTTTCGACTTTTTTTAACAGTTTAATAGCAAATTACAAGTTAATAAAAGCTTAAATTAATAATAATAATAAATTTTATTTTATTATATTTATAAGTTTTTTATATTATTTTATATTAAAACTAATAGTTGTATAATAAAGCACGGACAATTTGTTATTTATAAAGAAAAAAAGTTTTAGCTTAATAGACATAAATAGCCTGCGACTTTTTTTATAGGTTAAATAGATTTTTTTTTTAAATTAAAATATAACTATTATTTACTTGCACTTGTTTTTCTCGTTTTATTATTTTTTTTAAAATGTATACTTTATTACTTTTAAAGTAAAGCAATATTAACATTAATTAATATTATTATATATACAGCAACATAAATCGGCAAAGTTAAAAATAATAATATTTTAAATACTTTTTTTGCAGTTTAATAAAGTATTTATTATTAT
Organism: Biscogniauxia mediterranea; assembly: GCA_018398605.1. Taxonomy (NCBI): domain Eukaryota; kingdom Fungi; phylum Ascomycota; class Sordariomycetes; order Xylariales; family Xylariaceae; genus Biscogniauxia; species Biscogniauxia mediterranea. Next base: position 2,297,742 of record JAGXTR010000007.1, on the reverse strand, counting down.
TTTAATTTAACGAAAAAAACTAAAATTATTTTTTTTATAGCTTAATAAAAATATTTTTTAACTTTTTTTTAATAAAACGCTATTTAATAATTAATAAAAGCTTTTTTATAGCTTAATAATTTTTTTATTATAAATTAAAAAGCTTTTTTTATTAACTAGTATAAACTTATATTAATATAGTTTTTATTAATACGGCATTTTTACTTTTATAACTTTTATTAATATTTAAAAAAAGCATTATTAATTTAAACTTTATATTAATATTTATTTTTTACATTTAACCTTTACTTTAATACTTTTATTAATATAGCACTGTTATTAATATTATTAAAAGCACGTATAAATATAATAATTATATTTATATATATTTTTATAACTATATATTATATTAATATATTAATTTTTTTATATTTTATTATATTAAAATAAAGTAAAATATCTGCATAAAAAGCAGTTTAAAACTTTTTATTTAATTATAAAAACCTAGTTAATTTTAAAAACTTTTAAGCTTAAAAAAACTTTAATAAACTTTAAGTATTAATAAAAAAAATTTTTAAACTTATATAAAATTTTACTATTTACTTTAATTTAAACGCAATTAAATAAAAAAAAATTAATTTTAAGCAAGTAATTAACTAGTAAAAAGCAACGTAAATATTAGTAATTTTAACGGAATTTAAAATAATTAATATATAATTTAGCGCGGTTTAAATAATTAAAAAAATATTAAAAAAATATTAACAGCGTTTTAAAAAATTTATAATAAATAACTTTAAATATTTACTATGTTTATTGCATTTTACATTAAAAAAAATATTAATATAGCGAGAATTATATGTTAATTACTATAATATAAGTTATTTTATTATATTAGCAAATTTAATTATAATAAAAAAACTTTTAAAATAAAACGCTATTAAGTTAAAAGCAGTTAAGCGTTAATAGTTTAATATATTAATATAAAAAGCTTTTATATATAAAATAAAACACAGTTTAATATATTTAAACTTTAATTTATTTTAATATGCTAGTTTGCTTTAATTTAATTAATTTATTATATAATTTTTTTAATTTTTTATATAACTGCTTTAATTTTTTATATAATTTTTTTAATTTACTATTTAACTTTTTTAAATACCGGCTAATAAAATAACTTATATAAAATAAACCTTATAACTAGCAATTACTTTTTAATACCTACTTATAAAAATAAAGTTAATTTTTTAACTTTTTACTACAATAAAAAATACGTAAGCACTTTTGCCTGCACTGTAAAAAACGAGGTTATTTTACTTAATTAAATTAATATAATAATTACTTTTTATTTAACTTAATTTAATTATTTTTAATTTTTTAATTATTTTAATAATTTTAACCTTATTTATTTATAGGTTATTAAAAAGCTATATTGCGCTTTTTTTAAATAATACTATATAAATATTTAATAATTTATTTTAATAATAAGCATATAATTAAATTATATTTAATTTATAAAAAATAATTTAATTAGCGTATTTTTAATGCTTTTTACTGTAGTTATTATAATAGTTATTATTATAATAAGTATAATTATTTTTACTATAATAAAGATAATTATTTTTTTATAACAAGTATAACTACTTTTATTATAGCTAATATAACTTTTTTTACTTTAATAATAAACGCAGTTTTTATATTGTTTTATTTAAAGTTTAATATAGTTATTAAGCATGCTTAATTTTTATTTAAATTATTTTTAACTTAAGTATTTAATAAAGTATAATTTAATATATTAATAGTTTATTTTATTATTAAATTTATATTTTATTATAAAAGTAAATAATTAAGTTAAAAAGTAAATAGTACTTTTAAAAAAGCTTATAGGTTTATATAGTATATTAGCTTTTTTTTTAAATAAAAAGTAAAAACTTATTTAATTTTTAAGCGCTTTTAGTTTTTTTTATTTAATAGGTTAATTAATTATTTTAATAAGTAACTTTATAAGTTATATATTATTATTAATATTTATAAAAAACTTAAAAAGTTAATTATATTATAATATTTTATTATTGTAGGTTTTAAATAAGTTATATTTAAGCATGTTAATTAAATAGTTTAAAAAAGTATAAAATAACGAAAATAATTATATAAAAAAGTGTATAATATATTAAAAAATAAGCTGTAATTTTTTTTTAACGTGTATTATATGTTAAAAATTAAATAAATATAATTTTATATAGTATTTTTAATTATATTTTTTAAAAAAGCGGCATTATATTTTATTTATAATATATTTTAATATTTATATTTTATAAACATATATTAACGCATAAAATAGTATTTTAATATTAAATAAAATAAAATATAATATTATTATAATTAAATTATTATTTTATTTTTTAAAATAAAAGCTAAAAAAAAAATAAAAGCAAGTTAAACTTAAAAATATTAAAAATTATATTTAATAAATTTGCGTTATGTTAAAAAGTGTTAAAATTTAATTATTAAAAAAAGTATTAATTAATTATTATTATTTATTAAATATATAAAAACGTTTTTTAATTGCAATATGTTTTTTTTATATTATTAATAAGATTTAAAAAGTTTATAAATAAATTATATGCTTTAATTAATATTTATAAAAATATTAAAAAAAACAATATATTATAAAAAATAATAATAACAATAAAACATAATAATATTATATTAATAAAAAGTATTATTATAATAATAAAAGTAAAAAGTATAGTTTTTAAATAAAAAAAACTTTAATACGTAAATATTAAATATATAAAAAAAAATACTAATTTATTAAATATATTAAAAAAAAATAAAAATAAGTTAAAATTTAATAAAAAAATAAAAGTAATAATTAAAAAACTAATTATAAAAAATTTAAAAAAGTAGCTTTTAAGTTTAAATTAAAATAAAAAAATAATAAGTAAAAAAAATAAACTAACAACAGTTAATATTTTATATTTATATAATTATTTAATTTTACGTTTTAATATTATATTATAATTTTTTACTTAATTAATAATAAGTTAATAATAAATATAATTTTTATATTTAATAAATATGTTAAAAATATATTTTAAAAAATTATACTTAATATAAAAACTATAAAAATATTTATAATTAAAAAAACTAGTGTTTTATATTAATTAAAAAATAATTTAATAATTAGTTAAAAATAAATAATAATAAAGTAAAAAAAGTAAATATACGGTTTAAAAACGGGTTATTAATTAAATTTTTAAAAACGGTTATAGTAAATATATTATTTAAATAAATAAACTTTTATATAATAAAAATAAATATTTTATTTTTTTTATTAATTAAAAATATAAACTATATAAGCGTTTATTTTAATAATGTAATTAATTAATTAATTAATAAAAATAGTATAATAGTTTTAATTATATAAAAGTAAAAATATTTATAGTTTTATTTTAATAATATAGTTTATTTTATAAAAATTAAATTATAATAGCTGCATATACGATTTAATTACTTATTTATAAGTAAGTTATATAACTTGTTAAATAAGTTAAAATATAATGTAAATATTAAAAATATTAAAAAAATTAATAAGTTTTATTATTATTATTAAATTAAAAAAAATATTATAAAAGTTTAAATTTATATTAAAAAATTTAAATATAAATTTTAATTATAAAGTAGTTATAAATATTATGTATTTAAATAAAAAGTTTATATTATATATAGTTAATATTATAATAAAGTTTTAAATAGCATGTTTTATGCGTATTATATTAATAAAAAAACATAAAAAACATTTAAAAAATGTTAAATTAATATATATTTAAGCTTTTTTAACGTAATTATTTATAACGCTAGTATTAATTTTAATAATATTAAGTTTAAAAATAAAGTATATATAATAAAGGTTATATATAAGTAAATATTAATTAAAGTATATTAATTAATTAGTAAAATAAAGAAATATTATAGGTTTATTTAATAAGCGTACGAAATTATTTTTAAAAAAGTATAAAGTATAAAGTTATTATAATTATAAATAGCAGTTAAAGCTGTTAATAATATAGTTAATTTAAATAAATTAATATTTATATTATTAGTTTTTAATGTTTATTTTAAAATTAATATAAACTTATTATTTATAATATTTTAAATATAATAAATATAAGTTTTTTAAAAAATAATAATTAAAGTTAAAAAAATTAAAGTATAAAAAATTATATAAAATGCTTTTAATATTTAAAATAATTTTAATATAAAACGGACTTTTTTAATATTGTTATTTTTAAACAGTAAGGTGTTAATGTACTGTAAAAAAAGTAAATAAAAAGGTTTATATAAAGTAATTATAATAATAAATAAAAATATAATTATTTTATTTAATATTATAAATAAAATATTAATATTTAAAAGTTTATATGTTAAATTTTATATATAGTTTAAAAAAAAATAATTTTATTAAAAAAACTAAAAATTAAATTATTAAAACTTTAATTTAATTTATTAAAATATAAGTTTATTTTTATAAAAAACTTTAATATAATATACGTTAATATTAAAAAAAAGTAAAATTAAAAACTAGCATTAAAGCTTTAAATAAAAAAAAATTATTATTTTTAATTAATTATATAAAGTATTAAATATAATTAAATTAAATGCTTTATTTAAAAATAATATTTTTTAACTAATTATATACGATAAAAATATAAAAAATATAATTTTATTTTAATTATAAATAATATAAAAAATTAAAACTAAAAATATATTAACTTTATATAAAAAATTTTACTTAATTGTTTAAAAATATAAAAATTTAAATAAAAGTTTAATTATAATATATATATTAATAATTTAAAAAATTAATTAAAAGTTAATTTTAGTTTTAATTTTTATATTATAAGTTTAAAAAATAAAAGTTATAATATAAAATATTATAATAACGTATATATAATTAAAAATATTAATAAAAAAACAGTTTATATATATTTATTATTAAAATTAAAAAAAAATATTTTAAAAAAACGGTATTATATATTATAAAACTATTATATAAGTTAATAAAGTTAAATATATATTAATTTAAAATATATTTAAAATATTATTAAAAAAAATTAAATATAAAATCTTTATTTTTTAATTTATGCTTATTAATAATTTAAATTAATTAGTTATTTAAATTAATAAGTTTATAAACGGATAATATTTTAAATATTAATATTTTTAAATTTATAATTAAAAAAAATAAGGTTTTAATTAAAGTTAATATTAAAGTATAACTTTAAAAAATTTTAAAAAAAAAAGTAATAAAAAATTTTAATAAATTATAAATTTTAATTTATAAAAAAAAATATAAACTTTTTATAATTTAAAAAAAGTAGGCAGAAAAGTTAAAATTATTAAATTTTAAAGCATTAAATATAATTAAATAATATGTAAAATAATAAATTAAAAAAGCATATATTTTATTTATTTATTAACTTAAAGCGGTTTTTAATTATTTTATAATTATATAATATATTAAGCTTAAATTTAAAAAAAATAAAATATTTAATAATAAGATTAAATAGTAAATAAATAATAAAAAACGAGAATTAAAGTATATTTAATTAAATTTTTAAAATTTATAAATATATGTTTTTATTAACGGTTTATTTATTAATAATAAAAATATAAATTTATAAATAAGTTATTTTATTATATTTAAAAACGAAAAGTTTACTTTTTAAAATAACGAACTTTAAATTAAAAAAAACATTATATATTAGTTTTTTATTAAATATAAGCAAGTAATATAAAATGTTTTAATAAGTAAAATTTATAAAATAATTTAAAAATTTAATATCGGTTATATAATTTATTATATTATTAATATTATTTTAAAATAAATAGTATTATTACGCGCTTTATTTATTTTATATATTAATTTTTTTTTATATTAATGCTTTATATAAATAAGTAATATTTATAAAAAATAATTAATAATTAACTTAATAATATTGCGTTAATTATATAAAAATAAAAAAATCGATAATATTTAATAAATTTACGGTAATTATAATTTAATTAATATTATAATAAAAATAGTATTAAATAAAGTAATAAAGTTATTTATAAAAAAAAATAAAGTAATTATTAAATTAAAAAAATAAGTAAAAAAAAAGTAAATAGTTTATTTATAATAATTATTGCAAAAAAAAATAAAGTAAGTAATAATTATATAATAAAGTATAAACGATTTATTATTTATAAAAAAAAAAGTTTTAATTTAATAAATATAAATAGCTTATAACTTTTTTTATAGGTTAAATAAATTTTTTTTTTTAAATTAAAATATAACTATTATTTACTTGCATTTGCTTTTTTTGTTTTATTATTTTTTTTAAAGTGTACACTTTACTACTTTTAAAGTAGAGCGATATTAATAAAAATGCAGGTTATGCGTGCAATAATAAAGCTTTTTATACCGCTTACATTTATGTAAATAAAGGTTTTATACCGCTTGCGTTTTATGCAAGCAGAAGTTTATTAAAACTTAAAAATGTTTTAGCCAATACCTCGCACGGTATTAGTTAATTAAAAAAAAAACCGCACGAAAAAAAGCAGGCTGCTGTATAAAAGTCAAGATTATCACCAATTAACCCCACATGTTAGCTTATTACACGCGCACTTCTTTAATTTATTAACAAGCTGTCACGGGGTTTAAGGTACGCGGACCACGTGAACTAGAAAAGAGTTTAAATTAACTATAAAAAAAGAAAAAAAAAGAAATTAATAAAAGCACCTAGGGGCGTTAACCAGCCTATATACATACAGGCTTTATACGTGATTATGTAAAGTTAGTAATAATTTTTTACTTCTGCACGTAACTATATAAAGTTAATAATAATTTTTTACTTTTACTTATTAACTGGTATAATAATAGTTATATTGTTAACTTTAAGTTAAATTTATAATAATACCTTTTATTTATAATTAATACTTTTTTTATATAATTTAATATAATATTTATATGCATTTTTTTTAATAATATTTTATTTTAAGCTTTTATTATTTTATAAAAAATTTTATTATTATAAGCGCTAATAACGGCTATTTATAAGCATTAAAAGCTATTTTATATTTTATATAATTTATACTTGCTTATTAAGTTTTTTTATTAATTATTATACTTTTTAACATTTATTTATATAAACTTAATTTTTAATTAAACTTATATTTGTTTTAAAGCAAGGTTATTATATTTTAATTAATAATTATATTAAATTTAACTTATTATCTTATAAAAAATATTATGCAATAAAAGTGTATATTATGCGTATAAACTTTAAAGTTTGCTTATAAATTAAAAAAATGCGCGTGTATAAAGTTAACGTGCAGGGTTAGCGACTTTAAAAGCAAAGTCGCTAATAGTCTTAACTTTTATGCAGCGGAGTCGGTAATAATCCCGACCTTTATGCAGCTAAGTCGGTAATAGTCCCAACCTTTATACACAAACCGCTTTTTCTTGCGCAGCCTTTTTTTTTTCTTTAATTAATTAAAATATTTACTTAATTAAAACATTTTTAAATTTTAATAAACTCTTACTTGCATAAAACGCAAGCGGTATAAAATAATGTAAAAAACCTATAAATATAATAAAATAAAATTTATTATTATTATTAATTTAAACTTTTATTAACTTATAATTTTACCGTTAAATTATTAAAAAAAATAACTGCTTATTTAAAGTCCGCTATAATAAGTATAAAAAATACTTTATAACAGCACATATAAAAATTAAAAAATTAAATAAAAAGTAGTTAATATATTATAAGGTTTAAAGTATGCAAACTATGTAAACTAAAAAAAGTTTAAATTAATTATAAAAAAAAAAAAAAAAAACTAATAAAAACACTTAAGGGCACTAACTAGCTTATATACATACAAGCTCTGCACGTAACCATGCAAAGTCGGTAATAACCCCTCACTTCCGCACGTAACTATGCGGAGTCGGTGATAATCCCTTACCTTCACCTGCTAACTGGTATAACAGCAGCCATACTGTCGACCCTGGGCCAAACCCGTGACACAGGCCTTAAATTATATGCATAATATACACTTTTACTACATAACGCTTTTTACAGGATAATAAGTTAAATTTAACGTAACTATTAATTAAAATATAATAACCCCGCTTTAAAACAAATATAAGCTTAAATTAAGTCCGTAAAAATAAATGTTAAAAAGTATAATAATTAATAAAAAAACTTAATAAGCAAGTATAAACTATATAAAATATAAAATAGTTTTTAACGCTTATAAACGGTTATTATTAACGTTTATAATAAAATTACTTATAAAATAATAAAAACTTAAAATAAAATATTATTAAAAAATACGTATAAATACTGCATTAAATTATATAAAAAAAGTATTAATTATAAATAAAAAATATTATTATAAGTTTAATTTAAAGTTAATAACAGTATAATTATACTATATTAATTAACAAATAAAAATAAGGGATTATTATTAACCTCGCACAGTTAAATGCAGAAATAAAGGTTATTATTAATTCTGCACGGTTACGTAAAAAGTCTGCATGTATATAAACTGGTTAGCGCTTTTAAGTGCTTTCGTTAATTTCTCTCCTTTTTTTCCTTTTATAGTTAATTTAAACTCCCTTTCTGGTTCACGTGGTCTGCGCACCCCTAACCCCGTGACATATATAAATTTTTATTACGTTATATATTACCTTGCGTTAACGCGATACCCTGCGTTATAATTTTTTAATAAATTTAATAATAACTTAACTAGTTTACATTTATATATAATAACTTATATATTAAAATAAAGCTTTTTTTAACGCGCATTTAACTATATAATTTATTTTTTAAAAAGTTTATTAATTAATTTAATAAATATAAAAATGTTATTTATTACGTTAATTAATAAACTTTTTAAAAAATAAATTATATAGTTAAATGCGCGTTAAAAAAAGCTTTATTTTAATATATAGGTTATTATATATAAATGTAAACTGGTTAAGTTATTATTAAATTTGTTAAAAGTTGTAAAAAAAAAAGTTGTGTGTGTGTGTAGAGAAATGCGGTGGGGCGCGACATGTCGTTTGGAAATTAGTGTAGAGGGTTTAGGAATAGTTCAAATGGATTTCCATTTCATTGGCAACCCTGCGCCTCAGAAAGAACCAGTTTGATTCTGCTAGTATTAGCAAGATATAATGGCGTTCTCGGCCCGAGTCGTAAGTCGGGAGTATCCGTCGCGCCTTTAACTAGTACCCGCCTGCGCGGTAAACAACATTGAACTCCCTTACCACGGACACATTCGCTGCGCGCATCAAGGATGTCTATACATCGACTCGATAACAATGCAACCTCGATCCCGCAATTTTATGCACGACATCAACCAACAACCGTACTTAACACGATCGATAACCCCTAGGCCTCACCCCTGTTCTGACATTATACGACTTCAATAGCCCCGAGGATGAGGAACCGTCCAGGTTGCCCAAAGGCTTTGAGTCTTCAAAGAGGTGCGATCGGCGTCTCGTAGGCGCCAGGCGAGGTCCTTTTGCCAAGATGGTTGGTTACCCCCCTGCTCACTGGGTAGCATACCAACCTATAACAACAGTTGCCAGGAAAACGAAAACTGTATTATAGAATCCGATTGGTACCTACCTATAATGTGGGTGAAACGGCATAGCCAATTCGTGGCAGTGTTACTCAGATATGTATTAATCCCCTTTCTGAAGGTGGATGTCGTTGTAGCTATGCATGATCTGGGATCAGGCTGTGATGTGGCACAGATAACAAGATGGTATTCTTCCAAGAGATGTATAAATATGATACCGAAAGGCGACGCGGTGTTAGATGTGGGATAACGCAATCTCATCTCTCATCTATGAATTTACCGCTTGCTTCTCACCAGACGGGGCTCGGTCATGTTATGAGCCTAGGAGCCACTGGAAAGCCTCACGGCCCGGCGCCAACGACCAATCATGCTCTGCAATATCTGTCGTGAAGGGCTGGAAGGTATATGGGATCCGAATCGAACAAAACGTCTCGGGGAGCTCAGAGACTTTCCTGAGATCCTAGATTTTCAGTTTCAAGATATTGAACAATTAGGTTGGTGATGGTATCCTTCACTAGCGACTTGAGTTCACGTCGTCCATTGAGGCCAACGCAAACATCCCACTGTCCACACATCTAATATTCATACAGATGGGGTAGTCCTCTTGGAAGTGGAAAACTATGTCTTTGGTCATCACGAAAGTTATGATTCTCTTCTCCAGTCCAAGGAGCAGGGCTGCGTCGCATGCAACACCTTCGGGGAATCCAATGACGCTGGCGACCTAAACCCGACGTTTGCTGATCTAGGGTACTACTCGGTCTTCTGTATCGGCCTGGAGAGGCGTGATTTTTATACTCGGCCATTAATGCTAATATACACCGGGGACCCTATAGAGGAGTTGCCTGTTGAATTGATACCGCACGATAGTGAGTGAGGACATTCGCCCATCAATTGGTCCTATATATGGCTCCAAGAAGAACATTGGCTAATACCTAATCCTCCCTGACCAGAGAAAGATTTCATGAACTCGGCCCTCTCAACGTCGACTGGTTCCCCAGAGACGTGGACTCTAGTGCAGAACTGGTTGGATGAGTGCCTTTCCAAACACGAAGCATGTCGCACTCGTTCTATGAACTCGAAGGGCAGCTCTTCATTCTGCCCCACGCGGCTCCTCGAGCTTCAAACCCCCCCTCCTCTCCCGATCCCTCCCCACCTCCGTTCACATAAATGGCCGAATCTCGCATCGACCTCTTTTCGTCTTGTTGACAACACCCAATATCCTACCAACGTCAAGTACGTAACCCTGAGTCACTGCTGGGGCCCCGGGCCCGCACACAAAAAGCTCCGCCTCATAAAGTCCACCGAGAGCAAGCTACGCAGGGGCATGCCCGTGTCGGTCTTGCCGCGAACCTTCCGCGATGCGTTCGAAATCGTGTCCCGCCTCGGGGTGCGGTACCTGTGGATTGACCGGCTTTGCATCGTCCAGGACTCGGCGTCTGACTGGGCCGCCGAGGCCGGGACCATGCAAGGGGTGTACCGAGGGGGTTTCGTGAACATCGCCGCACTGGGCGCGGGAGACGACGAGTACGGCTGCTTTGTAGAGCGTGACCCGAAGACCGTGGGACCAGGACTGGTGAACCTGAGACCCAAAGATAGACTGCCGCTGTATTACCGACACCCGGATGAGGCGACTAAAGGGTGGAAGACGGCGTTTTCGAGCGGCCCGCTGATCGGACGGGCGTGGGTTCTCCAGGAGCGCCTGCTCGCCGCCCGTAATTTGTATTTTGGCCGGAGCCAAGTCTTCTGGGAGTGCTGCACGAATACGTGCTGCGAGACGATGCCCACAGGGCCGCTGGTTAAGGCCCGCTCCCTGGCGAGAGGCTCATCGCATGATTCCTGGAGTTCCAAGGAGATGGAAGTCAACCTTTTCGCTTGGAAATCACTCATTGATGTGGAAAATACCGGAGGGAACTCTCGTAATGACCCTTTAGCCAATCTCATGGAGGAATGGTCGAGTACTGTCAACATATACAGCGCCTGTAGTCTGACGTTCACCAATGACAAGCTTGTAGCTGTCTCGGGGCTAGCAGACGACATGCGCAGTAAGCTCAAAGCCTTGAATCCTGACTATAGCGATTACATTGCCGGCATGTGGAGAGTAAGCTTACCGCATTGCTTGATGTGGACCGTGAAGGGCCCAAGCGAGCGACCGACGCCGTATCGCGCACCGTCCTGGTCCTGGGCATCAGTAAAGGGGGTTATCACGCTCCCTGGGCGGAATACTCATGACTGTTTGGTGAGCGTTGATACTGTGGAAATAATCAATAAGGGGGATGGTGTTACGGGACAGGTCATCGGTGGCTTGATCACTCTTCGAGGGCCGCTTTGCGTAGCAAGGGGAGCCCACCGATCGAAGACGAGTAGTTCTCTATATAATCGCCACATCGCGCGAGAGCTTCACCATTTCGATACCGACGCGCCATTGGACCTCCCATTTGATTTACTCGACATTCAGTTCGATGCCTCGGACGACCAGTATGATGAAGTAACTATCCTACCATTCTGGTCTTGGAGCCGCCCCAGCCCGCCTATGGATTCCATCCACGGACTGGCGCTGGTTCGATGCAGAGGATCTCGGAGCTCTTACCGTCGCGTTGGCTGTGTAACAATAACCGTTTATTTTGACGAGGAAGAGGAGAGAGATGATTGCGTTGCTAGGTTCTTGAAGGACTGCCCCGTTCAAATAATTGAAGTCGTCTAGGCTCATCGCAATTTTCTAGGCTGAGAGATTTAATGCCTCATACTCAAATATGTGCCCAACTGCGAACATAACAATGCCAAAGCCTAAATCTTGTTAACTTTTATAATGAGGTATTCTATGGAATCTTCATAGCGATACTAAGGAAGTCTTCTTCTAGTTCTATCATAGTACATGATCATACTTCCGGGATTCCGAGATCTCGTTCGCCGGGTTAACTGGAAGCATTGACAACAGGCTCAGTATACGTTACCTTGACACGATATTTGGTATGGAGCTCCCCATACAACTGTCTAACTATAAAGTTGAGTAAAACTGATTATTGGTGTGCTGTAACTAGAGGGGTCACATTCTCAACCATTGCACAAATCTCAAATACTGACGGGGTTGGTTTGATCAGACTGGATAACAGTTATCCATTAGGACACGACACTGATAAAACACCCTAAGCGTATCATTAGGCGCGTATTATCAGGTCCATAGACACATTATGTTACATGGGTGAAAGGAATTTGCGCCGCCGCCGCCGGGGGGTTGTAGTAAAGCCATCCGAGCTATCTATCACAATATCCCACACGCCTTGTACAAAGCTTGAAACGGAAGACAAAAGAGCAAGGGATTGATACTCGAGGAAGTATTGGACCAGATGCGGATATGCTGACGGGCGAGTTTCATTACTCGGCTGTCTCTTCCTTGTTCTTCTTGTTCTTCTTCTTGCTGCCGAAGCCAGAGACGCCGGGGGTGGTGGACAGATGTATGTAGAGCCTGTGCCAGTCCTCTTCGTCTTTTCCTTTCTCCTTTTCCTCCTCGGTGTATTCCTCGTGTGCTGGGCTCCATTCGAACCCCGCGAGGTATGCCTTGGTCAGCTCGTCGTCGTCCTAAATGGACGTATGTTAGTAAAGTGATGCACTTCCATATATCATATTCTAACAAGCAGCGATATCAATGGGCTATTATCAATGGACCTATGCTAGCGTACCTTCTTCTTGTTCTTGGTATGTATGGCGTCCAAGGCATCTTTGATAGTCACAGGCTCGCTCCTCTTTTTACTCCGCACGGTCATGACCATTCCAGAGTCGGATACCAGATCAATTGATCGGATATGCGGTGTTACGAGAGGCTTCTTCAAGATATCCCTGTCCTCAACTGTCATAGAGGACGTGTTGATCTTCCTGTCGTGGGAATGCTGGTAAGTGGGTGCCGGGTAGTTATAGGTAAGCACCTAAGAATTGGCCTTCTTACCATCCTGTCTTCTGCGTCTCTATGGACACCTTGATCGGAGTCTTGGTTTCCCCTTTATTGAAAATACCGTGTTAGTTTCGATTCAAGATTTGAAGCTGGGAAAATTAGATTTATACTTACACAAGTCCTTAGCACTCGGCAGTGCGTTCACACTGGAACTCACTCTGCGGTGAGCTTTCTCCTCTTCCTTTTTCACGTCCTTCTTTACGTCTTTTTTCGTTTTGCTCTTCAGGGACAGGTCCGCAACACCTTCATCTATCCGGTCGACAGATTCCGGGACATTGATCTCAGGGTGCGTCTTAGTCGTAGGTGAAGTGGACAAGCCTTCGACAGCTGAATCTACTCTGGTGAGGGGTTCCGACATGTTGGATTGAAGAGATGCTTCGCTGGTTGGAAGATTGGATTGAAGTATGTGTAGGTGGCTAGTCGTCGGAAATATGCTATTAGCACCACTTCTTGTCTAACAATATACGTAGATCGGACGCCTGGGAATTGGGGGAAGCTACCTCAAGAAAGCCGTAAAAGTTGAATATAGGTAGCTATACCGAAGGTGATTTTTCGAGTAGGTATCTATCCGATGGAGGGATAGAGAGTCGTCTATTCAATAGTAGTCGTCGCTGCTTACTGTTAGACAGAAGAGGGGAAAGGAACCTAAAAATTCGCGGGAGAAGAGGAGTTCATAAAGAGGGGAGGGCAGGAGAGGGGGAGAGGGTAATAGGGGTTGGTGGAAAGAGGGGGCTTCCCGTCGTGTGTCTCGTCTCGTGTACCAAATCATACAGTATAATTAGCTTCACAGCCCACCTACATACGTATGTACATAGCATGATGGCGGGATGGAATGAGATTGACACACGATTGGTGGGTGGATTAGAGGGATTGGTCGTATGGTGTGGACGATCGGCGACCAGCTGATACAGTTCCTGCTGTTAGGCTTCCGCAACTACAGGCGGGGCTAGGAAGTGATGCCATTTTAGTTATTGTCATTATTGTTTGAATTTCCACGAGCTTCTGCCCGCCATTTCCACCCCTTGATGTTGCTCGAAACAGCAAGCCGGTGGTAGGTTGATATGATCCATCGCCAATCGCGTGACCTGGCTCGACGACGACCATATGGCGAGAGCGCCAACTTTGGCTGAGACTGGCGTGTTTTCGCTGAGCTCCGTCACGCCACTTTCGCCGCTCGTACCCATTCTACATGATACTTACCCGATCAGGCCTGGTGCCGGTCAGCTTTGCCTGAGATGTGTTGAAAACCTGGGGAAAATCCGGGGACGATGGGGCTTTCAGTCCCCACCAGAGCTACATGTAAGCCCGACGAGATCCCCCTTTTTGGTGGTATGAGCTGGTAGGCCCCCAGGCGTCCTGATAATGTATAATATTGAAACCATCAATACCACTATATCACTATACCAGATACAATTTGGTAGCGTAAGGGAATGGTACCAACATGAAGCGTGCCATTGGATATCGCCAATGAATTCATAGGTGGCTGTGGGAATAGTGCTAAGTACAGGTACGTATGAGAGACCCAATCGATACCTAGCAGCTGCTCTGGCTCTAATGTCGCGTGAACAACGGTCCATCCAATCTGAAGAATCTGTCAAGTTGCAGTTCTCGGCAAGTGAAAGAGAGCTCGATGACGAGTTACTATTCGTTAGTTCTTCTCGGCCGACAACCCTGAGTTAGTTTACAGAATGGAAGTCTATAAACTTGGCCAATCAAAGGTCAAGCCAGGCCATCCAAGGACCCCCTTAAATGAGGGGAATGCTCCAACATGAACTGAACTATGTCTCTGCGCAGCCGGAAGCATCGGAATTGGTAAGGCATTATGCACTTAATGTTACTAGGTTATGTAGTGGAGGTTACTGCTATAGACTTGGAGGAGCTCGAGTAGATATGTAAGATCTTCATTTTTATGATGATGTGTATAACATTGATATACCATATATAATATTATGTAGCTACCTAGGCACCTAGGTATGTAAGTCAAATAACTTGATCATATGCAATGTAGATGAGAGAGTATAGAAATATCAAATAGAAGGGGGGAGCTTAGGCCAGTTGAATTGACCTAGCAATAAACAAACGAAACTACATGTACCTCCCAGATAGACTCTACCCGAACCGTCTGAGCTTCTCCAAGCGCATGTGTGTGTGGCCGTTTGGCTTCAATGGATCTCATAGGGGCAACAAGTGTCTGCATCCTGTAAAGGGGGGTGACGTCTTCTATGACAGGTCATTCTCAACTCCAAAGTGTACATACTTCCCAAGACCGTGTCAATTCAGACGTGGTATTCACTATGCCCCCTTGTACACACTACTACTGAGCAAGTAATTCTGCAGCACGCCGCATGGAAGACGGCGCGGTATCCAATACATCGCATGTCGCACCTAAGGTGGCAAGTCTCTGCCGGGATATACTAGGTACCGCATTACCACATTTACCTAAAACGCTTATACCAAATCCATAGCCCCGCACCTTGATCTTGACGATGCAGATTGCATCGAGATCATCATGTGACGGCGCAGCCACCTAGATGGACCTGCTTGAATCTATCATGGCAATGAAACATCTGGAAAGCCTAGTGTTTCAGCTGGAAATGGGTTGTGTGAAGGCCAAAGGCCAACCAGATGGAAGAAGACCCCGTCGAGACACGGCAGATTAAGCCATCCAGGTCTTATAAGAGCCATCACGAGGTTTCTCGTTTACACGAGACATCATACTCAGACGGAAGCAAACCTAAGTGCGGGGAGTTAATACAGGAGAATAACTCTCCTCATCTTACACTGACAACTAACCGTTCGATGATAGTAAACAGTCTCGGGTCGTGACCAGAGCGGCCAACAGCTTAGATGAAGTGGTGACAATGATTATTACTTAGGTACCTAACCACCATGTAATTACAAGTCCCTTAACACCATAATCTCATCAGTAAATCGAGTCCCTATCGTTCCAATTCCCAAGATTACCCCAATCCACTGTATGTCCCTCCCATCACCCACCGCCAAAGTCCCCCCAGCCTACTGCCCCTGCTGCTTAGCGCTGCCAGTGACGCCCTTGACGGTGCTGTCCACCGTGCCGGTGACGCCCTTGCCGACGTTGCCGACGCCCTCGGTCGCGGAGCCGGCGATGTCGCCCACCCCTTGCGTCGTGTCGCCGACCGTGTTGCCCAGGCCCTCGGTCGTCTTATTCAGGGTGCTGCCGACGCCCTCCGTGGTCTTGCCCAGCGTGCCCGTCACGCCGCCCAGCACGCCGCCCTGGCCCTGCGCCTTCTCGCCCCCCGTCAGGATGTTATCCACGCCCCCGACGATGCCGCCCAGGAGCCCGCTGCCTTGGCCTTGGCCCTTGGCTTTGTCTTGGTTGTCAGACATGGCCGTAGATGCGATTTCTCTGTGGTTTTGACTAATTTGACCGCTTGGTTGATACGGTGGTTGTGATTTTAGTGAGCTGTTGTCTAGATCTTGGTATGAGTTCTTGGAGTAGATGAGAGGCGGGAAGGAGATATTGGAGAGAAAGTTACGGTCTGCTCTCCTTATTATTGTGTGCGCTATGGCTCGAAGGCGG
Source organism: Biscogniauxia mediterranea (assembly GCA_018398605.1). NCBI lineage: Eukaryota > Fungi > Ascomycota > Sordariomycetes > Xylariales > Xylariaceae > Biscogniauxia > Biscogniauxia mediterranea. Next base: position 2,280,625 of record JAGXTR010000007.1, on the reverse strand, counting down.
CAAGGTTTAATCCTCTGCGTCGACGCCGCATCTGGTGACGTTGACTAAAGCATAGTGACAGTGCTATGAGGTCACCATAGTGGCAAGTTGCACGAGATGCTGGTCTTTTCTGTGCGAGTTACAAGGATGGTGAGGTGAGTGTATTACATGGTGTTGACTTTACTAATGGAATGGTTAGACGTCGAGAAGCTACTCAGTGGCGTTTCTAGAGACAGGAACTAACCTACCAAAGTTTATGTGAGAAGGCAGGTTACCAGTTGGATGGGAAGTCACCTACCCAACAAGGTTGAAATGCGAAGAAGATATACATAGGAATAAAGGGATCATGTCGAAGTTAAGAGTGTCAAGGGATGCCTGTATCCATCAGGCATATGATTTATTCAACACCGAAAGCTCTCTGTCTATATCCCAGTTTTGCCATTCTCATGGATATACTTTAACTCGAATTGAAGGGGGTTTGCTACTATGTAGGAACACCCTTGCTACCATTCATCGCGTAAACCTTAGGTATGCCATACACCACCTGCTCGTGAACCGCACAGTTAGCCTCCCAGAGTTCATATTACCCAACTTCCAGCGTAGAGCGACTCGTTTCCCACCGTATTTTTGGCGATCGTTGTCATTTTGCCGCGGGTATAGACGGCTCATCTTGGATTTCCGGGTCAGGTCGGAGATGAGTTGAGCCTGTAGGTTCCGAGCAAGGTTGCGCACCAACTTTCGCCTGCACCACCAGGGCATCTGGCCCATTGTCGCCAGTAGTCTGAATGGTGTCAGACGGCTTGTTGTCAGCAGACTCCTCTGTCGAGGCTGCAGACGAGTGTTGTTTCCGTGAGAATATCGAAGGCATTTGCGGGATCTGGGTTGGTATCATTGACTTGAAGCTCGGACCTGAGGGCATCTCGGGCATCTTGGTGGGGACGTAAGATTTCACACCAGTTCCAGCTTGTTGGGCTATGCCCATCAAATAACGCATGTATGTGGTCTTTTCCGCCTCTTTGGTCTCTAGGACAGGCGGAGTCTCTTCATTGTCGTCCGGCAGGGGTACGGCGGCAGCAGCCGCGGCAATGTCCAGGGGTGATTCATCAGGAAGATCAATGCTTTGGTCGTTGTCCGTCAGCTCCTCTGTTGACGTGTCCCCACCACTAGTAATGCTGTCTGTCCGTGGCACTTCTTTGCCATCTTCCGTCGTGGCGACGAGTTGCTCCACGGGCTCTGGAGGCAATGGTGTTGCAAACTGAGGGTCGTCGATAATAGGAGAGTCGTCGTTAAACCATCTCACCACGAGATTGCTTGCTTCCTCTGTCATCTGTTCATATTCCTGGTTCTTGTCCCTGACAAACATGCTCACATGCGCCTCCACTTCATCTTCTGTTTTTTTAATGACTTGCCGGGAGAATATATGATACGCTCTGTGATCCTTCGTTGGGATAGCACAGAATGTGCGCTCGGGGACGAAATAACCCCCACTCCACATGCCATTCTCGCCGAGAGATGTGTAGAAGTCATGAATGCCGACGCCCTCCAGTGATGCCATACGCTCTAACCTTCGGCTCAGCTCTTGTTGTTTCATGAGAGTCCCCACGAAGGTAAAGTGGTCAGACAAATATTCAAAGGACCGTCCAACATTTCCACGATTGATATATGCCAGCCCGTGGCTGAGTGTGTCAATACTTTGCTGGTAGCCCTCCTTGATGGACTCCTTGTTGAGGTTGCGCATATTTCGCATCCCATCTAGGATCTGTTGCCGGTTCGTGTAAGCCGCTACACCCCCGGCAGCGATGGCGCCAACCGTACCTGTACGCACAGCAACCATTTGCCAGCCTTTCCAGGCTGGGCTGGCGGACTTCTTTGAAGGAAGACTAGCTGCTGTTCGTTTGAAGGCGGACTTGCTGAAAACTGCCGGGGCTGCCGACAATGCTGTCATGACGTTGAATACACTGCTGACTTTCTGGTAATTGGAGAACGCGCCATAAACGAACATGGACCGCGCAAGGCCATTAAAGGGGGTGTCGAACGTCAGAATCCCTTGAATCAGAGGGAACATAGGGGATTCCCCTTTATCACCGGACATTCTCTCATTCAGGATAAGGAATAGTGAATCAGACGCGACGAACCCCCTTCGCAGACGTTAGCTCTCTCTTCTTTACCATAAACAGGATTCAAACACTCACCCCATCGAATGTGCCACCAAAATAACGCCGACGTCCCGATCGTGCGGAGGCCATGGATTAACACAATGTGCCTTTCGCACTTCCATAACCTTCTCCTTCAGCCTGTCATCGTTAGCTTTCTTATCTTTCTCATCAGAATGCCGCTGTGGTAGAAAATACCATGACAGAAAGGCTTCAGAACAATGGCCCAAATCCCCCTTCGTCTCATACTTCGGATACACAATCGACTCTACGCTGTGATCCGGGAGCTTCTTCGCAACCTGCGTTTTCAGATCATACGGAAAACTACGAAATGTGTCGTCGTTTCCCTATCATGTCATTAGCAAACCACCAAAGGTTGAGCTTCCTGTCTTGTCTCACTTGCCTTGAACCCATGGATAAAACAGAGCAATAATGTTCGCGCCATTTCTCTGAGAGATAGGACTGCCTTGGTCTTGTGCGTAGTAATATATTAGGGTAGGTTAGATATTTCAGAAGAGTAAGAGTTAATTAGGGATTAATAACCAGTATTGTGATTCATCCTAATACCAGTATGTTCATCAATGAGTCTGGGAGAGAAGGACAAAGCCACTGCTTAAAAGCCACCATGTACTACTGGTAAGGCAAAGACACAAGTACTGAGCCTAGCATGACGACTGGTGACTCCCCATCAATGTCGCACCCTCCATGTTGACGGCTACAACGTCATGCGACGTCATTAGCGCATAAAGCTCCCATGATACCTTGATTTCTCGTGCAACTGGTTATTACTGCCTGGCAGTAGGCAAGTCATTAGCCTGAAGGCTGTGACGCGCAGAGCTACTAGCATGGAAGTAAATGAAGCCATTCCAAGTCACCCTCCAGATCATAGGGTTTTAGAATATATAAGTCAGAAACTCCCCTTTAATCAAACATGATGCTACAATTGTTGATGGTATCGTGATTATTATATCGGTATTTCAAGGTGGTGATGAATATAGTACTAGGCAACGAACACACATTGAGATTGTTGGTCATGATTGAACAACTAAGAATACTTATACATAGCAGCAGAACTTTTGATGTTCAAAATCCAAACCATAACGACAATCAGAGGAAATTATAAGTAGGTAGATAGACATTATAAGACGTGAACGTGTGCTCATATCCCATGAAATAAAAGATCCAAAAGATACCACACCCCCTTTTTTTGAGAATCCATATCGGAATCCAACCTATTACCAAGTACATCAGTGCGGTTTACAGGACCATATAAAGCATTACAACATTACATATTCCACTCAGACATAGCCGAATACGTAAAATCCAGGAGTAGCCTATTTCTTCTTCTTAGTAACGGGCGACAGAATGGACCCCAAACCAAAACCATCCAGTACCCCGGCGAGACCCAGTCCACCCAAGAGATTGTTCACCAGGCCTCCCAAGCCGAGACCGTTGAGCAGCTTGCCGACGAGACCCAGCACGCCGCTGAGCAGAAGGCCGACGGCGGCGATGATCTGGAAGAGCGGCTCGGAGAGCAGGCCCCAGAGGGGGTTGATGGCCTTCTTGGCGTGGGGCATGTCCTCGAGCTTGCGCTTGGCGTTCTCGATGGTCTCGGTCACCGTGCCCGTGAGCTCTTTGAGCAGATCCGCGAGCCGGTACTCTTCGGGCGTGGCCTCGTGCGCCGCCGTCTTGTACTTCGCGTTGGCCGCGATGCGACCGTCGGGGTCGAGACCCCGGATAACACCGTTGGCTTCAGTGAGGATCTTGCCGCCCTCCTCGATGAGCGGGCGCACCTGCTTGACGAGATCTTCTTCGTCGCGCTCGTCATCGGGCTTGCGCTCCTCGGAGTCAATTCTCTATGCAACGTGTAAGCGGGTATTTCATATCATTTTACGTTTACCATAACTAGCATGGGATAGCACTTACGTCGACAATCATCTTGCAGATTGGCTTGATCTTGTCAAGCGACTGCTCGATGCAGACGCCAATCTGACCAGCGATCTTGCAGTCTTGCTCTTTCTGCAAGCGATCAGCCTTCTCCTCCTCAGTCTCCTCGGGTTCGGGCTCCGGAATCTCGTCCAAGAGAGAGCAGTGACCCAGGATAGAACCCTTCTGGTCAACAACATCCCCGTCGTCGTCAATCTTCTTGCCCGCGCACTGACTCAGATCACCACTGGTGAGTTTGCCCATGATGTCGCCATTCTCATCGACGACGTTACCCTCACGGTTGACTTTTCGGCCGGACATAGGGTTGACTTCCTTGGGAACCTCAGGCTCTTCCCAACGCTCCGCATGGCCGAGAACGTTGCCGTTCTTGTCGCAGATGTCACCGTCGTCATCAACAGGGCGGCCGAAGAGCATCTTGGGGTCGCCAGAGACGAGACGGCCGACGACATCACCACCGGGCGTGACAACCTTGCCCTCCTTGTTGACAGTGCAACCAGGAAGCTCAGTGAAGGGGCCTTCTTTCATGCCCTCACGCTCCGCCTCGGGAATCAATTCGCATTTGCCGATGATATCACCGCCCTCGTTCCGGATGAATCCGTTCTTGTCGCACATCTTGCCAACTAGGCGTGGGACATTGCCCTCGATGACACGACCGTAAATATCTCCGTGTTTGTCTACCGCGTTGCCGGCCTTGTTGATACGCTTGCCAGCCAGGGGAGACATGTCAATCTCAGGCTCGGGCTCGGGCGCTTCTGGCTCCCAGCGCTCAGCGTGGCCGAGAAGATTGCCCGCCTTGTCCAGGATATCGCCATCCGCGTCGACTGCCTTGCCCTTGAGCTTCTTTGCGTCGCCCTCGACAACGATACCGACTTGCTCGCCGTTAGACATGACCTTTCCGTCGTCGCCAACGGTAGCGTCAGGGAAGTCCTCGAACGGAGACGGCTCCTTGACATCCTCCCGCTCGCTGTCGGGGATGGGTTCGGCCTTGCCAATCACCTTGCCGGCATCGTTGAAGATTTCACCATTCTCACCGACCTTCTTGCCGACGAGGAGCTTCAGAACGCCCTGGACGACGTGTCCCCAGATCACACCCTTGTCGTCAACCACATTACCCAGTTTGTTGACCTTCTTATCAACTAGCATTGAATAATCAATGGGCTCCTCCTCGGGCTCCTCAGGTTCCTCCGATTCGGCACGCTCGGCGTGGCCGATAACATTGCCATTCTTGTCTAGAATGTCGCCGTCGGGGTCTACTTTCTTGCCGATAAGCTTCTGGAAGTCATCGCCGACGACGACACCAACTTGGCGCCCGTCGTAAATGACCTTGCCAAACTTGTCGACAGTTGCATCAGGGAAATCCTCAAATGGCGCCGACTCATTCGGTACCACCTCGGGTAGGACCTCGACCTCGCCGATGACATTGCCGCGGGTGTCCCACACTTTGCCGTTCTTGTCGGGCATCTTCCCGACGAGTTTCTTTAGGTCGCCGCTCTTCACCCTGCCAATGGGGTTGCCTTTCTCGTCGACGACATTACCCATCTTGTTAATCTTGAGGCCCTCCAGGATGGAGATATCGGGTAGCTCAGGCTGGCCCTCGGCTAGTTCGTCGGCCTGCTGCTTAGCAGCTTCGATCGCGTCGAGACGCGGGACGGCCTCCGGAATTTCGTCCTTAATGCGTTCGACGATGGTACCTTCAGGTGCAAGGGTTACTTTACCAAGGACGGTGTCGTTGTCGCCGAGGAGGTTGCCTTGGCCATCGACACCCTTGATATCCTTGCCAATCAAGGGTTCGACGTCTTGACCCTCGGCAAGCTTGCCCAGGATCTTACCGTTTTGGTCTGTGACCTGGCCGTTTTCATCAACGTGGAAGGGGCCTTCGTACATGGCAATAACCTTGTCGGCTACAGATGGAGCAAATGATGGGACCTGTATAGGAGCTGCATCAAGACCTGCCTCCGGAGCTGCCTCCTTTTTGGCAGAATCGAGGGCGTCAAGACGTGGGGCCGCCTCAGGAACTTCGTCTTTGATGCGTTCAATAATCGTGCCCTCTGGAACGAGAGATACTTTACCAAGGACAGTATCATTGTCGCCAAGAAGATTCCCTTCGCCGTCAATGCCCTTGATATCCTTGCCAACTAGGTGTTCGAAATCTTGACCCTCGGCGAGCTTGCCTAGGATCTTACCGTTTTGGTCTGTGACTTGACCATCTTTGGCGACATTAAAGGGGCCTTCAAACATAGCGATAACTTTGTCCGCTACGGATGGTGCAAATGATGGGATTTGGACGGGGGCTTCCTGTTTAGCCTGTTCTAGCTGCTCGAGGGCGTCGAGGCGCTCTGCAACCTCGGGAACTTCTTCCTTAATGCGCTGGGCGATTGAGCCTTCCGGCGCGATGTCTACTTTGCCGATGACTGTATCGTTCTCGCCAAGGAGATTTCCCTCGCCATCAATACCATGAACTTGCTTGCCGATAAGGTCCTGGATGTCGGAACCTGCAGCCAGCTTCCCAAGAACCTTGCCACTCTGATCAGTGACCTTACCGCCGTCGGCGACAGTAAAAGGTCCTTCAAACATGGCAACAACTTTATTGGCGATGGATGGAGATAAGGAGGGTACTTCAATAGGCATGGGTGCTTGCTCTGCTTGCTCAGTCAAGTTGTCGACTTTCGAGCCAACATTTGAAGGAACCTTTGAAGGAACCTGTGCTTCGGATCCCAACTTGGAACCGATATCTTCTTTCGGCCCTAGCTGGGAGCCTATATCTGCCTTTGATCCAAGCTGTTGTTGTTCTGTGGCACCTTCTGTTATGTCCTTCATGTCGATGGGTGCTGCGTCCTCAGCCGTGTCTTGAATGCCTTCAGGAACATCTTCCATGTCAGGTGCGCTCACATCCTCAGTAGCGTCTTCGACCGCGTCGGTGACTCCTTTCGTTGCATCTTCTGCAGCTCCTGTTGCGCCTTTGGTATCATCGTCAACGGCGCCAGTTGCGCCCTGAGCTGTGTCTTCGGCAGTGTCCGTCACACCTTTCGTAGTGTCACCAACAGCACCAGCGACACCTTTCGTAATGTCACCAACAGTACCAGTGACACCTTTCATAGTGTTACCAACAGCACCAGTGACACCCTCTGCAGTGTCTCCGGCTGTCTCACTAGCGCCGCTACGCTGTTCTTGTCCCGGGGCAGTGGATGGGGCATTTTTTCCGGTCTTCGTTGTGTAGTTAAGTTCAGAAGCGACATCTTCCAGGGGCTCGGCTTTGCCGACGACCTCACCCTCGTTGTTTAGTATCTCTCCCTCTTGCGTGACAATAAAACCGGCGAACTTCGATGCGTCGCCGTTTGTGACTTTGCCGATAGGGTTTCCGTCATCGTCGATTACTTCTCCTTTTTCGTTCAGGCGCCCGGCAGCGGGCACCATCTCGCCCTCGCCCTCGCCCTCTCCCTCGCCCTCACCTTCATTTGATAACTCTACATTGGATTCCGATGTATCTGGCATGGAACGCGGTACTGAGGGAATAGAACTAACATCTGCAGCCTTTCCGGTGTCGGCTTTACCGGCATCTGAAGATTTTTCTGTGATCTTGCCTAGAGGACTGGTTAGGCCTTTGGCCGAACCTGATATTCCGGACATGGCAGCAGGGTGGATGAAAGTAACTGGGTCTTCGTCTGTAATGAATTGTTGTGTAGTAGTAGTCACCACAACTCTCGTGGGGTATTCTTGTGGATTTGGATGATTCTGGGATAGGGTCATGAAGTCTAAGTTATGATTCGAGGAGATGAGTGCGATGAATTTGACATTTATGAAAGTTTGGTCTCGATATCAGATACAATGTAATACGCAGGAAGCCTTACTTACGTCACAAGGTCGACTGCTTTATGGGAAAATATTAAGAAAATCAAAGCTCCCGTCTTGCCCCGCAAGTTGAAACTCTTCACACACTATTTTCGACGTCATGACAGCCATTTTCCGACATGATATAAACAAAGTAGGACGTCATCAGGAGGGTAGACATGGGAGCCATGACAAGGCTTGCTGTGAACACTGTAACTAGCCACGAAGGAGGCGTTTGTGTTCGCGTCGAGTAGTGTAGATCGCCCCCGGCGTACCACAGAGTCCCGAAGAACGAACTGCAGATGTAGCTTGCTAGTCTATTTGAATTCGTCAAGTGTCTGTGGGAGAAGTGATGATGAATTTACGGCGAGCCATGGCTAGGGTCTCCTTGAAAGAGAGGCAAAACAAGATTCTTGCTCAAGACTGTGTAGTCACAACTTAACATCATAGGTTGCTACACTGGCGGATCTCGATCCTCTAGGCTTGCCTACTGCCTGGTGTGGTGCTTTATGACATTCGTCAACCATCTTACTAGTTGCACAACATAAATATTCGGCATGGGTGGTGGGAGTGCTGAAACTTGGCGTTGTCGTCTCGATCTTTCATCAGCCACTGTAAGTAGCCACACTTCCCTCGTGGCCATATGTCTCTAAAGCCGGTCGATCGCCCGTCGTAGCATCGTCGTGATCTTATTCATAGTGCATGTTGAGCGATTTCATATAGATCCGAGCCCAGGGAACTCTAGTCCTGCCCAGGCCCTTTATTCGCCTATGCATCATTGCGGGGGGCTGCACATCTAACGTCACCCATAGATAACTAACACGCAGGTTTCCTCGTCTTAACAGGTTTTCATACCTCCTTTGTCAAGCCACTCCCGAACATGGGTAATCACCTCGAACACGTCATAAATAGCATAGTTGATGGCGCAAGACTTTTCGTGCGAAGTTAATGCTTCGGGCAAGTGGTTTACAGACTATCTCCTCCCCCTATTTCGGGGCTCGGAAGCTTCATATTTTACCTTTTGAGATATATGAGTAACTTTATGGTTTTTAATAGGCAGGTCTTAGTACGCCATCCTCGTGGCGCTCGTGGAATGTGTGTAAAATTAGCTAGATTCAGGTACTTCACGTAATACATACTAAGGTATAGTTCTCATCCTGTTTTTTAAACTTAGTCACGTAGAAACTATCCCTGGCGCATTCTGCGACTGTCCCGGCACTCAGATAGCCGGTCAGATATAAGCCGTCCAATAACATAAATCGTGTATTTAATAGTACCGCCTACTCATCCAGTGGCTGTCTGCCGAATGTGGTGGGGATGCGGATAGTTAGCTGGATGCCATCCGTGGTAGACTTGACATCCAAAAATATATCAGAGGGGCTTCCTCCAGTGTGAGCATTCACCCTGGGCTTCTCTTCTTGCTTCGGTTTATTTTCAGTGTTAGAGCCTTGAGCTCCAGCCGGTTTCATGAATGGTGGTAGAGAGCCGTCCTGTCCTGGTTTTTTATGGAAGCGCCCGATAGCGTTGCCATCGGAGTCCAGTATATTGCCCTCGTGGTCAACCTTCAACCCTCCAAGTACATCGGCTGGGATTTCAGATGGAGGAGGCGGCAGGACAAAATTTTCCGACACATATCCAATGATCTCGCCGCTATCTCCGTAAACCTCTCCGTCACTAGATACTTTCTTCCCTATCATTGCTGGAAGATCGCCGGTAACATGTCCAAGCACCTTCCCAGATTCGTCTACAACGTTGCCGACATCGTCCACTACATGACCACTCAGTCCGCGAGCGAGCTGCGATAGATCTGGAGGCGGTGGTGAGTTGATAGAAGGGATTTTGGGGATTTTGGGAATGGGTGTAATATTGGCGGACGTTGAATGTACTGATGGGTCAAGAATTTCCTCTGGAGGATCCTCTGGTATATCATTAGGTATTTCAGGTAGGTCGTCTGGGCTAGGGAGATCATCCGTACTGGGGAGATCTTTGACATCGCCTAGGCTGTTTAAAGTTTTGCCTCCTTCAGGTTTGCCAGGCTGTGGAGGACTATTGGCGACTCTCTCTGGTTGAGGGAGTGGGATCTCGATACTTCGTTCGATATGAGCAGGTTCTCCCATGTTATCTATGTACCGTGTGCCATCCGCAGCCACTTCATTTCCCTTAGTAGTATTCTGCCCAATATCAGTCTCAGTTCCCTCGACCTTTTCTGGGGATTTTGAAGTATGTGGAAAACATGGCATGCTTTCCAACTCGGCATCCTCAGCATTGCCTGTCGCATTCTGTTCGTCTAGTACGCAGACCTGCGCTTCCTTGGAGATGTTTGAGGTATCGGGTTCACCTACAGTATTTTTCGGAGCGATACCTGGGCCAGCGTTTTTGCTGTTCATAGCAGATCCCTCGGCCATTTTTGAGACCTGGTCGGGAGTAGGGAAATTCAGCTCTTGACCTGCAAAGGTAATGTCTGCACTTTTGTCTTGAGATCCGAGAGCGTTTGTTGCCTGATCGAAAGTTTTAGCCCCTTCGTTTGTATTGGGCGTCTCTTGTGCTGTGCCGTTTTCAATCCTTGCCATTGAATCTTCTGTGGCGGTGTTGACGAGAGCCTTGACAAAATCGCTCATCTCAGGGTTACCATGCTCCGTGAAATACGTCGCAATATCTCCTTCCGACTTTGCAACATCCGTAGGGTGTGCTGGCGTGGGCAGATCACTTGTTGAGGCGCTGCGCCGCTCTAGATGTTTTCTAGAGATGCTCTCGGTAGTATTGATAGGAGGTTGTAAGGCACTTTTCGCGTCGAGAGAGTCGTCTGTGAGTCCGCCGGCAACAGCACCTGCAGGCTCGGCGGGAGTAGAAGGTTTTGAATTGCTTTTTGTCCGTGTAAGTTTCTCCTTGAAACTGGATATCCTGCGTCTCAAAGTTCTTGATGCGTTTCCTGAGAACGAGCCGGTAGTATCTGTACTGCGTCTACCGGAGTCTGTAGGGGTCGGGACATCTTTATCGACTAAACCAGTGGAGGTGTTCCCAGTCATGTCCCCTCCCAAAGAGTCTGCTAATTCGTTTGAAGCGGGAACCGGCGTGCTCGCGAGAGGAGCCAAGTTGGTTGACTTGGCAAGATCTTCGGGGCCGGGGCTGCGCAATGACTCTGCAGACTGCAACAATACGGGGGATTGTGACAGCTGGGATGCCTCAGGGGTAGACTTGAATGCCGAATCTGGTGCAGCTGATGGCGTCGAGGCAGTTGACTTCCGGCTCTTCACGGGTGTCGGCGTCTTCGTTTTACGTGAGGGTTTGAAGAGCTTCCTCGAAGGTGTCCGTGGGGCGACAGTGTCCGCCATGGCCAACGTATAAGTCCGGATGTGCTTAGCGCAAAGGAAGACGATGATGACAAGGAATGCTACCAGGATATTGCGTTAGGGTAGATCGAGGGAGGACTCAGCACAGAAAATCCTCATCAATTGGCCCGGAGGTGCCTGCAAGGTGACTGTAAGGATTACAGGAAGAATATCTACTTGTTTCAATGATATGGAGAGCAAAGTCTCAGAAATCATGCGACCAATCCATAAATGAGAAATGAAGCTGCCGTCGACTTTAGGCTCAGCAGATTCGGGAGGTTGGATGTTGCAATGTCTGCGTCATAGTCTGGCTAGCAGTTTTCGAAATCTGGTAGTAGGAAACCGGGGGCGATCTTGACTCTGATGCGGCTTCAGGAGGAGGGGCAAGGGTGCTACACTACCACAAAGCTCAAACGAATCACGATCTCATCCTTGCAGCGCATAACAACACGCTTACCTACCTAACCTAAGAAGCTTTTGCTAAGGAGGGAGCCAAAGGGCGTGGCGGGAAAGAAAGATAGGCCTGGTAGGTCTACTGGCCCGCTCTGCTACATGTTGTGTAATTCGTGGCTAAACTAAGATTCGGCACCCAGAACGATAAAACTAAGACCTTTCAGTGGATTAATGATTATCATCGTGTACTGACCTTGGAGTTTGGGGAGGTGTGAGCGTTGACTAGGTTTTATTTACCTACCTAACCTAAGGCAAAAGACTTACATACAGAGCCGACTAACCTAGGTACACGAAGGGCTGGGAAATTAACACGCAGCAGTTATACGCAAGCATGGTGCCGGCAGTTCGCTTAACCTAGATATCAATGGGAAACCCGAGGCGCTGGCTTCGGCCGTTCCACGCATCATCCCATCTTTTATGGAGATACGTCTGAGCCCAGGTAGATTGAGGAACTGATGCCGATGGAGTTTAGGAGTTTCAGGGGTTTAAGGAACTCCGGAGATAAACCCTGGCCTCGTTGAAACTATTTTCAACTCCTTAGAAACATGATAAGGATGGAGCGCCCTCCTGAAAGTGTAGATCATTGTGATGCGAAAGCTCGTTATTGAAAACAAAAGGGATGAAAAGGGGGTATCGTAAAGGTAGGTGTAATGTAGCTTGGGCGCTTACCTACTATGTTAGTAGGCACATTAGGTACATCAAATAGTTGGTAGTTGTCTACCTAGATCTGCGTGGCAACATGAAAGGTGGCGTTAGTTAAGAAGAGAGCAGCATTACCAGTCTTATATTATTGGTTAGGTTTACACTTCGTTGAACCTTACTTAGCTGGACCTGACATCTTCAAACGAACATATCTGCTCTAAGATATTGTCTTCTTCGGGGCCGGCCGGCGGAGTAATAATTCACGGGTTACACGACGATTACCCCTTACACAATATCATATGGGCAGTGAACTAACCTAGGTAAGTTAAGTCACACCCCCACACGAGGTACTGTGACTAGACGTGCCGTACCTAGGTAGGTAACCTTTAACCTAGGTGGGTAGCTCGCCATCCCGTCCACGATACTACCAAGACGGTTATTGAGCCGATGATCGTCAGTCATGGGACTTCTACACTAAAAGGTACGAAATAGCAACTACTATTATTGATATATAGAAGTGGGTAAGAGGGCGCACCGCTGGAAATGCAGATACGACAGAAGAGGATGGGATACATCAATTGGACGCGAAATCAAAAATTATCTTGCAAAAAACTTGGAAAACTGGGAAATCCCCCAAGCTGATGGTGGTGCCTTGCAGTGGTGGGTGTGCATCAAGTGCCCAATAGGGAACCCGACTACAAAACATTGAACAGGGGTAATGCGTCTTATACCCACCACTTAGTGTAGTATACCCAGTGTACAACTTCAAATGATATATTTACTGGGTCTGGTACATAACCGCCCATATTATCAATATGCCTCACTCCTTGTTCAGCAACCTCGTAGATAATCCCCCAAAGTGAGCTCAATCGTATTAAACTCTAGCAGTCCGTGTGCACATACTACATCGGTAGGCAGGTAGTAGCACTTGAGGTATATTAACAGAAATTAAGGAGCTTTGGGGAGACTCAAGTGCCACATTAGTGTACCAACAATGTGGCTGGTGATGAGGTAAATCCCTTGCCGCATTGGGTATCGAACCCTACCCCCGGACCAATCGTCTATAGCCGGCGGGTGAGTCTAAGAAGTGGAGACATAAACTGGGGAATGCCGTGCCCTCGTCAGCCGCAAGCTGAAACTAGTCAAAGCAACTGAACCACTACACAACTCACAATGTTCTCGTTTCCTGATAGCTGCAGCTTGACCGTGCACGACATGTCAAATGATTCCCTAATTCCATCGCTGATTCGCTTGCCAGTGTCACGGCCGTATTCGAAGTTGCAGTTCATTGTGGCCTTTGTGATCCATTCTCGTCATCATTACATATCGCGAGCTACATGGTGTCGTATTGTAAGTAACACGCACTTCTCTATAGTAACCTAGTAAACCTAGTAGTAACATAGTAGACTTAGATTATTGCCTGCTCCTCGTTGGTACAGACTTCTTTTCGGTGTTTTACATAGTTTTCCACCTCTCTATCTACTACAGCGACCATTACAATGAACAGTTTAGGTACAGTTTTGTTTTCTAGTCTGGCGAAAGGAAAATAACATCCCTGGTTCGCTAAGAAAAAAAGAAAACGCCTTTCTCCTTTCCCATCATTACAAAACCACTTGATACACCACGTCGGCACATTACAGCAGAACATAAGTTGTGACCGAATGGAATTTATGTTGCGAGCAAATAAGAGGAATTCCTCCCAAGGTTTCCAACCAACGTAAAAGAAATACACGATAGAAAATGTAGCCCAACGCCGATAAGCGGATGCACCATTTGCATTAGCAATCCCCGATGCGTCGGAATCTTTCTGCGCAATTGCGTATGGCCTGCAGAAGTACGCGCATGCTCTCTCACATGCCTTCCCTGTTACCAGCGAGTAAAGACTTGTTAGTTACATGCTCTTCTCTCTCTCTTGATGATGACATGATTTAGGTCTTTTTTTCTTCCAATTATTTTTCTTTCCATTTGTTTAAGAGGTGTCACTTTTTACGAAAGTTAGTCTAGGCGATACACCCCAGAGAAAACAAACGACTCAACAGCTTCTCAGGGGTCCGTGATTGACCCATGGAGGGAATCGCCACCAATTGACGTACCCTCCTCCCCAGTGCGTCCATCGTAGACTTGTCGGGCCGGTGCGGTCTCCAGCGTCGCGTCATTTTAGCCCGATCTATCCACTGGGATGAGTCGCTGTTGACCCTGTAGTAAAAGGGGGATACGGGAGGGAATTGTCGCGAAGTAAATCTTATAATAAAAAACCAGAGGTAAAGAAAGTCGCAGAATACGTACAATAGAGCGAGTGTCAAATCGCCATGAATCCGCGCCTTCAGTGTTACTTCGACCTCGAGGTTGAGATCAAGTCGAAGCTTCAGCGGATTTTTGCCGCTGTCTTTGCCCTGACTTTGCTGCTGCACCTGTTGCTGCGGTTGTTGCATCATTTGTTGTTGGTATTGCTGTTGGCGCCGCGGAGCAACCTGCTTCGCCTGCGCATTCTCTTTATCCGATTCGTATATTGACGGTTGGTTGCGGCGACGTCTCCGTGACCGTGATTGCGGCTTCTCGGACTCGGTGCGAGTCGTCGTCGGTTTAGCTGGTGACGTAGAAGGCTGCGCAGCCTCTGGGGTTGCGCCATTCTCCTGCTGAGCATTACTCTGATCTTGTTCAGGAGCTTGCTCTGCTCCTGATTGCGGTTGTGTCTCGTCCTGATGCTGCTCAGGCATGCTTTGTTCGTTCGTAGCCATCGTAAACTAATGATTTGCTTCGTAATTTGTCGTCTCCTATGTGTAAAAACAAATATCTAACCGAGAGGGCTAAAGGGGTATTCTACATATGTACAAGCAGCTTAGTCGTTGTTTTTATTATCTGCGCCTTTGAATTATATCGCCTGGCCATGGCAGTCTTATTTTTAGACTAAAAGCTTCCGGTAACTGTGACGGCATGAGCTGGGGCGTTCCAGTGCCGCCGCAGTAGTCATGCCTCCATCGAGATCCGGTCGCAGACACCCCCCAGTACGACCGGCAGTCATATCCTGGCTTTGGCCCTCACCCCCACCACAGTTACTAATCTGGGGTTCCAATATTGATGAAGTCATGTCTCGTGTAAATGCTACCGGAATGCCGGGGTCTACTTCCTGTGGCTGGCAGCTAGGCCCTACATTGGTGAGATCCATGACAAAGGTCCATCTCATCATCCAACTCTACTCAGATTATCGCCTGCCTAAAAGCTCGTATACCGCCATAATCACGACTGAGAACCTGATTTTTCTCGCCCATATGTACATGTGAAAGGGGCCAAGCCTTGTCCCGTGCCTTATTGCGAAGTACCTGCTACTCCATTCCTCTTGTCAGAAAACAGGCGTCTCTGCAGGTCCCAGTGGGGTCGCTCTCCTGTACCTCACTACCACGAAACTACCACATGGCTCTCTCAACCCTCGGGTTAATCACGATTGGTGCAATCCCAACAGTAATTGGGGTCGCCGAAGCCATCGACGCCCAGAAGAAGCAGAATCAGCAAGCAAAGGAGCGGATCAAGTTTCACTTAACGGCCAAGTTTTCCCACGACGGCACTTCACCGCCCCAAACTGCTTACGTGGTGTTGAAGGACAATAAGGTGAGTTTGGCATCAAAGGATGTCCTTTACTTTCTCGTTTCCCTGTCGAGGTTCCTGCAGTGTCACAGCTCCTAAACAAGATCATGGGTCTAAACTCCTATTCACATGCAGCTGTTCCTGGATCACCCAGCCTGTCCTGTAGCGGGATACCGGTTTAATGGATTCTATTTTGGCTATCCATGTCCTGAACAGCATCAGGGCCTAGTATCTCCTATAGCGGATGACCCTCCTATGCTTCACTGGATTTATGTTGACAAGGACACGGGACTGTTACGCCATGGGGCACGAAAGGATACTGTTGATCACCTGATCGGGCCGTGGAGCTGGACTGAAGACGAGGAGTATCTAGTCCTGGAAGGTGAACAGTACTTCGTCGCAGTTGAGAACGAAGAGGGCACCTGGAATGTTTACTATGATAAAAACGGTGATCTAGACGAGGTTCTAACACTGCGGGAGGTGGTAGATATCGAATTACACCGGGAATTACAACTAGGGGTATCTAGCCGGATGGTCAGAGGAGAAGACTAAACACGATGTAGGTAGACCTACCTAGTCAACCTTTGTACATTAAAACCTTGCCTTGATAGTATAATGTTCTAGACCAAGCCGGGGTTCGAGGAGAACCAGAGAATGTTAAGCATGGTAGCGGTCATCAACCAACCCAACTAGTTAGTGGTAGGAAACTAGTTTGATACATACATACAGGAGCACCTCTGCCTAGTGGAGTCTCCCAATGAAAGAAACAGAAACCTCCTATAGCTCTTCTGTTCGGCGCTCTTCTTGGCTCTCTCGCTTTGATACTAGATCCTTGTTAGCCGATCTATGGATGTCTCATCGGAACCCAAGATCGGCACGCCAATCCTGTGGCTTTGACGCCAAAGTCACTCGAATACCTATGCAGTAGGTGTAAGTGCTCTTCCTACCCCGAGCTGTCGCGATATCCAGAGAAAGTAACACGAACTTAATCGCATTCCAGGCCGTTGAAAGTCGCATGATTTCCTCTCCTAACTAACGTAAGCATTGATATGTTCAAAATCAAGATTCCAGACGTAAGAAGGCTCTGCTGACTTCCCTACCCCAGTCACCATACATTGGAACTCCCACACTTCTAAATATAAGTCTCCCATGACGTATTTCCCCTGTCGCCAATATCTCCACCTCCCCCTACCTTTCCGTTACCTACCTAACCTACCTACCCACTATCTATCCTACTTGGGACAACACCCAGACAGACATCCTATGTAAATACTCTGATCAAACGAAAACTGCAGCCATTGTTATCACTCCCTCCCCCTTTTATTATTTCTATTAATACACTTTTGTCCAATCACACCAAGGTACATATTTATTTTATCGTTGTCTTCGTCGGTAGACTTCTCCCTCCCTATCTAAAGACCGGACTTACACTTCACCCCTTCTTTCTCTCTCTCTCTCTCTCTATCCCCCTTCTAATTGTTCTGCCCAAGTTACACAACATACCAACAATCCATACCTAAATCCCCCAAAATGTCGGACCCCAGTCCTACCGGCCTGAGCCAGAGCAAGACCAGGGCGCAGAGTCGAGGTGGCCGCCGCGGCCGCCGCAACCAGTCGCGCTCGCAGGTGACGGGTACTCAGCCCGAGACAGCTCAGGACCAGCAGTACTCAGCAGAGGAGGACGACGCCGAGTACTCCGCGCCGCCGCCGACGAGCCGCCGGCGGCGCCAGAAGACACAGCAGTCGGGCGGGCTCCCCCTCGTGGGCGGCGGCGACGACCTGCTGCCCATCGGCAACGTGGGCCAGACGGCCGGCAACCTCGTCAACTCCGCGACGGGCACGCTGAGCAACGTGGCTGGCGGCGTGGTCGGCGGCAAGGACAGCGGCAAGAAAGATACCCTGCGCTTGAGGCTCGATCTGAACCTCGAGGTCGAGGTCACGCTGAAGGCGAGAATCCATGGTGATCTAGAGTTGGCTTTGCTGTAAGTGAAACCCCAACCCCCCAACCCCCCCTTCTTACGTGACCCCTTTTGGTTTTTGTTATCTACCGCACATTGGTTTCCTTCGTCTCTTCCTCGATTTGAGCATCTCGCTTTTATGACACGATCTTGTCTCTTTCCTGTGGAAACTGGGATCCAGTATCCTACACATTTGCTTGATGGCGTCAGCTAGGACAGTACATAAGCGCCAAAAGCTTGTCATATTTGATATCCAGCACATCGTTATATTCAAGCACGCATATGTTCACACAGGAGTTTGAGCTACTCCACCCCTTCGATCCAAGACTCAAGTTTCCCCTTGCTCTCAACCCCTTTTTACCAAACCCCTTTTACATACGCGAGCACATGCGTTTGCCTCCACTCTACTTGTTGATGTTTAGTATGCTTACTAATATATCTAGGAATTGAAAAGGACGGGGTAATCTATCGCTACTCGTTTTCACTGCTATACATTGCATCGTACATGGCTTAGGATTGTGGAGGATATGGTTTACTGTGGCGGCCTTTTTCTGTTTTGGACATGATGATTTTCACTTTATTCTAGTATATGGCTGGCGTCTGAATCCTTTTTCTAAGAGCTTTACCGAATCTTAATCGGGATGATGATTTAGGAAGCATCTGAACATTGATATCTGCGTTGCCTTTTGGACAACTGTACCCTGCACCTGCACCTGCACCTAGACATACAATAATGTCAATCCTGTTTATGAAGGCAGTCTGCCGATCAGCCCACGTCGATGTCGCGTCGTCCATTCTGTACCTGATCTCGTAAATGATAAGATAGGTATGATGTCCAAGCTTGTAATTGAACACCGGCATTGACGGCCCATGCAGATCTGCAATCGTGCCGATCTACCCTTTGTTCGTTGTTGGAACAAGTTTCAAGTTGAAAGTGACATGAACGTGGATGTGTCTTTGGGGTGCCGAAATGAGAGGAACATGCCAAGTAGAACAATTCCATGTCGACAGCCGCTGATCGCTGTGGCGTTAGCCTTGGTGGGTACCTCTCCGCTCCCGCCCACCCCCAAGGCCGCTAAAGCCACAGTGGAGTCTTAGCGAATGGCGCTCTCCGGATATCAAACCAGCTCCCCCTTTTCATGGAGTTGTCAGAAGAGAAGCTACACATTAGTGTTTATCATCTTTAAATTGACAAGTTCTACAATAGATGGCCCTGCTAGATGATCAGGCATTAGTAACACGGTACTATAGAAAAGTCATCGTTTTTCCCAATTTCTGTTAGTTATTTCTAGGTACATCGGTAGTGATGACACACCGTCTAGTGGCTCCTTAAGAAGATGGATGCAGAACCGGCACCCATCCTTTATTTATTAGTATCCAAACCTTCAGCCCTACATATATAGAGTCAACATATATAGGAAAGGACCGTATATGACAATGATTAAAGTGCTTCCACGAGGTGGAAAAACTGCTCGTGGACCTTTCGAAGTTGCCCCAGTCTGTAGTCATCATCTCATGAAAAACACGAGCAGCTTTGCCGCGCTCAGGGGGTGGATGGTCCTGCTTCTTACGTGTTGTCATGTAATGACTACATTCATTCGCTAATTGTATTATATTTTATGATCAATGAATATGGTGGAGCCCATCCCATCAAGATATACCGGGTCAAGTTTGGAATTCATCCATCCAGGCATAAAAGCTGATACGTGTGGAATGCGACAGGCAGGACCAAATTACTAAGAACTCCTCGAAATCTTTATAAGTAACATATATATCTTTACATTGACTTGTTACCAGGCAACATATGCTGCAGATACACCAGCTAAGTAAAGATGGTAGCTTTAGAATTAATCCTGCATCGAGTCCCCATCATGCCGTCAGACCAACCTCAACCATATGGGCAACAAGCATTTCGAGGGAGGTGATATAGCACCTTCTCAGAGAGTTTGGGAGGGTTAAGTACAATATACAATATACATAGGTATATTTTGAATATATTGGATATTTAGGGGTCTCTACGATGACATGAATATTTTGCTTGGTAACTAGGTCAACGCAGGTTGGTTGTAGGGCAATAATAACCTGTCAAACATCATTATCAAGTATCTTAGTGCCTTGATCATTCATTTTGAAAGCTCTTCACAGCAGACAAGCTTTTCGTGGAGTTTGGACCATCTTCATTCAATTGTAAACAATACATGCTTGGGCCAACATCTAACCTAGCATAATCCAGTCCCCCATCATTCCATGGCAACATCGTAGCTTAGGGAATGATGTTTGCTCAGAGCTGAATAATTGACCCGAGGGCCCTATTGTTGCTACCTAGATTATTGTTCTTATTGCTCATCAGAATCGTACTTATACCTAAGGACCTACCCTCTACGCTCTCCCACGCACTTCCACTACGTATCCATCCACCATACATCTTTTTTTGGGGAGTCAACATTTGGTTGATACTACGCTCCCGTACACACTTTCACCCTATCTGTCCAGGTAGTACCTTCGATACCTTACATACCTTTCGTGAGTTACCTTTGCTTGACATTTACCATTCTATGTATCCTAACAACCAGCTAAAGGGGCTATACTCATCCCACATCCGCCCAAGACGTGGTCCGCAGCCAACATGACTCCTGAACAGCTGGCAACCGTTTTGGCCGAAGCCGAGAAGAACCTTAACGCCTTGCAGAAGGCCGAAACAGCACTCCGTAAAATGCAGAAAACGAACAACATGTTCGCTTATGGCATGGTAGGCCTTGCGCTCATCGGCGGCGCATGCTTCTTCTGGCAACGCGGGAAGAAGCACGACGAGCCTCGCCCTCAGCCGCCTCCTGCATCGTAAGTATTCCCCGAACAACAAGCGCCTTTCACATCTGTTTTCTTCACACTGCGCTCAGGATGATCCGTGGCGGGCTGTATAGCGCGTTGCTAACATGCCTGACTTGCAGACCGGAGCCTATCGAGGAATTCATGGAGAAAGAGGCAGATTTGATGGATCGTATCATGGCTGAGAAGGATGCCGAACAGCACGCTATCTTTTCCGATTTCCATCGCCGTTTCCCTGAGTATCCGTGTGAGGAGGATGACGAATTCTGTACCGACTGTGGCACCACCCATGAGAGAGACGATTTCCTTGCATGGATACATTAACTAGAAGTGGTGTGAGACGATCATATTTAGTTCCTGTACTCCGGGCTCTACTCATGGTGGTAATAACCACCTACCTGTTTCAGCATGTTCTGTGTTGATAGCTTCATAGCCCCTTTCCCGCTGCTGGGATGTTAGCAGACTAATAATACTTGTGGGCTACACAATTATCTGACTTTCTACCATGTGATTGCGTGGATATGGTCTCTCTCCATTCTAACAACAGACCTGTAAAGTTTGAAAACATCACTATTTTGAAGATTTTATATTTCGTGAACATTGTGCGTGCTCCCTACTGACCCGGGGTTCTTATGGTTACTAGTCATGTGGTTATTTCATTATATGTTCAATAATTCATCGCGCTTGCAGACAGCTGTTTCGCTTCAATATAACTAGTGCTGGATGTTGTGAGTCAGAGGTTGAACGACTGCGTTCTGCTCCGAGCGAGGCCCTTGATCGCCTCCCTCATACGTGTCATGCAAACCGCCCTGAGAGATAATATAGTAAGAACGGTACAGCCTTCGAGATTCGCAATGCCGATGTTCACGAACGGTGTTACTAGTACTCTGTACATCTCTGTGGCGATTGTGACGACTATCACGCTGCCACCCTTCACAACAAATAAGATCGATTTATGGAACGTGGAATGGACCAACGTAGATGATACCATCATCTATTTCACCAGTAGCGTAGGTTCCCCCCAGTGATGCTCACCGAAGGCTCAGACTTTGCTACCACTGGCAGGAGTTATATGTAATGTATTTCATTCGTGCGTGTCACCTTGAATTAATATATACTTGTTTATTCTTCTGTGCTCCTGTTGGTTTTGCGTAGGGTACACTGCCATGATGATGCTGCTGCCGCCGCGTTCATACAAGATGGAAACGAGGCGCTTGAATCAGATCGGGATAGGTATATATCAGTTGTTAACGTCCAATGGCGCCCGGTTAATCCCCCTCCCCTTGCCCCTTCCCCTTCCACTTAGTTCTACTTAGTAGCTAAGAGGACATAGGCCTCGAACCGAATACCCCCAAACTGCTCTACCTCTTCCTTCACCGACTGGCTGACAGACTCAACCCACCTAGCCTCCTCTTCCTGGGTGTATCCCTCACGCGCCCTGCTCATCATGGGGCCCGACATAAACATAGTAAGCCCGGCTATATTTTCGGCGTCGGTGACGACCAACACCTTGTCGACCATGGTGATGTGGTCCTTGGCAAAGCCGCCATCTTGGACCACCTTCTGCAGCACGCCCTCTTCGTAGAACTCGGGACCTGGCGTAGGCATGAGTGGAAGGTCCGGCCGGATCTTTTTCTGGGCGGCGTGGACGATGAACATGGGTGCGAAGCGTCGCCAGCAGGTCACGACAGCGAGGCCACCAGGGCGGAGGGTGCGGTATGTCTCGCGGATGGCGTCAGTAGGACGGATGAAGGTAAAGATGCTAAAGTTGTCGATCGAATGGGTGAAGTAATTGTCAGGCACCGACGACAGGTCCTGGGAGTCGAGCTCCCTGCACTCGACGTGGGGTAGCGGGGAGGCGACGAGTGATTCGCGGGCGGCCGACACCATCATAGCGACGTTGTCCGAAACCAGCATCTCCTTGGGCAACTGGGCCTGGGGGAGGCGGGAGACAAGGGCAGCGGCGCCTATACCGGGCCCCGCGGCCGTGTCGTGGACGACTGAGTCCGGGCCAACAGGATGGGCAGACGTCTGGACATTTTCCGTGATGATGTCGGCAAGGATGTTGAGGGTAGAGTGGCCCGTCTGACGAACATAGTTGGCGGCGAACTTGGAGAAGTAGTCAGGCAAAGGGAGGTTCGGGTGATGAACTTGCGAAGACATGTTGAAAGGAAGTTGGTTGCGCCTAAGTAGCTAGAGCAAGACTGAGAGGAAGATAAAAAAAGCTATAGAGATGGCTTATGATAACTAGGAAGGTTGAAGAATCGGGAGAGAAATTTGAAAAGGAGGAACTTGTTTATGTAACTTGATTATTTTTCTTTGGTGATTTATAAAGAGGCAAGAGGTATAACCTATAGTTATATTGACTAAGTACCTAGGTATGTAAGGAAAAGGGGGGAAAAGGAAATCAACTCTAGATACAGTTATAAGGCCAATTAATACTGGTCAATTCCTTTACGTCGTTACCTAACGAGTGTTAGTTTGTTTTTTTCTGGTTTTAAATAGACAGCAACCCAGCTTATACTTAGCTTCTGCTGTAACGTGGATCACCTGCCCATATGTTTCTCTATTTTTGGTGCCATCTGAGAATACCCAAGTATGTATAAGTCCCTAACCTACATCTCTTGTATCCTTAGTGCTTACTGAACTACCTGACAATTGTGCACTAACGAAAATGAATTGATGCCTGAAGAGGCGCAGTGGTGTCAGAGTCAGCATAAGTATTTACACTAACCTAGTGAGCGAAGTAGCTCGATGCGCCAACCTCGCCGAGTGCCTCAAGTGCCGATGAAACCTTAGCACCAAGCGCAACTCCCCACTCCGGATGGAGGGCCGGAGACGGCGCCGTGCCGTCTCTCCTGGTAAGCCCGGGAAACGGCTCTTGGGCGAATGCCGCATAATCCTCCGATCATCAATAGTAAACCCCGGGGCCGCCACATACTCACGCAGAAGAAGACGAGTAAAGCCTGTGATAAGTAAACGTGACTTAGAGGGTTCTCTCTACCACATCTCTCTCTATAATTCTGCCGAAGCCAAAAATCAAGTCTTGTTCGCTTTCTTCAATTTTACGTAATAATTGCTATTTTCCTCATTTTTATTGTTGTTGTCGCTAGCTTCTAAAATGTCATCGAATCAAACATATTTTAATGTTGAGATTTATAAATTGTTAATTTAAAAATTCAAAATATGCCATAGCATATTGTATACAAACCCAATTGTGTGATCTTAACAAAAATTTTACCGGGAAAAATATCTACGGTGGGCCCCTTTTATGGATCAAGCACCAGAAGTCACGATATCCAGCATGGATGAACCTTTACTTTTTGCATTCATATGGTTGGAAAATAATATACCCAAGCTCCCCTATCTACCTATCTACCTACCTACCTACCTACCTACTCACCGGAGAAAGACTAACAACCAACTACAAAAGACAGGTAGACGGACACACTTCACGCTGCTGAATTTGACTAATGCCTCCTCTCCGTCTCCATACAAACCTATCTCTACAACCACAGCCATGACAACCTCCACAAACACAATAATCGCCTTTGCGATCCCTTTAGGCGCCCTCAGCATCATGGTTTACGTCGTCCACCGAGCTTTGTCACGCGCGATACAGAAGAAGCCGGAAAACGCCACGGGGGTAAACAATGCTAGAAGGAAAGAGTGCGCCGCATGTGAGAAATACTACAATGGCCCAAATATGGTATGAAAGCAACTCGACGGCACCCAGCTTTTCTTGCCATATATAGCGGCTTCGACTCGGAGGGAGTCGTTCGGGGATGGGAAACGACGTCTTTGACACTCAGTTTTCGAGACCATGATGGCGATCACCTTCCTGCCAAAAAGCTGTCTTTCGGGGTTCCTGGAAGAAGGACCGGAGCTTCGTACAATTCACTCGGAAACCAACGACTTTGTGGGTGCTTAGGAGCAACTCCTGATGACATAGGTGGAAGTTGTTCGCATACTGACAAGGGTTATGGCGACGATTTGAAACCAGTGAACAAATCTTCAGGCTGCAGTAGAGCTGTTAGGCGGATAGGGACTCAGCCCCGAGGCTCTTTCATTTCGTGGTTACAAAAATTAGCATCATCACCCCTAAAGTCCATCAACACTACGGTGATTTGTTTCAACTGAATATATCATCACTCTAAAAGAGCTTTCACGCATAGATGTATGGGCGCATCTTTAGCCTGAGCAGATGAACTCGATGAATTAACTCAGGGCCTTCGCACCGGTCGAGGCTCGGTTCGTATATATATGCCTCTTAATGCTATGTTCTATCTAGGTTTTGAGGAAAGGCCACCACGTCTAATCCCCCCGAAACATGTAGTGTTTTAGGTGGTGGCCTCGGGTTGTTTATACAAAAATGGGGGGAGGGAGAGAGAGGTAACTTGGAAAAGGGGGTATGAAATTGTGAACAAGCCACAAAACACCAATAACGCCAGGCCTGCCTCAAGATAGGCCGGTAATGAGTAATAAGAGGCCCAAACCCTTTTTACGAGAGCAATATATAGGAAAACAGAGAATAACATATAAAGGAAAAGAAAGGTCGCCCCAAATTTTATCCCATGCCCCGTGGCACCAAGGCTTGCCCCAAGATGTACGTCTTCGATCGGAAGTAGTCCTGCATCCTGCCCATGATGATGGGGTTCTGCGGCGGCTCCCACCTCCACTCCGACTTCAGAGATTCCGGATCCGGGCGCGTGATCGTGGTTTCGAAGCTCGAGCGCTGGCTTCCAACCTCCGTCTCCTCACCCGACGATATGGTCGTGACTGAAGAGA
The DNA here is from genome assembly GCA_018398605.1 of Biscogniauxia mediterranea. Classification (NCBI taxonomy): domain Eukaryota; kingdom Fungi; phylum Ascomycota; class Sordariomycetes; order Xylariales; family Xylariaceae; genus Biscogniauxia; species Biscogniauxia mediterranea. The sequence goes on along the minus strand of JAGXTR010000007.1, from coordinate 2,255,140 downwards.
CGCGGTGATGCTGATAGCTGTTGTTGCACTCGCGGGGCTCCGGCTCCGGCATCGGATCCGTCTGCACACCGGCATCGGCGTAGGCTGGCCTGGGACGCGTGACTGCTGGAGGCGGGACTTGGATGCTGATGCCGCTTCGGTGGCAGCCGCAGGTGCAGTGGTGGTTCGGGAGGTGGCCGCGAAAGGAAGGGAAGCTCGACGGCGGTGCTTGTTTCGGGGCGGGGTTTTCTTCCAGCACCGCGAGCTCCTCCAGCCCATAGTACCCGATGCTGCGCGGACGCGCTGTCCATCTTCGCTTCTGCTGCTGAACTGCGGGCGGTGTGATCGAGAGCCGTCGTAGCTTGTCGACCGATGGTGTCCGGTCGTGGTTCACTTGCATCCGCGGGACTTTGCCCGATGGCGGGCTGCCCGTCGGTAGGAATGAAGGCAGGGTACTGGATCGGGGTCGCTCCGTATCCCTTACTAGATCGCGTGACCTGCTCAGGCGACGTCTACGGTTGTTCGTTGACATCGCATCTTCGCTGAACGTAAGAGACCGCCGTAACTGCTTCTGGGCGTCCGTACTATCACTTCGTATGTCGCCATATTTATCCGATGCCCAGAACTCGTCTTCGCCGGACAGTATCACCTGTAATGTTTCAAAGTCCCTCGTCTCCCCGTCCGCCGGGAACAACCATTCATGTAGCCGTCTTGGAAGGCCATGAGATCCTAGGGAAAGGTGAGAACATGTCATGGCATAGCGAACACGAGCAGTGTTAGTAGGTATTGACTCACGTTGCTTATACTCTCCAGACCGTGTCTTCCAACAAATGTAGTGCCGGCCACTCGTCCCCAAGGCCGTGACAACCAGCTCCGCGATGCCCTCAGCGTCGTTTGCATCATCGCTCATAGAATGTAGGAGATCCGCGAACATATCGGCACAGACAGACCAGCCAGTTTGTACTATCCCCAAATCATGCACTCCAATCTCGACATTTCTGCGTGAAATAAATTTGACTAAAAAAAAAAGCAAAGCGAAAACAAACAGAAGAACTTGCGGCAGCGGAATTTGGTAACTTGGGACAATGTCGATCTTTGGTATGTATCAATCCTGGGCTTTCTCGAAGAGAGCGTCGGCGAGCTCCAGCCCTAGCTGCGTGGGCGTGGGTCGCATGAATCCTGGCGCATGGGGGTTCAGTACATGAGACGTACTGAGGCTGAATAACGGCCGATATGAGCCCAGATTCCATACAAATCCTGCCTCCGATTCTGCGACACAGGGTGGATGATATGTTACCCCTGGCAGGAGGATCCGTGCTGACCCAAGCTTGTGGTCTTCGTGAACAGCTGCCAAAGCCATCCCAACTACGGTTATGGAATGAGCTTTAGTTCGCATGGTCATCCCGTCGACATGCTGGGACATTCACTACTTCATGACCAGGAGCCCATAACCAATATTTAAGCTTAATCCCATATTGAGGCCGAGCCGTGACCCCAGAAGTTGGCGAGAATTGGCATCCTCGTGAGCGAATAGGCATGAATATGTAAATTGGCAAAACAGATCACGATGTCGAGCTTGGCAAGATTGGGATGATTAATTTCATGGTATTTGCGTCCCCCAGCCGGCCCAAGCGGCATCGTTTACCATTACCCTGGTAGTGCATTGATGGAATAGTTGAACGCTTTATCTAAATACACTGTGGCGCCAATAATAATAATAATAATAGCAGTTAAGAAAATCCCCTCATCTATCTTCATCTTCATCTTCATCTTCATCTCGCTCTGGTACTATAGGCTCGTCGTCCTCTTCGACGTACGGCTTCTTGTAAAACGGTATTTCTACCGATTCCTGCACGGGAGCTATATATGCCTCGGGTACATATGCCTCGTGCCTATCACCGAGGGAGCTCACGGCGGTGACAGAGTCCGCGTCGCTATTATCCCCAGTTTTCCTCGCGGCCGACCATAGGGAAAGGTTGTCCGTGAGCGCACTAGGTGAGCGTGTCATTGTATGTGAGGGCTGTTCAGCCTGCCTTTGAAGTTCGAGTCTCTGCAACTCGAGCTCGCTAAGGCGAGCGGGGGTACCTTCTGGCTCTTGTAGAGCTTCCGCATTGGGTTGATACAGTGGTCGCCGTTTCTCTTCCTGTGGTTGTTGCGGCGGTTCTGGTGCTTGCTGCAGTTTTTGCTGCTCTGCCTTTTCTTGTTGTTGTTGTTGTTGCTGCTGCTGCATTGCGGCCTGTTTCTCTTCGGCTAGGCGTAGTTCTTCCTGTTGCTTTCGCATGAACTCTGCCTTCTCTGCTTCTTCTCTGGCCGTCTTCTCTTTATGTTGCTTCATCATCTCATCCAAAGTCTTCGCCTGATTAGGGTCAGGCTCAGGCTTGCGCTCCTTCTTCTCTCGTCTAGTGAGTTCAACCTCGAGCACTCTCGTGCCCATGGGAACCTTGGTGAGAAGACCATCATCATCGCGGTCGAAGTAGAGAGCCCATATTCCAGGGAACTCCTCTACGGCTGCAAATCCTTCCCAACCTTCTAAAGTCATACGCCGGTCCTGCTTGGTGCAGTCGAAGGGCCCCGTAAGATGCTCCTGTGCGTCTGCACGGACACCATACTTGACTTCATAGGTATTCTTATCGACATATATCCAGTTCAGCATAGGTGGCTCATCACAGATGGTGCTGACTAGGCCTTCGTATTGTGAATCGGGATACGGTAAGTAGTATCCCGAAAATGGGTATCCATTTCCAGGGGGTACGGATTCTTCGTCCTCGGGCAACGGTGCGGAGGTGGTAATATAAAGCTAATACCAGCCTATGTTAGCAATATGGTTCGTTGTCGTCAAGGAGAAGTGACAACTCACTTTGTTGTCTTTGAGGACAACTAATTTGCCGTCTATGTCGCGGCTTCTGATAGACGGCTTCACGCACGAGACGATGAGATTGGAGCGACGCGCGCGATGCTCCTCGCGCTTGGTCTTGGATTGACTCTGTCGGATTGCTTCTTGTGTCCCTAGCATGGCCGGACAGATCGTCAGGGCTAGCATCATAGGTAGAGCCATGGCGACTTCTTCGAGGGCTTCTTGGAGGTTATTCCCGCGAACAGTAAAGGTCTTCGAGGCCTGTATGTTTTCCGACATGAGGCTTTGTGTTTTCGAAATGGTCTGATGAGGAGAAAGGATAATATGGGAGGAAACGTTTACAAACAAATGATCTGTTTGATATTAGAGGGTATATTACTAATAAGATATTGCAGCATTTGTACGCGGGCCTCGTTTCATTGCAGCAATTATGCCCGACGTTAATATAATCTAGAACATGGTGTTTATCAGGGTCCGCTATAGTCCCTAATACTATAGTCCCACTGGGGGGTTCCATTCTCTCCGTCGGATCATGCCATCACGGGAATCAGATCTCAGAGATATCATGCGAAGCAGGGGTTAGGCGAGCCCCCTGAGGTTTGAGGCTCCGCGCTTTGATCCGGGGACCACACCAACTCCATGTCCGGTGAAACCTGGAGAAGTAGGAAGCACCAAGAAGCCAATCAAATGGCATCCTGTACACACCCCAGACGGAGAGCAGGATGTGTTCCATCGTACCATATATCGGATGAGTGCGTTGCATGTGCATGCTTGAACTTTAGGATTCGTGTTTCAATGACGATTCAACACCGAGTTGTTGAGATGCGGCCAAGATAACCCCTCCGGCAGATCTACGTGGACCCTTCGGTCTAAAGGCAGTCAGAGCGGCAAAGTCTTCGCATATATATACGAGAAGAAACTCGGAAATCGTAGAGAAATTCTCATCATCACCATCATCTTCTACCTCCCTCACAAACTCCAACCTTCGACTATCGAAACTTCGAGTATTCGCAGCGCGATCTTCGTGTTCATTCAAACTTCTTGCCATTCAACCAACTCTTCATCCTTTACCCTCACCACCTAAATCAAAATGTCTGCTCCCGCTACCGCCCCGTAAGTGCTTCTGTCCATCAACAGTTCAAATGGCATTCCTAACAAACTTCTTAGCACTTCTACCTTGCCCAAGAGCAACCCTGCCTACGTCAGCGACTCTGACTCTGATGGCCAGGCTCGTGGTGGCCGTCGCCCCATGAACCAGCTCACTCAGTCTGGTGCTCCACTTCCCACATCGTCTAGCCTTGCTCAGCCAGCTGGTAAGATACTTTGTCTACACTTCCCATGTAACGTTTTGCTAACGTATTCGCACAGGTCAACTCCTCCGGGGCGCTACCGATGAGCACGGAAACCACAAGGCGGCTGCTCTCCTTGTCGGTATCAAGCTCGACCTGGAAGCTGAGGTGCACTTGACTGCCCGAGTACGCGGTGACGTCTGCGTTGGTCTTTACTAGATAGGAGGGGCAGTGTTGGCGGGTGCTAGTGCGGATAGTGAAAGTACATCCTGTTCAGGTTTTTGGAGGATGGGCACGATATACCCCATATGGCCTTTTGCATGCAATCACTTCATTTCGAAATGCCCACTTTACGATGATGATAAGAGTTGGGATCAGTCATAGGAAGCTGTACAGGCTGGCGGGCCGCTGTATAGCTGAATAAACAAGACGATTTCCAACCGAACTATACTATATGCTTTCCTCGTAGCTCCTATGTGAAAATTGTAGTTTGACATAACCAATAAGAGATTTCTAGGGTGTAGCCTGAGGGACTGGGGCTCGAGGTTTAGGGCACAGTATTGGAAACTTGAATGTGATAATTGAGCTTTGGGAGCAGCAAGTGCTAAGGTCTTCGGCAAATGGAGAACACATTTGTTTGTATCAACATGCTGTGTTTACATGTGCTTTTAGTTCTTGCTCCTCGCGCACTAACAATTACTTTTCTCCCTATGAGGTGTGCATCTTGACACCCAACAATTCCAACTTACAACAACTATAAACATGTCAGCCTTCCATTATCTTGAACCCCCTTCAATACATCCTGTCTATCTCTATCCATTGAGGGAGATTTGACGCCATTTTCCTCGATGACCATGTAAAGCAGGTTTACACAACCGGCTAACAGCTCGGTAGTGATCCATGTGTTTTCATTAGCCAGTATTTGTCAGTTGTCTCACAATTACTAACGCATGCGCTAGGTAAATCATGCCATGAGCGCTCATCGTCACTTCGACGATATCATCTATATATCCTAGACTTATGAGTGATAATAATGTCATGATTCTCTTGGCTCACCGCGGGGAAGAATGCAAGGCTTCGGTGTGTTGGATGCGGGCAGATGCAGTCTATGCTTGACATACTATATGCATCTCCATGTGATCAACTATACTAGGAAGCTGCCGCGTCACCGCTCGGTCAGTAGCTAAAAGACGCGCATCTTTCATGATCTGATCGGTGAGGTAAGCAAGGTAAACAAGGTAAACAAGGTATAATATATTGACCCCATCATCTTGAGTGTAACACAAACTCAGGTTTTGTTTTGTCATTGTATTCAAAAATTGAAAGGCTGGGATGGAAGTCTGTCGGCTTTGCACCGAGGAAACAGTGAAGGCATAAGCTCAACAAACAACGATTATCCTATACCCTATAGCATAGTGAATCTAGTTATAATCGGGTTTGCCTTGTGCCTTGTGGACATTAGAGCATGTACTTACTTCACTTTCCTTGATGATATGTATGCCGGTAGGTTGCGTAAATACCGCAAACCTTGAAGGATCATGGTTGAATCCAAAGTAGACCCGTTAGTTGGCCATCGATAATTTAGTTGTTACATGTACGACTCAACCAATCCTCGCCCATGGGCTTTGTAAGCAGGTATGGACTAGGAATCTGGCATACAGTCATGAACCTATCCGAAATTTCCCGAATCATGATCAAGCAGCTCTCTACTAGCTAATGTGTCGAGTGAGAATATAGGGAGAGCAGAGCAAAGGGGATGAACTCGCGAGACAAGCCAAATAGAGAGCAGTCCTAATTAGGTAGGTGTCATGATAACAGTGATAAGTGCCCAAATATAAGGCAAGTATAGGAGAACTGTCCAGGCCGCAGGTAAAACGAAACTTATGATAGACTTTGCCGCATATAACCCGGAGTTGACATGATAACAGACAAGCATTGATGGATTTGTGTCGGTTGACTATCGCGGGTAGAGGCCCAACAACCAAGCACATTATCAGAATAAATTATTCAACCCCATGGGGTCATTAGGCTAATGCACTTAAGAACTAGTTACTCCGAGAACCTCAATCACAAACACACACACACATATATATATATATGCATAGGGGTATATATCCTCCGCCATTTACCTACCCATCCATACCCTCTCTCGGGAGTTGCTAATCAGGGAATGTTCAAGTTCGCGAAACATGGAATGGCATCTTAGACTAGACTCATTCATGTATGATGGATAGCTAGTGCTTGCCACGTCCCATACCCCTAGGTTAGGGAGGTTGCTTGGGAGGGTTCACGCCCCCCCCTCGCTCAGACGTTGAACGATACAACAATAAAAACAACATCTCGGTAGTTGTGGTGTACGAAAACCAAGCAGTACAAGGTAGTAAGTTCCCGGTGAGGGTATGTATAAAGCAAGACATCACAGATAATCCTAAGTCCTGCTCTCCCACACCACACCAATGTACTTACCAAAGCCCATATTGGATACCTTATGGCGCTCTCTTTCTCCCCCCTCTCCTCTATACACTTACACACCTAGCTCACACGTAAAAGATCACATACAAATCCAACAGTTAGCGTTGTGGGGGCTATGGGAACAGGGAACTGAGTGCCTGAAGGTTAGTTGCCTGAGGCAACTAACCTGTATATTGATAGTCTCTTCTCTCTAACATTTGGTCGGCAAGAGAACTTAGTTTCCTAGTTATCTCTTAGTTATCTCGAATTCCATTACAGAATCTGGTAGTCTATTCCATTCATTTCATTATGAGTTGGTTGGTTGGTTTAGGTGTCATCTCCGACCCTTCAACAATAAGGTACAAAAAATTAAATTTCCATTTTTTTATATTATTTTTGTGTCGCTTTAATTCAATTTCAGTTTCATTACACGTCACATTGATATCTTCAATAGTTGACGTCTCATCTTCAACAGAGAAAAAAAAACACGGGAAAGAGAAAGAGCCACTCCAGGAAAACAAAAAACAAACCCCTCAAAAAGGCTAAACAAAACATAACACCGCCTGCTCTCTCTTTTCTTCAAAACATGTCCTTGAAATGCTGATAAATATTACCGATCGCCGCGGTGGTTTCCGGTCCCGTAGCGTAAGGTATTGGCGATTCAGTGTTGATTGCTGCCGGTGTCGTGGGGCCTATAGCGGCTCGCGGGTCGTGATGCGGTAATGTGGTTGTGTTGCCCGGGATGCTGTTGCCGCCTTTTCCCATGTAATCCTCGAAGATGCGACCCATCTCGCTTGACATCTGCAAGCCGTTCTGCGCATCGTCTGGGGATGCGGGCGGTCTAGCCATCGGGGGCTGTGGTGGCCCAAAGGCGGAAGAGGTAGCCGTAGGGGACGGAGTCGGCCGCATCTGACCGGTAGCAAGCCCGGCCATCGTCAAGGCGGCAGTCGAATGGGGATCCTCAGCTAGTCCGAGCCGAGGCGCAAATTCTCTCAATGATTTGATTGTGCTCCACAGACGCTTCGATACCCACGATTTGGATGACAGGTCTTTGACTAGTTCTAGGGCCATGTAGAACTCGTCGCGACAAGCAGAACTGAAGTTAACCGGTGCATGGCATGACGCTAGGAACAGCACAGTGATGGCTGCTGATAAGAACTGGTGATAGAAGGTCTGCATCTTTCGGTACAGATTGGTGGTGTTGTTCAAATGGGTCAGGTAGGTGATGGTATTTTTAGCCAGCTTAACAACACATTCGGCATGATGTAAGTTTTCCATAATGCTACTATGGGTATGCAGAATTGGCGTATAGAGCCAGGTGCGGATTTGGTTCAGGCGTAGATAGGTCCAGATCTGAAGACGCTCGATATCGTACTCCTTCTGAGAATTGACAGGAGGGTTCAAATACCGCGGCAGAGCCTCCCAATCGGCTAAATCGAGACGAACCTCGTTGGGTACCTCCCTGTACCATTGTTTGATTCGCTGGTCCATGTCTTCAATCTCACTTGCTTGCAACTCCAAAGGTGCGTTAGGCTCAAACTGTCGTCTCAGTCTCCATACCTTTGCGCTCAACTTTGAGTAAGTAATCATGGCGACGAGAAAAGGATATTCATCCTGCGAGCAGGTGTCAGTGCCACCGTCAACAAGAAGAGCCTTATGGATAGACAAGGTGTCTTGCAATCGATTAACTACTTAGGGATACGACATGGGTTGACTTACTGGATATGGCAACTCCGGATCGACCTCTTCATCTGATATGACGAATGGAAGCCCAGTTGAAAATGACCACCGGCGATCCAGCACGAATGCGGTCCAAAACGTGAAGACGGCGTTTCGGCGCTCTTCCTCGTCCGCGATCTGTTCAATGGCATCGCGCCGGTGCAGTCCAAGCTCGAAGCAATACCGCGCGACTTGGCCCATGGTGCGCCAAGAGAGAATCTCGTCCGTAGAGAAGAAATAGTAACCAGCCTACACGGGTTAGCATCAGCTATTGGAAGGAGGATGCGCAAAAAGAATGTGATATATGGTATCGGGATATGGACTTACGGTGAGAGCAAGTATTGGAATATTCCTTACATTGCTCGGGTCGCTTGAGAGCATCCTATTCGTGATCGGTTTGATGCTTTCGAAGAGCCTCTCGGCCTTTTCGCTATTCCCGTGCTCCTCGACAAGCAGGCCATTGCATACAACGACCTTGAGCAGTATACTGTTGTGATCGGAAAAGGTACCGTCTGATCCCAACGGAGGAACAAAAGCGTTATTCTTCGCAGCCTCTATCCAGGCGCCCACTGACTTGGCATGGTTGATGATGGATTCGATGCGCACAATAGGCCACATGATACCGACCTCTTCTTCGTAAACGCGACAGAGACGTATCAGCTCGTCCTTATCGAACTCCCATAGTGGATCTGGAGGAGGCCGGGTATTATACGGCGATGGCACTACTTGCTGTGTGATCCTCGGAGAAGTGGTGGGGGTCTCATGTACAGATCCGTCTAAGTCGATGCCATCGCCGGTATTACCATAGCCCATCTTGTGAAGCGTGTTCTTAGCGACGTCTAAACTAAAACGGGTGCTGGTAGGACCGCGGAAACCAGGCTGACGGAGCTGGGGTAGATCGGGTCGATGAAGAGAAGCTATGGTCATGGAGGTGGAGGAGGGGGTGCTCGAGGCCGACGGAGGCACGGGAAGGCTTCGATCCTGAATAGGAGCCAGTCGCAGGGCTTCAGACCGTAGCGCGTTCATGCTGCTGAACAGGGTTTCGACCTGTTCTTGCAGTTGGCTCACTTGTCGCGCCATCTGCTTGAACTCTTCCGAGTCCTTGACGTTGTTGGAGCAGCAGTTGGGCGCGTAGAGGCATTGTAGGTTCAGATTGCCGCAGCGTTGGCAGGGTGTCTCGCCGTTGCATTTGATCTTGCGCCGCTTGCATTCGTTGCTGAGGCGCATCGGCAGAGGGCTGGTCAGCATGTCGCAGACGGCGATAAGAGGTATTATGTGTATATGAATACGAAACGATGGATATGCTCACCATGCGATTGAGATGTATCTGTTTCGCTTGCTCCTCTGCTGGGGTGTGGCTTTGGACGGGGGCAGCTCGTCGGTGCCGCTGTCTTTCCTCTTGGTTCCAGCGGTGGTGGACGAGACCGAGACGGACCTGGCATTGTTGACGACGTTGTTGCTGCTGGCGGGATGGTGGAGATGGTGGCCGGGGCCGGGGTCGAGGCCGCGATCGATGAGGCCATGGTCGTGAGCATGATTGTGACCGATACCGAGACCGTGACCGTGACCGTGGCCGTGACTGTTATTAGTGTGGTTGTGGTGGTGGTGATCGTGATTGTGGTGGTTGCTATTCAGCGACGAGGATGCTGGCGATGCGGATGCGGCGGCGGGCGTCTCGGCCAAGGTGGTCAGGTATCGCACCTCGCCCACTTGGCTTTCGAAGAATTCCATTCCCGTAAAGTACTCGAAACGCTAAACGTCCCCTCGTCGCGTGGGTCGAGCATGATGCTGTGGGTTGTGAGGTGGCTGAGGTAAATAGGATAGGTAGGTAGGTTAGGTTAGTTAAATTTTGGGCGACCGAGGACAAGTCAATGGAGGGGGGTGTTTTTGCAAGGTTAATCGCGATAAGTTTCTACGCTAATGACGCCCTGTCCCTTGTTTCTGTTGTATACTGTACCCGACGTCCCCCGCTTCTACCCGCTTAAGATTAATACCTACCTAGGTATGTATTGTACATGGGCACTGCAGTATAGCTAGGTGCTAGCGACTCCTTTTTCTACCACTAGCTACCTAAGCTTACCTACCTAGGTACACTAGGTATTTATTAATCATTGCCAACCCTTCCCTTTCCTTCTTAGTAGGACTCATCATATATCTATTGCGGACTATGAAATAAAAACTCTGGACCAAAAAAAAAACAACTCCATATCCTGGGTTAGATCAATAAGAGGTCAGCAGGTAATGAACGACGGTAGCTATTTATAGACTGTGGGGGAGCTGATTGATTGATTATTTCTTATTTCTTATTTCTTATTTCTTATTCGGTGAGAAGAAGAATAGTCCAAAGAAACATGCCAAGCTTATATCTACCTAACCTACCTACCCGAGAGAGTGAGAGGGGGGTTCGGAAATGGTTGCAAACAACTTTAGCTGTGGTTACATCCATTGATACCTACCCACTAGGTACCCATGAAGATAGTAGGTGGTGTACTAGGAAGGTTAGATAGGGCGAGTATCCAGCCCCCACATCCCGCTGTGAGATGAATATAGTAGCCATGCAATACCTACTTATGTATGTAGGTACTACCATTACCTGGGCACGTTTGAGTATGTGTGTATGTGTAGAATGGAAAGTACGGGTTTCCCTATAAGTGGTATAACGCCTAGGTTAATGGTCTCTAGATTTCAGTGGTTCTATAAGCGAGGAACTACGCTCAAGATAGGTATTATTAGATTTCTAGATAAAGGTGTGATCGTAGGAAAATCTACTTGCTTGGGTTCTAGACACAGCAAAGAAAAGGGGAAGAAAAGGGGGTACCTATATATACATTTTCTAACCCGTGAAAAAAGGGGGAAAGGGGGGGAGGACCCACGGCGCAATGTATTGAGACAAATATTCAGCACGATTTCCGTGCTTGCGAGTTCACCATCTCGTCTCACTAATCTAGATACCAGCAAACCCTTTCTAGTGTATTTCTACAGATTCACCGCGCTCCTGACCCTCCCGACGCACTCCCCGAACCCGACCCTCCGCCCGGGAGGCCCGCACGCGCCGCGCAGTGTGATCGCGTCGCCGTCCTTCAGGAAGCGCCGCGCGTCCATGCCGTACAGCAGCACGTCCTTCTTGCCGCCTTCGCTCATCTCGAGCAGGCTGCCGCGCTGGCCCGGCGCCGGCCCGCTGATCGTGCCCGACCCTAGTAGGTCGCCCGTGCGCAGCGGGCACCCGCCCAGCGAGTGGTGCGCGATCATCTGCGGGAACGACCACAGCAGGTGCCTCGAGCTGGTCGTGCAGATCGTCGTGCTGTCGCCCTGGGGTGCTGTTGTGCGGGGGTGGGTTAGTGTTCCTGAACTTCATTGTTGTAGAGATAAAAAGAAGGGGGGGTAAGGGCATTGAAAAAGAGATTAGAAGTACTTACTCTCTATCTCGACCTCGAGCTCAATGTCAAACACGCTATCTTCCCTACCCTCCTTCAAGTACCCCTGCACCGGCGTCGTGTTCTCGATGGCCTTCGTCCGGAAGGGCTCGAGCGCGTCCGCGAGCACGACCCAGGGGCTGATGGTCGAGGCGAAGTTCTTGCTGTTGAAGGGGCCGAGGGGCACGTACTCCCACGACTGCACGTCGCGCGCGCTCCAGTCGTTCAGCAGCACGTACCCGAAGATGTGGTCCTCTGCGTCCGCGATTCCGATCGGGGCGCCCATGTCGTTCGGCCGCGCAAGCAGGCAGCCGAGCTCGAGCTCGAAGTCGAGCCGCCGGCAGGGGGCCACCACGGGCTTCTTGGGCTCCGCCGCCGGGTCGAGCAGGATCTGCCCGTGCGGGCGCCGGATCGGCGTCCCCGACACGACGATACTGGAGGCGCGCCCGTGGTATCCGACGGGCAGGTGCGTGTAGTTCGGCTGCAGGGCGTTCTGCGGCCCGCGGAACATGACGCCCACCGCGTAGGCGTGGTGGTATCCGGCGTAGAAGTCGGTGTAGTCGCCGATGCTCATGGGCAGATGCATCTTGACGTCCCGCTGAGGGACGAGTGCTCTGCTGCGGAACTCTGCGTCGTCTTTTAACATCTCGGGACGTGACGTCTCAGATGAGAGCAGGTCCTGGATGGCCTTGCGTACTTCCCGGTGAACGGACCGACCGAGGGCGGCGAAGGCATTCAGTGTGGGTTCGGAAAAGATTCCCACATGATCCTTAAGGCTTGGAAAAATCTGGGTAAAATCTGAGTGGGAGGACAACACCTTCAGATCCAATACATGGGAGCCGATGGCGATGGCGGCATGGGGCGCGGGGTCGGCCGGTGTGCTGATGATGCCGAAGGGGATATTTGCCAGAGAATATGGAGAATCGAGTGGAATGTCGGGTACCCAGGAAGATGCCATTTTACGAATAACTTCCAATTGTTACCCTTCTTTTTGACCTTTGCCAATTCCTTCAATGTTATAGCGAGCAGGGAGTTGTCAACTAGTTGATGAATCTTTGGTGTACTCAACTAATAGTTGAGTATTCCTCCTATTGAACCTCCGTACTTCTTCCATATAGTTCAGCGTATTATCGGCTTCTCCTGGATGCGACCCAAAGGAAAGAATCCCGACGGAAGCCGTCTTGTGGGGCTTGAAGTAAGTACTTCAATATTCTCAAGGGGACCAGCGGGACGGTTCCGTTTTCGATATGACTGGAACATCTTTACCCGCGATATCTAGTAAATGTTAATAGCTTGAGGTAAGTCTGGTAGTCTCTGTCGGTAAGCAGCTGGCAACCATTAAGGTGTTGTCAATTGATGTATTGAAGAAGTCAATGGAAAAAGTAAGCCTATAAAGTAGAACCTCCAAAATTTGAGTGCCACTTACCTAACCTTCATGTTACCTAGGTTATCTTTACTTGAATCAAATCCATCAATTTCATCTATAGCATTGACGTTATCTTGTATTTGATGCTGTTATGTTATATTCATGACACAACTGATTGGGCTCAAGCACTATATTGATGCTTACCTATCCCAGATTGATTTTAATAGAATAAGATAAAGTCAGGAACTCTGAGACAAAATTCTCTTAATATTGATGCTGCTAATAGTTGCAATTGATTCAACGTGAAATAGCTTGAGTTGACTGAGAGAGTAGTATCTCGTATAGTGACCGTGCGTTGAGAGGTTGCGACTCAATGAGTCTCTTTCAATACCTAGATTGATAACTTGGCTCCCAGAAATGTCCTATGTAACTATGTAGTTACATAGTACGCTGTAAGTCTCCTGGTATTGACCAGACAGTACTTAGTTGGCAATACATAACAGAAGAGTTTCGCATACCTCATAGCGGCCATTGACCTAAAGCGTCAACTGGGTTTCGTACTGTAATAGCAGCGCCATAGCGCAGGGTTGGCTTCCTTAATCCTTGAGGCCTCATGTGACCGAGTCACACGGCTTCGATCACCACGCGACGCTGGCGTTCTTCCGACATCAGTAACATATGCGACCGAGGTAGTCCGTGATCGCAGCTCGAGACGCCAATCCTCAGCCAAGAGATGAGAGGTGCAAATCGGATATTATATATACACGTACCCGCATAAAGTCGAGTGTCACTCCCACTATTTTGTCATGTTACCAACATTCCATCTGTCCTAGCGGCGCTCGCTACCGTGACTGCGGATCAGCTCACCATCGGCGTGCAGCGGACGTGCTGAATCCATGCATCCTACACCCCCTACATCCCTACTGCCCTGACAGGATGGCTGGGGTTAACCAGGGGATTCCGCTTTGCTGGTGCTGGGGTTGCATGGGGTTGAGCCTCAAAGGCATTTTGGGGGGGGGGGCACGTACGATAGCGCTCATCATCAGATGGTATGAAAATTTTCGAATATCATCCAGAGCTAGTTGTTGGTCAATTTACTAATTGAATGCGTTGAAACTGACATCTGATTGCCCCTTATTTTTTCAACTATATTTTATTGTTGCAGCCCTCCTCCCCTTTTCTTCACGAACTATGCATGTGTACCAGATCTATCTACGACAAGACTATTCGACATTGGTCGTAATACAACACATACTATATTATACCAAGCAAAGTCCCAATCTACGGTAGTTCAGGTGATCGTTTACACAGAGGTCATCTGGGCCAACTGAAAATACTCCCATACACTAACTCTCTCTCATACCTCTTCACAATCAAGGGTGGAAGTCAGCAACCAAATAACAAACATGGACACTCCAACCTTTACTCCGTCTATTGAGCAAGCCATATTCGAGCACTTCGCCAACCCAACACCGACGGAGTCCTCGAGTGGCAGCAGCCGTTTCCCCACTACCCCTGTCGCCGCCTACCCGTCCAAGTCCCACCAGCTACTTGGCATCCTCGCCCTCTTCTCCCTCTACCTACACAAATACGTCCCGCGATACTACATGAACCGCATCCGACTACGACGGCGGCGGCTGAATCTACACTAATCCCGAGGCTCACAGCGCGCGGGGTTGGTGGGGAAGAAGAAGAAGAGAAAATATATATCCAAAGTTGTCCTCTAAAAAAGGGAGTCAAGGGGAACGCTGGTGAAGCGAAGTAGATACTGAATAATTGCACACAACCAAGAATCATGGATGCTTGAGGCTTTAAAGTTCAAGGTGGTTCAGTGTATTAACATTGAGGGATTTTCTTGCAAAACAAGTTAGGGGTGGGATAATTTGTCCCACGGCATTGATTTATGATTGATTGATTCTATTTCTGTACCGTATATATTTTCGGGCACAAAAGATTTCGCAAGATGTACGTACTGTCTCACGCTGATATCCAATATTTGATGTAGTAATATCATAAACAGTGACCATTCACTTCTACTCCCTTAAAATGTTGCCATCTTCCTCAATGCCTCTCTACATTCCATAACACTCGGCCCTCCTCACCCCCTCAATTCTTCTCATCCGGCCCGTGATCCGCAGAGTCGTCCGTCTGTCCGAACATGCCCTCCCTCACGGCTCGCATAAACTCATCTGGGTTATTATCGTGGAACATCGCCTGGCCCACGACCAGACCGTCGTTGATCAGCTTGACGGCGCGGGGAAACATGCCTTCCTCGTACTCCCGCACGGCGCGGTCCAGGTCGCCGACGCCGCACTCCGCGATCTTGTTGGCCAGTTCCAGCGCGTCCGTCATGGCGCAGTTGACGCCCTCGCCGGCGGGCACCGCGACGTGCGCCGCGTCGCCCACGACCGCGAGCCCGGGCACCGACGTCCAGGCCATGGCCTCCGCGGGCATCGTGTACAGGGGCCAGCTGCGGAAGGCCTCGGCGTGGCGCACGAAGACCTTCCACTCCTCGCTCCACGTGCTGAAGAGCTCGTCGGCCAGCAGCGCGCGCCGCGTCCCCTCCGTGTCCGACAGGTCGAGCGAGCCGTCGCGCGTGTACGCCTCCGGCACCACCATCGCGAGGTAGAGCCGGTACGCGCCGTCCCCTTGCCGCTGGAACACCATCTGCCGCGACGGCCCTAGGCACGCCAGTGTGCCGAACCCGATCTTGGCCGCGGCGGTCTCGTAGATCGGGTTGTCGCGGTCGATGCGCGCCTCGATGAACGTCTTGCCCGAGTACTGGGGCTTCGCGTCCGTCAACTAATCCCCGTCCTGCCCCGTCAGCAAATCTTTCCAAATCATGGGGAAAAGCATTGATTCCGGTTTTTTTTTATATCATCATCATCGTCGTCTTCGTCGAGTACATACCAGCGGGCGCACCTTACTCCACGCGCCATCCGCGCCGACCACGAGCGCGAAGCCCCCTTCCGTCCTCCCGTCCGCGAACCTCAAGACGGGCCTCCCGGGCTGCTGCCCCGCCATCTCCACGCCCGCGAGCGCGCGGCCCCAGCGGATCTTCTCCGCTGGGATCGAGTCGAGCAGTATGCTCCTGAGCGCGCCGCGGTCGATCTCCGGGGCGTCGCGCTTGGTGTGGCCGCCGCCGCCGTTGTCGCCGAGGGCGATGCGGAACACGCCGTCGTGGCCGTACGCGCGGAAGATCTCGTCCTCCCAGCGAGCATGCTTGCGGAACGCTTCGAACAGGCCCGCCTCGCGGATCGCGCGCTGCCCGGTGGCCGCGTGGATGTCGAGGCTGCCTCCCGCGCGGTTAGGCTCGTTGCGCTGCTCGCGCTCGTACACCACGTAGTCTATGCCCTTGCACTCGAGCAGGCGCGCGAGGGTCAGGCCGCAGGGGCCGGCGCCAATGATGGCGATAGGGGGTGTGGTTGTGGCTGTTGTTGTCATGGTGGTGCCCTTGCTGTGATAAGAGAATAAGATCAGGAATGAGAAATCGAGAATTGGAATGGCAATCGGATCGTTTTTGGGTTGCAACTATAGGTAATACTGGAAGACATCAAAGCTGATGGTGTTGTTAAGGGATATATGTAGGTTTCCCTCCTCTTATATCTTGGGCTGTTGCGTACTAGGCTCGGGTGCTATCTTCTCCCGAGTGGTCAGCGCTCTAAGTGGCAACGGGCCCCAATAACCCCCGATATAAATAGGCCAGTCTCTATAGCTTATATAGTCGGTCTAGTCTACGGGACTGTGTTTGCCTAAATCTCGATCTCGAAAATGTTCTATATTCGGGCTTGCTGGCCCCCTTGAGTGCTCTAGGACAAGGGTATGTTGGTGGCAAAAGGCCATAATTGGCAGTAACTAAGTCTCCAATCAACGGTAGTCACTCATATTTCTGATTACTCGATATGGATAACACGTCTGGGTGAGTCTTGGTTAAAACTTTATAGGTAGAGTTTAATGATGATATGGGGGAGTAGGATGTTGATATGATACAGAGAGCAATCTCTATGAGCTGCCCCTTTATCTATGAGGTGGGTATAATATTCGCAGTCAAAAAAGTGTTGGTTACACATGACAGTACTATCTTGCAATAATTCCAAACTTCACAAGCCCGGCCAACTATAGCTAGTCCAATTCAATGAAGCCCAGTCCAGCTGGTACGCACTGTCATCTAAAGGAGACCGTCCAGGTGATTGTAGGTACGGGTCGAGTCCTACAGCAGCACAGCTATCTCGTATATCCATTTGTGGTGTTAGACCGAGTTCACTCGGCCTTGTTGGCATCGATACCGGCGCTGGAGCATTGTACATAACTGCGTCCATCTGTAAGCCGCCTCTAGGCTCTTTCACGCACGTGGTTTGCATAAGTATTTCATTTTGCTCCCTCCTTAGCTTGATGTCCGACACCATCCTGGGAACTGGTTGGGACTTTCCTTTCTGTGCCGTTATCGTCTCGCAAGCTTCCCAGGCACCCAGAACGGTTTTTGAAAACATATCATATATAGGATTTTTTTTGTTCGAGCGATGAGTGAGTCTGGCCTCATAGTTGTCACTCATAACTTCCCAAGCTCGGTTGGCTACCCCGCAGAGAGGACGGCGTCGTAGTTCATTTGTGACATGGACGTATGCTAGGAAAGGGAAGTAGAACTGGGATATCCATATGTAACCTTTCGTAAGAGGAGATGTCATAACTTTAGTATCACATTCCAGCATCCTAAGTGCATAGAAGATACTAGTGTCACGTTGCTTGTCGGTTTGCTCAATAGGTGAACCAAGGTGCTCGGAATAGTATTCCACGAGGTGGCACCTAGCAAGATGTCCACGCAATGTCCACATCGTCATAAAATGAAGTGAGTTATCCGGATCACAGTGTTGAAAGTACTCTTCCTCAATACGTTTTTCAATGACCACAAGCTGCTCTCCGACGTGGTCACTCTGGGAATGTATAGCGTGTCGTGACGCTGGGATAATGAAATCTAGATGGAATCTGCTGCGACGGATCAAATCACCTAGCATGCTTCGAACGACGACAAAAAGAGCCTCGGTTGGAGTACTTTGAGCTTCCGGGGGCCGAGTCGTCTCCGGGCACAGGTCAGAGTCATTTATGTTAAGGGGGACATGGCAGTCCCATGCAGTGCCTAATGATGCAGACTTGTAATCGGCCAACTCTCCAATGCGAACGTCGAAGAGTTTGAGCGACCACCAAAGCCTTCGGCGCATTTCAGCCTCGAGAACCGATTCCTTTGCACATATAGTCTCGTCGTGAATGCCTATACGTTCTGCAATGCGGATCGCGATGCCGAACATTGACGACATTGAACGAGGATTCGTTTTAGGTCCGATGGAGA
Organism: Biscogniauxia mediterranea; assembly: GCA_018398605.1. Taxonomy (NCBI): domain Eukaryota; kingdom Fungi; phylum Ascomycota; class Sordariomycetes; order Xylariales; family Xylariaceae; genus Biscogniauxia; species Biscogniauxia mediterranea. The sequence continues at coordinate 2,236,725 of JAGXTR010000007.1, read as the reverse complement.
TCTAGCATTATTGTTTAGCTGGAGCAAGGTAAATGTTTTTTTTTGTTTTGGATATATAAGCACATACTAGATAAAGAAAAAAAGCAGTCAACACGTCACGATTACTGGTCTGGAGGAACCGACAATTTTGGAGCGCTTGATGACACCCAAAATGAAAAGTCGTGATAAGGTCCTCCTTCGAGTGGTAAAACATAGCTTGGCAGTCATCCGTAGTCAGTGTCGACACAGAGATGCAGTATATGCTAAACATGAGAGCCTCTAACTCTGGCTTAACACTTGGAATATTACCAGCGGCTTCTATGATGCATCTCTGTAAGCTTGGTGTATGTGTGACCTTTAATAGAGGGTTGACGTTGTCTAGGTAAATTTGCCAAAGCCTGAGTATCTGGACAGGGTCTGGGTGGAGGGTTGAGAGATCGACAGCGAAGTTTCGCACACCGAACAGAAGATGATCTCTATCCGAGGAGGCAAGATCAAATGCTTCTTTAATATACTCCTCACTCAAGCACTCATTTGTGTCGTCGTCATCATGGATCTTGTGTTGTTATTAGTCTTATGATAATAAGTATGCAAATCAATTGCATTCGGTAATCTTACTTCTTGCTTGATAGCTTGCCAGAAATTTCTAAAAACGTTAGCTGTCCTCCTGGTTTTCATTTATCATGGTACTCTAGGGAAATAATGATAAAAAATTTAAATAAAAGGGGGAGGAGGGAGGGGGGGGGGGGGGGGGGGGGGCAAGGGGCGGCATACTTAGCCTCGTGGATTATCCCGGGACTAGCGGTATTCGAGGCAGAAGACCGAGATGCAGAGACAGAATCCGGCCACTCCTTGTCCGACTCAATAGCAGGTGACTCTGCTTGCTGCGGAGACACATCCTCCCCATTAGGATCGTTCCGTAGTGGCTCGAAGTTTACATTATTCTGACGAAGGAGGCTTTCATAGTGGCGAATCCGTGCTAATAGCTCTCGCTCGGGAAACGCACGTCTCCGCCGACGCGGGGCCAGAGTTGCTGGCATACATTGCACTCGAGACCGCACACAGTTTGCGCAAGGAAACTTGCGGTCGCATCGTACTTTGCGCTGTTGACAAAGTACACATGCTAGCACTCGTAGCGGCTTTCCAGGCTGCGACAAAGATGTGTCTGGAGCATCTTGCTCGGGCGAAGGTTGCGACATGGACATGCCGTAGACGCGAGGGTCAAAAGTAGAAGCCCGAGAGACAGGAGGGCTCACATCGAGCTGTAATGAGAAATAACAACGGGAAGATAAAAGAGATAAGAAAAGACTTAGTCAAGCTGAAGCCGCGTTTAGGCAAGTTTGAGGCCGGGGTTTCGCATGAGGCAGCAGTCGGGTGTAAGACCTAGATACCTAGTTTCGGACAATGACTCGTCCCGGCTTCTCCCCCTGAATAAATACTTAAGCAGCACCCTAGTAAGTAGTATACTACTACTACTAGGTAGTACTCAGTATTGGTGTAAGTCACGTGAGCCACTGTACATCTCGGGATTTAATAGAGTCCGGCGCAGCACGTAATCTGCAGCATACCTACATAACACAGAATCCAGAGCAGAGTTCGAGGAGAAAGGCAGTACTCTGTAACCGTGCTACCTACATCAACAGCTATAAGTGAACCTCTTTATAGTTCTTATCCATTAAACCCTTCTACTTTTAGATATAAGTATGTACCAGACCAATTTGCATGTTCGTGGTCTATAAATGAGGACCAACGGCGGGATGTTACGAAGAGGATCAGGACCCACTATTATCCGTTGGTCAGGGCAGGTGCCGATATGCAGGCAAGAGGCATGTGATTGCCGTGAAGGGTACTGAACCAAAGAATGTATTTATGCCTAACCGCCGTACGCGGTATCACCAACTGAGCTGTTGGCACGAATGAGGGAAGTCGGCAAGAGTCAGCAAAGGTCGACGGCTTGAAAGGGTCCCGTCTATAAAAAGCCCCCTTTCTGACTATCTGGAAGGCTCTCCCTTCAGGCCATTCTAAAACAGTTATTCTAGTTTTTGAAATACAAGGCATACCCCCTTAACACGGGAGGTGTTACCGAAGCTGCAGTCAGAATGGTTTGGTAAGTCGGCTTTCATGATGCACGACATGTTAATGGTTACAATGAGATATTGGCATGCTGTGCAAAGTTATCTCAATATCGACTTACAGCTAATAGCCATATTATTGAAGAAGCTATACCGAAAGGACCCATACCAGACATAAGCTATTCTATTATATTGCAAGGGGAGGTATAGCCGACAGTGAGATGGTCCTCATCAATCCGGCCTTTGGGAGCCTGCTTTTTATGCCTCCTTCATTTGGCTTGACGAAGTTCTGTAATAGGTCCATTCTCCTATCTACCTAATGTCGCCCTATCTCAGCATCAGTATTCGGGCCTTACCTACTAGGAATCTAATTACACAGCTCACCTATGTCCATGCACTTGATGCCTATGAAAGCTACACCCCAACGGGCAATTGGCGAACTTATTTTCAATATTTTTCAATCCGTCGAGATGAAATATTGAAACATTCGAACATAATTCATAACAATGATTATTTGAGTATGATAAAATGGATTTAATCTTACAAGAAGGGAGATTAAGGGTAAGAGGCTAATTCAGGTCCAGAGTTCAATGTGTATGCGTATAGAACGGCTGTCCTAAGCTATCGGACAGCAAAATCCAGAATGATGAGAATCGAACTACCTCTTCAAAGTTGGTTGCTATCCTGCGTTCATGACACGACCGTATTGCCACCACAGTTCGATTATTATTTGTAGCCTTCTAGACCTCCACATACGATACTGATCAAGCGATGATGTGATTGACTTCGCCAACAGGAGAGAAAATATTGCATAGCCAGCTGAACTGGTTACATTTTGAGATGTTGTTAATACCAGCGCCCTTCGTATACACTTTAAAATTAACTACCTAGGTTTGCTTGAATTCCTCCTTTGATCAATTTTCGCTTCTGTTGGCATAATTTCTATACGAATAGAGCATATGTTAGAGTGAGAATCGCAATGTAAATAGTGCCCTCGGAAGTTTAATACCGTGTTGACGTAGGCCTGTTACTTGCCTATTCCTCTCTATGAACAGGAGGTGGTATCGCGCTCTCCCTTCATATGCTTCGAGCACCGTCTCCGAGCAAGGAGTCGGTCTTTGGCTCCCGTGTTAAACATCACATAATAAAACTGGTGGCTATGACACCTGTCAAGGATCTTAAGGTTGCGAGTGCCCAGTGAGCACGTGCATTCATAAAATACCTTAGAGAGGGAGACGATCAGGAAAATGAATTGGAGGCATCGTACGTGTCGCTCCTAGGTAATGACGATTCAGACTACAAGAAGATCTATAGGTCATTAGGTATATGATAAGCTCATAACGCTCACAAATAAGTATAACCCCAATAATGTATTTAAATATGCCATTCCTCGGCTATTAACTTGATTCATGGAAACGTGGGTAACCAGAACGTAATGCTGGGGGCGTTTGAAACTTGAAAATGTCCCTCAAGTTGAAATAACATCTAGCAGATGGATATATTTTGAGTATATTTCTCATAACTACATGCATATATTATTTTCATATGTCAAACAAGCATGTACAAGCCAAGGGTGCATCGTTGCGTTTCCGACCTCTCCGCTCTCGATAGAGTAGGCATTATATATGTGAATGGTGTCGTGGGGGTCGTCGGTTAAAGTACCATTCTTCAAGACCATCTGCTCTATATTGATCCAGGGAAAGGTGTAAATGACATCGTCGATGATGTCAATCGTGGGACAACAAGATATTCCCCCCTTGTTCATAAGTATACATCTCTAGAATCTGACTTTAATTTAGGAAAGGTTAGAGCCTTTCCAATAAATTTGTTGCCAACTTCAATCAATGATAAGTTATATGTTGGAAAGCGGAGTGTATATGCTGTGCTAAATAGGGTATAAGTTATAACCAGAATGTCTATCTCGCTATACAGAATTATAAACATTAAATGTCAAGCTAGCCATCTGCTTCTGAGGTACGATTAAACAACTCCAACGCCATTATTGGGACCAATACAATATATACTTTCTCTAGTGGACCTCATTCCGGTGTAGGACACCCTCATTCAACCATAGCCTGGGGAAAACTAACGCCTGTGGCGTCTATGCGTGCGCGCTTATCGCGGCAGCGGAATCACTTGGGTGATCTCGGTGAGGTTTTGAAGGTTGTTTACACCAAGCATGCTCATGCGGAAATAGGCCTGTGCATAAGCCTAGGGTACATTCATGTTAGCTTCAGTATAACATTGAAACGTCAAATAGGGTGCAACATAATGATATTAAAGTTGCAAGAAAGAAAATAGGGGAGAGAACTTACTGGTCCCCATTGCCCCTGGCCATGCAGAGGGTCTGCGAAGGCAGCCCACTGTCCGCTGGTAGAGGGGAAGGTAGCAAGGTTCTTGTCGCTCTGGAAGGTGAAAATGCTACTCTGGTTCGTGCTCGACAGAGTCTCAGCGTAGAAGCGAGAATCCCAGACGTTAGGCGTGGAGTCCTGGGAAGCCCCAGCCCGCGTTGGGTCGACGAAGAACTGCTTCGAGGCCGTATGGGCGCCGACCAAGGCTACCAGGTCGCTCGCGGTGAACGTCTTGGCTTGGAAGAGATTGATCAGGTACTGTGCATCCTGGAACGGTAATGGAAGCTTGCCCTCGGGCCCGGCTCGACTGTCGTCGTGTCGGCCGATGAAGGCCCGGATACGGGGACCCCCGGGGCAGGACACAGTGGCAACGATGGCAGCTGTCTGAATTATGTCGGCCATGGTAACTCCATATTGCTTATATGTCTCGTACCAGGCCTCGGTTACTTCGCCGATGGGGGCGAGTCCTAGGTTCTCTGGCCGAGAAAGTTCATCTGAGAGTAGTAGTGACCCATCGGCACCACCATAGGATGAACTGATGTCCCATGTTGCGGCATCGTGGAAGCCCTGCCGAATGGCGCCACGGGCGTCGTCTGTGCAGCCATTCTGATCGGAAAATTTGCCCTGCATGTCTTGGACAATCCAATACCAGCGGCAGAGCGGGTCTTGGGCACATGAACTGGAGGACAACGGGCCAGTGGGTGAATATGTAGAGCCACCGACAGTGGCGCTATTACCCTGAAGAATTCCTTTGATGGTACTGCCAACCGGAGTGACAACATTGCCGACAAGGTCCCCTAAGAGATCTGTTGAACGATCTTTCAGCTGGTAGTCATCTCGAGCTTGGATTTCTGATAGGGCTCGATCCATGCCGGGATATGCAAGCGCCTCTGTGGCAGCAAGGCTGATTAAGATAGTAGATTTCTTCATTTTTGGCAGAAATATGCTGATGCCTATTCAACCTGTAGGCTCCGATTTCTATAGCGTCCTAATAAGGGCATAACACCAAATCAAATGATGGGAAGAAGTCTGGATGGGTATAAATAACAAACTGTGACGGTTGAATATGGATATGAAGGGAGTGGGAATTGTTCAGTCTGCTTCGAGAGGTGCTCCATACTTATACGTATGAAGCTATACACAGATTTCAACTTCGATAGTCTGATTCTGGCGAGATTTAGATGAGCCACTCTAATCCCATGCTAGCGAACGATTAACACCCCTCTCAACTGGTTCTAGCATGGCCTCGAACTCTGACTTGCCAAGCCACGAGCCGTTCAGAGGATATAGTATGCGAAATTTATATGTTCGTAATAATATCTTCAGGAGGATCCTCCAGCTTAGGCCTTATGCAGGCTGTGGCGCACCATTGGCATACATGCGGGCCGAGGACTCCCAGCTGGGTGGGTATGCTAGAGCAAGTCCTGCCGACGATAGACCATGAGCACATGGTTGCGCTCTGGCTCGAACTTTACTAGACAGGACTATGCGGAAAGGGCAGTGGGAACTTCGATTATACGACAATGACATAGCATGACAACGGCCTAAAGAACGGCTGAACAGTCATGAAGATGTTCCTCTTTGCCACGGTAGGCGTCCAGAACCTGATGCTGTGTGCAGTTCTGTGCTAGTATTGTGATACTTGCAGGAGGCACAAGCCAATATCATTACTAGACTTCAGTCTAGATGACTGAGGCTCATTACTGCATACGAGACTGGTCATGGAGCGATATATCAAAGATTGTTCCCTTTTGCTTGTGACCAGTATGCAACCCGAGGCGACACGACTTGCTCATCTCACATCTAGCCATTGCGAGGCCAATAGTTATTCACCACTAGGGAACGATTGGAGTCTTATTATCTAGCGGATATTTACCGTTCGACCTATGTATGACATAGTCTTATTAGTGGTTGGCTGTAATCATAGGCTATCCAACGCCTTTTAAGCCACACGGCGCTGATGTGTTCGGACATCCGATATTATTCGCGACCTGCTTTCTTTTTTGATACCCTATGGGTGCCCACTATTGGATACTTGCCGTGTTGGACTGGAGAGACCCTCTTAGGTTGACACATACCTAAGTCTGATAGGAGAAACTGAAGCATTTTTGGGTGGGAATAGTGCATACCTATTGAGTGGCCAGCTGAGTTGTTCATCTGCAATGTCCACTTAGACCCGAATTTTGGTGTGACTCGGATTCAAACGAGGCTCGTGAGAGTTCGCTGCCGATACGAGAGAAACATCTTGATTTCGGTAACTCACAGTAGATTAAATATTGGTAAAGTCGAATCTATTATAGGTTCCGTCTATTCCTCAACCCACATATCGAATGTTTTGTTCGGAAGAAGAAAACAAAATGCCTTGCCATTTTTGGACACATTGGAGTTGGGGCTGAGTGAGACGAACCATTTGTTCAACTTGTCGCATGATGCAAGCAATCCCCCGTGATAACACCAATGTCTTGTCTACGTAGGGAGTTCCGTGTAAGCGACCATCTGGTCTAATATTCTAAATTAGGTACGGGTAGAAGAAGACACGCTTTGTCTATCCAAGAATATATACACGACCAAACAATGTCAACTATTCCGTATCTAAGTCGGGAACTCATGGATCCATTCCGAACCCCCTTTTAGGTTGATTACTCAAGTTAAAACGTTGGCGCCATACGTCAGAAACTATGACTATTACACCCTTGTTATTGGAAGTCCTGATCCTTTCGAATAGGTACCTAGCCACAGAAAATAAAGCTGAGTCTATCTTAGTATCATTTCTCCTACAGATTATTGGAAATTTCAGATACATGGGAATATTAGCCCTGGCACTTAGAGGGCTAGTTAAGGTTAAGGATTATATCGTCTTGATATCTTGGTGCGAAATGAAAAGGATAGAATAAGGAATGTCAATTCTTCATTGAAGATGAGCTGAGCGGATACTTGCCAAGATCAGACTAACTCATTCAACGAATAGCCCAGAATAACCACTGTCCGAACTGTCTCTCTCTGGCGATGTGGTATTTCCCCCTTTAGCCTTGGTGTCAAACGTTCAGTACTCGACATTCTCGAAATGCTTTTCAAACCACGCAAGAGCCTGATCCTCGGCTTCCACAGCCCCATTAGGATCATCATTCTTGATATCAACGCGACAAGCAAATCCATGACCATAGCCCCAATATATCTTGACTTCCCCCTTTTGACCCTCGGGCTTCGCCTCCACGATTTTGCGGATCTCCTCCCCCTGGGCGAGGGGGAGCTGGCTGTCGGTCTCGGCAAGAGCAAAACTAACAGGAATACGCATCCTCTCGATATCTCCATAGAGCTTGAGCAAGCTCGGGTGAGCTGTGAAGCCCGCATCGATAAGAGGCTTACCATCAGCCTTGAAGCCCTCGGCCAGCAAGACTGTGTGCTTTCCACCCCAACAGAAACCAGCAACTCCAACAGGTAGGTGAGCAGCTTCGTTGCGTCTCAGTTCTTCTAGAAATCCCTTCACAATAGGGAAGGATTTCCCGGGCCTGTTCGGGATTATGAATGATATGAAGCTGTACATGAGCTTTAAAAAATGAATTCTATGCTAGGGTCAGAATTACGCTTCGAGTAGATGTGGCTGTAATAATAAAGGGATATGTTTCTTACGGCTTCGCTAAGATATCCCACCAGGTCGCCTTTGCATTGAGCTTCTTGAATGTATCGATCATCCATAGTGGTGCAGCATGGCCTAGCCCACTAATAATTAGCATCTGGGTAGCATGTGGATATTGAGCGACATTGATCTCGTATACCTTTCATGAAATCTGGGACATATACCCGATAATCTTTCTTTTTGGCGTAGTTATCCGCCATCAACATAATGTTCACAAAGTCCCATCCGAAAGCATCTGGTACAATGACAACGATCCCCTTTGGCGGATTCCCGCTTGCCGGCTCGACTACATAGGTGTCGAGGCCATGGAGCTTCGTTGTGATACCTGTCGGCTTGCCGTCGTGGACGGAGCCTTTGAAGCAGGCTGGGCAGGACATGGCTGGCGACAACAACACGATGGTGCTGCAGACAGAAATTTTGCGTAGGAACTAAGGCAGACTCATAGATTTATATGAGTTCTGAAAGATTTAGGTAATGCCTGCAGAACGAGGTGCATACTTCACTATATTTCTGGTATCCGTCACGGAACCGACGACGGCTTAGAATAAGTCTCCTTGATTGGACCGTAAAGGGTTCTAGTTGAAGCTATGACGACGTCAAAAGCGATACTAGTAAACGCGCTCAGAGGAGAATCCATGCTCCCACGGAGGTAATGGGACATGTGCGGGATTATAGTCGGACATAGCAACTAATTCCCGCGGGCCTAGATACCTAGGTTAGGATAGTGTAGCACTGCTTGACTTGTTTACCAATTGGATCAAGTTCAAAAGGTAGGTACATATACAATTATGTAGGTATAAGGCGTATATGAGGTATGCGAGGAAGGGAGAGCAGCTTCAACATTCCGATTCAGATTTACCGCTGAAACTGAATACCCTATCCTTACCTACCCACCTATATATATCTACACACTGATCTCCTCTTACACTAATGAAGCAGCGATAAGAATCGTGTCGGGGGTTCCTAGATCACCCCTGTATGATAGCCAGAACGGGCATATCGTCGCAAGATCAAGATGCCGTCGGCTAGAAATACCAGGTTGCATTCAACCCCACCGGATAATGTCCCTGCTTCTTCCCATCGACATGTCCATTCTCGTCATCTAACCCGTTCCCGGCCACCGGCATCATATCATTTACTTACCGCTGGCTGACGATTGATGCGCATATCCGAACAACACCTTTTGGTTATAGATTCGCGAATAACACCGGTCGAGATGGGATCAAAGCCAGCCCCCCTTCTTCCTAACAGTGGGCCTCGGGAGAGCAGAGAGTTACCGATGCTCACGGCAAATCCGGAACAATGGCATACCTGGAATGGCATGTTTCTCGCCGAGTTGCGCGAGAGGGGGTTGATACATCACGTCTTACCCAACTCTCAGGAATCAAAGACTACGGGGGTTGACGATGACATCGGCGCCTCATGCTCCTCGGGAGAAAATCAGTCACATGGTCGTCTCGCGGTGATGCAGCTCCTCGAGCAAGCGCTGTCGCACGGTATGAGATGCAAGCTGCACGAGACGAGGTGGGACTACGCGCGTGAGAGCGACCCTGCGCACTTGTACAAGCTGTTGTGTGAAGTCGCGCCAGCTCCTCAGCACCCGGAACACAAACCAAAGTCTCCCTTGGAATCAAGGAACCTCACGAAGGAGCTGCTGCGAAATGAGATCGATCTTATCGAAACCCCGGACGAACTCGACTGGACTACAATCTCCATCCCCAGCCGTGGCAAAGACAGTAGCAACAAGACAATGTCAGGAACAGCGACACTTCAGACGGCAAAGCCACCGGCTCGAGAATCCATGCAAGACCGCGTAGTCCGCGTGAGAGCGGACCTCAAGGCCCTCAACGCATTCTACAACATTGCCAGCTCCCCGACGCGGTACGCCCGGCTAGAGGAATTCTACTCGGCCGAGCTCGCGGACCTGGCCGCAGCGCAGCCCTTCGAGACGTACGCGCCGGACGAGCGGGCCGACTACCTGCTGCTGCGGGGGTACCTCCGGCGGGCGCAGCGCACGCTACGGCTCGACCAAGCGCGCGACGCCGCGTTCGCGCCGTTCGTGGCGCCGTTCGCGGGCCCGCTGACGGAGTGGTGCGAGGAGCGGCAGCGCGCGCGCTCCACGGTCGACGGCCCGGCCACGGCGCGGCGGTTCCACGATGCCGCGGCGGCGGTGGCCGCGTGCGAGGCGCACGTGCGCGCGCACAAGGCCGAGTACTCCAAGGCGACGGGGTACCGGGCGGCGCGCGCGGTGGCCGCGCTCCGGGCCCACGTGGCCGAGGCGTACGGGTTCTACCGGGGCCACGACCCGCGCTTCGACTGGTGGGTGGCGGAGCCGTACGGGCGGCTCGACGGGGCGCTTGCGGGGGCGGTGGACGTGCTGCGCGAGGTGCTCGTGGGGCTGCGCCCCGGCGACGAGGAGACCATCGTGGGGGAGCCGATCGGGCGCGAGGGCCTGCTGACGGACCTCGAGGTTGAGATGATCCCGTACGCGCCCGAGGAGCTGCTGCGCATCGCGGAGAGCGAGTACGCCTGGTGCGAGGCCGAGATGCGCAAGGCGTCGCGGGAGCTCGGGTTCGGCGAGGAGTGGCGCGACGCGCTCGAGCACGTGAAGGACCTGTACGAGGAGCCGGGCGCGCAGCCCGAGTTCATCAGCATGCTCGTGCGCGACGGCGCGGCGTACGTCAAGGAGCACGACCTCGTGACGGTGCCGCGCGTCGCGGAGGAGGCCATCCGCATGTACATGATCTCGCCGGAGCGGCAGAAAGTGTCGCCCTTCTTCCTCGGGGGCACGTACCTGCAGGTGTCGTACCCGACGTCGGGCATGGCGCACGCCGACAAGCTCATGTCGCTGCGGGGCAACAACCGGCACTTTAGCCGGGCGACGGCCTTCCACGAGATGATCCCGGGCCACCACCTGCAGATGTTCGTGGCGGAGCGCAGCCCCCGGCGCTACCGGCACCTGTTCGACACGCCCTTCTTCGTCGAGGGCTGGGCGCTCTACTGGGAGATGGTGTTCTGGAACCGCGGCGACTTCTTCGTCAACGGGCCCGAGGACATCGTCGGCACGCTGTTCTGGCGCATGCACAGGTGCGCGCGCATTGTGTTCTCTATTAAGTTCCACCTCGGGCTCATGAGCGCGCAGGAGTGCGTCGATTTGCTCGTTGACTGGGTGGGCCACGAGAGGGCGACGGCAGAGGGTGAGGTCCGCAGGAGCTTCAACGGCGACTATTCGCCACTGTACCAGGCTGGGTACATGCTAGGCGCACTACAGCTCATGAGGCTGAGGGAAGAGGTGGTGGGCGAGGGGCCCGGAAAGATGGGAGAGAAGGAGTTTCACGATAGAGTACTGTGCGAAAACACGATGCCTATTGAAATGCTGAGAGCACTGTTGCTTGACAAGGAACTTACAGAGGACTTCAAGTCGGAGTGGAGGTTCTACGGAGACAAAGTGTGACCTTTATCCAGATATGCCCTATATCATTAAAGAAACGTAACCTTGATAACTTGGATGTGGTTGTCATTCGTGAAAGATATCGTCAGTGTCTTTCCGGAGCCATCGAGGTAGGGGTGAGCAACGCTGGCATAGACGAAACCTCCATCGATAGGATCGCTTGTAAAGACACTGACATCAGGTGTCCAGGGTCCCTCGGGTGAAGTCGCAGTTCGAAGCAGCACTTAGTTAGACAGATCAAGGGGCCTGTTTCTGGTCAGTGGCTCGCTCGTTTCTCTGTTTTTTGAAGATTCCACACAATATACCCCTGGATCTAACAGGACGGGAAGAGTCGGCGTACTCAAATGAACAAAGATGTAGCTCGAGTGGGGATCTTTGAAGGCCATCTCAGGGGCGCAATTCGTTGGTGGCTGGCACTCCTAGAGCCACCAATGCCCCTATAACGACTAACAATAGCCTAGGTATTCAGCATTTACGTGACTTGATATTGTATTAGTTCTTGATAGTAACAAAAAACGAGTGACTCTAACTTGGGCACAGACAGAGCTGGTAGTGATGCAACAAAGGAGCGCACTGCTCTGTAGCTGAAAGGAAGGATAGCCAGGATGTTGATGTATTCCAGTCCCTAGAACGGCACAGCATGCAAGCGCCCCATGCCTCCATTAATGTCTCTAGTACCTTACAGAAGTATGGGGGTTTCTCTGTAGAATGGAAAGGCCATACGGTTTTCATTTTATAGTAGTTGGCTCAGGGGTTACCTCAATTGTATCCATCAGGGAGCTTCGATGTTGAACACGACTTACAAGGGGCTGACTTACACGCCACACTCCGCTACATTGGGTATAACACAGGCGCCATTGACATCGATAGACCCCTCTTCCCCGGATTCCCCAGTATAAGTGCTTAAGCATGCTAAGACGGACCAAACCCTTAGCATTTGATCTTAAAAAGGAAATGGGAGAAATAGTAGGGGTATATTTAGGAGGTTGTATACGGTTGACCAGAGCGTAAAGTGTAAAAAAACGATTTTTTTATTAAACTTACACTTATTTTATAAATTTATATGGTAATATAGTATAAATCTGTAGTTTTTATGTAAGTAGCTAATAAAAATGCAGAGTTTAGTTTTATATTTGCAGTTTAGTTTATTTTTAGTTTTTTTTTTTTTTAAATAACTATTACTAGTATGTAATTGTTTTTTTTTTATGCTGCATTTTATATTATAGTAAAATAAACCTAATATTTATGTTTTTTATAATAATGCGAATTAAATAATGGTTATTTTATTAAAATATTTTTTAATTTTAGCATATTGTTATATATTAAGTTTATATAGTAAAGTATAATATTAATTATATGTATATAAACTTTAAATAACCGAAAACAACTTATTATAATTATATTTAATAACGCGCTGCTTTTATTTTAATAAAAGTAAGATAATTAAGCTTTAATTAAGGTTATAAAAAGCTTATTAGTTATAAATTTTATTGCGTTTATTTTAAGCGCTTTTAATATATTTTATATAAGCTATTATAATAATATTTAAAAAATTATTAAATTTAATAAAGTATATATAAAATTATATTTATTTATATAATTTTTTACAGTTAATTAATAACTTTTTATAAAATATTACCTATTTAATTAACTTTAAAAAGTTTTATAAATTAAATATAAAAATTACTATAAAGTTATAATTAAATTATTAATAATAATAGTTTATTATTATAAGCTATATTATATTTATATAAATTAATTTAAACTTATATAATTAATATTAAAGTTATAATTTTTTTAATTTATATGCTTATTATATTTATGTTTTTTTACAGTATTTTTATTAAGCTTATATAAATTATTAAGTATTTTTTACGGTTTTATTTTATTTTTTTATGTTAATATATATTTTTATAAGCTTTTATTTTTTATATAATTATTTATAATATTATATAAGTAAAAAAAAAATAATACAGTTTTTAATAAAACTATATAAACTTTTATAAGTTTTAACGTTTTTAATTTAAAATAACTTAAAGTTATTTTTAATAGTTTTATTAAAAAAATACTTAAATAAATTATTATATGCTAGTTTAAAAAGTAAACAGGTTAAATTAATAATAAATTAAATAAGCGTAAATTTAAAAAAGTTTTAATATTTAAACATAAGCGTGCGTATTATAATTAAAAGTTATATAAAAGTTAATAAATAAATTATAAAAAAATATAAAGTTAAGTTAAATAATATAAAAGTTTATAGCGTTTTTTTTATTTTTAAATAATTATATTAAATTATATAATTTAATATAGTAAGAATTTAAAAAATATTAAAGTTTTTAAAAGTTTTTTATATTTAATTAAACTTATATTTTTTTATATAAAATATTTTAAACTTAATTTTTTATTTTATATGTTTATATAATATATTTTATTTAATAATAAACTTTAAATAATATTAATTATAAATAATTTAATAATATTAAACTAATATAAAAATATATAATATTAAAGTAATTTTATATAATAAGCATAATATTATTATAATTGCTTATATTATTTATAGTTATTTATAAACTTAAAATATTAATTTATTATAAGTTAAATTAAAATTAAACTTTTATTTATTTATTTATATTTACGCATTTTATTTTAAATACGGTTTAAATAATAATAAATTATAGTTATAATTAATTTATAAAAAGTTTATTATTTTAATTATTTAAGTTAAATAAATTTATAAAAATAAAAATATTTTTTAACGCTTTAATTTTATTTAATTATAAAATTAATGTAATTAATTTTATGCTTATTTATAAAAAAAACAAGTTATTTTTAATATAATTAAGTAATTAAAACGCTATATTTTATATATATATATTTATTAAAATTAAATTAATATATTATAAAGCTTAATATATAATGTTTTTTACAAATATTATTTAAATAAAATCGTATAATATAAAAAATAAATTTAATAACGTTATAAAAAATAGTTAATATTAAAATTAAATTATATTTAATTTATAAATGCATATTATAAATTTAAATTTTATAAATTTAAAATTTACGTTAATATTAATATTTATTTACGTTATATTATTTAATTTTATTATAATATTTTAATTAAATTAACTTAGTTTATTTTTATATAATATATAAAAATTATTAAAAAATATAATTTTATATTATTTATTATTTACTTAAATTACGATAGTAAATTTTTATATATATTAACTGCGCATTATTAATTATTTTATAATATAAAGCTTTATTATTATATATACTAGTTATATAATACTTATAAACTTATATAAACATTTTTAACTTTATAAAAACGCGTTTAATATTAATTAAATTTATATATATTTATAAATAATTTATATTATAATAATAAGTTTTTATTTATTATTAATTAATTATTTATTTTATTTATATTATTTTATTTATATAATTATTAATTTTATAAAAAAAATATTATTAATTAATAAATTAAATTATAATAATTATAATTATATTAAAATTGTTTTATTTTTTAATAAATAAGTATTAGTTTATATAATTTTATATTATTATTTATTAATTTATATTAAAATTATTTTAACCGTTTAATTTTTATTTAAGTTTAAAAGCGTAATATTTTATTTAATAAAATTACGTTATTTTATGTTTATATGTTATAAATTTATAAAAAGTTTATTAATTTTATATGCATATAAAATAATTATTATATATATAAATAATTAAAACGTTTTTATATTATATTAAAAAAACTATAAAATTTATATTATTAATTTAAATTTAATATAATTATTAATTATTAAATTTTATTAAATATAAATAAATAAGTAAAGTTTAAGTGCGTGTTAGATTTTAATAGTATTAATTTTAATTAATACTTATTAGTTAAAATAATAAATTTATATTATAAATATTTAAAAAAAATAAATAGTATTTTTATTAAAATAAGTTCTAGTATTTACAATAAGTTTTATTTAAAATAATATTTTTTTTTATAAAAGCATTTAAGTAAATATAAGTAAAATAAGTTAATATTTTTATTATATAAGTTTAAGCAGATTAAAAAAAGCTAGGTTTATATAAAATAATTATTATATAAACATAATATTAACGTAAAAAATTTAAATAATATTAAATTAAATAATAAAATAAATAATATAATTTAATAAATAAAGATTTAATTTATTTTAATTTATATAAGTTTAATTAAATAATATATTTAATTATTTATATGTTTATAATTTATAATATATATATTTAATCTTATATTATTTAATATATTATATTTTTATTTTATAAGCATTAATTTAAATTATAATAAACTTTTTTTATTATTATGCTTTTTTTTTAACTTTAATGTTTTTTTATTTAATTTTAATTATTTTTTTTATATTTTATTTAATTTTAATTACTTTATTTACATTTTTTTTAATTTTAATTTTTTTATTTATTTTTTACTTTAAAATTTATTTAATTTTTTTTTAATTTTAACGCGTGATTTTATTTAAATTTTATTATTAACGTTTAATATAAATAATAAATTGCTTTTATTATTATTTAAGTTAAATAGTATAAGTTTATTTAATTACGAGATTTTTTTAAATTAAGGTTTTATAATAATAATTAAATGCAGTAAATTAAAATATATATTTTTATTAGCTTTTTTAAAACTAAATTTTTATTTTATTTTTTTAATATTAACTTTTTTTTATTAAATTTAAGCTTAATAATTATAGCGTGCTTTTTATTATTAATAATTATATTAATAAATTTTTATTATTTTTTTATAGTTTAAACTTAATGTTAAATTTTATAAATAAATAATTAATTAATTTAATATAATTAAAGTATATTAATTAATTAATTAAAAACGTAATTAACTGTGTAAATTATATTTTTTTTAATGTTTTAATTATATTATATTAAACTTTAGCGGTTATTTTAAAATAATATTTATTTAAATATAAATAAAGTTTTATTTTAATATAAAATTTAAATATATTTATATTATTAATTATATAGCTAAATTTTTATTTACATTAGTTTTTATTATATGCGCTTTTAAATATAATAACTTTTAAAACGTATAATATAAACAAGGTTTTAATTATATTTAATTGTTTAAGTTTAATTAAACTTAATTAAAATAGTAAGTTAATAAAATTAATTAAAATAGCATTATTATTATTTATATTAATATAAAATTAAGCATTATAATTAATATATAATTTTTATTTAAAATGTTTTTTTATAATTTTTTTATAATATTTTATGCTTTTAAAATAATGTAAAAAAATATTTTTTATTTTAATTTAAATAAAGTAGTTATTTATTATATTAACGTTATTTAAGTTTATATAAATTAAAAAAACATTATATAAATTAAAAAAATATTATATAAGTTTATATAAATTATTTTTTTATATGTATAAATTAAATTAATTTTAAATAATATGTATATTTATAATTATATTTTAAAGTTTATTATGCTGCAAATTAAATAAAAAAAAAATTTACATTTAAGTGGTTTAGAATATGGTGCATTAGGGTATACCTAGTTATGAAAAATCGTTTTTTTACACTTTGCGCTCTGGTTAACCGTAGTTGTAGGAATGATGTAGAGCTAAGTCTCTAGTACAGTGAACGCTACCAATTTATAAGGGTGCCACATTTCCCTTAACCACTCGGCCATTCACCCACTTATCGTGACAGAGCTCACGATAGCATCGCTGACTTGAATCCTGGCTTTCGACAATCGTGTCCCTTGTCTTCCGCAAACAATTCCCACTTGTATGCCACTGAAATCTATATACGTCCTGTGTACTCTTTGCTCCCGTAATACCATCTACCCGTATTCCATTCGACTCGTCCCAAGGTCTCTATCGTCGGCGATCAATCCATACCGGCCTCCATGTCTCCGACAATGGCTCCTCGGCGTATGCTCTCGAGGTCGGTAGTCTAGTTGGCGTCTTAATTTCGTACGTGATGATAATACCGTGGCTTGATTGCAACAGACGGCTGCGTTGTGGTCTTTCAGTGCATTTCGTATGGCTTCTGTACAAGGGAATAGTTCGAAATAATCTTTAATAAGTCTTCAATTAACAAATGTCATTTTCAATGGGAGGGCTTTTTTTCCCCAGGTGGTCCTACTCTCATCACCAAAATGATCAATAAGAAATGGTAAGGGTATATTTGGGAGGTTGTAGGAATGATGCAGAGCTAAGTCTCTAGTACAGTGAACGCTACCAATTTATAGGGGTGCCACATTTCCCCTAACCACATTCTCTCCTTTTCGGTACTAATATTATGCATTCATAACCATCGTTAAGAGAGTACCATAGTGTTTAGTGTTTGGATGGCAATGCATGTAGTGTATTTAACTGAGACAAAATTGTATCTTATCCTCAAATTCCTTGAAAAAATATCCGGCATAGACCGAGACTGATATTTGATTTCAGCAACATCCAATAAAGGTATACCCTAGGAATACCTAGATACCGAGAAGTTGACACTGATAAATACCCTTGTTTAAAGAATACTCAGTACTTACGTACTAAGTACTTGCACTTCTTATATTTGCGACATTCGGGGCTCACATATGCCGATATCTACGGGTCCACCCGTATTACCTGATTTCAGGTACCATCTGCCCCTCCAAGTTAAGCCGATCAACGGCCGGGGCGCGTCTTATCAGCCAATGTCGCCCTCTAATTGCCCCTTATCAGCCGGCCATACAACCTTCCATCCGTATATATATAAATATAGACCGGTCTCTGTCCCCCTTTCTCTTTCCTCTTCCACTTATACGATATATATTCATGAAATAATACGAAAGTTGAAGAGAAGGTATACAATCATTTAACTTAACCTACTTGATTTGTTCTATCTAGGTATTCAATACAAATACCCCGTGCTTTACGTCTTCTTGCTTAACACTTTGAGCCCGAGTCTACTGAACACGCACGATTTGCGAAACCACGACTGCAATGGAGAAGATGGAGTACAAGCAGCAGCAACAGCAGCAGCAGCCGGCGCCAAAGCCACGCCTCATCATCCACGGCGGCGCCGGCAACATCTCCCGCAAGACTATGACGCAAGAGAAATACGCCGAGTACCGGACTGCGCTCCTCGAGATCGTAAGTCTTCCCCCCCCCATTTTCCTCTTGTCCTCTATTCCAACCCCTCCCCCAACCATATAATCCTCACCACCTCTCTCTCTTCTCAGGCAACCCGCACGAATCAGTACATGAGCAACCCCAAACACATCACCGGCGGCGGTACCATCAGTGCCCTCGACATCGCCACCCACGCCGTCACGCTCCTGGAGAACAACCCGCTCTTCAACTCGGGCCACGGCGCGGTGTTCACGCGCGACGGGATCAACGAGCTCGAGGCCTCGGTGATGGTATCGCGCGGCTTCGCGAAGCGGGGCGTGGGTGTGACGGGGCTGCGGCGGGTGCGCAACCCCATCCTCCTCGCCAAGGCGATGCTCGAGCACGGCGACGCCGACCTGCGGCACAACGTGAGGCGGCTGGGCGCCGCTAGCACCTCCTCGGGGATGGGGGGAGCAGAAGACGGAGAGGATGAGGCGAGAGACGTGCCCTCGGCACAGGGCCACACTCTCCTGCACGGCGCTACCGCTGAGATCCTCGCCCGCCGGTACGGCCTCGAGTTCGTGGAGCCGGCCTACTTCTTCACGCAGAAGCGGTGGAACGAGCACGTGCGGGCGCTCGAACGCGAGAAGAACCAGGGCTCCTCGACGGCGGCCACGTGGAGCGCGGATGAGTACCTGCCCCAGGGCACGTGCGGAGCCGTGGCTCTCGATGCCGACGGCGTCGTGTGCGCCGCCACCAGCACGGGAGGCATGACGAACAAGCTCACGGGACGTATCGGCGACACGCCTATCGTCGGCGCGGGGTTCTGGGCCGAGGAGTGGACCGAGGCGGGTAGCTCGTCATCGTGGGCGTCGAGTATCAAGCGGTACTTGAGCGTTCCGGGGCCGGCCGTGGAGCTGTCGTCCAGCTTGCGGGGTCTCTTGGCCGACTGCTTGCCGACACCCTTTGTGTACACGCCACTGACACCACAGCGGAGCGAGTTTTCCGGTCTGCAGACGACGCGCGCGGTCGCATTCTCGGGGACCGGCAATGGGGATTCGTTCCTCCGGATATCTGCCGTGAGATCGGTGGCTGCGGCTGCGCGGTGGGGCGGGCTGCCCGGAGCGCAGGCTCTAAACAGGATAGCAGGGCGGGGAGGGGAGCTCGAGAAGAGCGCCGGCGACAGGTGGGGGAAGACAGGAGAGGGTGAGGGAGGCATGATTGGCATCGAATACGCTGTCACGCGAGACGAGTCGGGCCAGATTGTCGATGTGAGGTCCGCGATTCTGCAAGACCATAATTGCGCAGGCATGTTTCGGGCATGGATCAATGACAATGGCGAGGCTGAGATGCGAATTTGGCACCCTGAAGATTAACGACAGCACCTATAAAAGGGGCCGAGCTTTGTTTAAAGCAGACCGTGCAACTGATATGCTCTGATATAAGGGAGCGAGTACTATATACCCGATTAGCGTTCGAGACTTGTCAGATAGAACTTAGGTTATAGATAGCGAAGATGATGCAAGTAGGCAATCATTCATGATTAGTATATAAATTGGCAGATAGATGGATGGCCCCATCTCGCAAGGCCTATATGGCTCCAGGTATACACAGAATAGTCACCTGTCCCAAGAGCCGTCTATTTTACACGTCGAATTTTTGTTCCCCTGCTAGGCATGCAGGTCTGCAAAGTCCGCCAATATCCCGAGTGATATATACATGAACCGAAAGGAAATGCCGTGGTCATCAGTAGGAAGGAGTAGAGTGTTTCGTCGCATCGTCCGAATTTTTATCTAGGCGAAAGCCTTGTTTTCGTTCGGAGGCGGTTGTGGTACCTTTTTGTTGCAGTCAGTTTCACATGCCAATAGCAGCCAACGTAGGTACATAGGGAGGGGAAAATAGATGGAAGATAAGGCAAGTCCTTAGCACTGACCTCTAATTTTGTCGATCCTGCCAGCATCCTCTGGAATCCAATGCCCACCCCCTCGATGACAGCTAGGAGTACGGCACAGCCGATAGCACCGTTTCTTGCCGCTTTGTAGCCACCTCGAATGGCCAACGAACCACCCGTGAAGAATCCGGCAACTAGGGAGCATCCAGAGTCAGCACTCAAAGCACGAAAAAGTCGTAAAGATTAATACGAGTTATGCAATATGGCGCCATTAGGGTCTAGTTTTGACTTAGGCCATGACATGAACGAGTTATACAACTTACTGATGGCGTTCCACGGGTCTTCCTTCTTTCTGATTCCCTTCACAGCGCAGTCAAATGTGCTGAATAGGCCACCCCAAACACCAAAGTTGCCTCCGAGCACCGGTGCTCTCGCCTTGATCGCAGTCATGGCACCTAACCGCCTCTCGCCCATGGGGCTGTTTCGGAATCCCTTGATGCCGTGCCATATGGTTCCTCCGATAGCCTAGGAGCACAAAGGTTAGCTAGAGCACTCCGGGTGTCTGGTATATGTGTCTAGTGGAAACCACATAGGCGCAAGTACGGAGGCCAGGCCAAGGATTACGACACGATGCGAGATTATGGGCTTTTCGTAGACGTACCCCCATAGCGAATGCACCACCAAAGTCATTGAGAATAACCCAGGGGCAGGGATCTCGCGTGTGATCCATTTCGATATGATGGTTGTTGGGACAGAAGACGGGAACGGCGGGAGAAGTTCAAGGAAGATTGTGTCGATGCTGTCGTTGTTGTCGTCGTCGTCGTCGTTGTCGTTGTCGTGATGGTCGTGATGGTCGCAAACGGAACAGAAGGATTGGACAATTTCGTGTCTGGCTGCACCTGAGGAATTGAAGTGTATTTCTCAAGTACACGTGCGGTGTGTCGTGCTGATCGTCAGGGTTGGGCAGGTGAAGAAAGTCGGCTGTGGTCGCAATCTGGAATCCAACTTGGGGCGATAATAATTTTTTTAATGCCGATGACGCTGGAGGATAAAGGTGGATCGATGGGATGGGACTTGGGAGAAAATTGGTTATCGTGCATTGACCATGTTGGATACTACCTCCCCAGGCACAACCTTCAGACTCCATGTCCGGGCTTCGCTTAGGTAATGAATTAGTGGACCCTATACGGATCAATGAAGTTAAACGCGATAGACGCACGAACGCGGGCTATCCCCATGCCACGTCCCGCTATCTGCACCTCTCTCTTCCTTATCCGACATCGGCTTCCGTGAATAAGGTTGTGGCATCAATAAGTACTTAAGTAGTATGACTTCTCTTGGTAGTATGTAACAGAACCATGCTCTACACTCTACACATGGCAAGCATGGGTCAACCAAACAACATCCAAATTTTGGCTTGTTGGCGGCAGATGACAAGTTTAGCACCGGATGATGCAATCGGCCTAAGAACCCCTTTTATTGGTATCCGCAGGGAGCATAATATTATAAGACTGTCTAGGTATATCTACCAATGTAATCAACGCAAACCGTCACATAACTAGGAGAAAAGAAAAAAAGCACATAGTGAAGGCCTCATATGCGGTCTTGTGCTGCATTATCAGCCAGCCCAGTTTATTAAGAGGCCGAGACAAACAGACGCAGGCATCCTGAGTTGCTGTAACTATACCCATGGAAGGTACCGTGTCAGGGAGAGAGAAACAAGAAGAGAGAAACGAAAAATTACCCCTTAGTTAGATCTTGGGCTGTGTGTATCACGCAATTGGGCGGATCGTGCCTTACACCGACAAAACCGACCAGCCAATGGAATGACTTGGTATTGATGCTGAATGTCGGCTACCGTATGGCCTTGACGGTTATCGTTGACAGCAATACGCTGCTTATAAAGCAGGACGATGTCGCCCTCCTCCCATAGGCCCTCGCCCCCTTTCCTTTCTCTTTTCTTCCCAGGGCCAATCCTGTCTCGCCAGTAATCGTATTCGACTGATTGACGAAACTGACCTGCTTTTAATTAACTGGTCAGGTGGTCCGACTTCCTGTTCCTGGTATCATCACGACAATGGGGTTCAACGAGCAGAGGAACGGTTGCATGGGCTGCCAGAGGATCGAGGCGGCTGAAGCGTCGAAGAAAGTTCATATCGTCAACGATACATGGACGCCCCCAGGAACGCCGCCGCCGACCGTTGATAGCGGAGACAACGTTGGGTGTAAGTCAATTACCAAGTTTTAAGTTATGTTGAAGTGTGTTGTTGCTGTTGTTGCTTTTGCTTTTATTTATTCTCTTAACTTTGTACCCCTTTTCTGAACACCAGACATACGAACCCCTCCTAGCCGTGTAAGTGCTCAGTGGTACCTAGCTGGTTTTGGTTCTAGCTACCCAGACTAGGCAACTGATGAGAAGCTCCCCCAAAGCTCCTCCTACCGGATCTGGTCAGGCCCCTTAGCTGATTTGGTGGCCAGAGTGGAACTTGGAGGGGAGCGGAAGCTCAGCTACACAGAAACCTTACACTTGGTAGTGTAGAGCCAAGCACCTGAAGGCGGGACCCCGCCTTCTGCTATTAAGTGCGACACTAGGGTACACATGTACCTATGTACCTACCTAAGCTACCCCACATTTTACTTTTACCAATTACGTGCCTGGCAGTCAATTTAGCTTTTAGTTGACAGCTGTCTAACTGGCCCCATCCGGCACCGTTGGTCCTTCTACGTACTTTTGTACAGAATATCAATCCAACACACACCATCTCCATTTTCACTTCTCCATTTCGCTGATCTTCTCTTGTCTCTCCCTTTCTTTTTGGCATCTACCTAGTGTCGGTTCACTCCACAATTGCACATTATCTCGAAGGGAAGCGCTATTTTATCACGGATTCGGATTTGGATTTTCCCAGGCCATGATTCATCTTACAGCCGACTAATCACTAATCAGCCATGCCCTCAGCGTCCACCGCCGCTCCTGTAGCTCCCTCTCCCATCCTCGAGGTCCCTCCGCATACCACCCCCGAGCTCTACCACAGTCTCAAGCATGATAGTTCCGTTCTGGCCCTCGTTGTCGGTAAAGACAGCATATATGCCGGTACCCAGAATGGAGAGATAGTCGTATGGTCCCTGGGCACATTCCAGAAGACTCATCACATACAAGCTCACAAGCGGAGTGTCATGTGTCTGTTCATGTCCGAAGACGGCTCCCTATTGTTCTCGAGCGCCAGCGACCCCATTGTTAATGTGTGGTGCCCTGCTACCATGGGCCGGCTTTGCGAGATATACAGTACCAACGATTCCTTTGGTGACATCTTTTCTGTCGCATATTCCTCCCAGTACGATACCGTATACTATGGCGCCCAGAATACCTCCATCCAGTGGGTTACTCTAAAGGATTCCGAACGACGCACGACACATGACTCGCCGAACCATCCTGATAGAAGAAATCATCGCTTCTTCGACTCTAGAGCGGTGGGCGGCACGAGCACGCCCCGGCCCACCGATAATCGTTACGATTTGATACCACGGTCCGAGGCTGTACTCGAGACGGACAAGAGAGCCAACAAGATGTATGCCCATTACGGATACGTCTACTGCATGATCATGACCAAGGGAACCACGGCGGAAGCTGAACCTGATGAGGATGTCTTGATATCCGGTGGCGGAGATGGGACCATAAAAGCCTGGAAGCTGGGCGGGCGAGAGATCGACCTCGATGGCTACGAGACTGGTATCCAAGAAATCATGGTTCTTGGAGAGGAAGACGGCAACTCAGTCATGTCACTGGCTGTGGATGGGTCATTTTTATACAGCGGCAAGCTTCACGGTGTTATCGAGCTCTGGGACCTGGATACCAAACAAAAGCTGAGGGTTATCAAGGCTCACAGAGGTGATGTCATGACCCTCCAGATGGGATGGGGATACTTGTGGAGTGCAGCACGCTCAGGCACTGCTTCCGTAAGCCAGAAGATTTCACCACGCCGCACCTATGCCAGGTACTAACATGGAAATAGAAACACAGCACTGTCCATTATGGGGATTTCCTGCAAGACGAGTCCCAGAACGTGAGCCAGAAGTATCAATGCCTGACGCGTTGGCAGGCTCATGATGGGAAGATCCTCTCATCTGCAGTAACTACCTATGAGGGTAACCAGTTATACATCACAGGAGCCAACGATAACACCATCTCGGTATGGCTCCTCGAAAGCCAGTCCACGATAGAAGAACCCTCGGAGGAGCATCACGAGGATATGATGATCACGTCGCTTCGCGAGTTTGTATCTTACAAGACCATATCATCCCGTCCGGAGTATGCTGAGGATTGTCGCCGCGGAGCTACTTTCCTCCGCACACTCTTCAAGAAACTAGGTGCCGATGTCGAGATGCTTAGCGCAAACGACACACTGCATCCTGTTGTATTGGCCAAGTTTACAGGAAAGTTTGAACCAGCTGAAAAGCGAAAGAGAGTCCTATTTTATGGCCACTACGACGTGGTCCCAGCTGATACTAAGAATGGAAAGTGGGAGAACGATCCCTTCCAGCTGAAGGGAACCAACGGATACCTCTACGGACGCGGAGTCAGCGACAACAAGGGACCCATAATGGCTGCTCTATACGCCGTCACGGACCTCATGCAAGCCAAGTCCCTGGATTCAGATATTGTTTTCCTAATTGAAGGCCAAGAAGAGTCCGGATCCCGCGGGTTTGAGGAGACCGTGCGAAAGCATAAAGACCGTATCGGCCATATCGACTACATCCTTCTAGCTAACAGCTACTGGCTGAATGACGATACCCCTTGCTTAACCTACGGTCTGAGAGGCGTTATGCATGCCACAGTTTGCGTTGAGTCGAAGAACCCTGATCTTCATTCTGGTGTCGACGGCTCTTACATGGTTAACGAGCCGTTATCTGACCTTATGATGTTATTAACCAAACTTAAAGGGCCCCGAAACCGCATCATGCTTCCAGGTTTCTATGATGGGATTTTACCCCTGACAGCTGAAGAGGAAGCCCGATATGATGATATACTGTCTGTACTTACAGAGCAGACAAACGGCGGCGTATCAGCGGAAACCCTCAAGGCGAGTTTGATGGCCCGCTGGCGAGAGCCAAACCTTACCCACCATAAGGTGAAGGTGTCGGGTCCTGACGGAAGTTTGATCAGTAGTCATGCGAATGCTACAATCAGTGTAAGGCTAGTGCCTGGGCAAGAAGTAGAGAAAGTGACCAGCTCTCTCACCTCCTTTCTCGAATCCGAGTTTAACAACCTGGAGTCGGATAACAAGCTTAGCATTCAAATCGACAACCAAGCTGAACCGTGGCTAGGCGATCCTAGCGGCTACATCTTCCGTACCCTTGAAAAAGCTGTTATACGAGCGTGGGCGCCTCTATTCTCAGGCACAGCCAAGGGCGAAAACAATTGTGCAAGCGAAGAGAACGGGCACAATGATGGGGGCGCGAGAAGCGGGATGCCATCCAGTGGATCTTCACCCAAACTCCGCGCGCCTCTTTATATTAGAGAAGGGGGCTCTATCCCCGCTATCAGATTCCTAGAAAAGGAATTCAATGCCCCTGCCGCACATCTCCCATGCGGACAGGCCTCCGACTCAGCCCACCTCGACAACGAGAGACTTCGAGTCGTTAATATGCTCAAAAGTCGTGAGATTTTTGGTTATGTGTTTAAAGAACTATAAAAGCGAGTAGCACATCCCGGATGGGAGTTTTTTTGCTGTTGGAGGACCGTACAATGAAAATATCGCTAGACCTGCGACATACGTAGGAAGGGGGATATATGCCTAAGGCTTAGCAAATAAAATAGATTGGCATCGGGAGTTTTATTTATGGTGGCTGAAATAGACTTAAGCATTAGTAGAGATACCCAAATTCGCATATTGGACATCTTGGTTTTTTTTGTTTGTTTTTTTCACTACCTATAGGCAGCATGTTGAGCTTAATGCGGAAATTGGTAGAGTGATAGACTTATACTCGCTCGAATGGCGAGAAGTGCATTATGGTGGACAACCAAGGAATCAAAGCTTAAGAGGTAAAATGGGAAGACAACGGCATATGTACATGTGGAAGAAAAGGAGCTTCATGGATTTGGTGCGCGAGGCTTCCGGTTTGTACCTGAGTTCTTCAATGTCTAGGTATCTTAAAAAGAGCAACATGGAGCCATTCCTTCCTCTCCCTGAATCACAGTTTCCCAGTTCATCCATCATTCCTCCCCTCCCCTCCCCCGGCTCAGCTCCTGTACCCGCGCCCGGAAAGCCGGAGCCAGGTCGCGGGATTTGGGCTCGAATACTGGTCTAAACTCCTCACCCCTATCCCTATGCCTATGCCTATCCCTATCCTTATCCTTATTACTGCTATTCGCCTCTTCCTGCCCCTGTTCCTGCACCCGAAGCCGACGCTGACGCCGCACGCATGGCCACAACGACGTGCACCAGCGCCAGCCCGATCGCCACTTCGATGACGGCGGCGGTAGTAGTGAAGAAGAAGAAGAAGACGACGAAGGACGGGAGCGTCCGCGCTCCGGATCCCGGAGCACCCGTTCCCGGAGCCCCTTTGTCCCCGGCCGGCGCGGCGAACGGCTTGTGCGTCTTGGCCTTGCTGGTCTTCCGCCCTGTGCGCCGCGTCTGCTGTTGTTGTCACGGTGCGCCCGCCGTCGCCGCCGCCGCGCATTCGCGTCTCTATCTCTGCGCCTATACCTGTATCTGTCCCTGAAGCCCCCGTACCGGTCGCGCCGCGGCGGGACGAGCGGGGGCGGTGTCGCCCCAGCGGAAGAGCAGGAGGAAGAGAGAGGAGAGGGAGAAGGAGTGGGGATGGAGGGATTGTCGCGGGCGGTAACGGTGCGGGCGATGGTGGTGGTGGTGGTGGGAGTAGGGGAAGAGAGAAGGGGAGGACGAGCGCGAGTCGCTGCGGTAGGGGTAGGACTGGATCGTGGGGATGCCGCGCTCTATGGGGGAGATCGTCGCCGGTGCTGATACCGGTCGTTGGGGTTGTCGCCTGATCGCCGTCGTCCTTGGCGAGTTTCTCCCCCGTTCGGGGGCGAGGGATGGGTGGTCGTGGATGGGCGTCGTTGGGGGTGCTGCTTCGGCGAGGGGGAGGGGGTGCAGGGCGTTGTTGCTGTTGCCGTTGCTGTTGTGCTGGGCCGGGTGTGGGCGTGGGGGAGGGGGGAGAGTGGCGCGGATGGCTACGCGTGTAGGTGGATGATGAACGTAGGGGGACGTTATCTGCGACTTCGCCGCCTCCTTCTTCTCCTGCTCCTCCTTCTCTCGTTCTCCCACTGGTGCCGCCCATGCCGTTGCCGTTGTGGCTTCTGCCACCGCTGCCAATACCGTTTCCGCCTCTCATCCATAGCTGCCCCCGGGTTGAATCGACGTCCGCATTCGAAGAAGAAGATGACGGCGACGACGAATTTGAGCCTGTGGCATCGTAGTAGACATTATCGTCCCCATTATCCGCGGCATGGAGACGACGATTTTGGGGGAGAGGTGGGGCGTAGTTGTATGGGAGACGTCTCGACTGGAGACGACGCTCCTCGGCAGCGAAGCTCTGGGGGCTATTCCGGGAACTTGTGCTATTTTTGCGGCGCGATTGGGCATTCCCTGCATCTGCGAACGTGTTGAGAGCCTCCCTCGGTGCGGGCACTCCATCTAATTCAACTATTCGTGTTGGCTCGGGAGCAGGCTCAGAAGTCGATCGACTAGGATTTAATGCCGAAGCCTGTCGTTGGAGCGGCCTGGACGGTATGATTGTAGATGCAGAAGATTCGCGTTGTGTTGGAAAGGCAGGGCGAGGCGTCTGCTCTCTCCAAGCCTCGTTCCCTTGCACCTCTGTATTTCGATCGACGCCTGCCCTGGCGTTGAAGGCGGTGTCATCACGTGGATTGGAGGCCGAGAGGGTCGAGAATCCCCTGGATGATCTGATCTCGGATTCTAGAAGAGATGGTAGTATTACGAAACATTAACTTCCTATCTCACGATCCTTACTATGGACGGTAGGTCTTGTAAGCACATACCTCTACGAGATGCCGGTCGTTGTATGACAATCTTACCGCCGTCCGAGTATTTAATTGTGATAGAGCTCCGTTTGTGGTGGATTCCTTGGTCGGGGCCATCGGCGCTGGTGCGCCGGGTATGAGAGGAAGTGGACATCAATATAGAGATATACGCCTTGACTAGATAGAAAAACGGTAACGAGATATAATCTGTCTTCAGGGTATATAATTCTGTTGGCCTAAATATCCAGGATTTGATGAGAACTCAATGATGAGCGCAGCTTTTATTAATTCTCTGATCACTTAAAAGTAAAATAGTAGCTCCCTTTGACGGACACATGGTGTCCAGTTCCTTCTACTCCAATAGTTGTCTAAGTCTTATGTCGGCGTTTGTTGTTGTCAAAGCAAATGGTGATACTCAGAGTGAGACAAGGTAATATAGATAAGTTTAATTTTGTTAACCTAGTATGAATGAATTTCATGTTTACCTAGATAAACCTATTGGTTATTCTTTCTACTACATACCTAGGTAGGTAGGTAATTAATGTCTACATTATTATCAAAGAGCTGCTCCTTTTTAGCATTATGCTGCATGTTCAACCCTTGAGCTTGTAAACGAAGTGTCGCTGGTATAAAATGGCTAAAGAGATCTTTGGTGTTCCTTATCTATTACCAAACAAGACAATCGGTTTATCATTATGCAAAATCGCGAGATCTCTTTCCAAAAAAAAAAATTTTACTTGTGAGACGAAACATACATGTAAAGATAGAGTAGAATTTGGTGGCTAGATGCGACCAAGAGGATCATTATACACCTCCATATAATATATTGTTAGAAAAATAGTTGCGGTACATGTTATCGTGATTCACAAGGCTATACATACATCCTGGAGAATAAAGAGGCTATTATCGTGTATCAATAAGGCCAAATAGAACCCCAGTGGTAAGTTTCCCGTACAGCAACTACTAGGCTAACCTACATTGTTTATTAAACCTATCCTACATGCTTCATGATAACAGCATTATGTAACATTAGTACATGCTCACGGAGTTATGAAATATTTTAGTTCTACAAAGAATTGCCTGCAGAGGTGGTAAATCTCCAATCTATATACTTATGGCTTAATTACTAACCTATACTGTTTGCAGCACAACAAGATGATGTTTTTTCTCGTCCAATGATGTATTTTATGTCATCCCCCTTTGCTTATTATCTGACCTAGCCTCCGCCCTCTATGATGACTCTATGCAAGTCGCCTTACACATTGGCTTTTCCTACGCCACCATAGTGAATAAGAATTATAATGCTCGTCAGAGTGGGCTCTGCAGAAGGATCTTGTATGACAGAACCCGATAACAGAGCATGCTATAGCTCGTGACCCTTTTAGCAGGCAATCGTCATTCGAGATACTGCACCCCTTTTAACTCCCACTTTTCAACTACTTGTTTTCCTCAATCCATAGCCATTAGCAAATAGTGTCGCGCAGATAGCTATAACTGCAAATGCTGTAGAGGCGGCGAAGGAGTATCGAAGCCCTTCATAGTACACCATTCGCGCTTTAAGCTGGACATCTGGCGGAAGTTCGCGCAGGGCTTCGACCGAGTGACGGATGGCGTCTATCACCTGAATAGACGTTCGTTATTAGCATTAAAAGTTCGTGTACTCGTGTTTGTAACGATATAAAAGGGTCATACTGTCCATTTATCTGGTACGTCGCTCAAAGCATCAGGAAGCCGGATGCTGAGCGTGGTCTGGACGACTGCAGAAGTGATGGACACTCCCCAAACCGTGCCAAGAGATCTTATAAGATAGACAGTCGATGCAGACACCGCATGGTCTAGACTCGGGTCAGAAAAGGCCTTGACGTGCTGATCTTTCTGATAACCAACCTGCGTGTTCAAACGTCGCGAGCGAGGTGAACAAGATTCCGGGGTAGATGATACCTTGGCCTAGGTTCGCAGGGAAGATATAAACATAGTACTTCCAATTAGCATCCCTGAATTTCAGAGATGTTACCAAGGCGTTTCCAATAGCCATCAAAACAGCACCTATCCGGACAAGTGTTATGAGCTTTCCCCATCGTGACATAACGACACCAGCAATTAGGCCTCCTATAGGGGTTGCGAGCGATGGTATCGCAAGACGACCGCCGGCTGTGGTGGCAGAGTCTAGTAATACGACTTGAAAGAATAATGGTAGCATGAAGAGATACTAAGATAACTTTAGTCGGCGATTAACATGTCTTTCCTGCCGAGAATTACTTACAGCATAGGCAGAGAGTCCAGCACATACATTCGCTAATTGAATTGTTACCGGTAACTTTCCTTTGAGCATACGGAGAGGGATTACGGGTATAGCCGACGTCTTTGCTTCAACAAGAAGAAAGAGACCGAGGAGAATGAAACTTCCAATTAGCGATCCGATGACCCATGGACTATCCCATGGTAATTCGTTGCCACCCAAACTCAACCCAACGAGCTGTGTGGAGATGGCTACGACAAGTAGCAATGCTCCTGAGAAATCAACCCTTTTCCAGATTTCTTGGAAGCTCGTGCCTCCGACCAGGTCGTGTCGCGGGTTCTTGACAACCATCCAGCCAAGAACCAAGGCGACCATAGATATTGGGACTTGCTGCTTCTTATTAGAATCATATGGCATACGAATTTGACCTTGCCACCTACCAGAAGGAAACACCATCTCCATCCGATATTATCGGCAATTGAGCCCCCAAACGAGGCGCCACAGATAGCACCAAAGCCAAACATGCCGTTTTGGAGAGCCTGATACATCCCTCGCTTTCGGAAGGGAATCATATCCGAGTTGACAATAGTTGCTGAGAACTAGTAAGCGCGAAGTCATAACCTTCAGATCGGAGAATTACTGACCCATCGTCATGAGCCCACCTCCCCCAAAGCCAGTCAAGGCTCGCATGGAATTGAGTAAGACTATGTCGTTAGCAAGTCCACATCCTAAACATCCCAGGGCAAATGTGATCGTTGAGATGAAGAAACATATGCGACGGCCAAATATATCAGACACACGACCGTAGAGTGGCTGAAAGGCAGTGCTCGTCACAAGGTATGAAGTGGTCAGCCAAGATGCAGTGTTCGTAGCATCAAACTCGGAGCTGATAACTGCATAGGTGGCGGCTGTGATAGTCCCATCGAAGCCATAAAGGAAGACATTGGACATGATGGCTATCTCAATCCAACCAAAATGTCGTGGTGGTACCCAGTTATCTTCAGGAGGAGGTGAACCCAGCAAAGGCTGATGTTCCCCCGTCCCAGGTTCGTGAAGACTGCTTCCTCGAGGCAAACCTCTCTCGCCTCCATCGGGAACAAGATGTGCACCGCGCATAGTCGCTGGTGATGTCCTAGGTCCGGTCATGGCAACGAGAAAAAACTATATACTTCAATGTGAAAGAATGAAGTATAATAAGTTTTAGAAGGATATGAATAATTCGTTTATCTATGGAGATTACTGCTGTTGCGTAATGGAGAATATCTCTTCACTGGAGAATTTCCTCGGCAATGAATGAAAATTCGATCTTGATTTGTGCATAGTTACTAGTAAAATAGGTACCTTGCATTTGCATAGAGTTGAAAATCGGGTGTTATCCCTACCTCTGCCAGTCCACCATACGTACATCTGGTCCATGGCTCGGTAATCCAGCATCATATAATTCCACCTAGACTAAACTGATATTGCTCGCCTCAAAGCATTCTACTATGCTGACTCAGACCGGTTGTCTGTCCACATTATGATTTTGGATAGACCGGGCTGTCCCTGATCGTCCCAGGAACGCAAGGATAGATCGTTGGAGCTGTTTCTAGGAACGAAGGCTCTTGTCGGGGATTCGCTGCACCTCCAACATCAATCGTGAGAAACCTTGTATCGCTAACAACTAAGGTTCAGGGTCAATCGACCTAGCTAAGTACTTGGAAGGATCCTGCATCAAGTGGAGATTCTTTAGACGAATAGGGATGGCATAACATCACGCAATAAGGGACACCGTTATTCTGATTACAACTATTGCCGCGAGTCGGCGTAATTAGTTGCATATAATGGTCGAATAGAAACTTAGAACGCTGTGTATAGCTACATTGGACTCTGTGAAGGCAGGATGATAGTTGGCTGCTTGATAATGTTATCAACTTAGTCGTCTCTTTCATCATCGTGACCGGCCTTCCATTCCTACGTTCTTCCAGTATTGGTGTAGGTATACCCCCAGGATATTAGTTAAGCATTCACCTAAGGTGCCTGATATACGCCTGCACGTTATTAATAGCCAACCGGACACTACATCATGACAACACGTAGATCATTAGCAGCATACTCCTCCCATTAGTCTCAAGGTAAATGTATGTTCCTCGTACTTGAAACGAATGTGGTTGTGAATTCATTTGAATCCCATCGTGTAGTAAATAATAGTTAAAAGAGAATTAGAAAAATGAAGAACCGCTTCATGCTGCCAGACACATGACGCTTGATACTCTTTCATCATATATATCTCGCGGGTAAATACCTGGCGTTCCCAGGATATGCACCTCTCAGTCCCTACATACCTACCCAGGTAGGTATACAGTCGATTGCGTGACCTTGCTCTTAGAGGCGGGGTTGGGAAGCTCATTTTTGTCTTTACAAGACATCTTTCATTTTATTATTAAGAAGGGTCAAGCACGCAATATACTTGATCTTTTATGTGCGCTCAAATCTTTCCTGTGTGCATATACCTTGATAATATAGGTATATATCTACCTACTTAAATCTTTCTACAGTTCAATCTTTCCTAACACACCATATAATAAACCTACCTAAGCATAACAGGATCTAGTTCAGTATATTCAAGTTATCTGAGCACACTATTGCGATCATTAGAAGGGTTATCTAGGGGTAGTGTCTTCAATCAAGGTTAATGTACCCTCCTTAAGCTTGTTACGATGAAGTTGTATACTGATCCACATAGTGATTATTGCCAATATTATATTCCGCCATGAAGACCGCAGGGTGCTTTGGAGCAATCTTGACTCTTGCTGAGTTGGCTTCAGCCGATTGGCAATATAAATCCCGATCGGACCTTGCACCACCAACCCTGAACATAACTATTCCGGCGACGAAAGACGTCGAGAAGGGTTACCTGTTCGTCGCGCCGTTTGCAGGCTACCCTGACACGCCCACGGAGCAGCACGGTCCTAGACAGGCTGGACCGTATATCTTTCGCGATAATGGTGATTTGGTATGGGACGGGTATGGGATCTACTCCATCTGGTCGACCAACTTCCAAGCTGGTCGCTGGAAGGGAGAAGATATTCTTTTCAGCTTTGAAGGCGACCACAACGCTGGATACGGTCACGGCCATGGTCACATCACCTTCCTAGACCAGCACTACGAGACTATCCGTGAGCTTCGCGCTGGGAACCATAAGCTAGTCGATAAGCATGAGTTTCAAATCGTCAATGAAGAAACTGGATTGATTCAGATTTATCAACCAGTCGTTCGGGACTTGACTGCTTGGGGTGCTAGTCCCGAACAGCAGTGGATAGTCAATGCTATCATCCAAGGTATGCGGATCGTTCACAGCAGTAGCTAAGAAATATTGCTGATTGACCCCAGAACTTGACATCACTACTGGTGAGCTGCTCTTCGAATGGGGTAGTTTGGATTGGATTACCCCTAATGGTAAGTACACTATCAAGATCTATCATTATTGAAAATCTAATAATCCATCAGAGGCAATACTTCCCATCAATCCAGGTCAAGCCGGATCTGGGTACAATAGCTCTGATTCCTGGGACTATTTCCACATCAATAGTGTTGACAAGGATGCCAATGGTCACTACTTGATCTCGGCCCGCGACGCCTGCAGTGTTCACAAGATAAATGGCACTGATGGCAGTATCATCTGGAAGCTTAACGGAAAAGACAGTTCATTCAAGGTCCCCAAGAACACCGAGTTCTGCTTTCAACATCATGCTCGTTTTGTCAGCCAGTACGATGATGTTGAGATCATCAGCTTGTATGACAATAGCGCCCACGGCACTGAACATAGCGGAGGTTCCGAAGTCCACACAGCACCAACCAGCAGCGGCAAGATTATCAAGTTAAACACCACTTCCTGGGAGGCAGAACTCGTTCAAGGGTTCTTCCCACCTGATGACCTCCTGTCCAAGTCCCAAGGGTCTACACAACTCCTTCCCAACGGCAACGTGCTCGTCAATTGGGGCTCCGAAGGTGCTTTGACCGAGTACCTACCTAATGGGACTCCGATCTTCCACGCCTATGTTGAATCCGGTGACCTCGCGCTCGGCGTTGAGAATTACCGTGCTTTCCGCTACAACTGGACTGGTCTGCCGAACGAAGAGCCTGCCATCGTTGCCCTCGAAGGCGACGACAGCACGGCTATCTACGTGAGCTGGAACGGTGACACCGAGACCAAGGCGTGGCGCTTCTACGCGGTGACGGACAAACTTGGGTCAAAGGAATTTCTCGGAGAGGCTAAGCGAACGTCCTTTGAGACGTCACTGGTGATCCCAAATGGCCATGTGCCCACTGTCTCTGCCGAGGCCATCGGGGCCAAGGGCCAAGTGCTACGTGTCACTAGGTCGGTCGTTATCGAGCCGGAGATCAAGCCAGGGGGAAAGTCAAGCGGAAGGCTTCCCGTCTCCGTATCAGTTTCCGCCAATGAGATGGTTATGGAGGGTCCTAAGAGCCGATGGGAGGAGTTTGGCATTCTAAAATACCTCCGCATGCGTCCGGTTGAGCTCTGAACCAGTGAACTTAGGACAGCAAGATATGCCAAGCCCAATATTTCTTTGGCAAGTTAAACTATGCGCACCTACTATATTTATGTGAATGGACAAAAGAGACGGAGAGTTATAACGTTCTACATGGTGGTGATTGTAGTGGAATAGTTGCCTCTTTCGCGGCAGAGAATTACATTTATTATTAGTTCCTGCTGATAGACAGGAAATATTATACACTCGTTTAATGTCGGACGGTCATAAAATATTTTGCTATATGACGATATACCCTTATAATAGCCGTAAAGCGAAGTTACGCATCGCTCAGATCCTGCATATGTATTTTGATAGTCCTTGAATTGCCATCTAAGTTATGAGCCCCTATTAAGAGAGTATCCCTACCGTCTCATAGGATATAACCCTAATTATTCTTTAACGCTCTACTCGTAACACTACACCTGTAACGTTGTAGAAATAGAAAGACCTGCCTGCTTCGTACCCTGTTAAGAAGTTTCAATCCATCCGTAGTCATTCTTTTGTTTTTTTTCCCTCAACATAAAGAACCATAGAAACGTCGTTGGTCCTTTGAGATAGCATCGTTGGTGTAACATGGGAGATGTTCTAATTCACGGGAAGTATTGCATCATATTAAGTGCTCCCCTCGTCATACCGCTCTTAAAAAGATTCGTATATACTACCTACCTATATATGATATAAAGATCATGTATCCTCCCATAGTAAAGATGGAAACGGAAGAAATCTCAACAAGTGTCCTTTAGTGGAAGTCGCAAGGCTTTCTAATATTAACTCATAGTGAATTGTCAGGGGCCATTATCATCCCTCGTAGAGTTATGTTACAGGGTTACGTGGATTTGACAAATATTACCTGATATTCTACATAATTTAGAGTTACTTTCAACTAGGTTAGGTACTTTGATGAGTGTCCTCAGTAGGGGGTAGGTAGATACGAGGTAAGTTGTTGCCCTTTGCTTAGGCGATTCCTTTTCTTGGAACAGAATATACTGCATCAACATTAAAGACTCCACAGCAAATCCAAAACGATCAACCGAAAAATATGGAATATACCCCTCATCTAGGAGAAGTTTCTGTGGGGAAAGAGGAGTGTTGAAATATTTTTGTTAGGCGTCCAAGCTCGTCCGTATAGTGGCCAACTTTCCATGTCGTGAATATTATAAGCTCTGTAGCGTTACGAGTATTCCTGCTGCAATATATATTATACTCAACCCTCCCTGGTTTCGGTATTCTTTTCTAGGTCTAGTTCTTACTCTAGGATGAGACAACTTAGGATGGAAAAGGAGTGTTAGCATTGTTGCGCCCCTTCGTAACTGCTGATGCCGTGGTAGACTACTGTGCTTACACTACATGGACGGTGAATATTAGGGGCCACAGAAAGATATCCTGAAGCTCGACAATGATACGTAGCAAGACATCTCTCAATGCATCTCAGTAGGTTGGAATAAAACTGGATCAGTGCTAATACGGGGTTTGGAACCAAGGTTTTACACCGCGGATTGTGCTAACCTACTATCTTGGGGATATTATTCATCGACATCCGCAAACCTGAAAAGAAAGGCGATATTTCGCCGCATCTAGCTACTGCAGCTCAACTTTCGATGACACATCGAATTCGAGGAGCTTGAAGTGGATACACATCCCTTGTACCTCTGTGCAGAATTACTTCCGAACTTCCAGTTTCTATATTTCCCGGGGGCGGCTAAGATATGGGGAGGACGGGCATGTGCCGATATCCTTGCGGATACGAAGGTCTGGCCTAGTTCTTGAATCGCCCCGGCTATCCCAATTGGCCATTCTTGCAGTAGTATGACCAGAAACATTTCATGTCAGCCCC
Source organism: Biscogniauxia mediterranea (assembly GCA_018398605.1). Taxonomy (NCBI): domain Eukaryota; kingdom Fungi; phylum Ascomycota; class Sordariomycetes; order Xylariales; family Xylariaceae; genus Biscogniauxia; species Biscogniauxia mediterranea. Next base: position 2,199,622 of record JAGXTR010000007.1, on the reverse strand, counting down.
TTACAATGGTGCTAAGCACTAATATAATCGATATCAATCATTGGCTTGTAGCCTTAGACATGTTCCGAGTCGATCATGGCGGTGGAAATGGTTCACATTATGCTTATTTTGTCAATCATCGCAGATCATTTACGCGTGTAGAGATGTTTGATCGAAGATCACTGAGAGGGTAACGTTTCCTCCCGATCGCGCCGAGATTCGAGCCCAATGCGGAACCCGGGGAAACAAAGGGGCTCTACAGCCTGTGCGGTATTCTAAGCCATTTCAAGCTACCGCCGACGGTGAATACGAGCTGAGCCCCATCCCGCCCAATCTCACTCGAGCTCGTATGAAAGCACGAGCCAACATATAGTCATGAGAACGTGACAGCTCGTGATTCCTCAATATGGCTATATCGATTCAGTAATGGAATCATTGCGATGGTACGAGATCTTACACACTGTGGGCGTCACCACGCGGTCGAGGCTCTGCGGGTGAAAGCGAACATTATACCTTGGCGAGAACAGAATAAAGCTACGAACGGGTGACGAAGAGCTTCTGACGACAGATATATAAATGGTTGGAATATCCAAGTATTATATTCCTGTTCAACTCATCTCATCATCACAAGCATCTCCAGTTCTACCAACATAATCACATCTATAATCTAATATATAATCACCAACTATCCTATTTCTCCCCTATTCTCACCACCAGCGAACTACCGCAACCACCATCCAAATGAAGTTTACCACTGCCTTCCTTTCCCTCCTCTCCGCCACTGCTTCGCTCGCAGCTCCCGTCGCCGAAGTCAAGAGCATGACGGCCGCAGGACAGTGGACTGTTGAGGGGATGAAGCGTGTCTGCGATGCCGCCGACACGAGCTGCACCTGGACCTTCGGCATCAACACAGGCACCGCGCCAGCGACTGCCTGCTCCTTCACTGTGACCGGCTCGCCCGCCAGCCGGACCAACAGCAACGGACACGTCTGCGGCCCCTACACCATCAGCACCGGTTGGGACGGCCAATTCGGCGAGGGCAACGGCTTCACCGTCCTCGCCGTCGTCGACCAGGCCGCCAAGCTGATCGCCTGGCCCTCATACACCGACAAGCAGCTCGCGGGCGGCAACGTCGTCACCCCCGACCAGAGCTGGGCCGTCTCCAACTTGGCCGTTTAAACTACAGAAGATCTATATGGGCAGCGTCGGGTTGGAATGAATTGGAATGAAATGGTTCGGAATAATTATATGAATGTAACGCGGGATTAGGTCATATGGGGAAATATAATAAGGAGACAACTGAAAGATATGGTGGGATATTCGCTGTTGGTAATGTCTATATCAAAAGATAGCTGTTTACTCCCTCGACCTCTGCGACATCCTCGCAAGTCCACCAAAAGAATATAACATGCTATCAAACCCCAACGACCGCGACTTCTCCTCCTCCGCAGCCTCCTAGCAGCCCGCCTCGTAACCCTTTCCCCCTTCCCCAGTGAACCTAATTAATTAATACTCGATCGTAGTGCACTCCCGCAGCGGGCTTTTCCCCCTCTCAGCCTGCAAAATCTTGCTCTTCTCGCGAGCGCGCTCGCGGCACTCGTCGATGCGGTCCCACGGGCGCGCCACGTACGCCAGCCGCGCCTGGCGGAAGCGGTCCGCGTACGTCTTGCTCACCAGCGCGACCAGGTACATGCCCTCGCGCTGCCAGCCCCACGCGTCGGCCGCCTCGTCCCAGGCGTCCAGCATGGGGTCCGCGTCGGCGCCGCACGCGACCGCCCCGGCGACCGCCTCCCGCAGCCAGGCCTTCTCCTGCACGAGCGCGCGCCACTCGAGCGCGGTCTCGTCCTCGTCGTAGTCTGTGAGGCTGGCGCACGAGGAGGAGGAGCAGGGGCAGGTGGAGGAGGAGGTCGTCCATGATCCCTGGGATTCCTTGTCGTCGTCGTCGTCGTTATCCTCGGCGCTGCCGCCGATCGACGGGTGCTCGTATATTAGGCCGTTGAGAGCTTCTCGCAGCATGGCGAGCTCCTCAGGCAGGATCCCGTCGGCTGAAGCGAATGCTGATGCGGACCGCCGAGACCTCGGTGCCTGGCCGTCGGGCGAAGGTGTGGTTGCTTCTGTTTCTGGGCTGGAGTTTGTAGGGGACATGAAGGCGTCTTCCTCTTCCTCCTGGATCGCTTCCTCGACTTCGTCTGCCCAGGAGAACTGAGATTCGGCTACTGATTGTGATAAACACGCGTATTGTTGTCCGTCAGGCATTTCGGTCCGCCCTTCGCTGTCGGTTGCCGGTGTATAATTGGACTGGGCAAAAGCATTCGATAGGAATGGGGAATCGTCGTTGCTCAATCCAGTGCAGGAAATGGGAGTATTCATCATTTCCATGATGTCTGACTGTCTAAGCTTGATATCTTCTTCTCCTCTGGCGTTCTCTTCTCTTGCAGTATCTTTTTCAGCTTTCGCATTATCCCTCCCTGGTGAGTTTATCTCTTGTGTATTGTTTTCTTCGCTGTCTTCTGTCGTTCCAGCCTTCTTCGCAGCTGGATTCGGATCGGATCTTCTTGCGAGAGGATCTCCCATAATTATCTCCTCGAAAGCGTAACTCTGAAGGTCCTTTAGGTCCATAGTACACATTTTTTCACGGAAAGATTCAATCGATTCCTCAATAATTTCGAGGTAGAAAAGTTGAATCTGAAGATACTCGCTCCTGACATCGCTGGTGCCGGTTTTAAGGAGATCCAAATGGTAGATTGTGAATCTCTGTAGCTGGTCCAGTGTAACGATCCGATCCTGGATCATCCAAGAGACCAAGTCCCTTTGCAATGATAGAGACATCTTGATTCTCTTTGGGTGAGTGGGTATTGTCTAGTAAGTCGACTAAGGGTGTTCCTTGCTAATGGCTGGCGGTTATGTTAAGATTGAGGTTGTGTTAAGAAAATGGCAACGTTAAGATGATAAGGCACAATTTTTTTTTCTTTTTCATCTGGGAGTGTCTGCCGTTATTTAAACTATGTGGAGGTTAGCGGAGATACATTCAACATGTTGGCTTGAAGGTAACTTTATGATTCAATGGCTTGTCAGTTGGTAACCAGATGAGACTGCATTGAATGTTAACAGAGTTGGCAGTTACTGATGTTTCTCTGATCAATTCTTGGACAATGCATGCAAATTTTATTTCTTATTTCACTCAAACAGCCGTAGTCCTTACATGCTCGCGCGTGTAGCATGTTGTATAAGATTTTGCAGCAGCGTTGAAAAGCTTGTCTGGATAATCATTCAATATAAACGGCACCTCCAGTAATTTAAGTTACTATTCCCGTCTGTGCATCATGCGTAACATGAAAGGCTAGAGAACTTTCGCGGTTGGTTTACCCAAGCAGTACCAAGGTATATCGAAAGCCACAAACCGTTATCAATATAAAATGCTTCGTTAGGTGTATTATTTACAAGGCTTGGTCCCTAATTCTGATGAATTCAGGATTTGCTCTCTCTGTTGTATTTTCTGTTTGCTACGAGAGATACCTCTGGGTGCCCTCCAGGTGTAAAACTAATGAGAGAATGAGCATGTAAAGCAAAGTTTATAGAAAGCATTGAAAATGTCTGGTGCAGGGATAAAGCTAAAATTTAGGTAAGTTCATGGCATTCTACATTGAGATGTATCTTAGAATCAAGACTTAAATTACCAGGCACTTATAAGGCTCTATAAATCCGCAACCTAAAGTTGACTCCGCCTTTTAGCCACTCGTCAACTAATCGACCACTCAGGGGAACCGTGGCCAAGACAGCCATCAAAAAGCGACTGGTGTGAAAAGCTAACTCAGTGACGTACGAACTCTATACATTGCATTCGTCATGCCACTGGTTTATTTGATTTCCCTGAGAGGAATATTAACTTCAGCTTAATGTTCACCGTATGTCTTCCAGTTATTTCACGCGTTTAATCCACGCGTTTTATCCCAATAACATCGTGAACGACCTACTCCACACTCTACGCTCTAGGTTCAGATCAGACAGCCTTGATTTGAGTGAATATGACTAAAACTATGAAATCAATGCTTAAGGGTGATAATTGGATTGGGGTATGTGGCTTCATACATGTCTTTGCTATTCATAATCGGACTCCCGTTGGCAACGACAGTTATGTAGATGGGTTTAGGTCGATTACATTATAATATCAACCAGATCTATTCACCGAAAACGATATTAGTCCTACCCAATGAACAAACACGATGCCCCCGTACTGTTCCCGCAAAGTATGCAGGTGATGTACTGATGCTCTAGAAACAGGTACATCTGTCACTATATTGATAGGGTGATCATTAATTTATATATTCCCAACTTCAAGTTCTTCTGTGATAATATCCAACATTCAGGCTATTAAGTAACGCTCAATAATATTTTACTCGTCCACGACTTGAAGTTGGGAATATATAAACCGATGATCACCCCAATCCCCTCTAATAAATATCTAAGCGCGCTTATATATCGCACTCGCACTCTACTGCAATTGTGCACGGTTCCATCCACTCCATGTCACGATGACCACTCCCACAGGAAACTCCACTCCAGTGGTGCACTCGTAACGTCTGACCATGAAGCCCAAATCGAGGATCTTCGCGCAAAAAAATCGAGGTATCTAGGCTAATTGAGTAACTGCGCATTCCTTTTCGTAATGATAAAATAGCTCCGGTATTCAATGGCCTCTTGGACTCTGCCCTGCATGAATACGCGGTTGCTGGTGGACCGGCCGAACTGAGGCTATGGATGATTTCGTTAACGTCCAAGGGGACGGAATCTATTTACCTAAGTACATACATTCCATCTACGCATCAATGGCGCGTGGGACGTCTAGAGTACCTCTTAAGAGGCAGAGCTAAAGCTTCGCGTGACATAGGAAATCCTCCGCAACCTGCCGGTGCATTACCACATAAATTCGATCAGAATTAGCCAGTTAGCGCTAGCCCTGACTTAATTCCGAGAAGGAAACAAATAGCCTAGTATTAAGGTGGCAAGGCTTAATACCAGAAAAGGTCGTGTGCTTGTTGTCGACTAGCACAAGCCGGGGAGGTTGGGCGACCACAGTGGGATTCGAACCCACGCGCATTGATTTCCCACACCAATGCGTATCCAGACGCTAACCACTGCGCCATGTGGCCACTGAGGCTATGGAGACGGGACGGAGTAGCAGAGCAGCAGGTAGGCAAGGATGCCGTGAATCCTGCAGCCGCACGGGATTGGATAACGTCTTACGACGTATGCAAAATCACAGAAAATCGAGAACTGCTTTTTCCGGTTCCCAGGATACTTTAGTCAGGAATGATATCCCGGCATGTGCAGCGGCAGACTGACATAATGTAGATCCACCTTTAAGTTCGAATATCAAACGCAATTGTACGTGAAAAGAATCAATAACACCTCTCTCATCTTTTTTTTTTTTTTTTTTTTTTTTGCTTGAAAGTGTTTATACATCAGTTGTAGTTTCTCCTGCTGCTGAATTAATATCATTTGAAATAACTTACAGTATTTAGATGGTAGCGAATGTCTTAGCTGATCAACATTTGTATTTCACCACAACTCGTCACCACCATGATGCCTCGACTACCTGTGTTCACGTTGACAAACGCCAAGTCAACCAGGCAACAATATAAATATGAACCCCAGTCAGTTACCCACGTAGCTTAAGTAGGAAACCGTCTACCTATCTCTAAGCTGTTTATCGTTTAATATCACGACTGATGAAATGACAGGGTGGTGGAGACATGAAGTCCTCTCCGCAGTTTGTCGTCTGTATTAATTCAACACATGTCAGCAGTAGGGGATGGAGAAATGTGGATAAGATATCATTGACGCTGGGGTGTCAAATTATAAAGTCTTTTTGCCTCCATCTTAGGAACACTGATAATGGGTCTCATTAACGCCGACGCAGCCCAGTCGACCATGCAGCCTAGTGACTCTTCCATATATGTGCATACTGCCAGGATGGAACCGCGGATTATGTTCAAGTGTCTTAGTGTTAAGGAACATGCCATATAAGTTCTGTATTCAGTTAGGGGGATTACGCACCATATGTTATATAAAGGCATGGCCTTCAAGGCTTACTTCCTCCTTCCGTCTCATCTCTCGGAATATCTTTTTCTAGGATTTGAAAGTCCAATCTCTCACATATAGTGTTGGCGTTGTGCGAGCCAAGCAGTGTTAGCCTATTCAGCACAGTGCCATCATGGGGTCGTCCATTGTCACTTTCAGTAATATCACGTTCACTACAATTATCGAGATATCGCTAGCGGTCAAGTTTTGGAAAGGGAACCTCGAACATAAGTGGCCGGAGTATATACCAACTCTCACCCGGTTGATAATATACATATTTGTCGCCAACTATGCATTTTTGGCCTTACACTCCGAATTCTACCGACGATGGTTGAGTCCTCTCCGGAACCTCCCAAGAGCTAAGGTTGGATCCTGATATTTAGGTATACTGGGTACTTTGGCTGACATGCGATATAGTGGTCATGGGTTTAAATTCTCTGGCGTCGGTTTGTCAAAGGCTCAATGCAAGGCCAAGTGTTTCTCGAGATGATCCAAGGCGTCCCGACCGATGGCCTCATGGCTTTTGGTGACAACTTGCTTGTTACCAAGCCAAGCGCCCTTGCAGATTTGCTCGTGATCCATGGTTATGACTTTACGAAGCCTGAAGGCACGTAAATTTCTTCGGCACCTTATAGGGGAAGAAGGAATTATCGCCTTGGAATACGGCTGTACAATGGGACCCCATGGGAAATCCATGAATTCCCATGGGAAAAAAAAAGTCCCATGGGAATTCCCATGAAATGTGTTCGTGGGACTTCGTGGGAAAAAAAAAAAGCCATGGGACTTCGTGGGACTTTTTTTTCCTATGGGACTTTGTGGGAAAAAAAAAAGCTATGGGACTTCGTGGGACTTTTTATTTTTCGTGGGACTTCGTGAGAAAAAAGAAAAATTCCCATGGGACTCCATGGGGATTTTTAAAAAAAAATTTCCCACGGGTCCCCATGTGAATTTTTTTTTCCCACGAAGTCCCATGGGACCATATGGGACGTGGGAAATTTTCACTTGGGACCAAAATGTATAACCTTACCTTGGAAGGACAATCGCATAAGATTCTTCGTAATATCCTTCACCCCACATTCAGCTACCGCCGTGTCAAGGACCTTACCCCATTATGTGGAACAGATCGGTCAAACTCGTGGAATTGGTGGAAGCAGAAATCAGGGCACAGAATTCTGGGGGAGACGGCCCTGGCTTAGCCGGAAGCATAGAGATTAGTCTGTGGACATACAAGATCGCCCTTGATGTCATCGGTTTCGCTATTCTCGGGCGTAACCTAGGTGTGCTCGAGGAGAAGCAGAACCAGTTGATCAACGACTATGAGGATCTCTGGCGGGGAACACCGGAGAAGAACTTTTACTTCTTGTCTACCTGGCTTTCTTTCGAGATGGTCCAGTTGCTACCGTGGAAGATGAACAAATTCTTTATAGAGAAGACAAGTTCTATGAAAAGGCGCTGCGATCGGTTAGTTCAGCAGAAACGAGAAGAGATGAAGGAGAGAGAGCAGTTCGACATTTTGGCTCTTTTGATCAAGTCAGGTAAACTTTCAGACCGTCAGATGTCCGACCAACTGGTCACTTCCATGGCAGCTGGGTAAGTGTTCCGAGTTTGACGCCCAACCAAACGGCGGACCAATGGCTAATGTCGTCTAACCTCTCTATAGTCACGATACTACAGCCCCCGCGATATCCTGGACATGCTACCTTCTGTCTAAACACCTGAGTTGGCAGGATGCTCTTCGGAAGGAGGTCTCCGAGGCTCTCAATGTAGCAGGAGGTGAATCCAACCTTGATGCCAGGCTAGAGCAGCTACCCATCCTCAACGCAGTAATCAGCGAGATGATACGACTCTACCCAACTATACCAGACTCTCCGCGGGTTGCCATCAAAGACACCACAATCATGGGTCAGCCAGTGCCCTCGGGAACACACGTCCTGATCCCGATATGGCTCATAAACAGGTCGCCGGACGTGTGGGGCCCGGACGCGCAGGAGTTCAAGCCGGAGCGGTGGATCGAGAAGGGCAAGCGGAACAACACGGGAGGTGCTCGTAGTAACTACGATTTTATGACTTTCTCGCACGGACCGCGTAACTGCATCGGTCAGTTCGTTGCTAGAGCAGAGATGAGATGCGTTATCGCGGCGCTGGTGCGGCGTTTTGAATGGACGTTGGACATGGACGATGAAGATGTCATTCCTTCGGGTGCGCTCACTATCCGGCCTGGCAACGGGTTGTATCTACGGATGAAGATAGTTGAAGGTTAAAGGGCATACACTTCGAAAGTCGTGCTGAGGTTGGTTGTGAAGTTGGTTGATGAATTGTCTCTGCGATTTGAGTCCCCCTTTTTTTTCACACACGTCAGTTGATTACCTACCTAGCCGCGAGTTCAACCGTTTGGTATGTTTTAAGCAGAATACATATGTTAGAAGGATGAATGGATAGATGTATGAGTCCTTAGGAAATTTAACCTGGTAATGGTATTCGTGTTTGATCCTGTAATACGTTTCGTGTGAATTGAAAAGGGTGACAAAATGTTGTTGTTCAGTAGTTGGAGCAGCTTCAAAGTGGGACGCTAAGAAGGTGGAAGGTCAACTGTTAGTATAGGTAGCTAGGTGTTACTGGTTACCTCAATATTTCAATTTAGTGATATACGAACCTAGTGTAAGTTAAGTCAACTTCCTATTGATGTTAGGTACGTACGACACTAGAGAGCGGTTTATCGAATATTTGAATATCATATAAAATGGACAGCACGTTCACAGTACCTAATTTAAATGACGCAAGGTCCAATCATCGAACCCCCCGCTCACACCCCCTCTACTTTTCACATGCATCAATCTAACCTCAGTGTAGGTTGGTACTGTACTTTGTACCTACCTAGACCTACAGTATGTACCCTGGACCTACCAGTATCGACCTAACCTGGCTAGACTTCCTTCAACTCTCCCATCACAGGAATGCATCATCCACCAAACAAGATACAACACCCCTCCCAAAAAAAAAACCTGTTAGTGTCCCCATCCTTTGTTGTTCCCTTCCCAGTGGTCTGGACCGACGTTTCATCTACACAATAAATTAGGGGAACTCGTCAGCCACGCGCTGGTGCTCCGCTGGCTAGAAGGTACTTACGTAGGTAGCTTGGGCTTGAATCTAAATCTGAATCTGAATCTCAACCTGAATCTCAACCTGAACCTGAATCAACCTATCCTGCTGCTACTCTTGGCTGCTGTGGGGTGGTGACGCTCTAGACGTCACAGTTGTTGTGTCGCATACCTATTTACCCTGCTAGGTTAGGCCAGGATCACCATCTTCTTTTCTACCTACCTACCTACCTACTTTGTATCTTATCTCGACCTTCGACGTCTTTCCCCCCCTTACAGCAGCTAAGGTACCAGCTCGATTACACACTTACACATATACTCTCACATTCACGAAGTCTTCACAACCATCCAACAAGCCAACCCACTACTATGGCGGAGGCGATCAACCAAGCCGGCGGTGGTCAGGCCGCTAGCAACCAGGACCGCACCGTCAAATACCTCCACAACACCCTCTTGGTAAATCTAGAGCACATATTCAACTCGCAATGCGCACCAGGTGCCAAGGTATGGCACAAGGGGCAGATTGTCGATTTCCTGCACCGCACCCAGGCCGATAAGGTGACGGACCGCGTGTCTGCTGATATATCGGCCCGCGACGAACTCGACTTCCAGGGGTTCCTAAACTACATGACCTCCTCCGCCTCAGATGTTATGGCCCCATCTCCAAACTCCGACTATTCGTGGCCGTTATCAAACTATTATATCAGTTCTAGCCACAACACGTACCTAACAGGTAACCAGTTGAACAGCGATTCCGATGCTGATGCGTACAAGAACGTGTTGCTGCGAGGCTGCCGGTGCGTTGAGATAGACGTTTGGGACGGCGATGACTCGGACACGGAAACTTCATCGTCGGAGAGCGACGACGAAGAAGCCAAAGAAAAGAAGGCCCTTCACAAGGCGGGCAAGAGAGAAAAGCTTGTGTCCAAGCTGCCTGGGTCTCTAGCTAGTCGCCTAGGTAAGAAGTTGTCAAAGTCGTCAGATTCCAAGACCTCTGGGACCGACACGGCGTCGGTCGATTCAACCACCGGTATTCCACCGAGGAAGACGCCTAGTCCACAGGCCGTTGCCGTTGAGCCCCGAGTGCTCCATGGATACACCCTCACCAAGGAGGTCTCGTTTCGCGATGTCTGTGAGGCTATTCGGGATAATGCTTTTGTTGTTACTGATCTACCACTGATCGTCAGTCTGGAAGTGCATTGTAACCACCAGCAGCAAGAAGCGATGGTCAGGATTATGAACGAGGTATGGGCAGATATGTTGCTATCATCACCACCGCACGACGGCGACCATGCCGCCGTACTTCCCGCACCGGGACAGCTGCGGCGCAAGATTCTCGTCAAGGTTAAATACGTACCGCCCAACTCGACCACATCCGGAGCCGAAGCAGAATCTAAGGACCGCCTGCCTCCGTCCGGCGAGGCAGACCCCAACTCTAAAGCTTCACAGAAAGCCAGCAAACCATCCAAGATTATCCAGGCATTATCTGCCCTTGGCGTATACACCCGTGGCGTGTCATTCAAGTCTCTCTCTCAACCAGAAGCTGCCATGCCGACGCACATCTTCTCGCTGTCAGAGAGTGGGGTGGCCGAGGTGCACCAGAACGAAGCGCCGCGCCTGTTCGAGCATAATCGTCAGTTCTTGATGCGGACCTACCCGTCGGGGATGCGCATCGGGTCATCGAACCTGGACCCGCCCGTGTTCTGGCGGAAGGGCATTCAGATCGTCGCACTCAACTGGCAGAAGTGGGACGAGGGCATGATGCTCAACGAAGGCATGTTCGCCGGCACGGGCGGCTACGTGCTGAAGCCCGAAGGTTACCGCGGGAAGAAAGTCATCGCCGAGCTCCCATCCGCCGAACAGAAACAGTCTCAACAGACCCTCACGACCCCCCTCGAGGCCTCCACGATCCAGCACCAGACCCTCGACCTCAGCATCACCGTGTACGGGGCGCAGAACCTGCCCCTCCCCGAGGAGGACGACAAGGAGAGCGGGTTCAGGCCCTACGTCAAGGTGGAGCTGCACACAGAGCCGCCGCACACGCACCTGGTCGGCCATCAGCAGCAGAAGGAGGGAACCAAGGCCAAGGAGGGCGAGTACAAGGCCAAGACCAAGACGCAGCGGGGCGTGAACCCCGACTTCGCCGCCGAGCCCCTGAACTTCGTGTACGTGCCCGGCGTCGTCCCCGAGCTCACCTTCGTCCGCTTCCTCGTCAAGGACGACGAGATCGGCCGCGACGACCTCGCCGCCTGGGCCTGCGTCCGCCTCGACCGCCTGCGCGGCGGCTACCGGATCGTGCACCTCTACGACAACGAGGGGAACCCGAGCGGCGGCGTGTTGCTCGTCAAGGTCCAGATGCGCCTCTCGTAGTGCGGGTGCGGCGTCGCTGGTGCCTTCTCGGCGGCGGATACGAGGGGTTGGAGGAGGCAGCTAAAATGGCTGTGAAGGAAGAATACGAGAAGAGTGAACTAGAGGAAACGAGACAGAAAAAAGAACCCCCAAATAGGTGTACTTACCTATGCAGGTATACAAATAAGAGGAAACAGACACTAGGTCGGTCGGTCGGTCGGGGGATAGGTAGAAAACCCAAAAGATTTTCGCGGGCCGAAATAAGTAATGGAACAAGGTGCAAGGCGGAAAACATTCAAGTAGCATAGCGGCGCGGTAGCATACTAGAACGAGACCGAAGAGGGGTTGTGTCCCCCCCCCTTTTTTTTTGAGAGAGAGAGTCAGTGTCGGTATTCAATGAAAGATTGAGAAGAAGAGCATTTCCAATACAATACGAATAATAATTCCTCTTTCCCGAGCATGGAAAAAAAAAGAAAAAGGAATTATTTCAGAATTTAAGTGGTATCTTCGAAGCAAAATCCTTATTACCTATGTAATGCGTCGTTTTCCTCCCTAATTGTTTTTCTTCTTCCCTCCCATCTCGACCAAATCATGGTTTTCTATGCCCCCATGTCGTCGTTCCGTTCCGCCAATGCCTTAATATCAGAATACCTGCGCGTATGTGCTATGTAGTAGATACTGCTGGGTTAGGTTAGACACCCCCCCCCTTTCATATCCCCATTTATACATTACACCCCCCTAGAAGCCAATAAAACGAACGCATCAACCCCCCCTCCCCGGCCCAGAGCACCTAGAGCCAAAGCCAAGAAAAAACAAGCTACGAAACCCCCTATTCGCGCACCCACCCTTACCCCCCCCCCCCCCTCTCTTTCTCATAGCTCCTCGTCCACGAAACTATGGTGGTCCGTCGTGGAGATGAGACCGATGGGGACCCAGGCGTCCGGGTCGCCGCTGGCGTTGGCGAGCGCGGCGCGGAAGGCGCGGCGTCGCGTCTCGTACGACGGGGCCGAGAGCGCCGAGGCCTGCGAGTCGTCGTCGTCGTCGCCTTCGAGGTGGTCTTCCTCCTCCTCCTCCTCCTCCTCCTCGCCGGCGTGGTCGTCGTCATTCGCGCAGTCGTCGTCGTTGCTATTTTCGGTATTATTATAACGGTCTGCTACGAAGATGTCGTAGCCGCGCTTTTGCTGGGGTGGTGGCGCGAGAGCAATTTCCCCTGCTTGGTTGGTGGGTTGGAGGGGAGGGGGGCGGGTTGTTGGGTTGGCTTTAGGGCGGTGCTCGTTGCCGGTGGGATGGGGATATTCGGTGGGAAGCGCGTGAGAGACGATGGGGCTCGAAGGGAGTGGTGGTATAGATGTCGCCCTCGTTTGCTGGCTGTCCGTACCTTCACCATCTCCATGGTCTTGGTCTTGTTCCAGCAGAGACGCCTGGGCCTTGATCGTCTGTCTCAAGATCTTGTCGTATTCGAACGTGTCTCCCGAGCACAAATCTCCGAAGAGACTACGTATAGTATATCCCTTCTCTATCCAGGAGATATCCACAGTGCATGGCCAGACATCCTTAGGCTTGAATGCGGAGACAAATTGTCGTAGTTCGGGTAGGTATGAGTGTCGTGCCCAAGGGAACTGGATTATGTTTAGTAGTGACGTATGTTCGCCACTTGGTTGTTCTGGATTTGTCACTCGACTATTAATCATCTGAATCTTATCCGCAAGTGCCTTTATGATCTTCGCAATTGTTATTTCATCTGATGCGGCTGTGGCATCGATATCGAGGTTAAGGTCCTGGTTTCGTAGTAGCGCTTTCGTGAACATGAGTTCCATCTCTTTCCGGTGACCTTCGGGAATAGTCTTGCTCGCATGGACCCTATATGTATGAGAAGCTTCATCTACGCTAGCACCTCTCTTGGCCAACTTACAACTTTAATAATTCCATGATGTCCTCGACCATGAGACTAGTTTGTTCTGTCAAGTCTCCGCCACCTCCACCAATACCAACTTCAACCACATCCTGTCCACTCTTAAGGTGTGTAACTATAGGTCGGATCCAGACGATGGGCTTGTTTGGGGTCACAGAGCAGCCCATGCCCTTTTCACAACTATGTATCCGCACATTTTCGTCGAGTGTCAAGCAGCCATTATATTGAGTATTGCCACAAGTGAACCCGGCGAGGTATGGTGCTTCCTTGGCCAGATGTGTTTGTGAAGCAAAGCGTTGATCAGTCGGTTTAGTGACGAGAGATTTGTAGAGATCCCACTTATATTTGTCGACATGTATCTAGGACGATGTGAGCTATTATACCTCCATTAATAAGCTACATTACCTTTGAATTAAGTGCCTTGGATAAGGCTACCCAAACATCCTCATAGCTAGACTAAAATTAGATAGTATTCTCTACGAGAAAATCGAATTATCTTACCCGAATGTCCACGCATGGAAATGGAATATGGTATCTGGTGGATATTTTGACACCTTCCTGAGCAACTCGGCTAAACCCTCTGCCTTGGTCTGAAGAGGTATGTCGTCCAGCACGGAAGTATCTATGTAGATACAATCGAGTGCTTTTAAACCAGTCGAATACTCGATCATGCTTGGGTTCCGGGTAATATTACTGACGAAAAGCGGTTCGCATCTAATATCACCGGTGTATAGCACAGCCTTGCCATGTCCCTCAAACACTTAACTGAATTAGCCAGCATCAAATATATCAGGGTTACTGGATTTACGCACAAAACATTACCGAACCGATACAGTGATTGGCATCGAGTAGCGTCACTTGAATATTATGGCCGGGACGCAGCTCTAGTACGGTTGGCGTGTCAAGAGGAATAGGCTTTAGGACTTTCGCCAGATGCTTATAAGTCTGCGTATGGGGATTCTCCAAGATTCCCTCAACATAATTCATCCGTGAGAGATACTTCTTCAGACGAAGGAGCATCTCCCTTGTAGCGGGTGAACAATAGATACTATGATCATGTCTAAGCAAAAGGGTTCGTTTCAGTGAGATGGGGGTCCATACAATGGGCTCTTAAAAGCCTCGAGTCCGGCGAGGTGATCGCTGTGAATATGGCTTAGAAAGTAAGCCAGAGCCGGTGGGCGGTTCTCAAGGGGTCGGAAGAAATCGGCTGTATATATATATATTTATTAGTGAGTTTACAGACATTAAATCAATTTATGAAAGTACCCCTTATCTCCGGGAATTCACGAATGAAGCCGTCGAAGGTAGACATTTTGGCAGGCTCGTGGGATATAGGCAGGCTAGTGCAGGGATTGCCTAGCTATTTCAGCTTTGAATCCACAAGCCTGAAGTCATCGGAATATACATGGGGTGATTAAGGACCTAAGAAAACCCAATATGAGAAAAAACATCATAGCCGTAGTATGATGAACAAAGAAAGGTTGTATCAGGTGTTCCTAAGGGATGAATTAGAAGAGCAAGCGCATTTACCTTTGGTGAATGCAGCTGGTGGTTCCTAGTCTACAGCTGGAGAGCCGAGCTAGCAGCCTTTGGCAACTGGCAGGCTTGATTGGCGACCACCAATGTACTAACCTTAGGTACCTGCGTAGTCTCAGATATAGGAAGTCGTATTCGGCAGATCAAATGTACGAAGTACAACTGATTTTATCAATATCTTAGACACTTTTAAAGGGAGACTAGTGGTTAGTACATTGATACTAATAATGTACCTCGGTACCTAAACGTATTTCCTTTTCTTTCCAACTCTAGTCGCCGGTTTATTCAATTATGATTTTTATATCTGATACCCGGCCGCATCACATCTCACTGTTTCACTTGATATTCTTCTCTCACTTAAAATAATATCTCTAATGATCATATCCTATCACCTGTGTTGCAAAGGCCATGAATGGATTCACAACTATATACTACAAACACCGACCCTCGTCCCACTTATACAAGAGTCCAAAACCCTAAATGCCATCACGTTTATTACAGAGATGTGCCAGACCCCCTGACCGCCACTGTGATGGTTGAAGTCACAGTTACAGGTGTAGTTGCTTGTTCTTATGTGGTTCTTGGCGCACTCGGTGACATACCTTCATTAAGAACTTCCAAGTTATACTGAACCATGTTCTATGTCCAAGTCGTGAGCGCTTCCCCACTCTCGTGACCCTGTTGAGCCCAGTTTAGCCTCAAGTGACGGACCGGTAGACATCAGGCCGAGAACCCGGCATGGTTGGCATCGCATGCTTGGTATTAGCCAATCCGGAGTGGCTCGACCCGATGCCAATGTCCAGAATATAAATAAGATAGAGAGCACCCATCCACTGCGTAGGTATGCCGACTGAGCGTCCATGAACATCCGGGTTTGTGGGATTAAAACATAATCTGGAGCACGAGATCAGCACTAGGATGCATGCACGAAATATTCTGTACACGGCTGTGTCGATCAGCCTGTACATGAGTCTCTCGCTCGGAGCCTCAATTGATCTTAACAGCCTCGGATTGGACGTTGAGAAGCGCGCAGACTCGAGCCTGGTTGGCTATCTGGGCGCATTCTTTCTCGGGGCTGACCCTTATGTGTACTTCTACCTGAGTAACGGAAACGATCCCATCTCTTTCCAAGCCTTGAACGGAGGCCAACCTATCCTCCGGCCTACGAAAGGCACGATGGGCGTCAGAGACCCTGCTCTGGTTCAGGGTGGTGGTCCTGATGCAGGCAAGAAGTGGTACATTGTTGGTACTGACCTGAACATCGACAAGGTACGGAAGCACAATACTCACCGATAATTTATATTGTTTAGCGGCTCTGACATTATAACAGACAAATTGGGATGCGGCGCAACGAACGGGTTCCAGGGGTATTTTTGTATGGGAAAGCACCGATCTTATGAACTTCAGCGGTGAACGTCTCGTAACTGTTGAAGACTCGACTGCCGGCATGGTCTGGGCGCCCGAAGCCATATGGGATGCTTCCAAAAGTAAGATACAACCTCCTGATCCCATTTCGACGCTATTCTAATTATATATAAGACCAGTATTTAGTTCACTGGGCCTCTAAATTCGTGAGTAGTTCCCATAATGCCCATGCAGTTGTGACAACTCTGTCACATATTAATGAGATTTCTGTAGTACTCCTCGTCTGACACCGGCCACACGGGAACGCCATCCACGATACGTATTCGCTATGCCTACACAAGCGACTTCAAGACTTTCAGCTCTCCGCAAACATACATTGACTATTCGCCGACGAACATCATCGACCTAGACATCCTGCCACTCGACGATACCGGCGAGAACTACCTGCGCTTCATGAAGGACGAGTCGGCCAAGACAGTTTTCGTCGAGTCCTCGTCGACGGGGCTCTTTGGGAGCTGGACCCGCGCCGGCGGCAGCAACGGCATTATTGCGTCCGGCGTGGAGGGGCCGGCTGCGTACCACGACAACACAGAGGACGCCAAAGTTCACGTGCTGCTCGACTTCTATGGAAGTGACGGGTACAGGCCCTACGAGAGCACGGATCCGGCGGCCAACAAGTGGTCGGCTAGCAGCCGCTCCGGATTCCCGAGCAATCTGAGGCACGGTAGCATTTTACCCATCAACCAAACTTTCTACGATGCGCTCAACGCGAAGTGGGGTCCCTGAGCACACCGAGCATGGTGGTATTCGATATATTAGAGTTGAAGTTATCACATTCGTGATGAGAGGCGGTTAGTTATTAGTGTACTTGGCCTATCTGTGTTCCAGGCTTGGTCAAGCTGGACTGGGCTGCGCTCGAGCGTTGCCCGCCTTTTATAGCGAATTGACTTTGATATTTCCCATCAATAAGAACTTTGGAAACCGTGCTTGGTTTCTTGGTCACTCGCGCGCAGCGTGCCGCCGGCCCGAAACGCTAGACAATTCCAATGTCGTGATCCACCCGTGATGGAACACGGGGTTGGCTGCCAAGACAGCTGGAAGCGTCTTCTCAGCTCGATCGAGAATCGCTAGCGGTACGTATGTATACCCCTTGCACGTCGCGGAATTTTACCAAGGAGAAAAATAAAGGAAGAAAAAGGCTCCGATAGACACTTTCAATTCCACGAACGGTGTGAGATCTTTAGTAACGATCTTTTCCAAACCCGGGAGAGGGGCTTTGGGGTATCCGTCTGATGGTATTTCGTGCTGTACCTATGGGACGATCCACGATTTCGCCGAAGAGCTGACACTGTTGAGTCGAGATGCCAAGATCTGAATAGCATGAATAACGGACGACACCTCGCGCTGAGTTTCATGTCCTAGTGTTGAATGATCTCCTTCAAACGCTACGCTGAGCCTCAAGTCATTAATGAGCTTAACCTATATTACTAGCAGGAATCCCCCCCTATTGCTCGCCTTTCCCGTAGTTGATTTCGTCGAGATTAGAAGGCATCGCTCGCCCATGTCGTATAAGAACTGAGTGATAGAAAGCAACATATGTACCTTAATTTGTCCTGGGCAAGCCATGCACATATGATTCGCCCGGCTGCTTTCTCATTCTCGATCTGACTTTCAACCCTGTTAAGCCTGTGCATGTCGAGTGTGGGGAGCATGCTTGGCAGCAACCAAGGGGCCAGGGGCTTCCCCTTGAATCCATGAGAAGATCCTCAAACAGTCCCCAACACCTTGCCGACTTGTATCTGGCTAGCAATGCCCTGAATCGGTGCTCACGGAGTCCATGCACGGTAGCGATGCGATGGTGAGATCTTTAGCCCGATGAAAAGGGTCTTGTTCCATCTCTACCAATTCGGGACGCGCCGAGAGTCCACGGCCAGGGGGGGGTCGAGCTTTATGTAAAATGGCAGCTCTGCAGATCCCGTCCCATGATATGATATACTCTTGAGAAAAAGCAGCTGGTTTCCTTTTCATCTCATATCATTCGCCTACACTCTTGTCATTCGCTTTTTTCCTCGCTTGGTTGACTCAAGCTGTTATTTTCACTCTTTTTATTCTATCTGCCCATCATGAAGGTCACCGTCACCAGTCTCTCGCTGTTCCTCGGCGCTGCGCTCGCCTTCCCGGCTACTACTACGAACGAGCAGGTCTCGCGGCGCCAGGACGCCGCCAGCCTCAATTCACTGTACCAGGCCAAGGGCAAGCTCTACTTCGGCAACATCGGCGACGCGGGCACGCTGTCCAACGCGCAGAATGTCGCCATCCTCCAGGCCGACTTCGGCCAGCTCACGCCCGAGAACAGCATGAAGTGGGAGTCCATCGAGCCGACGCAGGGACAGTTTAACTTCGCCGGCGCCGACACGCTCGTCGACTTCGCCGAAGCCAACAACATGACCATCCGCGGCCACACCCTGGTCTGGCACTCCCAGCTCCCCAGCTGGGTGTCCGCCATCACCGACGCCGCGACCCTGACATCCGTAATCCAGAACCACGTCACCACGGTCATGACCCGGTACGCGGGGCGGATCCGCGCCTGGGTACGTTTTAGTTAACCTGAAAGCTTTTCGAGTACTCTTTTTTCTTTTTTCCTTTTCTTTCCCTTTTTACTAAACACCGTTTTCTCGGATGCATTAGGACGTCGTGAACGAGATGTTCGCCGAGGACGGCTCGCTGCGCCAGTCCGTCTTCTCCGACGTGCTGGGCGAGGACTTTGTGCGCATCGCCTTCGAGGCCGCGCGCGCCGCCGACCCGGCCGCCAAGCTGTACATCAACGACTTCAACCTCGACAGCGCGACGTACGCCAAGCTGACGACCGGCATGGTCGCGCACGTCGAGAAGTGGCTCGCGGCTGGTATCCCCATCGACGGGATAGGTATGTTGCTTGCCCTCTTTCCTTTTCTGTGTCTGTTATGAGGGGGGTGGGGGTACGATAGTGGTTGGTTATACAATCGGTTATGCTAACCGCCTCCGCGCACGCAGGCTCCCAAACCCATCTGTCGTCCTTCTTCCCCGCGAGCGGCGTACAGGGCGCCCTCGAAGCTCTCGCCGCGACGGGTGTGTCCGAGGTGGCCGTCACCGAGCTCGACATCGCGAACGCGCCCGCACAGGATTACGTCGACGTGACGAACGCATGTCTTGCGGTAACCAGCTGCGTCGGCATCACCGTCTGGGGCGTTAGCGACACCGTAAGTATCCCCTTTCTTCTCTGTTTTTCATGTCATCCGTGGTGGCGAGCTCGTGACATTGGAATTGCTGACGCGCGTGGGCACTAGGACTCGTGGCGCGCAAGCGAGACTCCGCTCCTGTTCGACACGAACTTCCAGCCCAAGCCTGCGTATACTGCCGTTGCGCAGGCTCTAGCGTAAGGATTGCAGGTGTGTGGGCTACGTACGAATAGGTGCGCGAACAAAAATTGGCCACCTAAATATGAGCATGATTTTGTGACCTTTGCTTGTATATACTTGGGTACACACGCCATAACATAGCGTGAGGCCTATGAAATGCGATACCTCGGATGAGAACGTGTGGTATCAATCATTCCGTTAATCGAGCCTTATGTAGTGTGTTGAATTTCGGATTTTGCGGCTATAGTTCTTCCTCCCCTGACTGTTGATATATTCATTTCATAATAGCTTATTAGATCTGTCACTGTGTTAGGTTTCTCTCAGCAGCTAGCCCTCAACCTAGTTTCATTCCTTGGGCTTTATATTCTCTTCCATCTTGGACTTGTAACCGTTCTTCATATAGGCAGCTAACTGCCATGAGTTAACGATAGGATGTTCTTAACAGTTATATATTCTGAGCGACAGTGTCCCGCTGTGAAATGGGTAAAAAGGGACGTCGTGTACTCTTAAGTCGCCTTGAGGTGAGTTATAAATGATAGTTTGATAGTGTGTGGGTTCTTCTTTTTTTTTCTTCTCAGCCTGACGAGTGCCCGTCTAGCAAGGTGAAGATCAAGATCGAGTCTCAAGTTGTAATGCTATCTTCCTTGAGACCATGAAATGAATCGCATCGTACTCAACTTAGTACCTACCTGTCTGAAAGCAACATTAACCATGCGGACAGGAGGGTACCCGCCGACTCATTATGACCGGCTCAATGGCTGGTTCAATCCTCTGGGTTTAGAAACATTGTATATACACTAGTGAAAGAGTGTAATAATGGTGGGGGAGCGCATATGTAGGAACTGACAGGGTTTAAATACCCAGCCTTAGGCGTTCCGCCTACTTAATAGGCGAACAAGTGTCAGTTTGTTCACCTATGTTAAACTAGCGCTTATATTGCGGGTTTAGGCGTGGTCGGACGTAAGATGTCGTTTCAATGTTTGTTAGAAGTTGGAGTTGATTGGGAATCGACGAGTTGCATGTGTGGTGTAGTGTATGTAGGTCATCGAGATAAGTGGTTAACCTAAGTCAATAGTCGACGTCTGGTTCCCTATGTTAGGTTAGTTCCCCTGAGTCCAACTTCGTAAACGAAGTTCTTTGCATCAATCAAATAACATAGCCACAAAATCATAGCCACCATGTATTATAGGTAGTCGTTCTTACACTAGTTACCAGGTATTGATATCTCCAAGAAAGTCAGCTAACCCTAGGAGCTGCTTTCCAGCCAACCCCGGTCACATCCAGTATGTAGGCTATTACTAGCAACTACCAATTATAAGATGTCTGGTGCTGCTGTGACTATCACCACCACTTGACCTTACAAAATGGAAATTCCTTCACCGAAACCTGTCGCTCAAGCTATAATTATCCTTGGCTAGGTATCTCCATACCAATTCAACAAATATCATAATTTCATCCTGGTTTCAACTCGACTGACTGCACCGGCACAATCAACCGTCAATATTAAACGACATCTTTCAACTTATTTGCACTATTCACAGGGCCTTTATATAGGTAACCAACTTTGTTGTCGGTACTCAATCGACCACACACGGCCAAGATGATGCCTCTTGCTAGTCTTCTGAAATGGGCCCCGTTCCAGTTAGATGCACTGGGGCTAGTGACACTCTTTGGGGCTAGAGAAATGAATACATCGATCGGAAACCTGACTCGGAGTTGGGTTACCGAATGGCTGCCGGTTTTGGGTTCCTACGCTGTCGCCAATAATGAGATCGCGCAATCCGAACCCGGTTTCGTCCTATACAATGTCACCGATGGGGTAGTGGCTACGGATGTGTCTATCTGGTTCACTCGATGGCTCATGTCGTATCCATTGACCTATACAGCGACTATGATCAGATTGAGATTGGATAATAAACCAATGCCTACTATACGCAAGGCATGCTCGCTGTTAGTCGGGGGGTTGACCTGTGGACTCCTGTTCATGTTCGCAATCCTCACAGCAGACTGGTGGGGCATTGCTAATGTCATTGCCCTCTGTCTGACAGTGTTTACACGGCGGCAAATGGTCGGCTTATTAAGGTCTTCGATCGATAATGCGGTCAACGATTTGGAAGCCGAGCCTGGGCCGAACGTTAAGGTGTTTCTTACACTTCCTAATGGCTCAGCGGTGACGATACTAGGGCCTCGACAAATCGTAACGAACTGTATTCTGACAGACCCTCGGCCGTCAAAACCGACTTACTACTTTCTCTTGAGGGTCATAGGCTGGGGTGCCTTTGGGGTACATGCCATTTCTTTAGGTGTGGCTGCCCTTTTCAACCAGATACTGTGTGTTGTCACGCTTTTGGTGGGCACCTATTTTACAGCAACCCACGTGGGAGACTGCCGAGAAGCGATAGGGAGTAGACTTTGGCTGGAGGTCGATATGGGTAATCCAAAATGGAGTCGATCTCTAGCCTATGCAAGATTAGAAATGTCTAAGGGAGAGGAAGATTGTATGGTGCGATGGAGCATGATGCCTCAAAGGTCAAATTCCTGGTGGTGGAACAGGTATCAAGATTACATCGCAACACGGCAAAAAGAACCCAGCGGAAGGTTTGATTCCGAGCTTTAGAGACACTGTCATAATTCTCCAAATACATAATGGGGAAAAGAAAAACTAAGGGCATCAATGTAATGAGTAGTGAATGAAAATTCGTACAAGAATAAATGCCAAGGAAGTAGACAGGTGCGTAATGGATGGAGATGAGAGAACTACCCAATATACCAACGTTGTTGCCGAGGAAGAAATCTCGCAAATCCAGCATACACTCTCAAGCTTTTGTCAACAGCAGAAACCCCATACTTCCAAACAGTAGGCAACCAAGCCCGGCAGTTTCTGGCCATGTCCTGACTTGGTTCTGAGCCGAATTGAGTAAAGATGCAATGACTCAATCGTCGACAATAAATCTCGTTTCCTTCCATCTTAAGAATTTCAACTATGACCGCCTTCATGACCTCATTCTTGGAATTTTCAAAGATTTTCTCAAGTTGATCGTTTTTTTTAAGGACATATTGGGGAATCGCAGCAAGGTGATCGCATTCGACACGGTCATCAAGGTCTATATCCTGGTGCCGTGGCTTCTCACGATCACCCGCAAACTCTAGATGGTATCCCCTGTTATGTTGATCTTGCAAATACAGAGGTGAGTTAAAACGTCCGCTTCCACGAGCAAAGAGGAGTCCGGCCCCTGTTAAAGAAACACCGTGCTGTGTCTGCGCAAGTGTGTCACCATGCGAGATCCAATTTTCGCTCATTGGACTTCCATCAAGTGCCATGTTGGATGGTGATTTGAGGAATGTCGCAGGTGCCCAGCGAAGCCCGTCGATATCCAGGGTTGTTAGAGGTGTAAACACCAAGGTTTTAGGGACTTTTGGCATCATCCGCCAGAGTTTTTCCATCCTCAAACTCGGCTTGGTTTCGGCAATCTCCATGACATTTAGATCGAGCAGAACGGCGAGACACAACGGCTCGTCCTCCGCGACGCTTGTGCTCCGGTAACCTAGCTCACTCGCAATAGCGAGTAGTCTTGCTTCTGGAGTCTTCTCCTCCTTAAAACCTCGTAGGGAGTGATATCTAGCGCGTAGCGGGCTAATAATTGTCATCTTTTCAACTAAATCTGTACACGTACTAGACGCCTCCCTCATACCATTATCTAAGTCATAAGCTCCATCGCCAAACTGAAAATGTAGCGACTCGGGTAATGCGCCTTCCTGGTATGTCCATAGTCTAGTGTTCCAAGGACAGGTGAAGATTTTCATAAGGGTTTCAGTGTCCTTTTTCCCTTTCATCGAGCTGTTCAAAAGCCACGAGTCGAGGACGAGGACAGTCTTGGCTTGCGCATAGATATTGCGCATCTGACCGAGCGCAATATTCTGAGCTCTATGTCTTTTTGCCGAGTCAGGGGGGACGCATATCGTATCGCACCAAAACAGTAGCGTATTAGAACATCGACCAGGCAAATTCCGCACCATATTGCTGAGTCGAAGTAGCTGACAACGTGGAAGGGCATTGCGATCAAGGTTTCCCAACCCGTCAGACCAGACATGGGAAATTGCAATGTAGGGTACATTATCGTCCTTAGCGTCATATTCGTAGAATATTATTTCAGAGTTCTCGTCGTTTTCCTCCATGGTGAGGATGAGTGGAATTTGGCCTTGCTCAAGGATTTCGCATAATCTGTCTAGATTGGCCACTATATCATCGCAGTCTTCACAACCTTCGACATGTTTGGTTCGATAATTCACATCTAGGACTTGTCTACGTACGCACTTGTATGGCGTACATAGTTGGGCTGATGAAGGGCTCGTGGGAGGGCCTTGAATCAATTCGTTTTCTTTCCAAACCCGAATGACATGGTGTGTCTCATCTGGCCGTGGTCGGGGTAATTGGTATATGAAGTAGAGGGTGGAAGTACTGAATTGGTTAAACAACCGCGAAAGGTCAGACGGGCACCAGCCCTCCTGCCGTAGTTTCCTCCACATCAAGCCATTATTATTCTCAAAAGAACGAGACTGTACATAGGGAATTTCTTCAATGGTTGACGGGAAGACCCCAAATACACTCTCCAGGACAATCGTAGTAGCCAAGACAATCCCCGGCTTTCGTGGGTCTCTTATAGACGTTTGATACGCTCTTATAAAGTCATGCAGCGTCCGCTTGAGAGAATGATCCGAAACAAAAGGATCAAAATGATCCTCGGGTTTTATCAGGCATATATGCAAGATGCCAGCATTGAGTAGGTGTGAAGTCCAGCGCACTGGTAAACGGTGATCTATTATCTGCCGGAGTAGGGCTGGGAAGTGTCGCGTCGTAAAGATCGGGCGTTTGACGCCATCCACAGGATCAGTGAAGGCAATGAAGTCAGAAGGTTTGAACTCCACTTGGAAAAAGCTACACGCAGCGGACATCAACCCGAATAACAGCCACCGCTCGAGAAAGGCGACGAAAGAGGGTTCTGGTGTCCGGAAGATGTTGAACCATTCGTCGGCGGTGCGCTTGCCCCAACCCTGGCGATCAGGGTATGTGTGAAAGTCTCCCCCGTCGTATTCTTCCGCGCTAAGCATTGCAATTTTAAACACTGGATGGCGAGGGTTCTGGGGTAGAATCAAGTGGTCCATCTTGAATTTGATCGGCGTATGCTTAGAGGTATGGTACAAGTATTGTGATGATGTGTGGGAAAGACGTATAACACTAAGTCAAGGAATCCATACAGAACGGAGCCGGGAGGGGTGATACATACTGGAAAGGGGCGAGTTCAAGTATGTCTGGGGATTACGATAGGACGATATCAAAGTCTGTCGAGTTTTGCAGTTAGTTATTGACAGCCTGCATACTGTAGTTTTCCGCAATGGTGGCAGTGTTAGCAACAAAGGAGTCGTAAGAGTTCTCAAGTCACAGTATCTCAGGTAGCTGTAGCTCTAGACCGTTTAATTACCCTAATGCTAGGTCCCTCGCCATGGGAGGCACCGCAAAAAGCCTTGCGGCATTTGCGAGGCATATTTTGAAAAGCAGTTACTGGCTATGATGCGAGTGAAAATGTGATAGGCAGCTATCTATGTCAAGTATTAATATGCAACGTGACGTTAGGCTGGCATGCAGATTCAGCTTGCTACCTACCTGGCATATCGGATATCCAATGAAGTTGTCGTGAGGCTATGCATAGGATACGACTATAATATCCGCACAGTAAATCTTAGCTTTACGCTGCTTCGCCATATTCTTTCTCGTATATCGTTCCTAGAGGACATTGACTATTGTTGCGTAAGTAATGTGAAACCAGCTGAAGCTCAGTCTTTCACACGCACATCCAGGTATTACCTTCATGAGTTTAGGCCCTGACTTCGAGAAGTCACCAAAAACGTTGCGATGACAAATCCCTGCAACATCGCCTCCCCCCTCCCCTTTTTACACTTTCATCTGAACATCCTCAATTCCAATAAATTATTCAGTCATATATTGTGAAAGCGTCAAATATCGCATTTACTTACAATGATGATAGCGTAAGAAGTTCTTTTGGGTAGGTCGCGAGGACAATAAAAACGCAATTTTTCAGATTCCAAAACTTCCACTCTTAGAGGCTCCTATATGGTATGGGTAGTAAGGCTATGCACACAAGTAAGGCTACCTAGTTGCGTCCACGTTAGACGTTCGCTATTAGTGATATGTACTAGGTGAACATTGACCATTCAAGTCATTCCCCACGTTCTCGTAAGCCGCTACGCTTTACTTACCGTCTTCCACATGGCTACCTACCTAGTGAACCGCATAACAAGTAAAACGAAGAACAGTGATTAAGTAATTTTTAAAAAGCATATATTAGTATATCATATAGTTAAAACAACCATCTTTCTCAGCAGCTAAGGTGTTCACATCAATTATTCAGGCTGTGCTACGCAGGGAGACAACGTATATTACCTGCACTCTGCGAGCGTGAGCAATGCTTGAGAACCGATACCCGAGCCTTACGGATGCAGTGTCCGATTTGGTTGTGATGACGCCGGCGGGGCCGGCGGAGTGGGATATAACGCTGTACCTAAATTAAATGGGCCAACAACCAGATTTCGTGGAGAGAAGATGAAACACAGGCTCGGAGGCTATGCCAACAGATGAGCCTTGATTCCAGTAGGTGCTTATATCAGACGACTCTTTCGTTGGAACATTTAGACATGGGTAACCTTCTACGCCGGCGCAATCGCTTTCATTGGATGGCCATCAGCACGTTTAGAATACCATGGGGTTTCAGGGATGCTCTTCGGGGGCCAGCAAAATAGGTCTAGTGGTTTGAAATGTAATGACTCTTCTTTTGAAATCGGAGGTTTACAACTGTTCTTACATTTAACATACTCCCTCTCGACAGATTTATTGAATGACAACGTACGCCCGCTTATGCTCCGCCCTAGTCTATCTCTGATGCTCCGCGAAATCTATCTAAACATCTACCGTTAAATGCATAGAAGAGTAGCCGCACCTCAACTTATTAGTAACCTGCTAGCCATTCCTTTACTAAGTATTTCAGTTGCCCATCCGTCAACACAACTGTTGTTAACCCATATATCTACCCGTATAGACCAATTTTAGCATTCGACCTTAAGACAAGGCAGGCTTCTCATTAACCACAACTCCCCACTCGTGACTCTCCTCGCCATACATTATGTTGCGAAGCCACGTCTTGAGTTGTGTGGCGTACTTTGCAGTTTCCGGCAGGACGATTTCGTTCTTTCCCGCCTGGATACGGGAGATGGCGCCAACAAACCACTAATAACGTCAGCAGAGTCCATGGGCATATATATATATATATATATATATAAATGAATACTTACCGCTGTTCCCACGGCAAAGGCCTCCAAAACACGTCCCTCCTGGTAAGCCTCCAGGAACTCTCCCATGGTAAACCACTCCTCGACAACTTCTATGGGCTCCAAGTCTCCGTTCGGCGAGGAAAGTCGGTCCCTCGCCAGCTGCAGGACACTGCGTCGGGTTACTCCGTCCAAGATGATCTTGTCACCTAGGGGTGCCGTGATAAGTTGCAGCTTCCCCTCTTTAGTCTTCCAGACAACCATGAAGTTGCTCGCTCCGGCCTCGGTGATCTTGCACTCGTCGCCCAGGAGCCATAGAACCTGGGTGAAACCTCGTCTCGACGCTTCGGCCTGGGCGGCGAGAGCGCCTCCGTAGTTTCCACCAACCTTGGCATAGCCGTAACCCCCAGGCCAAGCTCTTACCATCCCGTCCTCGCTGGCTAGCAGTGAGATGCCACCGGGCACGGTGTCCATCTGGGGGAAAAGGACAGAAATGATGAACAGTGTCGCCTCCTGCGGGGCTCCGACGCCAAGCCCGGCGTGGCTTCCGATGAGGGCCGGACGCAGGTAGAGGAACTGTCCGGGCCGTGATTTGGGAAGCCATCTAGCTCCGTCGACCTCCATGAGATTGATGATGAGCTTCTCTAGCTCGGCTGTGTCGAATGTGGGCAGACCGACACGGGCCGCAGAGATAGCCATGCGCTTCGCGTTGCAGTCGGGGCGGAAGAGACGCAGCTTGCCGTCATATCCACGATATGCTTTCAGCCCCTCAAAACACTCGGTTCCGTAGTGCAGGACCGAGGCGGTGGGCATCAGGGTGAAGGCGCCGTACGGCTTCAACTCGGGAGCATCCCACCCGGTGCTGCTGTTCCAGACGGCAGTGACCATATGATCTGTGCATTGGCTGCAGGAGTTGTATATAGGGTCGCCAATCTCAGGGACGGGCTGGGGGTTCTGGGTCAGTGTTACTTTCAGGGCTGAGGCGTCAAGGGGTCTGAGAACGCCGTTCGAGCCTGCAGCAGTCTCCTTTGCCATTGCTGCGGCAACAAGATCGGAACCCTGTTGGACCTCATCATGGATTCGAACAGCGGATGGAGACATTTTGATTTTCTCTTTCGGTAGGAGTATCCAAGATTATGTATTAAATCACGGGGGCAAACGTGGAGAAAGAGTGAGTGAAAGAGAGAGAGTAGGGGGGAACTTCAAGATTGAGTAATCGGAGAAAACAATGCAATTTATGTTGGCAACACTGTTTGTTATATTTCATATTAAGAGTCATAGTAGAGAAAAAAAAACGATTCAAGACTTGCCCCCTAGTCTCAGTCCCAGTACCACCGAAGCCAAGACCACCACCACCTTAGCCTTACCGCAACTCTCTCTACAGCTGCTAAGTCATGGACGGATCCGCCGAGTTGGCGGACCCTCCATACCAAAGTTTGCAAGGGGAGAAGAGAAAAAAAAAAGAGACAGAGTGAGGAAAAAAAGAAAAAAGAAAAAAGAACACGGAAGAAAAAAAAGAAAAAAAAAAGAAAGAAAGAGCCGGCGCCAACCGCCATCGTCAACGTTCCGCAGTGGGGATCGACCGGATTCGAGCTAAATGTTAGTCATGACAAGCGCTCATAGGTCCGTGAAGGTATAAAACGAGCAAAATCTGATGTATGAATAAGCAAAGTGGATCTACTCCCTCTCTAGTGTACACTATCTACCCGTGGCTCAGCACCGCCATTTCGAGGAACCCTATAAACCGAGAGGGTGTGAAAAAATAAAACAAAAAAGAAGAAGGAGAAATGTCTATCGACGGACACCGGGACCGTCAAAACCGTATGTCGATTTGTGGATCCCGATGCCGGTTTACGGGTCGAGACTAAGGTATAGATTGCAACCTCGCCCTTTCGGCAGGGCTGCCAAAGGCCGGATATTAACCCCTAGTGAGGGGTCTGTCTAGGTTACTCGGTGACTCTTATAGAAAGGAGTCTGTGTATGGAGTTGCAATTGTATGTATTATAAAATGTGACCAGCAGCTTGCCAAGGGAGAAACAGCCGTGGCAAAGTCAATGCAATCCCGTCTATAAACGGCGGAGTTGGCATTGAAACCCCCAACTCACTAGCCCAGGACTATACCTAGATATAACTAAGGTTACATATGTACAGCTTGCGCCCTTCCGTCTGCGTGCTCCCTGCCAGGTCCGAGTTCGGATCGATGTCACTTCAGAAATATCAATAACGCAAGCCAATTTATACATAGACTGGATGATGATGATGATGATGATGATTGACGCCTTTAAACTAGCTGGGTGCAATTCCCGAATGCCAGATGTAATTTGACACTATGTATTTTGATATTGACTTTACAATAGTACTTTATAAGGCCAACATCAAATTGAAGTTGGGCGGTTGATATAGTCGTGTGTTACACGGATACTCCTAATAAGTATACATGGGTTGATCAAAGTCTCCAAGCCTAGAAGCAAAGAATCTTCCGATGTTGTGTATATCTAGCTAGTTTATGCATATGTAGTAGTATTTTCACGCTGAGTTTCTAAAACATGTTTTAATATAATAATATCAATACTTCATACTATACTGAGCGCCAATGTCAAGGTGTCGAATAGGTCAATATGCACAGTAAGGGTAGATCAAATAGTACCAAACATGTTTCTGTCAATAAGTGCATCTCCGGAAGTATTGACTGGAGTTACTGGAGTTAACGGTAACAACTTGTCCATGCCTCCACGGGGTAACCTAACCTAATCTCAGTTACGTCACAGCACCGGTATGTACCTACCTTAGCCTACCGGTAATGAGACACCAGGTCTGTGCGATTATTCAGCAGCGTGACAAGTCCATCATCCAATCCACTTGCTACCTAGATACAAACCTAGGTTAGATGCATTTGATGCATTTGATACATTAAACATAGTAGTACCTAATAACCTACCTACATAAGCTTCCGCCCTAACCTTAGGTATATTCAGGCAATACTTTATACTTGCAACATCGTGTTAAACCCAGGCTATTTAAAGTCAATCCATCCATCCATCCATCCACCCATCAACCATGGCCACCACCGCTGCAGTCTTCGGCAGCACCGGCCTCGTGGGAGGAGAGATCCTATCGACCCTGCTGGCCCTCGACGCATGCAAGACCGTCTACACCATCTCCCGCCGCGCGCCAAAGGCAGAGTCGCCTAAGCTGAGCGCCGCCATCGAGCCCGACAGCACGAAGTGGACTTCCACCCTAAAATCGCTCTCGCCCTTCCCCTCCGCCGTCTTCTCAGCCATCGGCACCACCCGCCTCCAAGCGGGCGGCATCCAAAACCAGTGGAAGATCGACCACGACCGTGAGCCAGCCCCCCCCCCCCCCCCCCCACCTCCCTCCCCCAACACCCTACCCAACTCCCATCATCATCATCATCATCATCGCAGCAGCACGCAGCTAACCTTTTTGCCTCAAACCCCACCAGTCAACGTCGAGATCGCGAAAGCCGCGCGCGCCTCGGGCGCCAAGACCTTCGTCTTCGTGTCGTCGGCGGGCACGCGGGGCCTGCTCGCCAACCAGGTGCCGTACTCGCAGATGAAGCGGGGCGTGGAGGACGCGGTGCGGGACCTGGACTTCGAGCAGGCCATCATCCTGCGGCCGGGGCTGCTGCTGGGCAAGCGCGAGGTCGAGCGCGCGGGCGAGACCGTCTTCGCGACGCTGTTCCGCGGCCTCGGGCGCCTCAGCCAGGCCGCCCAGGACATGTTCGCCCAGGAGGCCGACGTCATCGCGCGCGCGGCCGTGGCGGCTACGCAGATCGCGGCCGAGGGCAAGGCCCCCGCCAAGTACTGGGTCCTCGAGGCCTCGGATATAATCAGGCTCGGGAGGGAGGAGTGGAAGGCATAGGTTAGGGTGGGGGGTAGGCAGGAGGCGATGATGGCTTTCCTACACGAGGGTGGTTCCCTTTCCACACGAGGCGTTTGGCGTAATGGAGCTGGTAGGGAGGGCGCCGGGTTAGCGCATAGTTTCATTCAACTCGACTCATCACATATATGCATATGTGTGATCATATTGGGGGGCAAAGAGAAAGAAGACGAGTTGAGTGAGGTCTTCGTCTTGCCCCTGCCAAGCGATATATCAATGTCATTGTAAGGATTGATTACATCACGTGCAACCTATAATGATCCAGGGAACAATGTCCCATGTGCAGTTTATTAATAAATACCTACATGTATTACATTTGCGTAGAAAGAAGGCTAGTGCTTACACCCAACTTCAGCAAGTGGATATGATCTATACTGAATCATGTAGTTATCGGGCGTTAACCACAGTTGACTTACTCAATACAATGAGCTACGTACCTTATACGGCCATCTTAGGGACTCAAACTTCAAACCCCGGGAATAGAGTCAAACAAGATAGTAGGGATGGAAGAGAGTATCGTAAGGTGGCTCAATGGGCCTGTTCCGCTTCTGTATATCAACCAGGAAAGGCGTTGTCACTCAGCAGGTAGCTACCTAGATAGATGGGTAGTTAACTATTCAATCCATATTCTATTATCATATAACCTACCTACCCAAGATTCTATCGCGAAAAAAAAAAATCTATCAGCGTATTGAATATGCTAGACTAGCTAGTTGGGCAGCCCCGGCTGCTCTCCATCGTGTCTAATAGCAGCGTGTTGCTCGTAAAGCCAAGTCCTCCAACCCTCATCTTTCAATATAGACCGGACGCGCGCCTCGAGCCACTCGGTGTTTCCCCAGAAACCCCACGACGCCTGGAACCGCAGCCAGTCGACCAGCGCCGTCTCCCAGTGCCGCACGAAGAGCGGCCACTCGTACTCCCACTCCCCTCCCGCCAGCAGACTCTCGCGATACCGCTCCAGGAGCGCCTTCTCGCCCGAGCCCATGGGCAGCTCCATGACCATCCCCTCATCATCATCATGGTCATTGCCATCGCCATTATCCATCAGCATACCCAGGGGCACCGAGCACGTGAACAGCTTCGCCAGATCGCACACCCCCAGGCCCAGGCCCACGTACTGGAAGTCGTAAAACGCCACCGCGTCCCCGGCCGCCGTCGCGAACAGGTTCTCCGACTTGACGTCCCCGTGTATCAGGCTCTCGTGCTGCTGCTGCTGCTGCTTCCTTTCTTCCCCGTCGTTCCCCGCCTCCTCCTCCCCCGCCGCGGCGCCAACACCTCCGCCACCACCTCCGCCACGCACAGCCCTCCTCCCGGCGGGTGCCTCTCCCTCTCCCTGCCGCCGCACAGCGCGGCGCTCCACTCGGAGCCCGCGTCCGCCCGCAGCGCCGCCAGCTCGCGCCGCCGCGTCGCCAGGTACGTGTATCCGCCGTTGAGCCACACGGCGCCGACCACCTTCCCACGCCTGTGATGCTTCATCTCCAGCAGCGGCGGGCGCACCAGATCCGCGTCGTCGTCCTCCTCCATCGCGTCCTGCAGCAGCAGCAGCAGGGCGCGCGAGCCGCGGTGGAAAGCCGCGAGCCACGCCAGCGCCGCGCGCGCGTGCGGCTCGCACCGCCGCCCGGGAACCGGGAACGCGGGCCGCAGGTCAGTCATCAGCGTGGCGGTCAGACCGGCGAGAAGGGGTGGGCGCGCGCGCGTCCCGCGTGCTGGCCAGGCAGCGCGCCATCGGGGGCGCGTGGCCGCCGAGCCGCGGCGCCACCGCCGAGTAGAAGTACTGCTCTACCTCGTAGCTGAGCATCTTGCGCAGGTGGCCCTCGTCCTCGTCGTCGTCCGCGGCAGCAGGCGGGGGTGGGTCGATGAGCTTGAGGATCAGGGCGAAGGTGGTGGTGGTGGTGCCGCTGTCCGCTGTCTGGGAGGAGGGAAGGAGGAGTAGGCGGCGGACTTGCGCGGCGGCCTCGGGAGTGGTCGCGCGCGCGGTGACGGCGCAGATGTGCCCGTACCCGGCCCAGAGGGACTGCAGGGTGCGGCACGATACGAGGTCGAGCGAGTGCCAGGAGAGCATGATGGAGGCCACCTGCTCGGCTTTTGTGGAGTGTGCCATGGTGGTTGAGGGGACGGGAATAAAGATGGGGTTGGGGGGGTTTGGGAATCGCCGGAAAAGGGGGGAAAGGGAGGGAACTCGGGTCGAGGTTGCAGTTGTTTTAGGCCCCTTTTACAATTTTGTCTATTGGGCATTTGCAGTTGGCAGGCTTTTAGCTTGGGATGAGCTCCAGCTGTGCTCAGCTGAGGGACAGCTGGAAAGGGACTGGTTCTTCTCACCCCCTTTTAGCGGTCTCAGATGAGCCTAAATATGAGTGACAGACGGACCAGACTTACCTTAGCACATACTAACGCTGAAAGTAAATATGGTAGCTAATACCAGTATATCTAGAACAAAATAAATCACGGCATGAGGACAAAATTCAGAGCGTGAAGCAGAAAATAGTTCGATTCATTCGGTGGTACCCAGGGTTCGGAATTTAGTTAGTTAGTTTAGTCCAGTGGTGGAATAATATTAACTAAGGCTACCCTGGAATAAAACTAACTAACTAAAAATTTACCCTGGACTGAAATAACTAAACTAAAGATTAACTAAACTAACTAAAGATTAACTAAAAAGATTACGTAATATTAAAAAAATTAATAAAAAATTAATAAAAACTAATAAAAATTAATAAAAATTAATAAAAATTAATAAAAATTAAAATAAATTAAAAAGAATTAAAACAAATTAAAAAAGTTAAAAAATAAATTAAAAAAGTTAAAAAATAAATAAAAATAAATAAAAATAAATAAAAATAAATAAAAATAAATAAATAAATAAAATATTTTTATATATTAATTAATTAATTAATTAATTTTAATTTAATTTTATTTCATTTTTATTTAATTTAATTAATTTATTTTTATTTTATTCCATTTTATTTTTATTTAATTTATTTAATTTATTTTTATTTTATTCCATTTTATTTATTTTATTTATTTATTTTATATTTAATTAATTAATTTTTATTTATTTTTATTTATTTTGTATTTAATTAATTTAATTAATTTTTATTTTATTTTATTTTATTTTATTTTTATTTATTTTTATTTATTTTTATTTATTTTTATTTAATTTAATTTAATTTAATTTATTTAATTTAATTTTATTTTATTTTATTTTTATTTATTTTTATTTAATTTTTATTTAATTTTTATTTATTTTTATTTATTTTTATTTAATTTTATTTAATTTTTATTTAATTTTTTATTTAAAACGGAATAATTTAGTTAGTTTAGTTAATTTTTTAAATTAACTAACTAACTAAGGAATAATTTTAAATTAACTAAAATGCCCTTAGTTTAGTCCGGCAGTGGAATAAAACTAAACTAACTAAGGATTAACTAACTAAGACTAAAAACTAAGGAATAAATTCCGAACCCTGGTGGTACCAATCACTGCTTCGAATACCCAGTTATCGATCCAACTCTGCAAACATCCCCAATCATCTCAATTCTCTCCCAACCAAAATTTCCTTCCTTAGGGTATTATCCAAATATAGCTCGGCAGCCAACGCTTTTCATGCATAATATGCAACATGATTGCTCTTCCCAGATTTTAATATCAAAAACGTTGTCATTGCCTCGGGCAAACGATATTCTCCCAAAAATGCTGTTGGCTCAATTGACAGGTCCTTCCTCATATACGTATCATTAAACAACGTGTTCCTCATCATACATTCTTTAAATTCCCCCTCACAAATAATCCTTCCCTTGCATAGGTATGCCCTAAATGGCGTTCAAGTCTCAGGTTTGATTAAGCCCACGACTTGATCTGTCGACGGGCCGGGGTCTTGAACGTCTGGTTCTTATTCTGCCGCTGCCTCCACTCCAGCTGTGGCTGTGCTTGCTGCTGGTTCTTTCCAGGCGCCGCAGTGGCAGTAGAAGGAGTCGTGGTGGTGGCAGCGGCGATGGTGCTCCAGAGGGGCTTGTTCTTGTTGATGGGTGCAGTTGACGCCTCGGTGGTGAGGGAGGCGGAAAAGGGTTCGGGCACTGGCTCCGGCCTTGGCCGTGAATCGTTGATGCCCTTCATCTCCGGGGACGCTGGGGTCGTGGCGCGGGGTCGTGGCCCCGCGGGAGTTGGTGGTGGGCTCGCGAGTTGAGAGGTATGTCCTCTTAAGATCTGAGAATAACTCGGATCCGAATCCGGAGATGAAGGGCATGAGCTGGGGGGAGTTGGAGGTCGGCATAGTGTCGGTGACTGGTTGACGGGCATTCTCCAGGATTTCTGTATGATTGATCTCGCTCGCTTCGGTGCCGTGTTGCCGGCACCACTGTTGTCACGATCACATCCACTGCTGGGCTGAAGCTTGGGGTCCATGCTTTCGATCCGGTACATACGGCCCTTGGCTTTCATGTGCTCAAGAAGGTCGGTGAGGCTCTCAGGAGCCATGCGCAGGCGGTGGGGTGACTTGTCGAAGATCTTAAGCGTCGAGGCGGGAACGATAAAGGTGTGGTGGATGTACACCCAGGAGGCGCGGACCTTGGGGCAGGATCTCCCATCGGCCAGACGCAGGTACGGAAACTCCTTGTTCGGCCGCTCTGAGCCCTCAAATGCGCGGAACCCATCGACCGACTTTTGCTGATGCCAGCGTTGCCGCCACGGCGGTGTAAATCCGTTAGACCGGTTAGATCCGTATGCTGAGATTGTCGTGATGAGGTAGTGTCCATAGTCGTCGGAATGTGCTAGGATGATCACCGGGTGGCACGTCGCGTTGACGTGTAGGTATTTAGTAGCGAGCAGGGCTTCGTGGTCTGCGGCGTTGAACTCGTAGGCATCACGCAGGAATGCGATCTCGCCGGTTTCCCATTGTAGCTTGCTATTGTTGTTGGAGTCCTTGGTGTCATATTGGCTGTAGCTTCGCTTGTTGGCAGATCCAGGGCGCCAGTTGTTGAAAGAGCGGGCCATGGTGAATAGATAGGGTGGATAGGGGTATAATGTGAAAAAGGGGGGGTTATGAGGTAAGGCAAAGTAGCTACAGAAAGCAGAGGTATGAACCAATACTGGCTTTGAAACTGTTGAAAGATAGACTGATGAAATTAGAATTCTCAAAATAGGGATAAAGTAAGGATAGTCTCGGGTGAATGGAGTATGAAGCTCGGTAAGGTCGAAAGACGAGTGTCTCGATATGTTGGCCGCGTCAGTATGATAGGAAGAGAAGAGTAGTGATTCTTGTTCCTTTACAATCCCATTCTTGAAAAGGGAGGGAAATCCAGCTCTTAAATGCTCTTCCCCAAAATATTTCCTGCTCACGAAGTGGACCTTGTGGGCGTGGTCAGAGATGGGCATATATAAGGTTACAATCCAACAACGCCAAAATCCATATCGACGTTGAACTTTAGACCAACCGTTCAACTCTATAAGGGTAAGGGAATGTGATAATTGAGTCAAAGTAACACATTATGCCCACCAAGGTCCGCGAGCGTAGAACAGGGGGAGAATTGGGGTTTAAGAGGGACAACCTGACTTTCATCTTCAGCTGCGCAACACTTGATATATTCTACTACTGCCATGTTGGTTTTCTTAAAATACCAAGGCTCTGGAAATACTTATAATAAATCTGTCCCTCACTGGTTCCTTTAAAGGGCTTCGTCAGAAACAGCCATAATTTGGTTTAGATGGCTTTGGTTCAAAACCGCTCATTGCTTGTACATTGTACTTCCCCAACATCATAAAACCCGTTATTGAGATAACCTTGCTGGTACGCCATGAATAACGTTCATCTACTATTGAGGCCATGGTGGAGGCTTATTTTTTTTATTGGTTTGGACTGTCGATACATTTATGAGGTCTCGCCTTAATGAAGTTAAATGTCAGCTCTCACTCTGCGTTTTTATTTCGTGCTTGACTACTGTTTCTCCGACTTATATTTCTCACCTTGATGGCAAAGCAAATTTAGCTGCTTTAAGTAATCCTTAGACAAACTTTAGCTACCCTTTGACCCTTTGTAGGAAGACGGGAGATTAGGGAGAGAGAGAGAGAGAGAGAGAGAGAGCCTTACACACACCATGTTTACGGGTTTGGGTAGTTTGAAGAAGAAGGGATGATAACATCCATGGTAAAGATATTACATAGGTAGTTGGTACTATTGAGGTCATAATTGTTCCTCTCCTATCGACTATGATATAAGTGCCTATTAATGTAGGTAATTGATGTTATTAACTAATATGCTTATAGTTGACGTATCCCGCACCTTTTTAACCATTACCTAGTATACCTATATACTACTAATCGCAAATATCCATAACCAAAGCCACGTGAAATCCAGTCACTTGAAACACTGGGTTAGGTACATAACAGGGTCCATCCGAGCTTTGTTGATTGACGGATGTACAGAGTTTGGTGCCTTGGGTGCATAACATGTACCTACTCCAGGAAATAGAAGCATTGGTACCTGCATAAGATCTGCTGATGTCTATTGTTTAGGTACATGTAGGTAGGATCGCACTCGCCATCAATTGTTATGGTGTACATAAGTAGTAGCCCTGAATTACCTACCTAACCTAAATTTATAGTACTGATGCCGAACCCTAACCCGGCCTCGGACCTAGCTACCCCAGCCAGCCAGCCCACCCTGCCAGCTTAAACATTTGGTAATCTCAGGTCGGGATGTCAATGGAAGATTGACGAAACCTGTGGTTTGGTTACATCAGCTGAGCCCCGCGCTGCGCATTCATTCGTTGCCCGCCGTCTCCTATCGCCGGTCTTCTTATCTCAATCTTTAATCTTCTCCCCTCCCATCCATCCATTTTCTTTTCTTGTCGTGATGACTGATTGACTTAAGCTACCTCCTTAACCCTCCAATCGGTCCTGTTCTGTCATATATCAATAGTAAAAACCTCGTCACATCGAATACCGTAACCCTGGATCTAATACACACTTGCATCCGATCTACAATAACAAGAAATATCCCGCGCATTGCTACTCCTCCTCCTCCTCCTCCTCCTCCGTCTTCCCCATCTCATCCTCCCCTCCAACTCTCCCCTCTACCCATTGGCCTCGCACGATCCGTACAACGCTGGTGGCACTTGTGATTTAGATCCTTACACAAAGAGAAACCTCCGAACCCATCCCACTACACCAAGGCTCAAGACCCGTGGCCCTCTGTGGTGCAACCCCCCACTAGCATATAGATATACACCACCCTCCTACCCGCGCGCAACCATGTCATCATCCTCCACATCGACATCCACCACAACGACGACGACGACGGCGGCAACGTCACCCGCAACAGCCGCCGCCGCCCCATCATCCTCTTCCTCCTCCTCTGTAGCGCCCGCACCACCACCGCCATCAGCCGCCTCGCGCCCGCGGATCCTGTACCCCGACTCGGGGCCCGAGCCGCCCTTCCCGCTGCGCATGGAGGGGGAGGTGATATCCGGGTTCGGGCGGGGCTCGAAGGAGCTCGGGATCCCGACGGCGAACCTGCCGGTCGACGCGTCGCTGACGCCGTGGATCGCCGACGCGCGGTCGGGCGTGTACTTCGGGTGGGCGTCGCTGGCGCTGCCGGCCTCTCACCCCGACTCTCAACCCTCCCTCTCGCAGCGTTTCCAGATCTACCCCATGGTCATGTCGATCGGGTACAACCCGTTCTACAAGAACGCCGTGCGCTCGGCCGAGGTGCACGTGCTGCGGCGCTTCGGCGCCGACTTCTACGGCTGCCCCATGCGCCTGCTGATCCTGGGCTTCGTGCGCGAGGAGCGCGACTACGACGGCCTCGACGCGCTCGTCGCCGATATCGGCGTCGACTGCGAGGTCGCGCGCCGCAGCCTCGCCCGCGAGGCCTGGACCCCTGCGAGGGCATTGTGCTCGAGACTGAGACCGAGACCGCGACTGATGCCGGGACCGGGGCCGGGGCCGAGGGCAAGGAGCAGATAAGGGGTCCGCAGAAGGGTACCTTGGATGGGAGTTGGCTTGTTAGGGAGTAGAGAAAAGCTTTAGAAGTGAAGGAAATAAGATTTTTAAGTAAACAAAACTAGGGAAGGACGAGTTATCAGATACCAATGGACGACGACGATGATGATGGTGGTGGTGGTGAAGATTGAAGTGCTATCGGTAGGGGGTTGGTGAGGGCGAGAGACGTTGAGCAGCAACGGGGAGGACAAGAGACGGACATGCCGACCCCGAAAGCTATTCAAGCAAGCTTCCGGCAGTAACAAATTATTTGATTTCACCAGGCTTATCCACTTACTTACCTACCTACCCACCTATGTACCTACCTAGGTTAGAGATGAGCACGCACGATAACGATAGACCGCGGTGCCGGCGTCCCGGTGCATTGAATTAGGGTAAATACATAATAGAAGAGAAAGGTGTCAAGTCAGTCAGTCACCCGGGGCTACGTGGAATGTTCAGCTTTTGTTTTGACTTCTTTCTGAAATCGAGATTTTTTATAAGGGAAAAAAAAAAAAAAGAAAGATAAGTACCCCGACTTTATGCGGCTACAATGTGGTATGCTCGTGTTCTATGTCACGACTCTATAATATACGAATGTGAAAAGAAAAAAAAGTATGCGATGAAAATGACCAGCTCCCGTCTGGAAACAAAAGATTTGGGAGAAGGGCCCCAAAAATGTTGGCCCTATCCAAAAACGCCGCCTATGCTCTATGAAGCCCACATACCAAAGCCATATACAGGAAAATGTGCTGGTATCTATAAGGAAACCCAGTGCGGACCCTACCCATTTCGTTTACACGGCGAGTTGACCCTGGTTGCGATAGTAACAGGGTAAAAACTAAATAGACTCGGTTAGCAGGTGTGATCAATCAAAACTTGGGCTAGGGAGTACAGCAAACTCACGTTCATGACGATCAACATGGGTATATCAAACACGTCACGCTTGATCATCCAGCAAAATGTGCAGTCAATCCTACCATCCTTCTCGAGCCTCGAAATTCCGTGTTCGCCATCGATCCTAGTCACTCTGTTGCTAAGAATGCTGCTTCGTTTGTCTCTCTGAGGCGACTCATCGTTGGTTGAATTCTCGCTCATCTCTTTGGACCGGTACTTGAGTAGACGACACTTGCGTGTCACGTGCCCGCGACTATCTCCAAATGCAAGTTGGGCAAAGTCTTCGTAAAATTGAATGACACTATCATCATCCATGAATTCGGCAATGAAGACGGGTTGGATATGCCCCTCTGTGGATTTGCCCGTATCTGGCTGAAGAGCCTTGAGCCGTGGGGTTGAAAACTCCGGCTTACTCGAGCTGCTGAGGCTGCCCGACTCAGATCCGGACCGACCGACATTGCCATTCATGTTAGGCTCCTTGCCCAACAACACGTTTTTTGTCCACCCCGTCAAGGCAATGAATTCCTTGTTCACCGCAGCTACCTCTCCTGTTCTGCGGCATACAATCGTCGGTGCTGAACAATGCCCCATGATATCCTCATACTCGAATAATGTACGCTGAAGGCACTTTTCCATGAAGATAAGATCTTGCCGGTTGAGATGCCTCGTACACGTAATGAACGAGGGCCGGATACTGGCGAGCGATTGGGCAATACGTAGGGTCTTGCTGGGCGAAAATCTACGCTGGACGAAATCGATCAAATTATGAAACCCTGTGAGGTATGGGTATGGCTCTTTGACTGTCTCGTATATTGAGGATGGGTCACGATGCCGTTTCCCCAGTATCGATGAGGGCATGGACTTTGTGTTCGCATTGGGCGGTTTTGGTTTTGTCCTAGTCGGCTGGGCCATTGATTGTGAAGTAGCAGGAGTATAGGCCCCAGCAGTCGGCGACTTGTCGAACCCGTAGGTTGTCGGCTGTGGGCTCGCTGTATTGTCTGTCCCCGGACTAGCTAGGCTAGTTGGGGTCGGCCCAGCCGCAGCTATGGCATACGCGTGAGGCAGCCCATGTTGGAGGTTACCTTGTTGGTACATGTGGTTGTTGTGATCTATGTTCATGAAATTTTCGACCATACCTTGGTCGTAAAGCTGGCTGTACTGGCCGACCCCGTTGGAAAAGATGGGCGAAGGACCATAACCGACATCGCCGCCATTATGATGTGCTGTAGCCTCCCGAGGCGGTGTTTCAGCAGCACCTGAAGACATATGGCCTAGCATTCCGAATTCGAGTGCGCCATAGTGGTTTCCAAAGTTAAGGCCTTCCAGGTCGAAGTTGAAAAGGGCAGGGTTACTTGGGTCAAATAGTGCCGTGGAAAAGTTGCTCGGCATTTCTCCAGATACCTGAGGAACCGGGATAGCACCCATCTGACCAGCTCTGGAGTTGCCGGACGGCTGGAAACCGGGCGTTACGGGTGACTGTTGGCTTCCAAAAGGCATTCCTTCAGCTAATGCTGCTACCTGGGCCTGTGCGGAGCCGGCGTATATCGGATACGTCGGGCCGTTAGTAGTTTGCGGATAATACGACGCAGGTTCTATGGATCCGTTAGAAGGATGCCGGCCGTTTGTCGCTTTTGCCGTCGGCGCATTCGGATTGTAAGTTGGCCCCAGTACCGGTCGCAAAGCCTCCGGGGGAGCGTCGTGAAGGTATTTGGCCTTCTTGCGCACTCCGTCCTGGCAAGCATCGGCAAGACCGCGCTTGATGCAGCGCTGGCATGGCCGCTCGTCACCTAGATTGCTAGTTTAGCACATTTGCGCGCAATTTTTGGGGCCAAAAAACTGTATGAAGGCAAAAAAAAAGGCCCCTGGGTAAGGATCGAATCCGTGGGGGTCGATCGTGGGGGACAATACATAGAGGCTGAAAATGGGGATCCGGCAATTTAACGTAGAGGCTGAGACTTACCGCACGTCAAATGTGCCCGTTGGCAAGCATAACAGGCACGTCTCGCCTTCTTCCGCCGAGGGCGATGAGGATCTTTAGGATCATATTTCTTCTTAGCCTCTCCAGCATTCTCAATGGCCGGTTCAGGCGACGTGGTTTGGTCTGCCATCCTATCGTCTTCGTCTTTTATAGCGCGGTCCGGGTCGTCGTACTCGTTCTCATTCTCAGACATAGCGTCTGAGACCTCAGTCCCATTTGCCTCAGCGTCGTCCGGCATCTTGTCCGAGTTTTTATATAGGCCGGCGGGCAGATACTCAGGCGTCACGAGGCCAATGGCAAGACAGGCCCTGGCCCTACCTTCGCGCAACCACACTTTCCTTGAAATGTGCGTAGCTTGCGAACTCCTGCAGGAGTATCACGGTCACGGTCAGCGCCAAGGGGGGGTCAGGCAATTCCAACCTCCAGGTTGACTAATTCCCAAGGCCAATGGCGTGGTCCAACCGGTCTATGAGTAACCCTGGGATGCCGAAACTAGGGTCAGGATCTTGGGCCAGTATCAATGATCTTCCAGAAGTATGCAAGCCAATGGTGCTGCCGAGAGCTGGAGAGCAGAGTTGGGACAATAACGACAAGCTCTAGTTAGCGCGTACGTGAGACGTAACAGGCCTTGCGCGCGATGGCGCTGTGCGCTCCCGCAGTGTGACTGGGCACTCTGGGCCGGTAATCCAAGAGATCGTGGGCAAGACGGTGGAAAGCACAGTAGGAGCACGACACAGCGACAGGAGGGGCGCTCGTATTCAAAGATGGACTGGCAGGCCAGACTCCAATAGGCTACTTCCCCGTGCCAAAGAGGCGCTCCTCGTGCAACGGGGACGGGGCTCGCTGGGAACTGAACGAGCGGCTCTATCCGCTGTGTTCGCACAGATCGCGGGGGTGTAGTTCTTCTGCAAGAGGGACAAGGGCGGGCCGGTAACGCGGAAGCGCAGAAGTTCGTTCTTCCTCCTCTATCATGGAGTCACGCGCCGACGGATAAGGCACTGGGGAGTCTGGCTGGGATGGTATGCGGGATGGTCGATGCTCCTGCAGCTACCCGCGACGTCTGAAGCAGTTCGCATTGGGTGCTGGTGCGAAGGGATGTTATCGGCGACTCGGATAACTGGCCTGGAGCCTTTGGTGGGAGAGATAATGGCGGCTGTGGGGGGTTTATGATGTGGATGTGGATGTGGTAGTGGATATAGTGGTGGTGGTGATGGTGGTGGTGGTGGCGGTAGTGGTGGTGTTGGTAGTGGAGGTGGTGGGCGTTCGGCGACCTAAGTATACGTATATGTATATGGAACTGTATAGGATGAAGGCGGGCGTCGAAGGTGTATGCTGACGACAAGTTGTAGAGGTAAGTAGGGTCAGAGGGTTGCTTCAGACCAGGATGAGGGCTATAGCAAGAACGTGGCGCTGCGACGGGGTTGGAATACAACGACCAGACGCGCTCTGCATTGGGATATCTACCGTGCATGCATCTGGGGGGACAAGGAAGTGTGAGGTCCAATTCCTCACCTCGAAATACTTGTTGTCGCTACCGTTGTCGAGACCGTTGCCGTTGCCGTTGCTGTTACTTGAATAGATATATTGCCACTTGCTTGGTTACAGCAGCTAACTAAGTAGCTGGCTGTTGTCGCAAGGACAGCGAAAGTATCAAAAAAATAAAAAATAAAAAAATAAAAAAGATGTGTCAAAAAAAAAAGAAAAGTTCTAAAAAGCATAGACGTACAAAGTCGTCAGCAGCAGCAGCAATATGTAATAACAACCACAGTAATAACTGGTGGCGTAGAATGTGGCGCAGCCACATTTGGCTGGAGCGCAGCCCTTTATTACATACTTTAATTGCTTTTTATTACATTTTTTATCCTAACTAACTACATATTAAAATACGATTTTATTATTACTGATTATAAACCATCTCTTTTTACAACTTATTATATTAACTCTTTTAAACAAGCTGTTATTAAAATGTTTTTTTATTAAAAACAATTTAACTTAAAAAAAGTCGGATTAAAGGCTAAAAAACTTACGGGTAAAAACTTGAAAAAACTGAATTTAATAAGGTAATTTAAAAAAACCAAATAAAACTGTTGTATTTTGTTTTTATTAAGTTATAAAAAGCTTAAATAGTTTTAAATTAAATTAAATTAAAAATAACGATTACATTAAAGTTTAATATTTATTTAATTATATTTTATTTAACGTTTTTTTTTAATTATTACGCACTTACGGTTATTTAAATTTTATAAAAGCATTATAAGCTTATTTCTTTTTACTTTTTTAAAAATAACGTGTTCTGCTTGTTTTATTAAAAATCGTAACGTATTTATTTTCTTTTTTTTTTAATTAATTAATTTATAAAACTTTATAAACTTTATTTTTAAATAAATAATAATATTGCAATAGTTATTAAACTAGCTAAATAAAAATTAATTAAAATTAAAAAATAAAATTAAAATTAATAAAATAAAAAGTAAAATATTTTATTTATATTTAAACTTTTTATTAATAAAAGTAATTATATTTGTTTTAATTTAGTTTAATTAATTAAATAAACTGTATAAATTTTTAACATTAATGTCTAGTTTAAAGTTTTTTTAATTAATTAATAAGCTTTTATAAAAAAAACAATTTATTAAAGTATTATTATTAAATTTACTTTTATTTTTTACTTTTAAAGCTAGCTTAGTTAACGGTTTTTTGTTATTAAAATAAATTTTTAATTTATTTATAATAGCATTAATATCCCGACATTAACTTAAATAATTTAAAATTATAGTTAATAAATACTTTATTTTTAAAAGACGACCTAGTAAAGACTTTTAAAAGTATATTAACGATATAGAATTATACGCAAGTAAGCGTAAAGTTGAGAATAAAAAAAAGTTAAAAATTTATATTTATTTAATGTTTTATAAAGGATTAAAAAGTAACGTTAAAAATTAATATTTAAATTTACTGTTTAAAAAGCAATAAAATTAGTTTAAATTATAAACTAAAATTAAACGACGTTTTTTATTAAAAATCTTTAAAAA
The DNA here is from genome assembly GCA_018398605.1 of Biscogniauxia mediterranea. NCBI lineage: Eukaryota > Fungi > Ascomycota > Sordariomycetes > Xylariales > Xylariaceae > Biscogniauxia > Biscogniauxia mediterranea. The sequence goes on along the minus strand of JAGXTR010000007.1, from coordinate 2,154,781 downwards.
CAATTTGGGATTAATATTTTAAATTAATAACTTTAAGCGCCGACCTGGAGAGACTTTAACATCTTATGTTAATAAAGCAATTAAATTATTTTATAAAGCGTTTAATTTACAATTAATAAAGTTAAAAAATCGTTTATATAAGCATATATATGTAAGTAAAAATAATAACGATTTAAAAATTTAAAATAAAGTAATAAATTGTTTATTTTTTAAAAAACATTTAAACGATATTAATAAGTTTATAAAAACATATATATTTATTAATATTAAAAAAACCATTATAGCTTATTTAATCTATTTTAAACAGGATAATAAGTTCTTAAATTAATTAAAATTAACAGGATCACGATAATATACTTGTACTGTTAATAAATCCTTTTATAAAATTGCAACATACTTATGCAACTTAATTTAAATAAAGTTATATCTCTTGTTATATATTATTTTATTCTTTTAAAAATATAAAGGTTTGCTATTTAAACCAGCCGGGAGCATTTTTAATTACGCAGGATTAAGTTATATGGTTTAATTTTATAAAGCTTAACCAGAACGAGAAAAAAAAAATGTACAGTTTGCACTTAAAACAGATTAAAGTACTTTACTAGCACTTAATAAAACTTAAACTAACTAATAGTAAAAAAGCTTAATAAAACTATTTAAATGTTATAATTATATAAAAATTAAGCATATTATTAAAAAGTGTTTATATAAAAAAAAGTTATATAATAAACGACAAGCGATTAAAAAGGCAATAAAAACATATAATCTTTTTTTTATTAACCTGTTTTCGTTAATAAAACGACAACTTAATATAAAAGTTTTTATTAAAGTAAAAAAAGTCCTTGTTACTTTTAATCGTATTATAACAGTTAATAGTATAAATTATAAAGATAACATATGCTTTTTATTTAAGCACTTTAATTAAAATAATAAAAATTAAAATATTAATAAATTTAATAAAAAACATTTAATAATCTCAGCTAATATAAAATTATTAAATAAAAAAACCGCTGCATTAATAAAAAAAAAAAAAAACGCGTCGAGATTAAAAATAAAATAAAAAATAATAGTGATATTATTTAAGATCAAGCAAGACTATTCCGGCCAGCTTGGCCTGCCTAGCTTTTCTAGTTTAAATTATTATTTTTATATTTTAACGTAAATTAAACGCGTGTATAATTAAAAAAACAATTTTATAGCTTAAATAAACGTATTTATACGCGTTAAGAAAAAAAAAGTAAACGTTTAAAAACAGTTTTTATTTGCTTATATAAAAATACTTTAAATAAACGTTTAAATGTTGCCAATATATTGCGTACTATAAAAATGCTTTTAATAAAATTTAGTTAGTTTATTAATATTATTAAAAAATTTAAAGCTAATATAATATAATTATTATAATTATTAATAAAAATAAAGCATCGACTGCAAAAAAAACCTGCATGCGTTTATTCTGCGCTTATTAATCCCAGTTATGCTGTAGTTAATTTTAAACTATTATAAACTATTTTAACTAATAATGCTATAATTACAAACAAATTAAAATTTAGCGATAAAAATCCTAATAATTATTATATATAAATAATAATAGCTAATACACGCTTTTAAAATATAGCCTTAATTAATAATAAATAAACATATTTAAAATACATTATAATAAAAATTAATAAAAATCTAGTTTATTGCGTTTTAATCGATTATAAGTTATTAATTAAGTTTATAAGCTTAATTTTTACCGAAAAATTAAAGTTAACCGTTTTACATATTAAAAAACAATCTTTATATTTGCGCATAATAAATAATTCCGCATTTTTTATTATTTAATATATTAAGTTTTTAATAATAGTTAAAAGTATTTTTTTTATTATTATTGCTTATATTATAAACAATAGTTATTTTTACGATTTATTATTAAAAAAAAAATAATTAAAACAAAATTAAGCTATTATTAATTTTAATATTAACATATTAACATTTAAAAGTAAATAAAAATACTTATATAAATATATTATGCTTTTAACTGTTTTTTATAAAATAAAAATAATTATAAAAATTTTAAATGATTATAAACTTAAAAGTAAAAATAATAATATATATAATTTAAATTTTGAAAATAATAAAAATAATATATTAATAACAGATTTACTTAATATAGTATAAGTTATTTTAAAGTTAGCGTTATAATAATTAAAAAATTAAAATAAAGTTATCGCTTAAGCCAGCTTTTTTTTAAAAAAATTTTAAGCAATAAGTAAATATTAATAAGTAATAAACAATAAGTACATTTTAACAAATAAGTAATAAATATTATTAAGGTTAAAAACAGTATTTATAATATAAAGGTTATAAATAATATTAAATTAAATAAAATAAAATTATTTTACTTACATAATATTGCTTTAATTTTAACAGTAAAAAGTTTATTAAAAATTAATTTATAAATTGTAAATTGACTTTTTAAAATGCTTAAAAATAGGGCTATTTTATAGTATTTTAAAAAAGAAACGTGCATACTTGTATAAGCACTTTTACCGAGTATACCGGTTAAAAATTAAAAAACATTAAAAATTGTTTTTAAATATAAAAAAATTAAGCTAGGTATTTTTTATTATGCTATAAATGTGTTTAAAGCTTAATTAAATGTAAATATTTTATAATAAAAATAAATTATTTAAAATTAAATTAATAAAGTTAATATAATAAAAATATATAATAATATAAGCAAAATAATATTAAAACTTAATAATATTAATAATAATAAACTTACTTTAAATGCTTTTACATTAAATAAAAGCTTTTAAAAAAATTATACAGCATATAAACATTATTATATAGCATTTACTTAATTAAAAAAAAAATAAAAAAAACAGTTTAAATAAAATCGCTTACTTAAAAAACCTAAAGTAAAATATATATTAGTTAACTTAACCTTGTTTTAAGTAAGTTTTAAACGCTTAAAGGTAATAAAAAAACTTTAATAAAAAGTAATATTAAATAAAAAGGTTAAAATTATTTAAAAATAGTTCGAATAAATCAGGATTAACTTTAAAAATACATATATTAATTAAAATAAAATAAATAAAGTAGTTAAATTAGCTTATATTTAAAAAAAATGTTTTGCCGTTAATTTAAATAATATCGTGTTAATTGACTTAATTAAACACACAATTATGTTAAAAAAAAAACAGTGCTATATAAACTAAAGCAGCTAAAATATACCTTGAAAAAAAAAGCATTTGCTAAATAAATCTTTTTATAAATAAAACAAACTGGGTTGATTTTAATAAAAATCTCCTTATAAAAAGCGTACATACGGTTTTTTTTAAAAAAAAACAGTAATTACTATGTAACAATAGACTTTCGCTTAATTAATTCTAGTACGGTTAAACCTTAATAGCCCACGCATAACTAAAATAGCGTTTTTTACTTTATTATAAAAAGCAAGTATATTATTTTTTTTTAAAAAAATGCAGCAAATAAATATTAAGTAATTAATATATTTTTAGTTAATTAGCGCAAATCTGCGTTTATCGCCTTAAACGGTTAATATTTTAATTACAGAATAAGCTAAAGCTTAACCGGTATACTTTATACCTTTTATGCTTTTAAAGATCTTAAATTTAAAAAATGGCTTATAATGCTTAGTTAATCTAGTCTTGGACTACTTAGTTTATTTAAATACTACTTTAAATAAAATGCATTTTTTAACGCATTTGTTAATAACCTAATAGTTTTAGTAAAAAATCGCGCGTTAATAATTGCGTTTTTTTATAATTATTTTTTTTTAAAAATAATGTTTATAAGGCAACGCTTAAACCTTAAGAAAACAGTAATAATATGCTTAAATATGCAGTTATTAAAATTTAAGTTATTTAAAAGTTAAATCTGCTTATTTAAAAAGCACTATAAATAATTTGCAAAATAAAAACTAGTTAAAAACTATCTGCAATTAATTGGTAAATTGAAAAAATTCTTATATTTAACTTTTTACTTTAAATTGTACATTCCGGGATAAGGTAATTTAAAAAAAATCCTGTAAAACGCATATATTATATAAATAAACTAATAAACATTTAAAAGTAAAAAATCGGTATAAAAAAAACATGTTTTTAAAAAATTCACTTAAAGTTTTAAGCAATAAAAGGCTTTTATAACTATATATAATAAAATCTAGTAAAAAGCAATAAAAAATCTTAAATTAAAAATATAATATTATTTAGCCGTAAATATATTAAGAATTAAAGTTAAAATAGTGTTATTTTAATTAAAAGATCAGCCCGTTAGCACACTAATTTTAAATGCATTAATGTCGGCTATGCGTATTTTAATGTTTATATTTTTTTGATTAAACAATATTAAAATACAATATAATACTGCAAAAAAAAAAACTTTAAAAATTATTAAAACACTGGTTAAATGTCGATAGTTAATAATCTTATTACTTTATTTAATTATATTGTACTGTAATTACTTTAACTTGTTAAAAACGTTTAATAATAATAATTAAAATAAAAAAAAAATTACTATATAGTTAAAACGATTAAAAAAATATTAGTTTATTATTTAACATTAGTTAAATATTAGCAAAATAATTTAAATTGTTAACAGATTATCTTAGATTAAAAGGCTAACATGCCAGTTATTTGAGCGTAAAAACACAAAAAAGTTACCGTTTATTTTAGACTATTTAAAATTAAATACGATTTGACTATTAGTAATTATAACTCTAGTATATTTTAAACCCGCAAGAAAATCCCTTTGTTTAGAACTAATTAAATATTTAATTAAAGTAAAAAATAAAAAGCGATTATAATTTATATTATTTACGCGTGTTAATAAAAAACATGTTTATATTAACTTGTTTTTATTTACAGCTTTAATAAATTTTAATTAAACAAATAATTTAATTTAATTATAATTAATTAAAAAATATAAAAACATAACGTGATATAAAAACGTTATTTAAAGTTTAATTAACCTTGCTTTTTTAAAAACATTAAATTAAAACTGTTAAAAAATAGTTATTAAACGTTTAATAAAATACTAACTAATTAACAGTATATTGCAATATTTTAAAAAAAATAAATTTATAACATACTATATTATGCTAAATAAAGTTATTATTGCTTTTAAATAAGCATATAATAATTATAAACACTATTTATAAAAAATTACCTTAAAGAATTTATATAGGCATTTTTAGTAGCTAAACCATTAAAAAAATATTAATTAAAAATGTTAAAGTTATTTAATTTGCATAAAAACTGCTAATTAGAATTTATTTAGTTTAAATCGTATAAAAACAGTTTATTTAAAGCCGTAATTTATGGTTAATATAGACTATATTAAACCGATTAATTTACTTAGTTTAAACGAAATTAAATACATTATATTAATAGTCGATTACTTTTTTTAATACGTTTAAAGCATATATTTTTTAAAAGCGGGATAATAGCTAGTTAATAAATTATAAAAAAAACGTTTAATACTTATTTTTAGATTTTTAAAAAAAGTATATTATAATAATATATTTTAATTATAAATAATCCAGGTTTTATTTAAAAAAATAAAAGCTTGACTAATTTATAGTCCCGTATATGCTTTATAGTTATATAAATTAATAAAATAAGTGTTAAACTAGTTTATATATAGTTAAAAAAATAAGCCTTTAAAATAAAATATAAAAAGTTAAATTAATAACTAGTAGAACTTTATTGAGCAGTTAATTAAATAAATGCTTAAAAGCTTTTAAAGTGTAATTTAACACTATTTAAAATTATATTAAGTTAATAAATAAAATGCATTAAAACGGTTTTAAATAAAGCTTTATTACTGCAAATAAAGTTATTAAAGCCGGCGATATTAGTAGCAATTGATAATATAAATAAAGTAAATTTTTTGCAAAAAAAACAAGATTAAATATAAAAGGAAATAAATAGGATTTACTTCGATATTAATATAATTTTAATTGTAGAGAATTTATATTAAGTTAACCAGTAAGTGTAAAAGTACTTTTTTTTTAAAAGAAATATTATTATTAAATAGCACTGTCGGTTAGGGCTTATTTAAAATAAAGGAAATAAATAAAAGTTTTTTAAACTATAGCTACAATAAACCAGGCCGTAAGAAGTAGTTGCAATTACCTTAAAGGTATTAATTCGGGTCGCCGACCCAGTTATAAAAAGAAAGGTATAAAAGCTTTATATCGACAATGTAAAGCTATTTTTAAATAATGCGCAACTTTTTAGTTTAAGAAAAAAAATAATAATAGTGAGTAAAATAAAAGTTTAAAAGCTTTTTTTTAAATAAAAAAACTTAAAGCCGGCATAAACATTAAAAAATAAAAAACATATATTAAATTTTTAATTTAAAATCTTTTTTTTTTTACACTTTTAACTTGCATAATTTTACTTATAATGCTTAATAATTTAAGTTTATTTAAAAAATTATAAAGCTTATTAAGCAAAATTTAAAACTATTACGTATAATATACTTTTTAACATTTTTATATTTTTACATATTTTTTAATTACTTATATTATACTTTATTGCACACACTTTAACTTAGCTTATATAACCTTTCTTTTTATTTGTGCATATCGTTAAATTCTGCACATAGTATATTATAATTATTATAATAGCTTAAAAACAAAAAAACTTGCATATATACTTGTAAAAAATTAACGATAAAATTTAATAGCATTAAAATGTTAAAAAAAACGTGCTTTAATAAATTATTAAACTCCGTTAAATAATAACTGCTATAAAAGCTTATGTTTTTAATAATTTAAAGCAAACTATAGTTGTTTATATTAACGATAATATTAAAAAAATAAAAATTGAAAATGTGCATATTAACACTATATTGCTTATTATAAACAAAAAATAAAAATTAAGTTAAACAGTTTATTATTAACGTTAATATATTTACTAATTTATATACTTGTTAAAATTACTTTAAGTTTTAAATAATTTAAAATTAACTGTAAAAAAACAATAATATAAATTTAAAGTTAATAAAAAAACTGCTTAAATTAACTTAAATTAAATTAAAATAAGCAATTAATATTGTGCTGCGCTTTAAAAAGCTGAAATTTTTAAAATATATAAAGTTATAGCTTACATTTTAAACGGCGTAATAAACCGTTTTAAACTACTAGCTTAATATAAATAATACGTTAAAAAAAAAATTACTTTTTATAATTTTTAACTATAAATTAACAAGTCTAGACCTTATTGCTGTATATATAAACGATAATATAATGCCCTGTATTTTTAAAACGTACTAGTTTTATATATATTTAAAATAAAACGCATTTATTTTAAAATACAGGCAATTTTAACTGAATATAACTTACTATAAATGTTATAAAAAACGTATATTTAATATATTTTTAAAAAAGTATTAAGCGCTATAGTTAATAATAATTTAATTATTAAACTAAGTAAAAAACCAATAAAAAATCTACTTTTAAAAAATATTTGTTAACAACTTTAAATTATCGATAATATAGTTTTTTATTAAGTTTATCGATAATAGCTAAATCCGGCTATTTTAACTATTAAAATAAAAGTTAAAAACCTTTAATAAAAAAACGTTAAATTGTAAGTTTAAGTTAGTGTTTATTAAGCTTTACGCAACCGTTATTTTAAACTAACTTTAGTTAAAAAAATTAAACAATAAATTTAAATTAATATTAAATAATATAACTAACGATTAATTTAAATAATTGCAGCATTAATAATTATAATTATTGCATATATATACTATTTTAAGCTGCAAACAGCATGTTAACGAACTTTTATATTTAAGCAAATTGCTAAGCAAGTTATACTCGATTAATTAAACATTATTTATAATCGGATTTTATAAAAAATTATTTAATTAGCTGCTTAACGATAACAGCAATAATATAAACGTTTATAGCTATTTTAATAATTAAAAATATCGCGGTTAATTAAATACTATTTAATATAAACTTGGACAATTTAAAATAAAAACATAGTAATATAATTACGTTTTTTTTTTATTTTTTTATATTAATTGCTTTGTTTTTTAAAGTTTTTTACTGTAAATAATTTTTAAAATTAATAATAATAAAAAAAAAAAAAAGCATTTAAAAAGGTTGTAATAAATTTCTTTTATTTTACATTATTTTATTAAAAATATATTTATATGCATTAAAAGCTTATTAATAGCTAACGAGAACTTAGCCTCGTTTAAGTAAGTAAATGGCCGAGTGGTGGCGTAAAATATAGCGCAGCCACATTTAGCTAAAGCGCAGCCCTTTATTACATACTTTAATTGCTTTTTATTACATTTTTTATTCTAGCTGACTACATATTAAAATGCGATTCTATTATCACTAATTACAGACCATCCCCTTTTACAGCTCATCATAACCAAACATATAGCAAGGTTTAGGTAGCCGGAAACTTTACTGGAGCCCGACAGACCAATCAGTCAGCGGCAAATAATAAAGAACACTAGGTTAGGCTGGTATACTAGTAATAGTGTTTGGTAGTGGTAGTAAGTAGTAAAGTAGCACGTAGCCATAGACAGAAAAAGCTTTCACGGACCCAGAAACAGGTTGAAATGGAGATTTCCATTGGGGGGGGGCGATGGTCTACCAGTGATGATATCGGTCGGTAGTACTGTAAACCGAGAGAGAAAAGTTGAACAGGTCTAATTGGACGTGGAATTCCGGGTTTCTCGAATTATTTTCTGGTCCTGCTAGACACAACCGAACAGATTGCGGGGTTTTGGACAAAAGCAGAAGAAGAGAGAAAGGGACGGGTACATAATTTACCACCGTATGTACGGTAAGTATTGTGTATGGTAATTGTTGTGTAGTGTACAATTACTTTCGCACTACCTACACTGTTATTATATTTTTATTGGAGCTAGAGACGCTAATCGATTAAACGGGAAAGGTGGCAAGGTGGGAGGCAGGGAAAGTGGAGGAAAAAGAACATGACCTAACCTAGTGTAGAAGAGGGGCTTAAAATTTCTAACTGTCTTTTCTTTGTTTCGCACCTTATCCTAGTGTACAACCTTACCTACTAACCTACCCCCCCTCCTTCCTCCCTCATCCTGTCCTGTCCTGTCCTTTCCTCCCCTCCGTATACCCCCCCATTCCCCCCTACAACTGCACCTGCCTGCACCAGCACACCACCATTAGCATCATACCCCTAGCCCATTGCATCAGCGGCAGCCAAACCCCCCAGAAAACCTTCTTACCAATCTGCCAGTGCTGGCAGGGTCGCCAGGCACGGACCAACCAGCGCCAAGATCGCGCCAAGGATACTCGATCAACCACGATTCAGATATGGATTCGTAACTGTAGTGTAAAAAAACGTGAGAACCTTGCACAAGATCACTCGTGGTCTGCATAAAATAAATCCTAATACTACCCCACTTGACAAAAAGGCGAGAAGTGCAAATACCTAGAAGTGTGTACATTGTATACGTAAGCTGACAACTTAAAGACATAAAAATTTCAAAGGTTCAAGTTGTTCATTATTGAGGTCCCGTCTTCCCTACCCCCGGTATTGCATATCACAGATCAAAAACCCCACTCCCCTCTCCCCACTCCCCACTTACATATCACACACACAACTGACAAGTAAAGACGTACTACCTAATAATCTACACTACAACCTTTACCACCTTTCAGTTAGCCCGGCTGCTGGGCGGCTTGGCTGCTTCTCAGCTCCAACATCGGCCGTCTGTCCCTCTCGGCATGCTGCAATTCTCCCATCTGACCTGGTAATCAGCTCTTTCGTCATGGAAGAGGAGACAGCTGACAGCCTGTTTCTTGTCTGTCGGCGCAACGTACCATTGATTCGCGCCCCTCCTTGCCAGAATAGTCCTGCTCCGGCCAAGGGGGAGGATGATGACTCGCAGCTCGGTTGAAAATCTATACGTATGTAAACAGGCATGTCTGAAGATCCTTCTGACTCAAATCTGCTACTACTACCTACCTTCTCCATACTCCATACTCCATACCTACCTACCTAATGCATAGCGCGGCACGAGCCGCAACAAAGGGGGGGCGGAAACCGAATCATATCCAGGCATCTGTTCTGCCGAAGCTTACTTGGACAACGGACAACCGACCACGGACCATGGACCACGGACCACGGACAGCAGAGAGCAGACGGAAACAGCAGACAGCAGATAGGGCAGGACAGTTCTACAGCCTCCAATACGACACACCGCCGAGGGGTTGATTCACCTCCTTCCACATGCGTTCTCCAGAGTCGCCCTGTCCCCAATCACCACGTCTTCTCTCCGAATGTCACCATGGCAGAGCTAAACATGTAGGTTGGCTGGAAGAATTCCATTTGCTCCTTGCAGCTGGTCCGTCAAATAAGCACACACAACATGCTTAGGGACGTATCTCACTCCAACGGCCGAGAAAGAAAGGGGGGAGGAGGAGGCGGAGGATGGGGGAATGGGGGAATGGGGAAATGGGGGGAAGGGGGGCACGCGACGGCACATCTTTCAGATCTCCTTTGCAGTAGGTATTGTCTGTTTCTTCCCGAAATCCCCGGCGTACCTGAAGATCTTCGCTGCAGTCAACATCGACGCATTCCATGTTGATTCCTCCTCCGTCCCCAGGCAACCCACAGCAATCCCCTCCGTCACACCATTAGTAGCCAGCATCCGAACTATACAGGTTCCTGTCTCGACTCTCGAGCGGTTCGTGGCTTTTATTGCTTCATAGCCGCCACCCTCTTGAGGAGTGATCTGAGTGTTGTTGAATCCACCTTCAGCATCATCATTACCATCATCATCACCACCACCACCATCAGTCACATCTCACCCAGATGGCTGACCCGGCCCCCCTTGTATGCCCTGCCACTGCTTGCCACTATCTACCGCAATGTCGTGCATCGCATTTAATCTACATTGGCGTGTCCATACGGGATGCAACCTAATCGCGCGCCTCCTTATCCTCCAGCACCACCACTTTCAGACTTCAGCCCACACAGCCTTTGACATTACCCTTAGAGATGGGCCCAGTTAGAATGCGACCTTCAGTTTCAGTTTCTAGATGCTTATTGTGTACTGCCCGTTTTCTCAGCAGGGGAAATTCAATTATCCCGACCGATTAGTTGAAGTCCGTTAATCTCCGAGCCGATTGCTGAGTAGCCCAATTCTGTCGTGCGCTACAACGGACAGCGAGCAAGATCAGTGAGATGGCCAAGTAACCAAGTATTTTAGCTCTGCGACCTACCCCCCATCCTGAAATGGAGAGAATATAGAAGAGAAATAAAGCGAAAGAGCCATTGACATGGGTTTCAAGCCTCCTATGGGGTATAAGCTAAAATCATCCTCGAGTCTCGGTGTGGTGTACCAAGAGAAGAGCCGCCACTGCTTGCAAGTGGGCAACCACTCGGTCATTGCACAGGTTTACACTTATTGACATCAATGTTAGTGGGCATATGTCCAGCTTACATTCCTGGATTAGATCGATTACTTACGGGGTCAGCTGGACGGCTAATGGCATCGTACGACCCTATGGAAATCTTCTCCGAATACACCTCGGGTTGAAGCATTTCCTGCATGCTGCGTATCGCAGAAGCAGGAATATACATCAGTACCACGCAACTCGCATATTCTCGTCCTTCTCATTTTGCGGGCGTCCGGTTTGTCTCACGCCGTGATGTCAAGATTCGTAACAGTCCATACCTGGTATCCACGGAAATATTTTCAATAAAACGATGCCTTGCAGTCATTTCAGCCGGTTACACATGTAGCTCTGGATTGCTTCGGATATGCAAGATCACAAAATAACCCGGGAGATCCTGACAAAGACCTTACCAACGGACTCGAAGATCTCATGTACAGGTTCGATAATGCGATACAACTATACATTTTCTATCGCCTTACTAAAGATTTCCTTATATTCCAAACTCTAGAATTGCCAATCTCATAATGTTATCTTTTATGAGTTTCAGACTTCCGACTTCAAGTAAGAACCCTATATATTGTGGAAGAGGCGGCTTCAAATGCTCCGATGCCATTGTAACATTATCTAAACCCTCGAAAGGGACACTAGCAGCAGCAATAACACCACCGCTGCGGAAAGCTAATCACAGAGGTCAACCGACCAATTGCTATCAGATTAATTTCATTTACTGTCTTACAAGTTTATCTCAAAGCAGCAGAGAACATACTTCCACACCTAGTCTCGTACGAGGTCTTCCAGAAAAAAGGATTGGCTTAGAAGTCAAGCCAAAAGGTACTTAGAATTGTAAGTGGCTCTCGTTCCCCTGGTCTATTGATATTTCTTGCTAGAGGCCATGTTACTTGGGTCAAATCCTTACAGCCAACTCAATCCTTGTGCATCCAGAGGCTCTGGTATCCCCAGCATCTTTCGTCCAAACGGACAAGACACTGTTGTTTTACCAGCAATGAATAATTTGATTGTCGAACCTATCAAATGGGAAAGGAGGCAAGTAACATGTGTGACATTTCCGTGGGGGGCTTCGGTCAACTGAAGATGTTACTCAACGTGGCGCTACACCGGTTTGTCATGTTAAGCAGCATATTACAATACGAACACCGCCCTGGGAAAGGAAAATGAAAGATTCCATGGCTGTCATCCGGAGTAGAACTAATCCGATCGAACGTTCAGCTAGCAGCCACACAAGGTGATCAGGGGGGATCCATGCCTAAATATGACGATGACCGTTACCGTTTGTGAGTATCACAACGTCTTCCAGCCTGCTTGTTCAACCGCCACTGTCTTTCTCGGTTTCTGACTTAATTTACAACATGATGCCAATGTCTTGCCTCACTTCCTAGAAGCCTTCACCGCCCAAATTTCTAAACGCTCTGTGGTTGCTAAACGAGGTTCACTGGGATGACGCGTTCGCGTCCTTACATACTCACGGCCAATAATCTATCTAAATTCCCACATAAGCTGTCGCCTCGTCAGGCGAGGAGTTCAAACTTCGCTGTTGGCTATGGATTAATAGATGACAGGCCCAGGCGTGCCAAGAGAAACGGGGTGGGGAGGGGTAAGTATCTCTACATTTGCCAACCGCAGAGCCGCCCGTTATCGACCTCAAATTTAGGGCAGATATAGGTAGATCTCCGCGGAGTGATATTGCCTTTGTTTCATTAAGCGTATACCACGATGTCCTTCACGCCCACCCATATATTAGGAAGCTGCCGCGGGATCTAGGGTGACTTTGATCCCCAAAGATCGGCTCAATTCCCGATCTAAAGGATCCAGGGAGCTAAGGTTTCAGGGACCGGTCCCCAACTGACTGGGGGGTTACCTCTCGGATCTGGCCCCAGGGTAGACGATGGTTCAAGAAAAAAAACTGTCTGCCTTTCAATATGCGTCATGTATGTCAGTGTGCGTGGTAGGTAGCATGGGTCTCTGTAAGTAATGAATACGACATTGCAGCCAGCCAGCCAGCCATCCAGTCCTGGAGGGTAGGGGAGGTGAGAATTCTTGGTATTGGGTCTAGTCCTCGCTGTGTTATAGTATCCCCAAGTTTCGACAGGTTCTCAGATTTCAGCCGCACCGTCACCAAGAAAGAAAGAAAAAACCGTTCTCTTCACATTCGGTCCAACTTCTCCGTTCGCCTATCTTTTCATTCGCCCACACCTTTTTCAGCCGTTGTCTGATCTATGGCTCGCCTGTTTCTATCTGTGTGTGCGCGTACAGCATGTGGAGGCATCTCTTTCTCCCCCTCTGTGCGCTTGCCCATCACTATTCGGTCCCGATGCTCTAGTTAGTTGCTTAGATAGACCAATGTACGTCAGTCTGGTTGGCGGCGTGACCTGACTTAGTCTAGGACTTTTTCTTTTGGGAGCATCATTCGGGGTTTGATAGAATATTCTTTTCTTTTTTTTTCTTCTTTTCGGTCCTTTCCATTACTACAATATGGAAAAGGAGAGAGAAGAGAAACAGGAGAAATGGGTCCAGGCGCTAAAGAAAACAAATAAGAGAGGGACGGAGGGCGGGGGGCATAGGATGATATCGCATACTCTTGCTCTCTCTTTCTCTCTTGTCTCTCTTTCGTAGAACTCAAGAGTTGACGACAGCTCTCTTACTCCCACTACATGGGGGGAAGTGCATACGCAAATACATACGCGCGTACGCGTGTACGTGTATGTACGTATAATCATACTAGGTACGATTACCCAGGATCCGGTTTTTCTCTTGGGTAACAGTACAGGAAGCAAGTGGCATGATGGGACGGGGGGAAAAGAAAAAGGAAAAAGAAAAAAAAAAGGAAAAAAAGAGGTAGGTACGTATGTAGGTACCTAAGCTGACCTATGTACCTTACCTACATGCCTAAACTAATCTAACGTTTAGGTTACTTGCTATAATGTGTAGTTTGTTGGGCTAGGTAGGTAGGTACCTAAGCACGGGGGGAATTATCTATCTGAAGGTGGAAATTTTCCTCCTCTCCTCTCCTCCCCCCCCCTTCCCTCTCTCTCCTTTATGGGATAATGAGACGAGAAGAAGATCGTTTCGTAAGGAATATTGTCTTGTGGACCGGAATGGTTAGGTATGAATAAGGGTAACCTACAAGGGGTCGGCGTCCATATTCACCTTCTCTTTTTTCCTCATCAAACCATCCTCCCGTCTTCCCTACCTTCTCCTTTCATTGGACCCCCATTCGAACTCAACTTTTTTCCCCCTTTTTCCCACTTCGTCTTCTTTCTTTTTCCCACCTATACGTGAACAGATACGAATACTTTCGATTAAAATCTCTGGTGGCTACTTGATATCGATGGCAGTTGACGATGATACCCTGGGAAGATAACAGAAATTAGAAAAAGAAGAAAGAATACGACAGGTGGCCGAGTTTTGTCTGTTTTCTGGGACAGAAATTTGAATATCCAGTGTATATGTGTACCTATCTACCTACCTACGAAAATTTATACATACAAACATACATGCGTGATTCCAGAACCATACCGTACCATACCATACCATACCGCAACGACATGTCCCATATATCCATCTGCCCTCGTCTATAGGTTTCCGTACCTAATTATTCCTAATCCTCAGCTCTCGTAACTCTCTTCGTGTAATTTTTTTTGTCTTTTCTTCGTCCGTGTATATTGACAATGATAACAACTCGTAGCATTCCCTTCCTACCTGGTTAGGGTTCATATAACATGATCAACACTTTCCCACTCTCCCACTCTCCCACTACCCCCCCTTTTCACGTCGTATAGAGATATAGGTCCCTACTCTCTCTATTTTCATCCTCCCTCATCCGCCTTAATCATCATTCTCCATTCTCCAACATTCTTCGTATAGCTCATAGTTTATAGAGAACACCTGAAGTAACAATAAGAGACAACCAAAAAAGAAATAAAATAAAAAAATCAAACCGAACCCAATGCCTTGACTCCATTGTCCCACATCGTCCGCTTGCTGGAGAGAGTATCGCCCGCTTCTGTATATATATATATTTATGATCCGCGTGCACATAATATTTCTATAATGTACTATGTCTGTCCTTTGGAAAAAGAAAAGGAAGTAATGACACTTGGGGAGACGTATGATAAGAGAGAGATGTGGCTGAACATCTAATCCCCATCTAACCCCATAGATGAAACCCCTTCCTCTACCACGACACACCGGAAGAAGAAGAAAAGGGGAGGGTTGAGGGGGGTAGCTTCAATACGTCTCGGCTAGCCCCGAGCTGTTAAAATCGGGCACGTCCGAGTCGCAGGAGAAGTCGCGATCGTAGGCCTTGGCGGGCAGGATGCCGGCGGCGAGCCCCTGCTTGTAGCTCCAGAGGGGCGCGCTCTCCGTGTCCCAGGTCCAGTACCACCAGCCCCAGCCCTTCTCGAACGAGTACATCTGGGCCTCGGCGAACATGAGCAGGAACTTCTTGTACTCGTCGCTGTAGTCCGAGGGGTCGGCATTGGCCTCGTCGCAGCTGCACGACGAGTCCTGGGCCGGGCACCGCGGCGTCAGCGCCTCGGTCGACGAGTTGCCCGAGTCGTACGTGCCCGTCCACCGGTTGCCCCAGCCCACGTTGGTCACGTACTTGGCGCAGTCCGTGTCGGCCTGCGACCACTCGGCGAACATGGTCGGGCCGTAGCCGGTACTCGTGTCCATGCTCTGCTCCGCCTGCTCGGTCCAGCCGGAGCAGGCGTAATTGACTTTCTCCTGGTGCGTGTAGACGATCTGATCGTTGTTGAAAATGACGTACTGGTGCACGTCGAGGATGAGGCCCGACTGGCCCGTCATCTTGCCTTGCCAGTTGGCCAGTCCCATGAAGCCGTCCCCGAAGACGACGTTCCCGTTATACCCGTTAGCGCGAACGAGGTCGAACGCCTTCAGCGTCCAGGATATGACCGCGTCCGTCGACAGCGATACCATCTGCGGCTCGTTGGCCAGCCCGTAGAATGACACGATGTTCTTGTACCGGTCCTGTGCGAAGAACTTGGACAGCCGGTCATGTATGTCGAGCGATCGCTGCGCATTCAGGTCCCCGTCCGTGCCGTTCAGCCAGCCGACCACGCCTTGCCGTCCGCTATGGTTCCAACCGTTCTGGCTGCCGGGGAGCCCGTGTAGATCTAGGTTTACGCGTAGGCCGTACTTGCGCGCCCACTCGATGCCTCGGAGGAGGTACCTCCATGACGTGCGAAACACATACGGGTCTTGGTCGTACGTCTGTACCGCCCAGTAACTGTAGGGGATACGCACATGATCAAGCCCGGCGGCCTGGATTTCGGAGAAGGTCTGCTCCGTTACGAAAGTCGCGTAGTGCTTTTCGAGCGTGGATGCGGCCGTTTTGGGGCCGAGGTGAGTGCATAGCGTCCATTCGTCGATAATCCCTAGCCTGGAATCGTAATCGAAAAGAGACGGTGTGATGAACGGCTCTATAGAGAGCCAACCTCCTAGATTGACGCCCCTCGCTGGTGTTGAAGCGTAGTCTCCCCAGTCCTTGTCTAGAGCTGCGACTTTGTCGTTGGCCTGTGTAGAGTCGTCCCAGTCCGTAAAGAGCCCCATCACTGGGAGGTCGCCAACCGTCTCGTTCGTGTATGTCGTATTGAAATCTGTAGTATCGTACCACGTAAAAGGGTCGAGGTAAGTACCCCTAGCCGCAACAGGTATACTATCCTCAGACATACCATCAAGGCCTGATTTGCCTGAGCTAGAGTTGGATGAGTTCTTCTTACTCACAACCACCGCAACTACGATGACGATGATGAGCACGACCAGAACCACACCCGCAATGATCCCTTTTCAACACAAAGTTAATGAAAACACGCCTTTTTGGAGGGGATAGTCTTGTCCTTACATCGCTTCTTCTTCCTATTTGCAGGCTTATATTTCGTCACTTCCTTCTCGTGCTCAACGCTATCCCAGCTACTATGCTTGCTGCTAGCTCCACCTCTCATAACTGGGATTGCCCTGCCTTCCTCTGCAACTGCACCGCTGACAACCCTCTGCTTCTTTTTCTTCCTTTCACGTCTTCTTTCTCTTTCCCCTTCAGTCTGGGTGCCGTTGTCATCTTCTATGCCACCATGTCTACGATGCCGTCGCTCGCGTTGTGGTTCGTATTCCATGTCCGAATTTTCGTTTAGCGCTGCACGGCGTCTTTCTCTTCTACGGGCCTCAAGCTCTCGATCTGAATCCGCATGACTGCCTCGCCTCCGCCTCTCCCTTCTAGGAGCTTCATAATCCGTATCTACAGCTCTGTAGTCTTCGCGCCGTCGCTTCTCTCGTTTCGGTTTGCGCTGAGTCTCCCTTGCAGGTTCCGAGGCATATCCCAACGCATTGTACGCATCTAACTGTGCAAGTACACCGGGAGATAACTTTCGGCTTGTACCACGGTCGGCCGAAGCCCTCTTCGCACTGGGATCTCTAGAACTCCGTTTGTGGTGGTGCTTTCTGTGCCCATCAGAGTCCCTATGGCGGTGACGACGAGCTGGTTCCGCCTCGTCATATTGTGGCATCGTGGTGACGAATGTCGAGGAAGGTCCAAACACCTAGAGAGGCAGTAAGGCCAAAGCCTCGAAGTTGTCGTGGGGGGAAATGAAGGCTATTTGAGGAAGGAATCTGCAGTTTATCTTGGCAATAAAAAGAAAATCCCAGAACAGACAGATATGAACTCTTGAGACTCGATTGAGCCTGTGCCTTGGTTGAGTGCAATAGGCGATTGTTGACCGGGCAACTATCCGCATATCGGCAATCTGACCCACTGCCGCGGCTCCGGATATTAGTGTGCGACTACACTAGCCAGTCAGGTAGATCAGCTTCCAGGCGGCTTCAAGGGCCACTGATCAGTGATGTAATGCCGCCACTAAGCGCGCTTGTCCACGGCATTATTGGCATCTTCCGCTATCGCCCATTCATTCCTCCCTCCCAAGATATGAACAATCTCACCAACGATGATTTCAATCCGATAGGCAAGGAGAATTAAAAAATAGAATTAAAAAATAATGAACCGGCTCCTTTCACTCCGTCCTCTGAACAGGACGCTGGCGTCCTTACCATCTTATGCCCAGAGTACATGGCTAGTCCGGCGAGCTTATTCAACCCACCCCCCAAACGCTCGGCTCAATCTTCCCACCGACTATTCGACAACCCCCTTGTTAGCACACAGCTCACAGGTGGCATTGGGTAGTCCAGAACTATCAGCCGAAGTAAAGAATAGCACGACGAAACGAATGAACCTCTTCCAAGCCATCAATGATGCCTTGTCGACTGCACTTACAGAAGATGAGAATGTTCTGGTGTTTGGTGAGGACGTATCTTTCGGCGGCGTGTTCCGATGTACGATGAAGCTGGCGGAGAATTTTGGCGGTGATCGTGTATTTAATACACCACTGACAGAGCAGGGTATCGTGGGATTTGCTATTGGCCTCGCGGCCGAGGGTATGAGACCCGTGGCAGAGATACAGTTTGCGGACTACGTGTATCCAGCGTTCGACCAGCTCGTAAACGAAGCAGCCAAGTATCGATATCGAGAAGGGAGCACGGGGCGAAGCGCAGGCGGCTTGACCGTACGGATGCCGTGTGGGGGTGTTGGCCACGGCGGCTTGTACCATTCCCAATCTCCAGAGAGTCTCTTCACCCATATCCCCGGGCTCAGGGTGATTATGCCGAGGTCTCCGTTACAGGCCAAAGGACTGCTTTTGTCTGCCATTAGAAGCAATGATCCGTGTGTATTCATGGAGCCCAAGGTCTTGTACCGAGCAGCAGTCGAGCAAGTCCCGACAACCCCGTTCACTCTACCCCTGTCGAAGGCAGAGATCCTGAAGGAAGGGAAGGACGTTACTATCATATCGTACGGGCAACCGCTTTACACTTGTAACGCAGCCATCCAGAAAGCAGAAGAAGACCTAGGTATCTCGGCTGAACTCATAGACCTGCGGACACTGTATCCGTGGGACAAGGAGTGCGTGCTCAAGAGCGTGCGAAAGACAGGCAGATGCATGGTGGTGCACGAAGCCATGATCAACGCAGGCATCGGAGCAGAGGTGTCGGCAGCAATCCAAGGCGACCCAGACACTTTCTTACGACTGGAAGCTCCCGTGTCACGAGTCGCGGGTTGGAGTATCCCCACGCCACTGCTATATGAAAGGTTCAACGTTCCAGATGTTGCCCGTAAGTAGCTTCTGGGAATGGTTGCGAACACAGCTAAAGGATCGGTGGCTAACCTGCGATATTAGGAATATACGACGGTGTCAAGAAGCTCCTAGAATATTAGGCAAAACGCAATGACAGCTGTATTGGAATGAAGTGATGAGCTAGAAACCTGAAGACTTGACTACGTAGGCCTGCCTATGTAGATTAGAGAGGTCATGTCCGACTTGATTTCTGAATATTTGCTCAAACAGGTTGATTTTAGTTTAGTATTTTAGGTACTATTCTATTCTCCGATGGTGGACCGGGATCGAGAGACTAGCCAAACCCAAACAGAGAGAGATACATGATATCATTGGCTAAATGAGTGGAGCATGTCATACCTAGTGGATGATGGCATCCTATATTTTAGCGGGATGCTGGTTTTGAGAGGCCATATGGATAGGGGTATATCGGCAACAGATCGTATGGGAATTAGGTACTTCAATGTTAGTAGTAAGTTAGTAAGTAATTGTGGTTAATGCTCACTTCTATTTAAATTAAAGAACGAGCTGGACCACTCGAATAAAAGAGCAGTTAATCACTTATTTAAGGTTACTAATATCAGTAACCAGTAACTACATAGTAGGAATCAGTAAAAAGATGAGATGAAAAAATAACCATATTCGAGGTCTTAGGTATGTTGCAGCAGGTACATACATAGTAGGTACACTTCAGAGAAGGTACTCAAGTGTCAAGGTCCACCTATCTAGCCTATAAACCCACTTCTTGGTATTTTGACGTTAGGTACTGCCTCCCCACCTTACCGGAGGTACATAGATAATGTACACTATGTAGGTAGTACCAGCCTGCTGCACCTCGCTTGCCCCGCGCTTTGCGTCTCAGCAGCGACATTTTTACTACACTACCTACCACCTACCTACCTCCTAACCTACACAAATCGGGATCAGGACCTATACCTACAGAACCTTACCCCCTTAAAAGTTATTCCCACATACAAGGCTTGACAACTTACCTGCCTCTATAACCCCAGTCTTCGGATTACACCATACTTACTTGCTTTCGCGACTGGCACACCTGAGAGAAACGTAGCCAGCCAGAAAAAGAAAAACAGCAAACTGAGACCCGGTATGGCGTCTGTTCTCGCTACTATCGAGTCCTTCGTCGAAGGTGCTCCACCAGGCGAGGTATGCATTTCCTCAGTTGACGCCTCGCAACAACGGCAATGTAACCGTAGATTATATACGCTGACACGGGCAATAGCTAGCAGATGTGGTGAACGGTACGACATGCCTACACTCCCAGTTCCAAGCGTAACCCGACAGCCCCTAATACCTAGTGCCCTGGCCTCCAGACATCAAAGCTCTTACCATCAACGAGCCCGAGCTCCTCTCCCAACTCGGCCCCGCATTCGAGAAATATAACGAGGAGCAGTTCATCACCACCAAGCTGCCCGGCAGTAGCCAGCAGGTCATCATCAGCTCGCACAGCTCCCTTGGCAATGGCAGATACTACGATGTCGAGAGCTCGTCCAGTTTTGCCTTCGATCACACAACACAGGTTGGGTTTGCCACTCTCTCGCCTTGAAGGACGCATCAGTAATAACCATTGGTACCAGAAAGCAAGCGATGTCCAGAGCCACGTGTTGGAGGGCCCCCAGACGGAGCTAGTGTATGCTCAACCTCGAGCCCAGAAACTAGCGACATGAAACTCGTGGGTTAACACTTGGTACAGGAAATCAACATTGAAGAGCTTGTCGACCTACGTTAAGGAGCATTTCCCGAACGCCCCATACGGCGTATACCCTATCGAGAACGATTCGAAGGTAGCCGTCATCATCGTAGCCAACAAGTACAGCCCAAACAACTACTGGTAGGGAGAAGATTGCATCCGTGTAGGCTAGCCCCACCTCTGACCGGATTATAGGAACGGGCGATGGCGCTCACTATATATCTTTGACCCGTCCTCGGAGACTTTGGAGGGAAGCATCAAGGTCGACGTGCACTACTACGAGGACGGCAACGTGCGGCTTCTGACCAATAAGCCCATCTCAGCTTCGGTCTCTTCGGGTTCGGGGGCGGGTATTTCCAAGGAGATCTCTGTGGCAGAGAAGAAGTATCAGGAAGAGCTGAACAAGGGTTTCACCAGCTTGAGTGAGGGCGCATTCAAGGGGCTGCGGAGACAACTTCCAGTGACGCGGCAGAAGATTGAATGGGACAAGGTGGCTAGTTACCGGGTCGGACAAGACATTGGGGGTGGAAGCTCGAGGAGGTAACACCAAGAAGTCTAGGCGCCCAGGCTGAGGCGATGGCGGTTGGCTTTGGCCGGATACTTTAGTATCGGGACAGCGGGGGTGACTTCGGGGTCGGACCAATCCACGATAGGACTTAGCATATGCTGACGGTATAATCTGGGTGAGATGTTGCAATAAACCTAGTCGTAGACAGACTGGATTCCATCCGTATGCCCCTCCATTCTCGAACGATAACAAGGGTATTACATAAGAAAATATTAGACTGGTATCTTACGGATCGCACGGATGCGAGCGATATGGCAAGGGATGCGGTGCGTAACGAGGCGCATTTTCCCCTCGCAGTTCCCCCTCGTTTTCCTCTCGCATCGCATTCTTACAGGCGGGTGAGAAACAACGACAAGGGGTGACAATTTTGGTTTTCATAAATTACACAAATGCTATATCTAATCTATGGTTAACCTGAACAATAGCCTAAGGTTACCTATGTAAGTATAGTAAGTACTTACCTAACTTACCTACTAAGTAAGTACTATGTAGGTAGCGTGGCCTGATGCCGGCAGGACGGTGCCCGACGGCTCGGAGTCCATTAGCGCCCCGATTAATACACTACTTGCTATGTGGACAAGTGGATTAGGTATGCATCCTTGAAAAGGAACACTGAAGAACCCCGGTATGGCTTGATAAAAGCAATCAAAAGGGCTCTGATTCGCTGACAGACCCCAATTAGGATTTCTGTCAGTAAAGGAAAGCAAGTAAAAGTCTAGGCAAACTAACGCTAAAATCTATTCTCACCCTTTTTTTTTTTTTACGTGCAGAATCCCTACATCTGACACCACCTGTAGTCTTATTCCATCTCTCCCTCTCTCTTCCTCTTCCCTCTCTTTTTCTTTTTTTTCCTCTCCTACCTGACTCCTCCTTCGCTCTACCGGCTTTCTACCTCCATTCCTTCGTCCACCAACGCAGTTCGTCCTTCTTGTCAATTCACCCGGCTACCGCGTTTCCCTCTCCCGCGTCACGTCGCTTCGCAGCCAACGCTAGATCGCGATTGATTAATTTAATAGATTAGACTTTGTCTTGTTATCGTTCTTTACTCGATCCCCAGTTCGACTCCGCGATTATATATCCAAAATGGCCGATAAGGTATTCACCTACAGCGACGTTGCCGAGCACAACACCAAGAAGGACCTATACCTCGTCATCCATGATAAGGTCTACGACAGCACAAAATTTGTCGACGAGCACCCGTGAGTCTAGAATTAAATCCCATCCCTGATTCGCACTAGTCTCCCGTTCCCTACCTTTGTCCTTTCGCCCTCTAGCCCTGTCTCGGATAAAAGGCCGACTGCAATCGGGTCTTACATCGGGATATAACCTACGGCCTTGTGCTGACGTGGTGTTTTATTCTATAGCGGTGGAGAGGAGGTGCTGCTCGACGTCGGTGGTCAGGATGCGACAGAGGCTTTTGAGGACGTTGGACACAGCGACGAGGCCCGGGAAACTCTAGAGCAGCTACTCGTCGGCACATTGAAGCGGCAGGTAAGAGATATATCATTCCCCAAACTCTCCGTGATATCCCCGAACCTCGGCATACTGACGGCTCCCCTCGCAGCCTGGCGACCCTGCACCCAAGGCTACTCCTGCTACCAGCTCCTCTGTCTCGACCCCAAGCTCCGGCGGTTTCGGAGGTGCACTGTACGCCGTAGTACTTATCGGCGGTCTCGCCGCCTTCGGTGCCTACCAATACCTACAAGCCCAGCAAGCTCAGGAGGCTTAGGTGGCATTTCCCTCTCGCCCGCTCCCCGCTTCCTACCTCGGCTTGGATGGCAATTCGACCAAGAAACACACTCATAGGAGGAGAATGAGCGTATGCGACTCAAGCATTCAAAAAAGAAACGGAAAAAAAAAAAAAGAAAAGAAACATACTGTGTTGGGCTGGTGAATGGTTGCATGGGCCTCGCGGGGATCAGGAAGGAGGGTGGTCGATATGACGCGATATGATACTTCTTTGATCGATACATATAACTTCTTACCGTCTCTTAATAGATCAGACTGTTGTTTTGGTTCAACCCATCACGGGGTATTGGCACCTACTGTCTTGGTTTTGCTTTTCCCACGATGTCATCATATTGGCTATTTTGGGATGGTGTTGGAAACTGCATATGAAAAGGATACCACTTTTTTTCTTTTCTTCTACACTAAATCTTCCGTAGTATCCCTGGAACCCCGGTTCCACAGATCTATGGATGCAGCGTGTAGTATGGCGACAAGTAACGTTGAACAGATGCGCTTGCGAGAAATGCGGGTTTTGGCTTTTATTTTATGTCGTCGGCAGACCAAGGAAGAAATCCTCCATGTATAATCTATCCATCCATCCATCTATCTATCTATCTATCTATCTACATCTCCGTACTTGACAGTGTATCTATCCCCTTCATGCTATTCACAAGTGAATAGGATATCCGATTAGGTGCTACTACCTAGGCACTGGAAATAAGTACCTAGTAGCTCCTAACTAACACCCACCGAACAACCCTCCGAATTGATTCAAGGTTTCATTTGTTAAGAAAGGGGGGAATATCATTCATCCTTCAACAACACTGATGTTAGGTGAATGATAAGGGGATTCAGTTATTAGATTTCATCCTCGGCTTAGGTAACTAGCTGCAACTATACATATATCTGTCCTTTACGCATCAATTTCAAGTGCGCTGACCAACCAAATTGCATTACATTAGTAGCAAGAAACGGCGGTAAGGGAGATAAGTGCACAGAAGTCTGTTATGTAAGTACCAGGGCGTCCAGGTAGGTACCTAAGTACTACCTACATAGTAGTGTACTTAGTATGTAGGTTAACCAACTATATACCTAATGTACCTACCAGACACTACGTAGAGAAAAGGTGCATTAGCTGGTTTTTATTGGCCAATGACCTTATCGGACTGTACATCCCGTCAGATTAAATGTCCCAACTCCACATTCTAACTTATACGTGAGCAAGCCACAGCTGCACCGCCTCGATTACTAACAATTAATTGAATTCTGGGGCACCGGCAGCCCGTTCAATCAAACTGGAAGGTTCATTTTCGCATGTCAGCCTCGTTCCACTAACCTACGTCAACGCTTCCAATTCCTTCCACTTTCTTTATTTCCTTTTTTTTTTCTTTTCGTTTCATCATCCGTCTCGCGACGAGATCGACCACCGCCAGCCATCACCACCAATACACCCCCCAGTAGCGAGTATGTCTACCTTATCAGCAACCAAGCTCAACGGCAATGGCAAGCGACTAGCACCACCCTCATCTTCCGCGCCTTCGCCTTCCCCGTCCACCAAATCCGGCGATGCATCTTCGAAGCGTCAGAAGCGCGACAAAGACTTCACTCAGGACGATGCCTCAACCCCGGCTGCCGCTGCCGCCAGGGCTGCCGCGAACGACTTCGGAAAGCACATGCTGACCCAGCTGGTCTACGCCGTCGAGTTTCTCAAGTCGAAAGGCACCACCAAGTCCCTGCAGGAGATCCTCGACCACCTGACGCTAAACCAGCTGGACGAACGGCAGCTCAAGACCTTCGTTGAGACGCTGATCAAGCACCCCCAAGTCACATACACGCCTGTGTCGCAGGCGAAAGCCGCCGCTAGCAAGCTGCCGGCCTGGCGACTCGGCGAATACCAGTTCCGGGCCAAGATCCCCGGGGTTAAGGACAAGGTGACGCTGCTAGAGAGTCTACAGAAGAAGACGGACGCATCGTGTATTGTAGTGCGAGACCTGAAGGACGGCTGGCCCGAATGCGACAAGGCCATCACAGAGCTTGAGGAGGAGCGCAAGATTTTGGTCGTGCGCACCAAGAAGGACAACCACGCCAAGTATGTGTGGCCCAACGATCCGTCTCTCAGCCACCGCGTCGACCCCGAGTTCCAGGCCATGTGGCACAAGGTCGAGCTACCCTCAGTCGACGATATCGTCCGTAAACTACAGGCCGTCGGTCAGAAGCCTGCCAGCGAAGACCCGCGCCTCAAGAAACTCGATGCCCCCAAGACGGGGCCTAAGAAACGCAAGGCCGCACGCCCGCCCAAGAACCAGTCTAACGCCCATATGGCACACCTACTCAAGGACTTCAGCCACCTCAAGCGTTGAGAAGGGGGGGCAATCCTTGGTTTAGTCGTTCTTCTGTTTACCACTCACTATACACATATACACATTGCCCAAAACAAAATTGGGACCAAGCAAGTGTCCGTCTTTTAGACAGGCAACAACAATCACAACCACCATGGCATACGGAGACGGCGTTTTCTTTTTTAGGATGGCAATAGGGGGGGGAAGTGATACCAAAGACAACATTAAAAATGCAACAACATCAGGCCGGCAGTCTTTGTAGATGAGAACAGAGCTCGCTGGCCCACTGACAGGGACAAAAAGGGGCATCTGGCGGCGTTTTTCCTTGACCTTCGTGTTTTTTGTCTTTCTATGAAGGGACTGAATAGGGTGATAATGGAACGGAAAGGTGAGGAAAGGGGGGGTGTCATACGAAATCGGCAGGATCTCTGATCACTTCTCCCTACCCGTCTCTCTCACTCTCTACCTACTTGATCTCCCGGGTTTTGCGATACCGCTACTACCACTTCAGCGCCCCTTTGCTGCAGCAGAATAAATGAGTCTGTGATAGAGACAGGGAAGGGCGGAACGAGGGAGAGGGGAAGGGGAGAAGCCCATTTACTGGCAGGAGAAGATGTATTTTGTGCGTGTGCCCCACCCATCCACCCCCCTCACAGTTGGGAAGGACAGATAAATGAAGACAAAAAGACCCCAGAGAAAGACGAAAACAAAATGGACCATCGTCGGAGTGGTTTTTAAATATTTTTTCGATATGATTTCTCGTATTCTACTTCTTGTTTTGGGGGTGGAGGGGGGGGGGATGGGGTTTCACTAAAAGCGCGGCGTTAAAGGGGCTAGATTTTATACTTGTATCATATATATATATATATTCTACTAAAGCGGAAAATAAAAAGAACTTGCCTTTTCTGACTTTGGAGGGGTTTTTTAATAGGATTTCCGGTTTTTTTTTGTCTCCTGTTTCTCTTTTTTTTTATATACCGGAACACACACATGGTCGTCCGTGAGTTGTACACTACCTACCTACATATACCGTGCTGCATGGCATCCATAGCACAACAAGCTTTTTTTATCCCTATCCCCCCTTTTTTCCTTTCTTTTTTTTTTTTTTTTTTTGCAATTCATTTAATACGAGGGAAATCTTTTTGTGTCATGGTCAGAACAGAACGAGGTTACTACCTACTTAATTGCTCTGAAGAACAGAGCTAGAGAGGGTGCAAGGTGCGGGTAGGGCCGGTTACCTGCCGCCCCGGAAAACGTGGGAGTTCTACGGTTGGGGAACTGTTGGACGAGAGAAAGAGAGAGAGAGAGAAGGAAGACAGAAGAAGAGGGGAAGGGGAAACCTACTGAACTGAAACGGTATACGTCGCCTTTCGTCAAACTTAACCTAGGTTATTAATATTAAGAGACACCGACGCGCAAAAAACCCGGAGGGCGGCCTAGATCTTTCCTCGTTCTGAACACCCGCATTGGTTACTTACGGGTAATTATGAAAGTGATGAGTATGTATAACATTAAGATAAAAAAAATACAACTTTACGGCCTGAAGGCCGCCGATGTTCATCGAAGTACTAATCATACACTCACCCACACGCCCACCCACCAACGAGGCTATTCATCAACGCGAATCCAACCTCCCTGAGTCCTCATTCCCAATATAATTTACGTCGTTCCTGAGAATGAGGGGAAGAGAGAGAGGGGTTTTCCAAGTATATATCGCCTATGCCGACGGAGAACTCCTAATGCGAACCCCGTTGACCTCGAACTCGGTGCCCCAGTCGCCCGCCCTCGCGGTGACGACGCTCGCGCCGGTGCCGGCGCCGCCCTCCCCGGCGTTCTCGGCGAGCCGGACGAAGCTCTGGCTGTGGGTGATGACGAAGACGTAGGACAGGGGCTGCGCCATGCGCCGGCACAGCTTTAGCACGGCGGCCTGGCCGCCCGTGTCGAGGCCGTCGAAGGCCTCGTCGACGAGCATATACCCGGTGCGGTGCGGGCTGCGGGCCTCGCTCATCACGAACAGCGCGAAGAAGAGCGCGAGGTCGACGCGCTTCCGCTCGCCGCCGCTCCTCTTGGCATAGCCCAGGGTGGTGGACATGGACAGGGAGGGGTCGAGCACCGAGGTCGTTGTTGTTGTACCCTCATCATCATCTTGGCTGTTGTTCTTGTTGTTATTGTTGTTGTCAACTTCGCCATCTTCCTCGAAGAGGGTCTTCAGCGTGCCGGCCACCATGCTCCGCGCGTAGTGCGCATCCTGGTACATGAACATCAGGATCTCTACGAGTAACTTGTTTAGCTCCCCCAGATGACGCCCGATGACGTATCGACGGAACGTAGCTCTCGAAGCTGCCACCTGTCGTCGTGTGAGGGCATACTGCCAGAACGCGAATATTTCCTGGTGAGACTGTATGGTTGCAATTTCTTTGCTCAGCTCGACAGCCTGGAGCTCGAGCTTGGCAAGGGATTCGACCTCTGCGTTGAGGAGCTCCTTGTAAGTGGCGATTTCCTGCTCTTTGCTGGCAAGCAAGAGACGATGCCTATCCGAGGAAACTTCCCAGTCTTTCCTTGCCATCTCCATCTCCTTTTCTTGTTTTTCAAGGTCACGTTGTTTGCGAAGCCGCTGCTGCTCTTGGTTCTTGTATTCAAGTTGTAGATGATCATGTCGTTCAGATAGGGTCCTTAGCTCATCTATAGCTACAGAAAGCCGGTTGGGAACTTTTAATGCTTCTTGTGCCGTTAATGTCCGCAAAGCAAGGTAAATGTCACTCTCGCTGATGTGAGTTTGGGAAGAAACATTGCGGTGTATGTCCGTCATACGGTTTATAACATTCCCTACTCTACCTTGTGCGTGACCAAGTCTGTCAGCAAGTATGATCATAGCCTTCAAGTGCTCAGCCCAGCGTCGTCTAGCTTCCATGGCCCTAAAGGCGATCTCTTCAGCTCTCCTGGCTCTCTCCCTTGCTGCCGAACTAACGGCGTGAAGGACCAATGCCCAGAATTTTCGAAAAGCCAATGCGATATTCAGTAAGAAACTTCGCATGTTGCTAGCATCCTCTTCTTTGCTATATTCGTCTTCTTTGATGGCTGGTGGAACTTCCAATGTGCTGCTTTCTTGGAGAAGATGCAGAAGATCCTCATTAAGATGATGAAGCTGGGTTATAGTAGCTACTACCTCTTGCTCAACGATGAATCGCTCGCGGTCTATAAATGAGCGAGCTTGAGCAAGTCTGGCCAATACGCCAAGTCTGTTCACCTCATTTTGCGCAAGAGAAATATCACTTTGAAGGCTCAGAAGCTCGGGTTGCAAATCCGGCAAAAGCTGCTGAGCCGTGAGCTCCTTCTGAAGCTTATTTTTTCTCGACTCCTTTTCGCTCAGGAGTGCGATGTGTTTCCTTTTCTTGACTTCCATCTCATTAGTAAGAGATGCTGCTTTGTGATGCAGGTTTCTTAACATCTGGTTTACTTGGTTGACTCGATTTTTTAGATGCTTTATCGTATGCGCAACTCCTTCGATTCGCGACTGTATACCTCCCAGTTCCTCCTTCACTTGATTAAGCATCAAGTTGCAGGTATCGGCGCATCCATCTAAACTCTTTAGGCCCAAGACTGACTCGATCAGCTGCCTCTTCTGTAATGATGTGGAACTCAAGAAGCTTGGAGCACTCTCATTCCCGAGTAAGACTATTCTGATAAATGTGTCGAAATCTACTCCTAACAGACTGTCAATAGAGGCCTGTGTACTTTTGATGTCGGGCCCTTCAAATTGCGGCTGGATCATGCCGTTCTTTTCCACAATCACACGATTATGGAATTTATTGTGCTTTCGGAACCGCGAAATGGTATATCCGTTGGCAAAGGTTAGACGGACATTGCAGTTCTTCCCAGCAACATCATTGACAATGTCATTTACCCCAAGGCCATCTCGAATACACTGTCCAAATTGGCACCACACGATTGCTTCAATTATGGTACTCTTCCCTGCTCCGTTGTGTCCCACTATCAAGTTTATCCCGGGCTGGAAGTGAAGCTTGAAATCTAGACTGAGAGTGCCTTGGACGCCAAGAAAGTTCGTGATTTCGATAGCAACGGGGTTCGCAGCAAATATGGTTTCCGCCGCGGATGCTCGTGTATCGTTCTCTGGGATGAAAAGAGCAGATTGGGGTGACGGGTCAAGCATGTCTTTGTATTTAACTTTACAGCTGGTCTTGGCGCTGGCGCAGCTTTGGACATCAAAGAGTCGTTTCCCGACGAGAGATAAAATATCACGTCTATCCATAAGGGTAGATTCGAGTTCCAGAGAAGATATATATTCCTGGACAAGTTCGACCAGGTCGAGTGGCTGATGCTTCATCTCATCCCTGGCCAATTCTTGTGAAATCGCAGCTGTGGGACTAGCGAGATCAGTCCGGGCGTCTCCTGTCTCTTCCGAGGCTTTCTCTTCTTCTTTACCTGGTCGAATCTGAACATCAGCAGGAAGTACAGTATTGCCGAGACCCGTTCGGTCGAATTGCCGTCCCGACACTGTATATTTCCAGTCTCGCACACTACGTACTCCTAGTTTGACGAGACGATCCCTGGCATCAATGTACTTGTACATTGATGCCTTCCCCGTGATCATGGCATGCTTATCCTGGACTTGCTCAGCGTCCACTCGGTCCGCTAGCACCTCTCGTGCTTCTACGGAAGTGTAGCCTGCGGCATATGGATTCTCAATGAGCTCATGCTCTAGTGTTTGGGGGTCGAGCAAGATAACGCCCTTCCTAGTGTCGAACAAATCGGCCCAGGTGAGCTGTAATGGTGCGCCGATGTATGTTATGCTTCCCCGAAGATCTTGGGGTTTTTTATTCGTAGGCTGGAATATGGTCTGGTGACTGTGAAAGTGGCCAGTGAATGTCCTTGCCAGCGGTGCGAATTCGCCCGCGCTGGTGAGGCCTGGATACCTTGACGGTAGCCCGGGGTTTCCGGTCTCGGGATCGATGGTATGCTTTTGCATTATGGCCCGGTTTATTGCTAGATGTCCAAATCCCACGGTCTTGGCCGCAATCCTGGGGTTTAAGTCGCGTATGTATCTAACGATTTCGCCCTGGTCCTCCCGGAATGGCATTACAAGTACATGCCTCTTATCCCACTTGTGACATGCAATCTCGGTGTGAAGCGTCACGAACGGGGCCAGCCTGCTGATAGCCAATGCTTCCAAGGCCGAAGTGGTGTAGTCCCGGCGATAGGCTAAGTCATGATTACCCAGTATCACGTCGACATGTGGCACGGCGCTGGCGAGCTTGCCTAAGAAGCGGTAGCATGCTGCGAGCACATTGGTCGGCTGTGAGGTGCGTGCGGTGAACACATCGCCGCAGATGATGACCCGGGAGACATTATATCCAGACGGCAATGAGGCAATCCAGTCTGCCGTGCGCGTAATGCGGTCGAGGTCGTGAAGTTTGAAATGAAGGTCGCTTGCCAACAGCCATCGAGGATTAACTTTCATGCTTTTGCCGACTACGGACGGATTGTCTTGTCCTACAAGAAATGGGCTCCGTGCTCACTGTTCTCCCGTCCAGTGATTATCGTGGTAGGGAACTAGCCAAGTCGCATTCACAGGCCTTGCGAGTGGCTAGTATAAATCCATGATGATGGTGGTGGTGATGATGTATGTAGTAAGTTACTAAGGTAAGTCGTAGCAGTGTAGAAGGACGGAAATACTTTTAAAGTACCTAGGTACCTACATAGGCTAGGCACCGTTAGAACCTTTGATTGGTCACTTTTGCTTGTCAATTCACACAACACAGTGGGGTAGGTAGGGCTTAGTGGCGGGGCGCAAGCTGTAGGCAGCCTTGTCGACGACCAATCAATCCCCTGGCTTTAGTCACGTCGACACGTCCTAGGTTAAGGTTACGGGCTGAAGTCCTGTCTACTGTACCTGCCAGGTATTTAAGAATTCCTCAATATGTACATAGGTAGTATTAGATTTAGTATTATCAATCAAATATTAATGTATATGAGTGAATAATATAGATTTAACGTGGACAAACTATTACCTAACTACATAGCTCAAACAGCTTCATCCCTGACTACTAAACCAACGGTAGTACATTAATGTGTGGTGATATGTACCCTTTTTTGCAAATTTGCGATGATTTACAAAGCAATTCTTGATTGATCATACGCCAAAAACAATCTTTCTAGTCGAGCATCTACGAGGTGCTACTTTAATGTGAAAGACTTTTTATCTGTCACGCATATCATGGTGCTTTCAGGACCTTTTGAATGCTCCCCTCTCTTGAATTTCGAAAAGTCTTAGATGAACTTGACTTACATGCAGATTAGTTGGCGCTGCCTCCTTACTACTAACATGCCTTATGGTATACTGTAAATGACCCCCAGAGCCATATTTACCAATACCAGAACTGCATTCAACTAGATGATAGTATGAATCCATTTTCTACATAGCCTGCTGCACAGTTGATTACTAGTTCCTGTTGTCCAGAGCTAATAAATGAGAGAAACTATGTAGGTTAAGTATGTTGTATGACATACCATCACCTACCTACCTACTCGAGACAACATTGATGGAGCACAGCCTTACCATAAATAGCCTTTGACCTATTTATTGTTAGTAGAGTCTTCGAGTTTATGATTAATCCTCTTCTGCGGGGAGCTCGTTATTTATGGGGATAGAAGCTGGGATCTCCTCAACTCTATCACGACTTAAGCTTTCGATGGGAATGGGATATACCGAATGACATCGACATATAAACTCTAACATCAGACAAGCAAGTATAGCTCTGCTTCTAGAAATCTGCAGTGCGGAGGCCCTCCGCCTCTACGGACATTCGCTCTTAGGATTGCTAATCCCGTGTGATGCGGCTCATCGCTGTGTCCTACTAGTGATATCCCAAGTCTAATAGAGTTTATGGTTGCGGCTTTGCGGACCTATGCCCAAGATATTCCCGAGTTATTGAGGCTTCCGAGCCTATTATTGATAGTACCTTCGTGCTGATCGCCGCGAATGTAGCGAGTAGCGAGGGCGATGAGCCCGAGGCGGGCAGCAGAAGAGTGAATTAATAATGCCAGAATCCATTAGAGATCCGTACTTAAGAGGGAGGAATCTCTCTCAAATCGATCTGAATATCTTCTCCTCTTCACCATCAGCTTCACAAGCAATCAGCAGCATCTTTACCAATACACCTTGAAATAAAACCATAAGAGATCAACTCAATCCCTACAAGTAATCATCATGCAAATCTCAAAGTCCCTATTGGCCGCTGTCCTCCTACTCGGCCCCAGAGCCCTAGCTGCTCCAGCCACTTCTACCACACCCGTACCTCTTGACGGGAGAACTGCCCTGGATCCTGTCAAGAGAGGTGACTCTGGAGATAGCTACAGTACGGGTGGTGGTTATGACCGCGAGAGCGTAGGTGAAGGCGGAGACTGGGGCCATGATGATGATGAATATCATAAGAGCGGCATAGTGACCGCTCGTAACGGTCATCACCATCACCATCACCACCACCATAATCACCATGATAATCACGGTCACCACAAGAGAGAAGCTGACCGTGGCCACGGGGGTGGTCATCACGGCCACGATGACCACCATCACAATAATCATCACAATGGGTACAAGCGCACTGACGGAGAGTTCGACCATGGCGGCCACGAGGATGAGGACCACATGCGGGGAGGTGGCCATAGGGGCCATCACGGGGGCCATCACGGGGGCCACCACGGTCACCACTGAGCGGAGTGGGAATGGGCAAGTACTTATCGTGGACATACTCGGGCACAGACACACATGGTAAATAGTTATAGGATTTGGGGGGGGGGGCGTTTAGAGGGGTTCCTTCGTTTTCGATGGCTTGCTATTTGGATTTACGGTATATGGGACAGACTATATAACTAACTACACACTCGCTCTCGAGAATTGTACCTATCTCTATGATGACGAGAACAAAAGTGTCAACTCCATCGTTCAGCTTCAGTTCCATCTGGCCTAGGCATTTGTGACTCTACTATGAAAGAAGGGGTCAAGCGAGGCGGAGATTGTGATACTAGAAGCAGATGATAAATTCCATGGTAGGACTCAAGATAACAGCCAATACTGGAGTAATGAAGTATTTAAACGTAATAACTAATAATATTCTTCGAAAAAGTAAAAGGGGTTTTTTTTGTGATTAGTCGAGCCACATAGGTACATTAGGTTCTATTTTTCCTTTCTCTAACCCAACGTGCTATCTACGTCCACAAATTAGATGATCGGCCTCACGACTTCTCCGGCACAGCTTCCACGTCTTTTCTCGCCGCAGTCGAAACTGGGGTGCTTCTCGATCTTCTTCCACTGCAGGCCGAGCGCGACCACGAAGGCGCAGGCTGCCCCGGCGGCCGAGATGTAGTACCTACGTGTTCCGCAGGCCCTGCATATAGGCAGTTGAGCACGACCTCTACGGCGTTCTCCTGACCCAGCACGGCGAGGACCTGGCGGATCTGGCTCGCGCCGCTATTAATAAAGATGTTAGGATCCAACTGCGGCGCGTTGCGCGTGACGTCCCCGGTCAGCCCGTTCTGGAACACGATTTGCGCGACGGCAATGAAGAGCGCGCCGCCAAGCGAGCTCGAAGAGGGCCACCGCCCCCCAGGAACGTGGCCTTGATGTCGAAGATTCTGTACACCTTGCCGAAACAGCGGCTGCAGGGCCGTCGACGTCAGCAGGTACGAACTGCCGTACCAGCCAAATGTCCTTAACGCTGCCATACTCGCCCGTGATGGCGCCCAGGGCCGGCGCGATGATGGTCTGGTCGAGGCGGCTAGGCAGAGCGAGAGGGTGACGGCCCGTAGCTTCGGGCCTGTGGGGTATTATACGGTGTTTTCGTCGTCCTGGGATGGTCGTGGTTTCTGCGGGTGAGTTGGACGACGGCTTCATGAACGGAGCTGGGACCGGAGCCACGTTCGTACGTGGTGTCTCCTTTTGTGACGCGAATGAAGCACCGACCGAGTTCTGAGTGGCCGTCTCCGTGTGGACGAATTTACCATCTTTTCTTTTCTCCTGGCTCCTTTGTGTGAGCAAGAAGGAAGAAAGGCAGACGAAGGAAACCCTCTCGTTTTTGTCTTATTCCCTTTAATCTTCAACAACTATGGGTACGGCTGTACAATGGGACCCCATGGGAAATCCATGAATTCCCATGGGAAAAAAAAAGGTCCCATGGGAAAAAAAAAAGTCCCATGGGACTTCGTGGGAAAAAAAAAAAGCTATGGGACTTTGTGGGACTTTTTATTTTTGCGTGGGACCGTATGGGACGTGGGAAATTTTCACTTGGGACCAAAATGTATAGCCTTAACTATGGGTATGTTTAAGCTTGACTTTAGGGTTTAGTCGATGAATCAACGCTTTTTGAATCAACTGGGACTGCTGGCCGTTTGGAATCCAGGACCATGGTTCTAAGATGGAAAAATAAAGTATAGAGTCAAGAAAATAGTGGACGGGAACGTGATCTTACTTAAGAACGTGTTTAAATAAGAACAAAGGACGGCTTGCTTACTGCGTGGCTTCCATGATGGACACTATCTCTGAGTCCGACGTGAATCAGGGGCCGAGTCTGCTGTGTTTCTGGACCATATTGGATCACAAAACACTCTGCTTCGGTCCTCCTCTAGTTGTTATAGATGTGGAAGAGATGGCTGGCTGCTAAGGTAGTCTAGGCATCATTCTCCATTAGGTTCAAGGTTTGCCCAAGCCAGGATATCAAAAGGCAATCGTTATTCTTAAAGCAGCAAACATTGCATGCAATCTTGTGCAGAATCATGGATATACTTGAGTATGGGTGTAGTATTTCATCCGTAAGACGGTATAATTTAATGTTGGGCGTGTCGTTGTTCGTAGATAACATTGAAATCTGTCAGACGCTTGGGGCAGGGAGTAACTTCGGTATAAAGACTTATATATCTAGATAGAAGGTACTACCACTAACAAGTTGAGCGAGTTGATGCCAAATCTATGGGTCTGGGGCGCCGAATGGTCAAGTAGTCTAGGCGACCATTGGAAACCTCGGGTACCGGAGCTTACCTCGCCAATTTACTTTTTTGAAGACCCCCCGTTCGAACCAGCCATGTGTCGGTGCAACCCTTTTTTTTTTTAATCCCCTCCCTATCTTTATGGTCACCTCCCTTCCCGCTCCTAAAATCTCACGTAATACCTTAAAAACCACGGTCCTATGTACTATACCTAAGTTTGCTTCCTAGTAGTTATTTATCCCAGCACTAGGTAAGTACCTACTATATATGCATATTAATCTTAGCGAGCAAGAAATAAAGCAATAAAGCATGCAGGTCCGTCCCTAAAGTGCTAGCTAGTTTATAGATAAGATATACTTGACGAGGATACGAGATAAAAAGTACTACCCACTCTCTTTAAACCCCAAATTGTTATTCTCGTGTACAAGGCAATTATATTTTACATATCCACGTTACCATACTTTCATTCGGTTTCCCTCATAGCTAGCTAGATAGGTACGTTGTTCTTAAAGCGTGTGCTGAAAATCATGATATAAAACGTACGTACGTACAAGCTTGTATAATGATATTTGTAGTTGTGATATCACTAGAAGGCATGCTTTCTTAAAGCACAACCCCATAAGTACATTTACACGTGAATTATATATTAGGCATAGCTTATGGAAACCAAGACAAATGAAATTCATCATCTATGCATATATTTATGAGATGATTCTAGGCCAGAAACCGAGAGTTGAGAGCCTCGAACCTGAAAGTACAGGGGGTCGCCGGCGAGAAGAACCCATTTGTATGTATGTCCTGAGATAGCGTGCACCTGTAGCTCTAGTTCTTCGCGCAATGATAGCTAATATGCTCCTTTGTGTCTGTTCGTGGTATTTCTTGACACCTTAAGGATACTTGGCCCGGTGCCCCTCCCTATTAGGGAAGAACCCGATTTTCGATTGTCAACGCATAAACTGACGACTTCGGCGCAGCCTTTTAGCACCGCTTATTGCCTAACGAGCTGATTCGTCTATGATGTGATTTAAATAGTGCTTTGATTTATATAGTTTAGGTCCTCGTATTTCCCGCTAGAGCGAGATCGTAGTGTTCATATAAAAATGTACCGCGTGACAGCAGTCTTGGCGTATGAAGAGTAGTGCAAAATGTCACATTAAGAGATGATGTTCACTAGATAGGAACATACCTATCACTTACTCTGCTCCTGTAAAATTCCCTTCGGCCCCCAACGACTCGAACGTAAGTAAGTATCCTCCGCCTTTCCTTATATGTCTAGGCTCTTTATAGGGCGGAGTATTTAGATCGACAACCTAGAGATAGAGAAATTCTGCCTAACGGACCCGACACGCTTCTGATGAAATTTCGTGAGTTGTCCTTGGCGGCGGATTGAGGTTAAGATTAGCTTTCTTACACCTTTCCGTATTCCCTCCAGCCTAGCTCTCTTAGCCCTCTCCCCTAGCTCTGCATTCGTTCTGTTAGCTGCCCCTATCTATTTTACGAGCAGATGTGATTGGCAGAAACCGAAGTCACTATGGTGAAAGAGGTAGGTTCTTCGCAGGGGTCTTCTTCAGCTGGTGGGGTTTCCTGTATACTAAATCTCGAGACTACCTAGAATAAGCGAAGGGATGACCAGTTCACACCTTAACTTGTTATATTCTCTAAAGAACCACCAGGTGTATTTCCTAAAACTTCATAGGCATATATGATTAGGCCTCTGCGGTGAGGCACATACTTACGTTGTAATTTTCCTAACTAGCCATAATGCGCCGTGGTGGGAGATTATGGTATACCTATATAGTTCGGGTAGGTTGATTCTTATTCGGGAGAATGAATCTTCCACAACTGTCTTACGTCTAAAGGCTGTATTATGAAGCATAGCACCTTCTATATGATCACCAAGCAGGGAAAAGCTAACTGTAAACCGTGGGCTCGTCGGTAGCTCGATGGTAGATGCCAAGGATCCAGTGCGGCTGAATCACCGCGCTAATGCGTCTGTTTATTAAAAAGAAAAAGGTGTAAGAGTTTTCAGTCTTTCTTTCCCAGACTTGTTATAAACCTCATGTATATAAGGTAGTCATGGTGTATACACATTTAACAAAATATCGTGATGTTTAGGTAGGTTTGAGAATAGTAAGAGGCTCTATTGTTCCTTACTATCATACTAGCTATGAAAATGTTGTATACAGCGAGAACTGAGAAGGTTCTTTTGCATAACGGGCTGAGTCACGATAGCTCTGTCATACGGCCTTAAACTATCCCGGCTTGCCAAGACGTTCAATTAGACTTAGGGGTTGTAGCAATTAGTCGGATTGGTTCCCTGTGCCATATAGATGCAGCTAGCTAGTCTCGAGACCAAGTCGTGCCTCTAGCCGCAATCGCTCTCCGGTATTGATCCTGTTGACATACCGCCACGCG
Source organism: Biscogniauxia mediterranea (assembly GCA_018398605.1). Classification (NCBI taxonomy): domain Eukaryota; kingdom Fungi; phylum Ascomycota; class Sordariomycetes; order Xylariales; family Xylariaceae; genus Biscogniauxia; species Biscogniauxia mediterranea. Next base: position 2,116,410 of record JAGXTR010000007.1, on the reverse strand, counting down.
AAAGATGGGCAGGCATTCACCGGAGATGATAAAGGGGCCGTCTCCCCCAGCTTCGTGTAAACTTCCAAGGACGTCTACAGCTTCCTTCTAAGTATCCTCACCTTGACCACATCACGGTCCAAGCTCAAACAAGCTTTCGCTCAAGTCATCATGCGTTCTCAAATCTTGCTATTCCTAGTGCCGGCCGTCTTGGCTACATCGCCGAGAGTACGCCCGGCCGTGTCCAAAGGCTTCAGCGGCCAAAGCAAGCTCGTCAACGTCCTAGCGGTCAGCTCCTGTGCCAAAGGCTACGTGACTTGTGAGAACGCCTGTATGCCCGAGAACGGCGTCTGCTGTGGCGATGGTACCGACGAGTACTGCTTCGAAGGCTACTACTGCATCCCCAACGCATGCTGTCCCAAGGGCGAAATATGCGATGGCAGCAACGTCGGCGACGCCGAGTGTGCCCTAGGCGAAACCGAGTGCGGCGACCTATGCATGCCTATTACCGGTACCTGCTGTCCCGACGGCCTGCACTATTGCCCAGACTTCGGCACCTGCACGGATGACGGATACTGCTGTGACATCGGCGACGACTGTGACGGGATCGGCGGCGGCATTTTCACGTCGGATTTGTCCACCTCGACAAGCATCAGCTTCACGACGCATACGTCGACCACCACCACGGCCCAAGCAACGACAACGGCTTCTGATGATGATGATTATGACGACGACGACGAGACTACTACATCATCCACATCATCGTGGCCATCGACCACGGCTTCCTCCGCCACTACCGCCGATACCCCCGCCGATACCTCCGCCATCCCAGCGCCCACGAATCCCGTCTTCCAAGAAGCCGGCGGTCACTTCACCGCCGACAGCAAGATGGCCGCCGGAATAGCCGTTGTAGCGGCGATGTTCCTCTAGGCTGGTCGCCTTATCCTAGCATCTTTATGGGGTTGAGGCACTCCTGAAGGGATAGTCTGTCTATAGTTAATGCATGACTGTTCTCGGAATCTGGATATAATATTTGCGGGGAAAAACACTTTCTGAAGTCGATATGCTCGGATTCCGAGAGTACAATGGTGTGGATATTTGTAGTTTTTCTGTACCCGAGCGTTAAGTTGGAATACATATACACGAGTGAGAGTAAAATATATTCATGTGTGCACCTGAACTGATCGTATGTATAGGCATGCTGTGGTCTGGGAATGATGAAAAAAGAAACCTGGGATGTCTCTGGGTACATGAATAAATAAGGTTATTATGTAAGAAGGGCTATATAATATAAGCTTGTTTGTACTACTTACTATGTACATCAGTGTTACCAGGTTACCTCGACAGAAACAACCGCGAAACAAAACGCGGGGGGAGAGCTTAGCAGACCCCTGCAGCCCAGCAGCCCAGTGGAGCTCTCCTTCGATCTGCGGATGATGATGCACCCGCGATTGTTTTACCTACTTCTGAGTCCATCCTGACGTCACGATACCGTTACACTAGGAAACGCCCAAATTGGGATTGCACAAAAAGGAAAGCAAACATAATAAAGAGAAAGGTTCACAGCGTTCCCTAACATTAAGTACCTAAGATAGTACCTACATATTTTTTAATTCCACTCTCAAATAGGAGAAACTCTAAACCGATCATATATTACGCAATTGCCACAAGCCACCTCTTTTGATGTCCACTACCTCATCACCTCATCTTCCTCAGTACAATTACAATTCTCAAACTCATTCTCTGCTCACCACAACAACCATCGAAACTTGTCAGACGTAACCTACCTTTAAGTACCTCGTCACGCACGGCATCATCTACGTCACGGAAAAAAAGAATACCACAACGACAAAATACACACAAAAACCCATACACAAAAACCCACAGAGTGATTATATATTAAAAACAATGTCCTACCTCCGCAGCAGCACCCACCTCCTCCGCCCCGTCCTCCTCCTCCGAACCCGGCCCACCCCCACCATAGCCCCGGCCACGGCCACAATCGCAACCGCAACCGCAACCACTCCTCCCTCTTCCTCTTCCTCCTCATCATCCTCTCCGCGTCTCAGTCTCAGCCGCGCGATGCACGGCTCGGCCGCCCGGGCGCGGCCGTATAAGGACGACATGGACCGGGAGTCGCTGAAGCCCAAGGCGCATGAGAACACGCAGAGCGGGACGGACGACTCGGCGGCGACGATGACGGAGGACGCGGCGTTCGACCCGAGCAAGACGTCGCCCGAGGCGGAGAAGGCGTCGGCGGGCGAGTCGGCGCGCCGCCGGGGCGAGGTGAGCCCGCTCGAGGCGAGTCCCGCCGACCGCGATTTCAGCGGCGCGGGAGGAGGAGGCACGGCCGAGGGGAAGACCGCGGGCCAGGAAAAGATGAAGATGAAGGGCAAGGAGAAGAGCCAGCCTGGAAGCGCGCCGAAGAAGGGTAAGGTTGTGTGAAAGGGGAGGGAAGAAGCGATTTGGAGGGGAAAGAGGAGGGGAAAGATGGAGAAGAAGTAAAGGGGAAAGAGGTAGTAGAATGGGGTTGGGCTAGTCCTTTTGTCTAGGTAGGTAGTATGAGAGGAGATGGAGGGGCTTAGCAGAGATTGCATGATAGAATTCGCATTTCCCACATAGAGAGTATGCTTGTGCTCTACGCCATCCACCGAAGAAGGGGAGGAAGAGGAGGGGGGGGGCCAGCAAACAACACAACGCTGTCTGTCTTGCCCAGTTAACTCAACCCCCCTAAAATTATATCTCATTACTACCGGGTATCACTGAATCGACCCAAAAAAAGAAAAGCCATTGCCATTGTTTCTCTTGTCTAAAAAAAAACTTAACCGTAGAGCCCGTCCATATCATCCTCGTCTTCTTCATCATCCCTCGACACCTCGACGACCTTCTTCTCCGTGAGGTTCTTCCGGCACATGGGGCAGGTGCCTTTGCTCCGGAGCCAGGGGCCGACGCACTCGAGGTCGAAGCGGTGGCTCCCGTGGCAGGGCAGCTCGACGACAAGGCAGTACTTGTCGTCGAGGTAGCGCTCGGCGCAGATGGGGCAGGCCTCGTCATCCTTCAGCGACCGGCGCGGCACCCGGTCCAGCCCGTCCAGGTACTGCTGGCTCACGCCCGGCACCTGCTCCGGCGGCGCCCCGATGTCCGACTGTATCTCCGTCATCAGCGCCTGCAGGAAGCTCTGGTTCTCCCCCGTCGGCGCGTCGCTCGCTAGCGTCGCGAGCTGGTCGTGCAGCAGCCGGTACAGCGCCGACACGTCGGGGGGCGTGGGTCCGACGTGGGCGGCGTGGGTGCTGGTCGAGCTCGTGTCGGGGGATATCTGGTGCAGGTGCGAGTCGAAGGTCGACATGTCTGGGCGGCGGCGGTGCGGACGGCTGGATTGGGCCTTGATGTTATGCTCGACTGCAGGGGAAAAGGAAATATGTGAGCTAGTGTTAAAGTGCATGTTGGAAAAGCGAGGGGGGTTTATGCCTCAGCCTTACCTTCGTAGGGGTTGGTAGCCATTGTATGGGGAGTGGATGGGATTGGTTTACTAGGACTCGGAGTGCCTCTTTCTGAGGGTGTAAGAATGTACAGTTTAACAATGTGCAAGAGAAAAGTATTCGAATTGCGACAAATCGTGGTGTTTGCGGATGTGATGATTGAAACTTGGAGGGAGCTCCAAATGTGCAGTGCCCCTCACCCTGGTAGGTATTGCCTACCTAACCGCCAGTGTAGGCACCGTCCAAGCCACGCGTTCCCACAAGCCCCACCCAGAAATCTAGGTACTTAATCTAGGTACAGGTCACCTACCCGAGTGTCTGGAAACAAGGTGCCCGGGCTTTTAAGGATGGTTGTCGATGCGGCTTATGCATATGACGTGAGCTACCTATTACCTACTACTATGTATGTATGTACCCTCCCTGTCCAGGTACTACTACCATGTATGTATGTATGTAAATAGACCGTAAGTACCTATGTGCCTGTAAATACCTAAGCTTCTGCCCGTCAATCGGACCTAGGGCCAAGGTTAGTTTCATTTGGACTCGGCTCGGTCCATTAGCTACTAATCAGTCATCTACCCTACGCAGCCCAAAGTTATTAGATCTATGATTGGTGATGCAGAGAGACGAGAGAAACGGCCGTAGGTAGTAGGTACGTACACTATGTAGGTATGTACAGTCTCCCTAACCTAGGCCAAAGTGGGGTTTTGAGCCATGATCGGAGATGTGGGGTAGATACGTCCGGGGCGCTATGTTTAAGTTAGTATTTGATCCACCTGGGCAGGTCAACGGCGCCTTGTCCCGCAACGGATATACCACGATGCCTCTCTCTATCCTCTCCCTAGCTTAAAATAGCAAGCCCCTTCTCCTCCATCCCGGTCCTCCACCTCTGGCCATTTTCTCACAGCTCAGTTTCCCTCGGAGCAATGATCTCCATACTGCTACATTGTAAGTAACTTTGTGGACTTGGCAAGTTAGAGCTGAGAACTATATAAGTATTATAGGACCACGGTTTTGGCAGCCACCAATGAGAGGGGCAACTCCTTAGGTCTCTAATACCTATACGGGATCCAACAGGCCATACATTTTCGAACAGATCTTTTTTAAACGCAATAGAAATAGGATGTCCTAGTATGGTACAGGAATGTCTTGATGCAGGAGCAGACCCCTGGAAGAACGGCTCTTCAGGCGGCAGCTGAAAATGGTAACACGGAGCTGATTCGAATTCTTCTTGATGCCGGTGCGGATGGTAACGCCCCAGCAGCACAATTTTGTGGAGGCTGACTTTGATGGGGATCGGGATACATACCATTGAGCGCTCAAACTAGCCCCAGAAAACCATCATCATCATCGTCATCATCATCATGTATTCAGAAGGCTCATCGAAGACCGGTACAAAAGCAGGATTACAAGTGTTCATGGATATGTACTTATTCAATATTCAAAGTCCTAGGTTAGGTTAACCTAGTAGGATAGCGTTGGGGGAATTTATGGGACAGCGGGGTAAGGGGAGATGATGTATGTATGTACCCGAGTACGTAGGTACGGACTACCTACAGCCATTCCAACTTCAAAGCCACAAGACGGACAAACCTAATCCCCAACTTTTCAAATCTCATGATTCAAGACACGGCGGGAAGATCTATCTTCCAAGAAAAGAACAACAAAAAACGTGCGCAGTGTTACACCAATGTTACCGTAACATCGGCAGAGGAATCTTTTATTAGTAACATCAATTCGAAGCAGCGCCGCCGACTCGCTTCTGCCTTAAGCAGTGTACTTAACCTACCTAGGTTACATCAATGCTCTGTTTGCTTGCCCCCTAACCTCCTAACCTAGGTACTATAAAGACGATTAAGGGACTTACTTAAGCACAACAAAGCTAAACTACTGGTGGAAAGCTATAAATTAAACCGAATAGGGCAACATTCGGGTTAATACATGTTTGCAGCATGAAGTGGATCTCCCCCTTTCTCTCTCCCTTCCAGAGACCATTTGGTTCTCGTAGTGGGTTGCATAGTCCAGCCAGCATATACAAGCTCGCTTAAGACTATATACCTACATAGGTCAATACCTACATATGGATTAAAGATGACCTACAATCCGGACAACCCGGGTCACTAACCCCATCATCCACAATCCTCCCGTCCCCGTCCCCGGGACTGGGTACTCTCGCTGCCACACGCTGTGCAGTGCTCGGGTCTTATCAGTAGTATAATATCCAAAAGACCCCCTTACTGGGACAACGACTTCTCTCTTGCCGGGTCACCTTCCTCTTCCACCCGCCACGACTTTTTGCATCCATCATACCATCATAAACCGTGAAAGATGAGCAATGCTCGCTTCCCCTTTTCCTCTGCCTGGTCTTAGCCAGCGCTCATGCCACGGGCCGCCCCCGACCTCAGCCTCTCGAACTCGGCGACGAAGAGCTCGGGCTTCTGCCACCCGCCGTACAGGGACAGGCCGTTGACGATGACGGTGGGCACGGCGTCGACCTGCAGGCGGGACCGCACCTCGTCGGACAGGATGTCGACGGCCGCCCCCAGTCTTCGCTCTCCAGCACCTTGCGGACGTCGGCGGCCGAGAAGGCCTTGACGCCCGCGCCGACCGACGCCCCGACCTCCACCAGGAAGCCCCGGTCCGACACGTCGCGGTCGTGCTCGAAGTAGCCCTTGAAGAGGGCCTCGAGGAGGCGCATCTGCAGGGCGGGACCGCGGCGCGGCGGCAGCGCCGTCTTGGTAGCAGAAGGCGGCGACGACGCCCCCATCTTTGTCCTAGGTGGTGGAGTGGCCTGTCTCCGCTGCCGCTGGACCAGCTCGGTGCTCGGCGTCGTCGTGGGCGTGCGTTCGAGCGCGTAGCGGAGGAGCTTGTGCGAGTCGCGTGTGTTGCCCGTACGGCCTCCCCAGCTGAAGTTGATCCCTAACGTCGACCCGAGCCGGGACCACGTCTCGAAGAGGTTGCTCTGCCCCCCGTGGGTGTGCAGATAATATGGTATTTTGTCATGGGCTAGAAAGATAAAGGAAGAAAAGTAAAGCAGGAATACAGTCAGCGAGGCTACGGGTGATCAAAAAAATGCGGGCTTGAGTTTTCGGAACAAAACTTGGGGGGGGGGGGGGGGGGGGGGGGGGGGAAGGAGTGGCTAAGCTGGTAAGTTGAGTTTTTTTTCGCTCACTTGAGGTTGGCTGTCTGTCATATACAGGCTTGTCATACGTGTCTTTCATTGACACCTTGCTCGGCCTTTCCTAGCTCGATACATGCTATGCTCATGATGAATTATAACAGAGGCAGCAAAAACTCACCACTTCGCATACTAGCTGGGTAAAGAACCAGGGGCGAACATACCAACTCAAACGTCGCTTCCGGATGCCGTGCCTTGTGAGTTTCGATCGCCGCATTGAGGTTTTTCATGCCGATGTAGCAATGAGGGCAGATCGTGTCGATTATCAACTCGATGGTGAAATGTGTGGTGGTTCCCGATATAGGGCTACCGGATTTTGGACGGTCTTCTCTCCTTTCTCTGATAGCGCCATCTTCGCTCGGGCTAAGCAGGTCGTGGATGCTCGACGACGACGACGACGACATTGTAATATTGTGACAAAAGCGAACGCTAATTGCCAGCACGGCAATTAGCTCTTATATATACGTTGTATGCGTTGTATATACGGTATGCGATAAATATCCCCCCCTCTCTCTCTTTTTTTTGTCTTCTTTTCGGTCGTCTTATCTCGTTGCGACTTGCCGATGGATGTACATAAATGAAATAACAAGAAGTTAAAGGAAATAGCAATATGAGCTCTTGAAAATAAGAAGGAGAACCCACTAAGTTGGAGATTTAGAAGCTGGTAGTTTAGATTGATGTTGTATTAGTGCACTTTCTGTGGAATTGGCTAGATCGCGAACAATTTATTCGGTACCAAAAAAAAGAAAGAAAAAACAATCGTCTGAGATATATATATCTCACTTCAAAACTACCAACAAGGCCACAATAGAGAGAAGAAGCAAAAAGGCTACCTATTACCCGACGCCCGCAACCTATCTCCTTAAGGGGTAAGTATGCAAGCTCTAGAAGGATTTTGTTCAGTAATCATATAATCACATAACACCACGACACCATAATTTTTTTTTCTTTTGCCCTCACCCTCGATCACTCTCTTCAGCATGTGGTTTGGTGACATGTGAGTGTGGGAACAAAACCTAGCTAGGCAGTTTACACTAGAAAAAATACCCCCGGAATCAATCAAATCGATACCGACTTTTGTTCCCTCTCCCCTCTCTTCTCGTCTCCTCTCCTTCTCATCTCCGTCCCTTTTCCACTAATCCCTTCTTCCGTTGCTACTACCCGCCGAGATGTGACGTATATCTTTTTTCTTTTATCTGTGACATGGTTTAATAAATCGGTAGAGCGGTAGTAGTGTAGCAGTACTATACATTACGACCACACCAGATCAGACGACCCTGGCAAAAGCGGGAAGACCATCCTTAAAAGGTCGGGAACCCGGCAGATTGGCCTGGCCCTGCCCTTGCCTTACCTTAAACTTGGGTTGTTTGGAACCGGACCCCCCCTGTAAAAGTTCGAGGCCGCACAGCAGAAGCGGCAGCAAGGACGAATGAACCTTTTTCAGACATATTTGTTCTGTGAGACGTTGTCCAATATATCTCAATCAAGCTAATTGTATGGGGGAAATCTACATTTAACTAACCTAGGAACCTACGTTGGGTGTAGTAAAGAGGGAGGGAAATACTTGACGGGACTCAATGTTCCAGTCTATTAAACATTGATTGGTATCAATGTTCACGACATAAAGCATATGCGCGAGTTAAGAACGGGGCCCGGTGGATCCTTGATGGATGATTAAGCTTTAACTCTTTTTTTTCCCTTCAATCCTTCCCGAAGGTCCCTTTCCCCCTTTAGTCCGGTTATAGATAGTCGAGGTTACATAGGTAACCTTACCCCCCCCCCCATAGCCTAGTTTAAAGAGGATTTCCTAGCATGGAGGTCTACTTGACATATCAACCTAAGTTAGGATATATCATGTTACATCTCACCTGCTCAACGTAAGCAAGTCAGCGTGACCTACAGATTTGCCCATTTCAACCAATCAGATATCTCAATCCGACTTTTTTTGCTTTCACGATAACCTGAGGATGCATACATAGCCCTCGTTATCGTTTTCCTAGGTATCTTTTTTTTTGGCCCCCTTTTCCAAGAATTGGATGTGAATACTAATCAAGGGTCATGTACACTATTACTATTCAATGCTCCTTTCTCCACAAGAACGAGGTTAGGCTAGTCACGAGGCGTGGAGCCTAGATGCAAAAAGAAAATAACAAGGAGGGGGAGTTCTTTTTACCGGCCTGACTAAATTGACGGTGCCTTCGGATAGTTTGACGGTGATCCACCCACCCTAAACCAAATATCGCTAGTCAGCTCTGGCACCCCTTACCAGGTACAAAGTCCGTAAGAATCTAGGTACCCATTTTGTCTCGATATAGTGAGAACCACACGTCGCAAATCACTTCAATCACTTCCAATATGTGAGTATTCCAGATCTCCAAAAGGCCCTCCCCTCTTGGGCCAGGGCTATTGGGGGGGGGGGGTCGTTATTTAACAACAACGAAAGGTCGGCAATGGAATCCATTTTGCAGGAGCGAAAGGCTTCACTTTAAATGCAGTTGCGGTAGGTAGAAGTAGGTAGGTAGGTTGCATCAGGTATGTTTTCCTTTGCGAGACGCGATAACTTTCAATAATTTTAGTACCTCTAATTCTGTGGACTTTGTACCTGGTGGGGGGTATTAAGGCTGACTAGCGATATCAGGTTTAGTGCGGGTGGATCACCGTCAATTTATCCGAAGGCACCGTCAATTTAGTCAGGCCGCTTTTTACTACTTTTAACCCTTTTTTTTCTCCCCTCCTCTCAAATCCCCTCAAACCCCCCCTCTATTCCCCACCAAAGCTAGGTATGTTACGTGTGCTATACGCCTAAGCTAAGCTGCCTTCAATGATCACAAATCAGAAAAAGAAAAAGAAAAAAAAAGGAGAGAGAAAAGTAAGTAAATAAGGACCCAAGTAAGAGAGAAAATCCCGACATAAATACTACCTACGTACCCACGTATCAATGCAGGATCGATCTCTTCTCTTCTCTCGCTTCACCGTCATCATACCTGACCCATCCCTCTCCCCACCTCCCCTTGTCGTTTTTTCCTCATATGCGTATATACCTAGACGTATATTCTCCCCTCCCCTCCCCCTTTTCCCACTTACTCTCCTCCTCACCTTCAGCCCCCACCCTCCCATATACCTAGTATCATCTATCATCTGCACATGATCGTATATAACCAAATATGAGCGGCGGCCCCCCCCCCTCATAGCCAACCAACCCCGGTGTCTCGCAACCTAAACTATCTATACACCAATGCATATACATCAGCATCAGCATCGATAAATCCGCAAATCAACAATACAATACCCCACCTAACGAAGTCAGTGAGTGAGCGAGTCAGTCCTAAACCCTCACCTCACTTCACTTTACTACACTCAACAAAGCGGGGAACGAAACGAGAGGGGGGGGAGCATACCAAAAAATATTCTCAGCGAACTTTTTTCTTTTTTTTTCAAGAAAGAAAAAAAAAGTGAGCTGAAAAACTCACTCTCCCTTTCCCATTCTCCTGGTGGTCAGCTGAACTTAAACTGCACTACTACCTACTACTACCTCACTTTCCCACAGCTAAAAGAGCGCCCGAGTGCACGTCCCCAGTCCCCAGTCCCCTATTCCCACACATACCAACCGATACACACACCTTCCCCCTTTTCTCCTCACGACGCCTCACCTACACCTCAGGTAACTATGCAGGTAGGTAGGTATATAAATCGAATACACCAGTACTAAAAGAGTGCAAAGCTGTTAATATGTGACAACCATTACCGACGGGAAAAAAAAGCATTTCATCGCATACGTATAATTTACGAATCTGGGAGACAATCACCATTGTTAGAATCCCACAATCACCTGAAACCTGGACGAAAAAACAACACGTATGGGGGAAAAGACAGTTAATTCATGAACCTTTTTTTTTCCTATCCTAATTTTTTCTCTCCCTTAATTCGCCCCAAACCAAAGCGCGGACGAGAAAGAAGCGGGCAATCGCTACGTCACCGGCTACTTTACAACAGTAAATAGAGAAGAGAGAAGAGAGCATCCTAAACCACGAAACCAAATTGTGGCTATGCCTAACCTTTTTTTTTGTCTTGTCCTTAAGCTTCTCTGATCTCTTCTTGCGTTCGCCCGCTGTAACCAGGAAAAGCAAAGACGTCCGTCCATGCGTACGCTGTGCTGTAAAATCGAGCCCTGAAACCGATCTAACGCCAAACCCATCCCAAGTCTATCCCTCTCGTATGATGTGTCTTAGTATCATCAAGGCCACCGAGCCCAACCAGTCTAGGACATATAGGAAAATTGCGCGAAACGTATCGAATCCAGACGAATGGCTAACTCCGTATGAATCCATCAAACGAGGACCAGAGGTCTAGATTCAGTATTATAAGATCCACCAGTGAGGCTCGGTCTGTGCCGTGGTTGGTATTATTTTTGTTTTTTGTAAGGTGATCTGGGGTGAAGGTGCATTGCGGCACAGTCAGATCCACAGCCATATTCTTGGTAATAACGCCATGCTGTACCCCACCTTAGACTTATGGAACCGCAGAAACCGTGCCGTAGGGTATTGAGCCTTCCGTAACAAACGAAAAATGAGCGGAACAAAGGAAATCTATCCATCAGCTTCGTAGCAAAGTCATCGCCTTAGTAAAAGCGATGGTTTCGCTGAGCAAACGTCCAGTTTCCGAAGCCAGAAGTGGGATACGGCGACCCTTCCTATTGGCCGGCCGCCCACAGTTCGTTCGAACGTGGCTTAACGTCATAGCCTCCTCCATTTGGCTCAGTGCTCGTGGGTCTTCGGATCTGAGTGCCGGGGCCATAGTACATCTGGCCTAAGCCGTTCCCTGCGAAAGACTGATCGGGGTCCGGGTATACATAGCCGTTGCCGTTACTGCTATGTGTCGGCGACGGCATGTGCGAGGGCGACTGCCAACCAACACTGCCCATATGAGGACTGCCTACGGTGCTGCCACTGGCCGACTGGTGCGACTCGACACTCGGCTCCAGAGTGGGGGGCGGCGGGTAGCTGGTGGGGTGCGAGGTGGGTCGCATTCCTGTAGTGTAAGCCGGGGCGGATGTGGGGCTCTGCGAGTGCATATCGGCGCGGAGATGACCTGGGAGTGGACCATTATTTAAATACGAATAGTCATTGCCTCGCATCGCATTCGCAGCAGCAAGTTCAGCACTAGGCGACATGGTCATTTGACGCTGTCCTGGGGATGGTGTGTTCATTGGAGACCCGTGGTTCGAATTAGGATCGCCGGCGTCGCTTCGTACAGAACGAGGTGCTGACTTGCTAGCTTGAGCTGCAAGCGCCGCCGCAGTCGCTGCTGCGGCCTCTTCAACCGTTCCGGTGTGGTGGTTCTGGTGCCGGGTCAAAGTAGTTCTCCGGGTAAAGGTCTTCTGGCAGTCGGCATAAGGGCACTTGTAGGGTCGTTTTCCTGAATGGATCCGCCGATGCCGCGCCAAAGAGCTGCTGTCACTGAAGGGCTATAAAATCATCAGCAAAGCTCATGTAATCGAAAAAATCGTCTTACCTTGCCACACCGCTCACACATATGAGGTTTTTCTCCCGTATGGACACGTTGGTGTACTGTAAGCGCTGAGCGCTGGATAAACTGCTTGCCACAATCCGGGTATTCACAGACATGAGGTCTGATACCGCTATGGATCCGTTCTAACGCACGTATTAGTCGACCACGTTGTCACTGATAGTTGAAGCTACTTACCATGCCGAGCGAGGTCACTTCGTCGGGCGAATCCTTTGCCACAAGTGCTACAAGGGTATGCCTTAGGCGGTGGTTGAGGAGCCTCAGGAGGCTTGCTATATGCCATAGGTAGGCCATGGTTCATAGGTGGCATGCTAGGGATCATCATGCCCGGCGGCATATTCGGATCAGACATGTGGAGTGGCGCTTGCATCGTAGTAGGAGAGCCGTAAGGGCGACCGTTGCCCATTCCGTTCAGGGCTTCTAGGGTACCGGGGACACGGCCTACAGAGTGATAGGAACTTTCGGATCCGTGGGGAGAGTTGGCCCGATCCATAGCAGTAGGAAGTTGATGATGAGGCATAAGTTGGTGCTCCGGACCTGGGCCAGCACCGACAGCAGCGGCATGCTTCTTATCCAGCATATTCGTGATGGTCATCACCTCTGATGGCGGCGACTTGGACATATTGGGAGGATCAAGACAGATATGATCAGGAGTGCTCTGACGCTTTGGTCAAGCGTTCATGCAAAAATAATCGTCACTATGAGAATGGTGTCTCACAGGACCAAGGTGGCACTAGTGAAGTCTATCTCAGAAATACGTTAGCATTAGCAACAAAATTCGTAAGTCATACAGAATAAGATTGTATTTTTTTTTCTTTTCTCTTTGAGAATGTGCACCCAGTAATATGCCAGGGCGTGATTTGAAGATATTTCACGTGCCAATGGATGCAGTTCTGCAGAGATGGCGGTGAGAAGACCGACCGCCTCTGGCTTGACGCATATAGGGCACCAAGTCCCAACACTCGGTTAGGCATGGAGGCAGGAATAATTGCTATGCATGCAGTTCAGACATACCGTAACAAGTTTCACCGTAGTGGCAGGCAATATGCCGTGATAGATGCCACAGACACCACACGTTGCAAATTGTGGGTACCGTCTTGTTCAATACCAGCACCTTGAGCCCTTCACAACTCAGCTTAACACTTTAGGCCACTTTCTAGTTACCAGGTACGCGAACAGGTTCGTTGCTGAGGCACCACGTCGTAGCCAGAACAATGGCTGAATATAACAACACCAGCTACGCGTGGTAGAGGACAGCTCTTTTTGTATAGAGCTTGTTTGTAAGGGACCCGCAAGACGGTACAGTTCTCGCAGAATGGTCCAGTATTATTGTCGTTTAATCGGGCAAGCAACGCCTGGTGTAGGACTTCACTGAAAATACTCGGTCCTTGTCGAGATAAATCTAGGCAAACAGCCGAGGCCTATTGTGACTAGGTAGTACCACTGTGCTCTGGAAAGAAGCTGCACAGCAGGCTGACGCGTTTATTGTCTCGTCCGGAGTTGGTTCCGCTGGTCGTTGCAGACAAGGGAATCGCGTGCGTGATAGCCAGGAGTAAAGGATACTCGAGTTCGGGTATATTGCAGGTAGTGTAGGACGCGACAACAGGCGGCCACAACAATAGAGGAGGGTGATCGTTTCGTTCTACTCGCGTCTCGCTTGGATTAGACGAAGAGTGGGAGGCCTAAAATAAAGAGTAGGGATCGAGTGAGCTTTCTGCGACGAGGACAACTATATTGAAGACGCGGTAAACAGGATAAAGGCAGCAGGGAGTCGAAGGTGAGGAAGAAAGACACCGGCGGCAACGTGCTTCCAGCAGAAAACTCGACCGTAGCTATCAAACAACACCGAGGGTGGTTGTGATTTGGTAGCAGCGCAAAGCGCAGCACAGAACACAAGGTCACAGACCCAAACGATGAAGTCTAAATGCGTGTGGCAGACAGGAGTGTGGCGGATAACCAGGATCGCAAGTCACGAGCAGCCGTCGCCGAGGTCTCTGGCAAACAAAGCACGGATGGGATGGTGCAGACAACAACAAGCAGCAGCAAACGTTTAGGTCTGGAGCTGGTGTTGTCGATGCGGACACGGGTTGTGTGGATTGCGGATGTAGATGTAGATGTAGATGCAGATATAGATGGGGGGGAGATGGAACAGGGCAGCTTGTGATCTGAACATTAGGTAGGTACATACCTCGAAAAAAAAATAGTCCGGACGATGATGGGATGTCGAGAAAAACTCACGACCCGTAAGGAGGGGAACGTCCACGTTGAATAAGAATTAATCACTAGAGAGGGTTGTTGATTGATGGGAAGAGGGGGAAAGTAGAGAGCGCGGATGGAAGGGGAAAAAGAGGAGGGAAAAAATATTAAGAGTTGAAATGACCCTTAGGAAAGGTCAAATCAAATCTGCGTGTGCGCGTTGTATGGTAAAGGAATAGTGGTAAGGTAAAGAAGGTAGTGTGTAGTAGTAGTTGTGGTAGTAAAAGTGTAGTGTGTACTCAGGTACCTCTGCTGTAGGGATGAGCATGAGCAACGGGCAATTGGGTAGTGTAGGTAAGGCAGGGTGCAAAAGGAAAGTGTGTGGTGTGTAGGAGTGCAAGGTGCGCATACGTGTTGAAACGAACGGGACCACCTAGTTAAGTATCTTTTAGAACAACTATACTGGGGCGTGCCGAACAATAGGTACTTCCCCCCGAATTCACCACATGTATTCAATGTACTTGGGTACCTACAATAAGGAGTGAATGCACCTATTCACCCTGAGCACTGTGGAATACCTACAATGGGCAAGTACCTAGGTACATACCTATGTACCCAATATTTTTCCTTTTCTTTTCTATTTCCCCCTTCCCCTTCACTGTCTACTATTCTCAACGGTGGGTGCTTTTTAATTTAAACAATTCTTTATTGCTATCTTATATTAAGGTTTTTAGTTTGCACACATTCCAGTTACCAGCTTGTGCACCATTACAACTTTTAACAGAGCCTATTAAAGTACCATTTAACTGAATAGGGAAGAAGGTATGTATTGATTGTGTGATATTGTATATATGTGTGTAGGCAAGTAGGTACACTTAGTAGGTAGCTATTTTAATGGTAGTGGCCTGCTTAGAAGACAGTATGTACATCGGGTACCTACAACTAGTATCTCCTTGAAAATGTGGAATTGGCATCAAGTCCAGATCCAAACTTTTTTTTTCTTCCATTCTATTTTTTTTCTTTTTTCTTTTCGTTCGAGGACCCTGCCTATTCAACATGACCCAGCCAGCTCATCCAGCCAGTCGCGGATGGCCCACTTTTGGTGTACTAGAGCGTTTGTGTTTTAGTCCCATGTACACACTGAATTTAGCACCATTTATTAAAAAGAGGTTAAGCCCAATATGGTAGGCTGCCCTGATCATCATCAGGACATTACGACCAATAAGTGTCTAAAGGGGTTAGACGTGAACACGTATTCCCAATCGCACGGTCAAGAAGCTCCCAGGTCTTGCTCCTATCTACCTACACTACCTACCTACCTTCTACCGGTCGTCTGTCTTTCAGGTCCTAGCTTAGTCTGTTTTCTATTTACGCTATTTGTTTTCCCCGGTGGAAATATCTCCCAATTGATGCGTTTTGCACCTATCATATAGCCAGGCGGTGCCAACAAGATTTGTTTCAAGACATGAGGAAGGTTGCACACCAAACATAAAATTATACGCAGTTGCAGGTAGCAATGGCGTATATGTAATGTACACTACAAGCATTTTTTTATGTCTCCCTCTTGGCATTCAGGGCAGAACTGCCCCGACAGGCGTCCCACAAAAACAAGGTCCACCCCTATTACCCATGGAATGGACATGCCATGCAACATGATCTCCCCCTAAAAAAAGATTACCGGTGGTCACAGCTCCCTGAGTGCAGACTTGCATCATAGCCATGCTTTTTTAAGATGGAGCCCGAGAGCTCGCCCGTGCATCCTCCAAAGGGGTTCGAGAAAGCTTGGGGCAACAGCTCATGTGTATTGTCTCTGAACGTAGATAAGTCCACCTAGGTACCTAGAGTCAAGTCTACATATAATGTCGATGACAATAGACTTGCAACGCGTATATAGGTACTTATAAATGGCATTGAATGAAGGATAGCAGTTGGAGTACCTAACTAAAAGAGGGGAGAAGAAGAAGAAGAAGCGATATGCATACCTAGGTGAGGAAAGAAAAGGAAAGGAAAGAATGGAACGGGACAAGTTAGGTAGTTGGG
Source organism: Biscogniauxia mediterranea (assembly GCA_018398605.1). Classification (NCBI taxonomy): domain Eukaryota; kingdom Fungi; phylum Ascomycota; class Sordariomycetes; order Xylariales; family Xylariaceae; genus Biscogniauxia; species Biscogniauxia mediterranea. The sequence goes on along the minus strand of JAGXTR010000007.1, from coordinate 2,100,012 downwards.
TTAACCAGGTCAAGGTGCAAAGGTATCATTTGTCTTGTCTACAACACTAGGTACACCCACGTACACGGTGTATGTAGCTCAGGGATAAATGACGGTGAGGCCAGCGGATCTCGGGAGATTGCTGATCGCATCCCGGTGAACATTGTCAATAATCAGTCAGCTAGCCGGTTAGTCGGGCTGAATGACAGCTTATAAGAAATACCTAATGCTAGTACCGTGTGTACTGAGTTCGGTGCTCATCTTCTGGTCCGGGGCCCCTTTTCTGGCAAACCAGCAATTCTGCTGCCACAGGTCAAAGTTCAGCGAGATCCAGCCCTAGCGTACATGCATACATAATCCATCCATACTATTAGTAGTAGGTAGTACATAGGTAGGTACCTACCTATGTACATACATAGGTTAAGTAGATTGAGTGTGTGCAACATTCCCCCCAGAAAAACAAAAGGCAAAAGAAATCATGGAGTCTCCTCATCGATACAGCTTGAAAAGAACGCCATTGGATATTTACATGTCTTTATATTTCATATGGATTCTCCGAACTTGCTTTCTTCTCGCCAGGCTCTTCCCTGGATGCATTACGGTACATGATTCCTTCTAGGTATTAGCTCCCAGGATTGCATATGAGGTTTTACATACATGGTAATATGTACGATGTACAGTTCCAAAGGTACATGCAAACTTCTACACTAAGGATAGAAGTATGAAGTTAAAATGGAAGTACCTAGGTATATTGGGGTACATGTGAGTTCTCGAAAAGAGGTACCTCAATTTTACTAGAAGGTGCACAGACCGCTTCTTCTGGTGGTGTCCCAAGTTGAAACGCAGCAACGGCGGCAGACACCGCTCGCTCTGGCAGGCAAAGGCAAGTGCGGAACACACTAAACCTAGCCTAAGAGAAAGACAGAACGAAGGAAGGAAGGAAGAAGGAAGGATAGAAGACCAGGTCGTCGGTTGGCATCTCTCGGTACCTTACCTAGGTAGTCGTAACCTACATCCATAGGTAGTCACATCTCACTTCTCTCTCTTCTTAGTCCTTTTTGGTCTCCCCTCTCCCCCCCCCCCCCCCATCCCCTTTCAACACCATCAAGGCGCATTGCATCGTTAAATTGCAATGCGAAACCAGCTCGCAAGCCGCTCTCTTCTAGTGTAGTTCAGTTTTGAATCCAACATCCCGGGTCATCCAACAGCTTCTGCTGCCTCAGATCACGACATCGGAGTGGTGGCAGTCGGGAAAAATAGAGAGGTGATGATGCAGCTATCCACATTCACACTCCCGTCTGGCCTCGTCGTCTTGATTACACTGACCGGTTTCGCGTGGTAGTAAAGTCTCCAAGCCGACGGGCCGCAGCCATCGGTTCGACCCCCCCCCCCCCCCCCCCCCCCAGCTAGAGGTGCCTCCATGGTTCTAACGCCGTCGTGTGCGGTCTACCTACCTACCTAGGTAGAGGTACCTACCTACCTAGCGTAGCTGGTTGTGGGGGAGCAAAGATACGGGGATCCAGAGGCCTGTGGTTCCGGTGCATAAGACTTCCAGACAGGTCCGAAATTGGCCCTAGCCTTGTTCGGGCAAGATTCTGGAAGATTTCGAGAAGCAGGAGATGCATTCGAACCATCTCCACTGCAGGAAACAAGCCGGTCCCACACGGAAACGCCAGCCAGCCAGCGTTGCAACCATTTCCCCCCTTCACCAGGAACCCGTCTTGCCCGGGAGAAAAGCAGCCAGGCAGCCTGGTCACAGCATAATTACGGTCTGCTGCATGCCCCCTGTCCTCCTGTCGCCCTGTCAATCTTGATCATGATCATGCTGAGTCCCTATGCAGTGCCACCGGTCCCTAGATCGTCCCTTGGTCCGTGGCACGACCATCTCCCGCCTCTTTGCCCAGTCGTCAGCCTGTGTGCAGCTCTCCCAGCTATCCGTCTACAGTCTCCGTTTCAAAGACCACTGCCGCCAGCAGGCCCTGGTGACATCAGTCTCATTTTGCACCCAGTAGAGAAATCTTCGAGAACAATTCCATCGAATTTCCTTTTTCCGGAGTGACCGTGATTCTTGGAGAGCGACAACCACCGGCTCCCATCGCGACCGCGGTCTTCAGCCCTCTCTCTCTCTACACAGCCACCTACTTACTAGTACACAACATCGTGTCGTCTTACTATTTGGTCTCCCAAAGCAGATATACCCCTGCAAATCCACAATTTCGAATGTCCCTTCGTGAACGATGAGAACCACCATAGACAAGGTTCCTTTCGCTGCTAAAATTACTACTATTACACTACAATCTCCAGGCCTTTGGGTTGATGTGTATTTCTTATCGTTATTAACAAGCGGCACAGTTGTGGTAGTGACGCGGAGCCTAGCCCTTCTGGTGCTTTTTTATTAAATACCTGCAAAGCGATCACTACCTACTATCAACAGTATTTATCGTCTACTTGCGCGATGCTTAGTCATGGACTGCAGATTGGTGTCTCCGTGGTGCATTCATCTAGACATACCAGAGCTTGTTTGCAGCTCAACGCGAGATCTACTGAAATAAAATAGCCACGTCTAGTTTTGAACTATCAAACAGCACGTGTGAACATCTAATGACTTTGATTAATCAGGTTTATATTCGAAGTCATAGGTTCACAGGCTTTTATCCCACCCCCTCTAGATACGGCTTTACAGTCAATGTTTTATAATGACCGTAACTTTATTCTCGAAGTTCAGCATTATACGGAACACAATACGATCATATCTTGTATCTAATCCGAATGATACGCAGTTCCACTTTCGACTCGTGAACGGAACGAAACGAAACACTCTCGATATGCTCCACAACTTCATTGGATATTCCAATACGTACCACCACCATGGGTTATATTATTACCGTGCGGAACAGTATATTTTACTTAAAAATGTTATTCTCTACGTCCGCTACCTCTTAACTACCACCTTGGCCATTTGTATCTCTCTTTTATAGCGCAGAAAGTCTCGAGGTTGATATCAACGACGCTCTGGTCAGTTTATCAAGATGCCCATGCAACCCCAGAATATGTACCTAATGCCTGTGCGCCTTGCGTCAGTTCGCTGCGGCTGCGGCTGCGGCTGCGGCAGACAAAGCGTTTTGACACTAGACCAGCAGATCATGGGCCTTCATCTGACTCCTACCTTATATCATAACGACTCCTATTATCTCTAAAACAAGTCGTCCCAAGCACAACCATTGCTCAGTTTAGTTGCTGCATGGCTTGATGTCACTAGCAAAGCTCGGCTTGTCTCACTCACGCAAAATGTCAATGCCAATACAAGCATGAAATCGAGTCAACCCTCAGAAAGTGGGCATGCTAGAAGGATACCTAGGCAAAATGGTCTGCAATTTGGAAAACCTTGAAGTACCCCGAACTAAACACCCAGAAAGTGAGGTGTTAATGCATCCAAATAGGCCTTCAACTGCCTACCTAGGTGTCTGCATTATGTCCGAGCGTCTCTCAAGAATGAGCAGAGTCGTCCAATTATATTGACAACAACCGTTTGCATGATTCGGTTTCTCATCCTTGTTGTAAAAACTAACAGTCACAAGTATTCCCTACCTGTGGAGCGGATAATAGGCTTGTTATGAAGTCGGCTTCAACCCTTTGTAGCAACTATATGCTTCAGTCTGAGGTACCTTCCTCTGCCGAGGCAGCTACCTAGGTCTCGGGTACAGATCATGAGCATGAATGGGGTTTTTTTTTCCACTGTACGTAAGTAGTCTCATCCCGCAAACCTACGGGACACGCTCCGAGATAGGCCGTGCGATGTGGATACATAAGAGCAATAGAAGGAAACGCTACCGAGCTGCCAAACTGCCTTTAAACGCAACACCGACTACTGATCATGGCGGTTCCGGGAACCCGGTCTGATAAACGGCAGCTCGACGGATAACTTCACAATGCGACATCTAACCTGCATTAAACCCCAGATCCGCCTCTAATCGCCTCACATTGTTGCCGGGAACGTGTCAAATGCTGAAGAGGACCACGGTGCATTACTCGAACTTTGCGCCAGTCACTCAAGATTGAGTGATGATGCTGAGAAGGAAAATGGCGTAGACAGGCCAAAAATAACAGACCTCGTATAAGTAGTGTATGTACACAGTTGCTTTCTCTCTCCACCCACCAACCCATCTTGCCAATCGGTGTGTGCGTGTCATGTAAGTCCTTTTCCCGGAAGCAACGTCGTCCAGCCGCCATCATGGCCCGTACCATCAATTATCGTCGAGTAGACTCGTGTGGACAGCACGAGCAAGCTTCTCAATTCTAACGGAGAGCGCGGTAGAAACTCCAGGTCCCGAATTCAAGGCCTCAATCGTTCGATGACATGGCACGCTAACAGCCCCATATTGAAAATGGTCCCGCTCAAGAACGTCCAAGTATCCGCCTAGCTATTATTCTCTGTCCGTTCTATACCCTGCATTCGTTCAGCAGGGACCACGGTAGCTGCCACGGGATTCGGATTCACATCCGCGGCTCTACCACCAATGCCATCCCATTACCACACCGCAAGAACTCAGAGCGCCCCTTCCTCAGAGTCCCCATCCCTTGCCTGGTAATACTATCCCTGAGCACGTATTGCTCTGTCTTATCCGACACTATGGTACAGCGCGTCAGAAAATACCCCGAAAAAAGCGCGGCTGTTTACGATTACTTTACAATCTGCGTCAAGAAACTCATTATATCTCTTACTCATTGACAAGAGCTTCACAAACGAATTGGCCAAAAGAAGGGCGAGTTTTTGGTCATAACAGGCACCTTTAAGAGAGAGGATCGACGCACCATGATGCTCCATCACCAACACACTCAACCAACCCCTGACCACCCTTCCCCGGCTGCCCGCGTGGATTTCTTCCAGTCAAGTGTCTAGACCGCTTCCGTCAAATAGTCCGGTCTCTTAACATCTACCTATGTAGTGTACATAGGTAGCTTGTCTGTCGGGCCATCATGGCGTAACTGAAAGAGAATGAGACCCTGTTACCTCCGACGTTTCCTCCCTCCCCTATTTGCGCTCACCAAGACTCTGTCAATCTTGACGTGCATAACTAATCCAGGGTCCTAGGCTAGTGAACATGTGCCGGGCACCGCACAACCTATGAGATATATGGGACGTGCAACACGTGAGTGGCTTTTGCCTTCTTGTCGCATGGCTTGATTACGTGAGTCGAGGCCAGGCGGTAACCTGCAATATGTAGGTATATGTAGGAATCAACGTCGTTTAAGCGTCATCGTCGTGGTTAATGGCAACTAGCGCCTCCAGGCTAGCCAGCTAAGTATGCTCTTGATGTCGGGGCTTGTCCGATCATTCTCTCCTTAATATTCTCATGTATGTGTGTATACTGCAGTAGTTTTATCGGTTTCCCCGGAAGTACTATCGTGGTTAGCTGGTAAGGGGCATTGGCTTTAACTACCTAACCTACGTGGTCGTCCTGGGTGACATTCAGAGAGGCCCGTCCCGGGTTTCGTGGTGACGAATGAGGAATGGGCAGAAACGACGATAACATAACACGTCATTGCTACTACTACTTAATCGATTAGTAGTTCCCTGCCTAGTTAACTACGAACTACATACTTACCCACCAACGGTAATCCAGGATCTGCCCCCCCTTCGACAAGTGTGAGCTTGGTGGAGTCTAGGCGGGCCGAGAGACTACTTCAAGGGAGACTCACGGGACTTAGCGCTGTGATGTGATGGATAGATAGATGGGGTGTCGCTAGGTTTGTCTTCCGAGGCTTCTCATCGAGATCCTCAGGCACAGAGCATGAATATGAGATAGTTATGGGTTTTATTCGCCTCTTCCCTAACCCAATCGTGAATTGTTACATGAAGTTTCAAGGGCCATCACGAGTCCACTCCCAGAGGCATCTGTAATAATAGTAAAATAGGCATAAGGTACAGACGACATCTAAAAATCAAAGATGCATTTGGACTAAGTGTACAAGTACTACTTAGTTGCCTGTGTATCTGTAGTCTTACTCTCTTGCGTAATGCCTCTTTTCCCCCTTTATAAAAGTGGCGTAGGTGACCCTGATGACCTGTCTCATCAACGCTATTAGTTCCAACTTTACCAAAGCCAGTGGCTAGGAATTCGTGGCATAACAATTACCGTCACGAGGGACCTTCCATGAACTTAGGTAATCACGTTGTTGTGTGAGGAACTAGAAATACAACTACCTACGATCCCGTCCCATATACATTCAAACGCTCTCTTTGAAACCTAAGAGGTACGTACTGCCATGCATCTTTAGATCTATCACCTCTGCCAATTACCACAAAGTATTATAATTCCAGTTATAAGGTGTACAGAATAACTCTAATGGTTCTGCAGAAGACTTGGGCCTCATATGTTCACTATCAAGTCCCTAGATTAAATATAGTGATGACTCCAAACACATTGGTATCACTTGAATGGATCTAATATCATGCAAATATTCGCCTTTTCTGTTCTACGGGCCTGGCTAGAACGCTCAGGGTCTTCTACTGCCACTCTACTATTGATATTGGCCATTTTCACAAACAATACTAGACCCCGTGGTAAGTCTACAGATGCCTAAGCAATTACAAATGACAATAAAATTGAGAGAAATCTCCCACTGGGATATTTTACTCGGGGTTTCCTACAGTGTTCCTTTCCCCCCGAACAGGTTTCCCATCCCCTTCCCGGCTAGATCTATATCAGCAGATCACAAACGCCCTTGCAAAAAAAAGAAATATAAAAGTCTCCTGCATACAATGAGCACAAAAATCATCAAATATTTTCAGTTTCTGGCACAAGACTTAGGGGTTTGAGAGGGGATAGGCATAATACTGCTGGGGATAAAACGATTGTATCATGTGCAAAGAATGATTTTCCACTGCTAGGTACATCAGCAACTCTACGCCTCGGCCCAAACATACCGTATGCTGTTCTTATGTCAATACATGACTAGCATCGTGAGCATCAGAAGTATTATGTCAGGGAATATTAGCAAAGCCAACTTTAGACGAATTTGCTAACATGGGTGTAGAAGATGGTAAGTAGAAGCCACGATATTCAATTATGAGAGCCTAATACTCAGTTGAGTAGCCTTAGAATAACAAAAATGCCAGCTCATACTATAGTTTGCAGTGTTATCATACAAGCTTCTATCATCCTCCAGACAATCCTAAGCGATTGCGCCGCAAAGACAGTTGCGGGCAAGTATGCCAGGATAACCCAAACGAGTTTTACTTGGATTAGCTTATCAACGTGCAGGTAATAGTCCGGAGGTAAAGCGCAAAGATTCCTTGACCGTGTTGGGGGTGGTGGATCCTAACAAAAAATTCCTATCCGTCAGGAAGAGAAGTAGGTAGGTTAGTTTGAATCGGAAGGGGGGATTATGAGAAAGAAAAGGGGGAAGAAAGGAACACAACACATTAAAAACATAAATCGTTTTCTTATTCTATGTAGCAGTGCGCTCTGGAGATTGGAGATTGGAGTTTGCGTAGAGAAACCATTAGTAGTCGGTCCTAATATCTTAAGGCTATGCTGTCACATCACAACGCTTGGTGACTTTTGATATCTAATTCCTTTCCACACAGATAATATTAGCAGGTCATGTGAAGCAAAACAAGGAATGCCCTGGCTCAAGCACGCATAACTCATGACCTACGTTATATTTTAGCATGAATGAGAGCGGAAACCGGAAAGGTTCTGGAAGCATTGAAAGCAAAAAAAGCATTATATAGAATAAAACATAATTCTGCTCAATGCCTAAATACAAAATAAAACTAATTAATAGCAAAGCCTTGCAAACCAGACCTTACTACACCGGTGAAAAATGTACGCGGCGTAGTAAAGTGCCAAGGGGGGTTTCACATCACAACCGTTTACAAGGGGTATTCCCTCTTGGGAGGAGGTAATCTATCTGGCAATTGTTATGCTATATGTTCTCCATTTCTCCATTTCTCCATTGTCACGAGAAGTCACTCTCACATTGCCTAATAGACCTAGGCTTGCACCCCGTTTAGGCCAACCGCGCCTTGTTATAGGTAGATCCTCTCCTTATATAAGAGCCTCTCACCTAGGCATATGGGGTCTATCTTTGGTACTTCCTGGTCACGATATCCGTACCGATATCCGGAATTTAAATATGCTTAATACCTCGTAATGAAGCATCCTACCATTGTAGTATTCCCCTATTCAATGTGTTCCAAAGCGGTATCGATCTCACCTATAGCCCAGGTCAGCCATATCACCAACCGAATTCATGGTATCCGGGCCAAGTCTAATAACGACATCGGCAAGCTACTATGGAAAGGGCCATTGGCAAGGATTCAGGGGACGATATACAGGCCCGACCCTTGAAGGTTGATGTTAGCGTCCCCGTCACCAGGTTACCGCGCCGATGCTCTCCACCACATCAAAACGCATTGATCAAAGTACACATCAATACAAAATGTTTCTATTAAGCTTGGACCCCTTTTCGACTGCGAAGACAAGAAAAAAAATGACCATACGAAAGTTATATGCCATTTTCATCTTTATTGGCTTTTTTTTTCTATTCCGTTCTTCCGCCTCACCCTCTCTCTACTCTTCTTTCTGTGGAACCCCCGGTACACAACTGTTTTATAACCCATAACTTCTGACAAACCCACAGCGGGAGCTAACAATATTTCAGGTGGTTGACCGGTATGTGTATATTATATTACATATGTTAGTCTTGTTGTCACAGGATACGCGTGTACCTGGGGCTATATATACATATTACTTTGTACTCCATCCCGGCTACCCGGGTACGACCTCGAGCGTTTCCGCCCTGCACATAATACCTGACTATTCCTTCGAGATATCCACAAGGGAAGGAAGGGGTGGAAGGGAAGGGGGTCCCATGGTGGCCCGGGAGTCCAGGCGGGTTAGGTTACTCGCTTAGCAATCCGAGATAAAAAGAAGTCGGAGAGTGAGAAGACGAGGAAAAATAAAAACATTAAAAAATAAAATAAAATAAATCTCAAGTGACAGAACGTGGCAGCGACTCCATTGTACGGCTGGCGCTCGCGATAGGACCTCTGACTGTCATCCTTCATCAGCATACCACGATGATCGTCACCAGCTTTTCCTCTTCACACAGGTTGTACCCATGTGCTTGGATCGCACGTATAAAATAGCCGTCATGAGCCTCTTCCTGGCCCGCCCTCCGGCCCCTCTTCCCACCTTCTTCTCTTCGTGGGAGAGGGCTGGTTAGAGCCGTTGACGTTAGCTCGCTTGTACTAGCAGGCTCTTGACTACCTAGTTCTCCGTGCCGCTTGTCATCGTCGTGCTAGTGTTAGCACTAGACTAGGAAGGAAGTTGAGCGACCGAATTGTCAAAGCGTAGGTGCAGAAAATTGAATAAATAAATAAATAAATAAAGACAGGTTGATAACCTTGCAACGGCGGCTAGGGTGGGAGAAGGGGCCGGGAGATGGGCTCTTTCTTGTGTGAGTCTCGATCGCGCAAAACACGCAATCCGCCTCCCAGACACAATGGCAAACTGGTAATTGGCATATGAAAAAGACCGGCTAACATTTCCCCCCTGGGTTCTCTCCCTCCCCTTCCCCATTCCATCCAGCCCCCGGCCCCGGACTGTCACCGGACATAAGATAGACGAGACGTTAGGATGTCTATGTAAGCGGCCAGCAATGTGTTCCGTGCCCAGAAGCGTTGTTACTGTCATCGAGCCCAAGATTTTTGACATGTGCTTGCGAATGTTCTTTTGACAAAGTGTTTTCCGTGGGGGGGATGCCATATGAATGCTATCACGGGAAAAGTTTCTCCGTGCCTCTCAGACTACCTACATATCTACCCCAACCCCGTCAGCTTTTCTCCCTTTATTTATGTATGTACTTTTGTGTGAAGAGCCCGGGTGGTCTTGTGATCATCGAGATCGAAGAAGGCAAGGACGCCGTGATGAGCAGGGTAGATGGGATACGTATAGCGCACATACTCCATCAACCCGAGGGCGGATGGGTGACAACCGAAAATAGAAACAAGAGAAATTTAACGGACGACGATCTAGCCGTGGTCTTATCCAGCTTAATACTCAGAACAGAGCTCTACCTAGACCCGGGAGACCTTTTAGTGTAGTAACAAGCCTCTCGGGTATGTGGAAAGCACAACCGCCAGCCGAGCAGAAGAAAGGCCAAGCAGGATAGATGCCCACTCTTCCATCCCTCCCTTGTCTGCGGTGACCTTATTAAGTCTTCCGAGACCCTAAACCCGGGGGGCCATCCACCTACACCCACCCCCCAAGAGCTTCTCGCTCATCTTTGCGTAACCAGCTAGATCAGACGACGCGTTGCCATATAACCTGTCCTCTCCCTGAACTAAAAAAGACAAACCTGCTGATCTCGATATCGGATTTGCTCGCCTCCTCCCCCCCTGCCCTTGCCCTGGGGGGAGGCCTGACACTTTCCCCTGGGTATGGGAAACCGCTAAGACGCTCTCAGCCGCGCTTCCCAGACCCGACCCGAGTTAGGTACGCGACGGGTGGCGTCTTATATACTACGTTGCCCAAAGCCCTAGGCCAGGTAGGTAGGTAGTGGGATGTTTTGATCGAGAGAGAGAGCTTCCCCTTCCCCAAGAGCGCCGACCTGCAATCTACGATATTAGTGGCAAAGCCGATATGTTTGTCGGTATGAGTTTACTGGGCGCGGCGAGTTCCTACGGGCAAAAATGTGTGATCTAGAGCGAGACCCCCAATCCCCCTTTTGTATTCCATTTCTCTTTTCTTTCCTAGGGCCAAGGGGGGAAGAGGCCCAGACCGAGCAAAAAAAGTTTCCTCGAGGCTTGCGGGCTGCATATGACAGTACGTACCCGATAAACGGTATCTTAATCGCTGCAAGGACGGGAGCGCTCTGATCCGCAGCGGCCGATCCCACTGAGCGGCAGTATCTACTCCTCCTTCCCTCCTCCCCCGAAATGCAGAGCGCGCTATCGATATTTTGCATCTCTCGAGATCGACGGCGTCTCTTCTCTTTGGTCCTCTCTCTGGCCCCTTCCCCTTTCAGCTTTCTAGGCTCAGCATTTGGTCCAATCTCTTTTTTCATATAGCCTGGGTTAGGTATATCATACAAATAAATTAAATAAATTTTCTATTTTAAAAACCTTTTTTTAATATTTGTTTTCACGAGAGTCCTCACCGCATCTTTCGTGTCAGATTGTCCTGCCTATATTGGCTGGAACGTATGTGAAGGCCGCCTTTTTGGGTTTAATGGTCGAGATATAGGGTCGTATAGTGTAGTGTTGTTACCGTGGAGATGCTTTGAGAAAACCAGTCTAAGCCCAACCCGACCCAACTCGACCCAGTCCCCTAACCTACATGATTATCTAATTTTGAAACCATCTACTCGTTAGTCAGTCAGACGTACGAAAATTCGTACTACTAGCTAAAGTGGCAACATCATGATAGATAGGACGGCCACTGCTTTAGAGTTCAATGTACATATAGATTAGAATACCTAGTAATACGTTAAACCCCCGTGAACCAAAGTGACTACGTCCCTTGAGCATATAAAATAGTCTACTTAGTCACGTTATATTGCTTGAACCAGCAGTATAACGATGAAACCACGGCATACCTGCGAGACGACGAAAAGCAAATGCATGATTATACCTCTTAGCTGTCGTATTCCTTGAGTTACGCTGCAAGATACCTTCCAGTATATCTTCTCCTGCCCTAGGTTAGAGCCATGCAACCTCGGTATCTGGTTCCTCCATATACAGGATGCCCGTGTCCTACAGCATGCCTAGACACGGAATATGCGCTTAGGTAAGCGAGTCTATAGCAACTCGCTTTTATTCACGCTATGTCCAGCGAGTAGTAATAATCGTATTCAGCATGAGACTATGCCGTGGCTTCCAACTTTCTGTCCTCATATGATATTTTTATGCCGCAGTTAATTTATCAGGAGTCTCGCCAGAAGGACAAGGCCCTCGGCACAGTATTGCTGGAATACGGTTGGAACATCTGTAAAGCGGAAGAGCTGGACCAGGCTAGCCGAGAAGTCAGGGAAATAAGGGGACTTGTCTAGATACCAGACGAGAGACCCCCATTCATTCTGCATTATGGCCTTTCGTAAAACGATATCACTGCCATATAACATAGTACCAAGAAAAGAACCTCATCGGTAAGGAATACAGGCAACCTCTTGTCGAGCGAGGAGCTAATAGAACCGGCTCACCTCAAGGTCTCCCTATCTTTATCTGCGAGATAGCTTCTTCGACCTAGTGAACCTAGTCTTTCCGTATGAGGCTTCCCGATTCCTATATCCTGACACTGCTACGTGTCCTACCACGGACACAGATGCCCAGGCCTTGGATCACAAAATCGAGACCGCAAACCTCGCAACTAGCGATCAGCCATCTTATTACAGACACAGATAACAAAGGGTATACAAACTTATCATTACTTCAAACAGAGATATTACCTAGATCGAAAAGAGGCCACAAAGCCCTTGTGTCACGATATACACTAAATAGGGGTAAAATTCTGTTGTTATTGCGCGAAGAGCTAGAGCCAGAGGTACATACTGAAGCGGGATAAATACATACAAATGGATTTTTTTGCTTTGCTCGGAGCTTCTATACTTCCCAATTCCAGGTCTTTGCAAAAAGTTCCGAGTTCTCAAATCCCCAGCCCTTCGAGCTTCTCACGCCTGGTTTTATTTCGGGCCAAAATTGTAATATATTCCATATTTAGCCTACAATATAGGGACCGCTATGTTTTGAATTGTATCATCTTAGCATCAGCAATATATCACCTACACATCCTACTGTCAGGAGCTAGACATGCAGTAAACTGTCAACAGCACAGTAGCAATAAGACATCACGCAGCTTATACCTGGCCACGACATCCGGATACCTAGCTCTAAGGTCTGTCTCTCTTGGCAGGAGAAAGGCTCAAAAGAGAAGCCTAGTGCTATCATCAATGCAGGCTGATTCAAGTTATACCCCCCCCCCCCCCCTTGCCCGTTACAGCCATTTTAGTACTGCGGTCAACGTCATCATCGCACGGGAATCTAGAACCAAGCCTACAATGCGCCGAGATAGCCATGTCATACACGCAAGCACCTCTTTTCAGTCTGCCTAACCTAGGTACCTGTTGATCTACTCATTATACGCCAATATGCGTTCCACCTGCGTACCGCATCAACTCCTTCCCCCTTTGCATCGTGACAAGAACGAACCTACCTATCCACGTTCAGACACCAAACGGGACCGGACTGGACCGCTCGCGAGCTATATATCTATTTATCGTATGACAATGGCCAATAAAGCACCGCGTACCTACCTACCTATTAACCTTCGCGACCAAGTCGAGCCGTGCGCTCCCTTTCGCGTAGAGCAGAAGCATATCTACCCTCCCCTCCAACTCCCCCATCCTTTTTCTACCCCATCATTGCAAAGGTAGTCCTTCCCCTATACAAATGTATTCTTTATCATGTCCAGAAACCTACCGTTACTTAATCACTGCATGTGCATGACAAACAACTATCGTCGCCGTCGCTATATAAATGTGCGTTTGCATATGTTGCTGAGCTTAGCGCTAATCTGATCTAACGCTCCTCTTGTAACAAGTCATGAGATAACTAACACCTATATACCTACCAGACTTAGCAGCTATTAGTAGTCACGTAATTAGATCTAACCTAGTTGTCTTTTATAGGGGTTTGTAAAGCCTCACCTACCTACCGACTTACCTACCACTCCTCTTTTTGAGTTCATAGTATTACTATATAAGTTTTCCCTCCAAAGTGGGTGAGGAGAGCTAGGATATTGGTCACAACAGTCATTACGTAGACACAATCATGAATCTTATCATGTAAAGTCACTCGAATACTATGTAATGCAAGCGTAACGCAACGCCTAACTACAAACCACATCTTACTAGATAGGATAACAGCGAGGCAAGGAGATCAGTAAGGACCAGATATCGTTGCTCGCGCAACCTCTGTCCGTCTTCTTTAGCACGCCAAATCGTGGTGAGCATTGACATACATCACTCTTGCTTCCGTGACCTTTCAGGAAGCTTCTCCCCACCCCTTCGTCTTTTATCTTTCCCGTTTCAGTAGTTGAGACCAGGAGTCCAGTCGTGTTCCATCCCCATACATTGACTCTGTCATTGATATGAGAACGAGACACGTCCAGTGCTTAGATGTAGTACATCGAGTCCCTGATATCCTCGTGGATGGGTTTCGATACAATAGTGTCCTGAGCTTGAGAGGGCGTGCTACCGCTAACGGTGGATTGAGTATCAGAACGGTCGAAGAGGTCTGCGAGATACACCCGCTGTCGGGTGCAGAGGATGTCGGCATAGTATGCCGGAGGGCAGATGCTCACTGCCTTAGTAGCTCGCCCAAATAGATGACACATATCAAAAGTCAGCTTTTCGAGTCCGTTAGCTGCCTCCTTCCCCAGGGTTCCGCGGAAGACTTCGTCTAGCAGAACAGTGTAGTGAGCTGGTCGCGAGGTCCCTTGGATTCCCTTGTGAGCTGTCAAGAAAAAGTCCCATATATTAGCTTGTGTTACGCCACGGTCGACCACAGTGCCATTCTTGATATTGCGTGAGTTGACCATATGACTCGGGTCAGTTGGGTAAAACCTCGTCTGATGACGCTTGACAGACACAATGATGGCGATCTTCGGCTTCATTGTAGCAGGATAGGTCTTACGGCAGGCTTTCCGAATAAGAGGCAGCTCTTTCTCAAGTACTTGAGAGAATTGACCTTCGGATACACCATCGCGGAAGATGATAATATTATCTGGCAGGCGGTTTTGGTTGAACTTCTGCCACAATCTCAAACGTCCGACAAACCTTTCTTCCAATAGCTCATTAAGCATTTCAACCCGCCCCGCTTGCGCCCACGCAGTAGCAGGCCATTGGGCTAGGTGTTTGTCGACACTGGCAACTATCCCGACTAGACTGGGAAGACCTTCTGATCTGCCAGCTAGGTTGGTGGGATGTGTTACATCATAGCCTACCACCATGGTTTTACCGTCCTTGATGATATTAACATCATTCTCGAGCTTGTGATTGACACCCCCCATTTTCAAGTTCACTTTGAGGCCTAAGTTGGCGTAAAGCTGACGAGGGTCTGATCCTCTCTTGAGCAAGTTGGCTTGCAGGACGTTTACAGTGTGGAAACCATATTCGACATCAGCAAGCAACTTGACGGCATTGTAGACGCTGGTATCCGTCTTTCTGCCGGGTAGGACAACAAACACGAATTGGACGTTCTGTACCTTCTTAAGGCGCTCGAAGGTAGGCTTAATATCGTCCATTGGTGAATGACGAATGACGATCTTATAACCCGCACCAGATTGAGGTTGTGGTGCGATCTTAAGACCCATTGAGCGCATAAAGGCGACCCAATCGCTCACTCCATCGCAAACCGCATCGTAATTTTGATGGGCCCATTTTCCGCCATTGTCAATATGAACCCATGACCATCTGGTTATCTCTTTGCCGGGGTTAAAGAAGCGGACGTTGTTCATATTCCAACCCCCTTCCCATACATTGACTAGCTCCTTAGCAAGCTTCATATTGATATAGAGGATTCTTGGTGGCGGGAGTTCACGGCCTTTGACCGTCAACAACGACTTGTCTACATTGACTCCAAACTGGGTCTAGACTAAATTAGTATGCAGTGATAAATGATGAGGGATTAAAGGGATTAAAACTACTGACCAGAGTCTTGTTTCCATCAAGCGCGAGACAACGGCGGCCCATCTCGAATATGGATGTAGCATTAGCGACAGGTGACCGACAGGAAAAATTGATCATGTCTCTTGTTTCATCTGGGGTGGTCTTTCTTAGGACTGGCTGCCCAGGAATAACCTTGAGAAGCTCTGCAGGCATGTATACTGCTCTGCTTCTGCCACCGACATTAATAACAGGTAAATTCGGATTAGGTCTGTAGCCATATCTTTTCGCGTAGTAGTCGGACACGGTGCAGTACGCATCTGCTTTGAGACCATCGGGAACTGTGCCGCTCATATAGAAAGACACTGCTCCAGGGCCAGCACCGAGCTGTGAAACCTTCGGTCGATTCGTCTCCTTGGCACCGTCGGATTTATCGGCGAGGCCCAATATGGTTTTTTGAATCACCTTAAAGTCTTGTTGGTTTTTCCCATTGAAAATCTTGGCTTTCACGCGAAGCCCTGACAAGCTTTTATGAAGACCTTGGAGACTGTAAACATCGGTGGCATTATACTCGGTTATGAAATCTGACACCAATCCATTTGGTGGAGCAGAGGTCTTGAAAACAGCGTGCGAGACGTTTGCATTCAGAAGAATTCGCCCAGTTGCCGGACGGGCACTCTGAAAGTATCCACGTATGATCGAGTTGAGATCGGGTTTACCCAACTGGAATGTCTCACTGGGTGCACCCAGGGGAAAGAAACGAGAACCACCTGAAGCAACCTTCTCATTCTCGCGAGCCGAGTAGCCCGTGATAATCGTAACGGCATCGATCGTGTCTGCAAACCTGGGAAACTTTAGGTCTTCGCCTGGGTCGTTGAAAGTGGTGAGGTATGCAAGCAACTCGATAAGGCGAGCATCAGTAGGTCCGTCGAAGGTGACCTCATACTCATCATCTTTCCCTTCTACCGTATATGGTACCTTGACGGTCTTTTCTTTCAGGGGAAGCTGTGTCAGCGATATGACCTGCCCCTTGAACTCAGTGGCAAGGGGTATGTTCTGGCCATTGCACACGATCTCTAGTGCGGTCTTCACCACTTGCTGTCGCTTCCGACCTTTTGCTTCACCGCCTTTATCTTTAGGACCAGTCTTTCTCGACCCTCGCGATTTCCCCTTCCCCTGTGTTTCCTTTTCGCCTTCTTTCTCTTTCTTTTCAATTCTCTTGACCGTCAGAGAATACTTGAATATTGTTTGGGCCTTGACATTGAGCTTGAAATAGTTGGTCCAAAGAGTGACCGGCGTACCACCAGTGCCAAAAGCTGGACGAAAAGGAAACAGTTCATCTGTTGTGGGCTGTGTGCCCTTAGCCTTTGAGAGCTGTACACCTGCCATCTTTGTTGTGATAGCTTTTGTAGCTTGTTGGGAGATGATCTTGTCTTCAAGCTTAGTGATGTCTTGGTCAGGGGGCGGTATTTTTTGTCCAGAGGGCCTATAAACCGGTTAGAAACACGTAACCCTGATGATGGACAGCCAGTAATAGAAAGGGGGAAGGAGGGCCACGAACATGAAGACTTCAGTCTCGCCTTCGAACTTGCCACCACCGCGACCACCTCGGCCACCACCACCTCGACCACGACCTCTACCTCCACCTCCACCTCCACCGTAATCACCCCCACCCCTACCTCGTCCTCCACCATAGTCGCCTCCACCCCTTCCTCCCCGACCGCCGCCCGAATCTCCTCTGAACCCGGAAAATGTGGCACCGCCGCCGCCGCCTCCACGACCACGGCCTCGGTCTCCCCCTCCACGGCCCCGTCCCCGATCACCTCGGGAACCGCCTCTTCCTCTTTCTGACATGTTCAATGCCCTAACTATGCTGTATAGCTATGGAAGCGGGGGATGATGGCGACTGTCGAGCTAACTATACGGCAGACTAGTTATATGTGGCCCAGTACGGGAAATGGAAGCACCTTCTGAATAGTTTGATAAGGGAGGTGTGTTGACCCGTTGCTGGTATGAAACTCAACTGTATCAGGTTGTTGTGGGAAAGTCGATAGTGTTGTTCACAACTCGAGCGGCCGTTCCGTGTGAGAATGATGAAGATTGACCTGCCTCTAGTGATTGGCTACAGCGATTCGTAGTAGACCATACTAAGGAGGCTGTGGTGGGTAGGTAGGTTGAGAGCAGAAGATGCAATGGGGCACATATAGATAACTATATGTGGTGATCAAAGAGATATCCACAGCTTTGGTGGCTGAGGCAAATAGGTAACCTAGGTAGGTTGCTGTTTTTTTGTTGCTGGGCAAGTGCCTGAAGCACACAAAGCAAAGCTAGAAAGACGTAGAGATCCTCGGGACAGAAACGCCGTGGTAGGATAGATAGCGAACGAAGCCTGTCGGAGCTTCTAGGTGCTATTTACCTATAACGACGTTGGTTACCGTCCTCCTAGGATGAGCTGTTGGTTACTGCGTGTAACTACAGCACCATCCAGACGATACTAGCAAACTGGTGATGGCTTGGGCAAAGACGTATACCTAGCATCTACTGTTGCTTAGGTAGCATAGACGGTTGTGTAGGAGAGGAGATTAGAGTTGAGGGAGAGACGGGAGCGGGTAGGGAGTAGGATAGGTTAGGTAAGATTAGGTTAGGTTACCTAGGTTAGGCAGGCGGGCAGGTATCCACTCAATGCCTAGGTATGTACAGTGTTGATGGATGTTAGGTATTAGTACTAGGTAAGTAGGTTATGTAATGATGAAGAGAGAGAAGGTGTTGCCGTCTCGTATGCGATTAAGCAGTTGGCAAGGCAAGCTAGTTATGTACCTCGAGGTAAGTCTGGTAGATGTGGGTACATGTATGGTTTGGCGTATAAGTAGGTATTTTGGCTTTGTTTGAACCTACCTACATAGTAAGTGGTTAGTATAAGTCTTAGGTACCAGAGGCAAGTGCCTTGGAAACAAAAGGAGGTGGAAGAGGCAAAGAGTTGAAGGCCAAGGTACCTAGGATACATTGAAGGTAGGTAATTCGTGGATTTGATGTCAATGAGTCATACGTTAATTAAAAGGGGGCTGACTTGTCTATCTGATCATCATATTTGTGCAACCATAGGAGCTGATAAGCACATCGAGACAGGTTCTTCTGGTCAGTTACTTAACTGGTAGGTTATGATTTTTTTTTCTACCCCGGGGGCGGTGTGTTGTTAGTCAATCCTCGTCCCTCCCAAAAAAAAAAAAAAACCACGGCCATCCTTTTACGGATGGGCATTAAACATCTCGGCATCGGACGAGACACCCCGGAGCGCCGCTAGCTTCAAGTGGCTTAAATTGATGTTCTAAATGCAATGCAGGCCGAGCTTGCACATGGCAACCGCCAGGGTCCGACTGAGCCCCGCGAGGGGGAGGGGGAGGGGGGCCCCCTTGATCTTCACGATTTTATCTATTTACTTTTATTTTAATTTTATTGTATTGTAGTATTTTACTCAGTCCTATGCTGGTTGGAGTCTTCTGTCTGAAATTGAACACGCACGATAATAAGCCTGACTATAACATCAACTAAACTCCTTTTCGTTTATTTGGCGTAATCAAGCTAGGCCGTGTTTCTATTTTCCCGAATCGAACAATATCAGAGACGGACAAACCGCTCGTTTGTATAATACAGCACATGTACCAATCCAATGCACGCCGGGTTTTACCTTACACAAGTCGAAGCATCAATGGCATTGCTCAAACAGGATTCCAAACGACATTGCTCACCATCCCCACACCCTTTCCTGTACCCTTCCCGATCCAGTTCTCTTCTTTTCCTTTCTCCTTTCTTCTCTTGCCCCTGGGAAAATTCTGTCACAGACCGGCGGCTGGGAGGGAGGCTTGCGGGCGAGACCTTTGCTGGGTTAATGTAGCATCATCATGTTGGCCAACTGATTAAACAACGGGGTTGCCACTTGAGAGCAACCGAGGACCAACCAATTGATTGGACTTCAACGAGCTAGCACGAAAATGCTCGCCGAAAAAAAGAGGTAAAATCGATATGTCAACTTTGAGAGTTGTGGCCCTGTTACTGCCTAAAACAACAGGACACAGGGTTTCGATGCTGCGGTTGTAGGGCAATATATGTCGTGCAAAGACCTTCACGTCTGCCGATTCGACAACAACCTGGCGTATCACGGCGTCGCGTACCCTTCGCTTCCCGTAGGCAGACATCGATCGCGTCTAAGATTATCCTAGATTAGCCCACTTGCCGGCATCGTCCGGCTTGATATAGATGGATAGCTTGTCTTGGACTGAACTCGCCATAAACTGCCATCTCTAGACTTGGGTGGGTTGACCAGTCGGGCCGCCTGCATCTTGCCTCTATGTGGCTATTCGGCACACAACCTTGCGTTTGCCATTGCAGAATCGCATTGGACTGGGGCTTGCATCATCTGCCGGCACGTGAGTCCTACCGATGCTCTTCGTCTACTACCCCTATGGATCAATATTCGATATGTGGTTATGACTGCAGGTAATCGCCAGATAGTTATCCTGGCCAACAGAGCCACATCTATCCTACATATACATTGAGGCCTGATGAGGGGCAACCACACTACACCATGCTAATGACGCTGAAAGGAATCAACTACTTATCCTTTTTTTCATTTTCTGTTAGGAATGAACTAGGTCACGATTGCTCTTCAGCTATTAAGACTAGGTTAGTGAATTGATAGAATTGCTACATCAGAGGGAAGATAGGAATTCAATGGAAGTTGGCCATTCCGCGAAGGTGGGGGAGGGGGGAGACCTACCTGGTATTAGCTCTCCCCAGTTGATTCAAGTTATGGAGACAATCTATGCAAGTGGAAAGCAAAGCACATCGCTAGGTTAGCAGCAATCGATCGGTTTGGGTGTCAAGACACCCATAACGTGTCTTACTTTACCTAGGTACATTGCTCGATATCGGACCCAGAAGGCCTGGCCTAGCCAAAGAGGCCACCAGCCTGCCTTAGGTACATACCTACTTATTACAGTAATAGCAAATCTATTTGGTGAGGTGGAATGCTGAAGGCTTATGACCATATCATAGCACCACTTGAGGTCTTATCACCAAATCTCTCGCTGAACTAAATATTCAGCTCTGAAGTTCTGCATTAACCAGGCACAACGAGAGAACATCAGACGAGCAGGGGGAAATGCGTGGAGTTGATAACACTGAAGGAGGAGGGGCTATCTTCGGACTGAAACAAAAAAGCAACGCCTGTGACTGAGAGATTCACCGCCATTGATACATCATCCATCCGTCTACTTCTTTTGGAAATCATCTTCTCTTCTCCCCATCTTCTAGACTTTATTTGTCTTCTTATTTTCTGCTGTACTTCAAATAAGCCAGCTGTGTGTGTACTCATATACACGTTACAGTCAACACGGGATACCACCGGTATTGTGACCGTTAACCACTGTTAACGGGTACCCTGGTTAGCCTTCCTTCGTCCATGGAACCTCCCACCCATGTCCATGCCGGAAGCCCCCCCACTCCACCCCGAGCAAAGCTTCGCAGACTGAAGAGAAGAGCTAGGAATCAGGCTCCACCCAGACCTAACTTGTGCGCAAACATTTTATATACGCACATACATCTGCAGTCTTTCAACCAATTAAGCACCGTACGGTGCCCGGTTAGCTCAATCGGTAGAGCGTGAGACTCTTAATCTCAAGGTTGCGGGTTCGACCCCCGCATCGGGCTCAATTCCCGATGCGTTCCTGAGAACAGGAACATGTCGAATTGTTTTTTTTGTCATTTTTTCTTCTTCTTTTTCTTTTATTTTTTTTTCTTTCCCTTTTTCACAATGCCCCGTAACTAGATACCCAATCACTATTGAAAATCCTGCCCATAGGAGGTATGTAGTAACCTAGTCTGTATGTCTCTCTCAGACGACAATATTTTGTATTCATTGAGGAATGCAGATTTGTACCATTCTTAGGACGATGCGATAAATTAAATAGACCTTAGCTTCGGTATGTCAATTATCAGTATGTTTCGTCTCGTACGTAGGTCAGTCAGTCAATATTATGATGCCTTGATATGACCAGCCGTTGCAACCTCTAGTATCTCCTTCTCCAACCCGCCCACGTGAACGAACTCTATCCCGGCATCCTTCAGCTTCTGTCTGCTGGAATTGTCGGAGACGAACTTTTCTGGCTCTTGCACCCCGACAAAGACGGTCTTGATTTTCTTCCCGATGGCTATTATCCTGTCGACGCAGGGGAGATTGCCACTTAGCCTCTTGGAGCACGGTTCCACCGTCGTGTACAGCGCGACGTCGCCGGCCAATGCCTCACCGAGCTGGGCGGCTGCCACCGAGTGCTTCTCGGCGAGCTTCTCGAAGCAGCACTGCTCGGCGTGTGTGTTCCCCGGGAGTTCTAGCGTGTAACCTGTCGCTAATATCTCGTTGGTGGTCGCATCCACGACTACGGCCCCAACTCGGTAATTTGTAGGTTTTGGAGGAGACTTGGTTGCTAGAGAGAGCGCAAGTCTCATATAAGCCTCATGATCACCAGCTGCGATATTTTGGGTTTGAACGGGCTGCTGCTCTTCAATCATGTTTCTCTATATAAAAAAAAGTTTTATTTTAAGGCTGATTTTACAAGAAAAATAATGGGAGGGGAATCATTAATTGGAAATTGATCAGGAGTTTTTACTTTTTCGTAAATAATAATGAGGTTGATGGATGTTCCTTAAAAGACGTAGTTGACTTTGATAATGAAATCTGAAGGTGCCATTTCATACCATCCCATCCCCCATCTGAAATGTGATGTGCTACTACCCCGCGAGAGTGCCCCGCGCTTTGCATAAAGGGCCCCATCCTTATCCTTATCGATTACATGTCAAACGCGTCAGACGCGCTCGGCCAATTACCACTTTAGAAACAGCAGCCAGTTAGTATCTTTCCTTACCTAAGTACCTAGGTAGGTTACCTACTTCAATACCCGTCAAAAGTCCTCTAACCTAGCAAGCAACTCATCGATTAGTTATAGTTCTAGTTCTAGTCCTCTTCAACCACCATCTTCTAGTAGGGTCAACACAATGGATGCATCCGACGACCTCCTCGATGGCGAGCCTCCCGTCATCGACCCGTACGAGGTCCTCGGTTTGGAGCGATCGGCAACCCCAGACCAAGTCAAATCCGCATATCGAAAACTCGCCTTGAAGAACCACCCAGGTAAGCCGCGAAACAAAACACAAAGATACTCGACCCGGGCAACGACTTTATTCGCGCTTATTTTTTTTTTTCGAAAAGCGATGTGTGTCTAACCCATGCGTGTAGACAAGGTGCCCGAATCCCAGAAAGAAAAGGCCCACGAAGCGTTCCAGTCGATCGCCTTCGCGTACGCCGTGCTGTCGGACCCGGCGCGGCGCAAGCGGTACGACGAGACGGGCTCGACGTCGGAGTCGATCGTGGACTCGGAGGGGTTCAGCTGGTCGGACTACTACCGCGAGCAGTTCCGCGACGCGATCTCGGGCGACGCGATCCGGCGGTTCGCCGAGCAGTACAAGGGGTCGGA
The DNA here is from genome assembly GCA_018398605.1 of Biscogniauxia mediterranea. Taxonomy (NCBI): domain Eukaryota; kingdom Fungi; phylum Ascomycota; class Sordariomycetes; order Xylariales; family Xylariaceae; genus Biscogniauxia; species Biscogniauxia mediterranea. The sequence goes on along the minus strand of JAGXTR010000007.1, from coordinate 2,076,835 downwards.
GGAGGAGCGCGCCGACCTGCTGGCCGCGTACGAGGCGCACGAGGGCAGCATGGACGGCGTGTACGAGAGCGTGATGCTCAGCAGCGTGCTCGAGGACGACGCGCGCTTCCGCCGCGCCATCGACGACGCCATCGCCGCCGGCGACGTGCCCGCCTTCAGGGCGCACACCCACGAGAGCAAGCGGTCCAAGCAGGCGCGGCTCAAGGCCGCGCGCGACGAGGGCGCCGAGGCCGAGGAGTACGCCAAGGAGCTGGGCGTGCACGATAAGCTGTTTGGCAAGAAGGAGGAGAAGGGGAAGGGGAAGAAGGGCGGCGCCAAGAAGGGCGGCGCCTCGTCCGAGGACGACCTGGCCGCGCTCATCCGGAGCAACCAGCAGGGTCGCAGCAGCTTCCTGGACAACCTGGCCGCCAAGTACGGCGCGACGGCGGCGCCGAAGAAGGGCCGGAAACGCAAGACGGAGGACGAGGAGCCCTCGGAGGAGGCATTTCAAGCGGCGGCCGCGAGGCTCAAGAGGGGCAGGAAGAAGTAGATGGTTTGGTTCACGAAAGCCCGGTTGCTTGGGGTTATTGGCTGATATAGTTTTTCATTGTCTCGAGGCGTACGGTGTAGGGAGGGAGGTAGAGGGTGCTTTTTCATACCTGCTTGGTAAAGTCATTTTCTAAGGTGTTAGCTAGGGTAGCGAAGTAACATGACATGGTACCTAATTGACGATTCAAATATATTTCTATATTTTTTCTTTTGAATATTCTACTTATCATGGCCGGGCTTGTTTCCTTTTCCCCTACGCCTTTCCTCTCTTTTTTGGTGTTTACCTAGATACCTTGTGACTACCTAGGTATCTTTCAATTCACATCACATCTTACGTAGTTGCGGGGCAAGACCCACATTAGATCAAGGGTCCAATCCAAGAGCCTGTCGCGTCTGGTGTACCGGTAGTGTACATACGTATAGGTACTTCAATACGTCTCCAAGGTTAACCTTAAGTCCAACCATTTCTCCCCGTTCTACCTACATAGGTTCTATTATTTTTGATGATCCAAGACACGCAAAATCCCCAAAGTTCAACACCTACCTACCTACCTCTCACTACCGACTTAACGTAGTATTTGCTTCTTCCGACGCAGCTCCTATACAAAATGCCATGACGAGCGTGGATCCGCTCGTGTTCTACCCTTCGTACTGTTTCCACTTGTCTCCGACCATCAACAAATGGTGCCCGCTGCGGGCGACTGATGTTGTCGGGCTGGAGAGTCGACCTGGGTTTGAAGGTATTATTTTCCCCTTTCCTTCTTATTACTACCTATTACGCAGCAACTTGCGATCGTCGTTTTGTGTTTGCGGCCCGGGGCTGACGAAGATGGCCTCCCTCGATACAGTTCAGGACGTTTTCTTCCACCTAAACCATCCTATCCGATGGGTCCGAGTCACCGGCGTCGTGGTCGCAATCGATGAATACTATGGCCGCCGGGTCTACACGATCGACGACAGCACCGGCGCCTGCATCGAATGCTGCGTGACGGTTCCCGTTCCCGCCAAGACCAGGCCTCTATGGGCTATTAGCAATGAGCCTTCCTCGGACGCGGCGAAGACCGCCGCTGCGGATGAGCCGTCGGAAACCCCTACCCAAGTGCTCCCAGATGTAGACGTTGGCATGGTAGTCGAATTCCGAGGCAGCGTTAACACCTTCCGGGAGCAGAAGCAGATCAAGGTCCTGAAGACAATACCCATCCGGTCCACGAGCCAGGAAGTCCAGTTCTGGAACAAGATCCGCGATTTCCGGAGGGACGTCCTGAGCCGCCCCTGGGTGCTCGAGAGGAAGGAGGTGCGCCGGTGCCAGAAGCTGGCCAACTCCGAGGGCGATATCCAAGAGAAGAAGCACAGTAGGAAGAAGAAGGGCAGGGGCAATAAGGACGCCCCGGAGAAGAATCAGGCCCAGCGGTGGATTACAAATAGCCTAGGTGATGTGGCAGTCAAGCCAGCAAAAGCAGAACGCTCAATTCCGTCCCACACGAAGACTACGACAATTACGAAGACTGTAAAGACGTACGTTGAGGGCCAATACGATGCCTTGGGGCTGTGATTACCCTATATTTTCTCATGAGCCATGAATTCTGTCGATATGGGCTTTCCAGGATATTACATCGTCTCCTCTAGCCAGCGTTTGATACCTCGATTCCTCCCCTTTTTCTCTTTGGTGGAGTATCTGGAGATAGATTACATGATATATCCGCCGCATGCTCGTCGTCTGTGAGCATCACTACGATGTCATTGGTTGCCTCCCCCTATTTGGATGTTCGCCGATACATCTTGGAATAGAAATATTCTTAGAGGCAGCCCCTAAGATTCCTACTGTCAATATACTCAATATACGTACATCTAGTAATCATGACAGCATGCCTTCAGCCAAGTATCTTTTGGAATACGCCATATATGAGTAGTCACAGTCTGCATATCATTCATTCCCTTTTACCACGCTAAATTATGCTCTTCCAACGCCACCAGGATCATTGGTGATAGCGTACATAGTAGTGGAGATAGTGCGTCGTTTATTGTTGTAAATCAGCTCACCCCTTTCAACAGAATCAGACTTCGCTGCACCTAGGCAGTTGTAACTTCTTAATCTTTGGCCCCTTATAAATCAGACTACCTACTTTAAACTTTGTTATACCAGGAGAAATACCTGCATCATAAATTAGGAGAGTCTCAGCCTCTGACAAACACCCAAAGGGCAGGAGCTTGGCACAGCCCTCCTGTCTCTCGAAGAATTTATACCGGCCAAACATGCTACCAATCTGTATAACATCGCGAGCTTGCGTTCAACACCTTCTTGGGTCTATTTGATACCATCATTCCCTTTAATATCGACTACAATAGTCCTACAAACCTAAGACTATTCTTTCTCCTGGGTAAACGTTTACCACAGCATCGATCCGATTCCTTGTATTCCCTGTTAGGCCTCCCATCTGCTACGCCCTCAGTGTTCGACATCTCATTCCACAGTCTATTCTAGATCATTTCTCGTTTGGTCTAGGCTTGTCAAAAAGGTAGGCTGCTTCTAACTTCCTCCTGAGACAACCCATTCTTCGTACGAACTAGACCTCGTGGGGGCTTTGCTCGTGGTCAACGTGATTAGCAACATGATTCAACCGTCGTCCGGCCTGCCGGGTCCATTCCTCAGGACCTCGGCTTCGGCATCTAAAGATGTCTTCTATCAGCTCGTACAAAGTTTCCCATGAGCCCTCCTCCTACCCCCTCTTCTCCGGATTGATGAGAGAAATTCGCGAGTCAACCACCAATTATATCATCTTTATCATCTTTTACAACCTCATGGAACCATTATTTCGTTTCGGTTTCTAGGACAAAGTGGCTGCAGGACGAAGCCCAGAGTCGAGTGACGACAGCGCTGTCAACTCTATTACAATATATACCAACAAACATATTACTGAGACCCATTCTACTCCCCTCTCATAACTCTCCTGTTTCCTCGAGCCATCATGTTGTTGTATCTGATACTAACGCTACTTCAGGTTGATCCTGGCTCGGCAATCCCACTTGGAATCACTAAAGAATACCTGCTCGGTCCCGTCGTTACCACAAGTCCGGAATGTCATAAAGAAGGATACCTACCGGTATCGACAAGGAAAAATCCTCACCGTGAAAGTTACCAGTCTCTTGACATTGTTACAATATCATCATCTTCAGCAGTCGCTCAGATTCTTCCACCACTGTCTGGTGCCAAGCCCGATACTACAGGTGTTGTTGTTACCAGTCTCGAAACTGCTGGTAGAGTAGGTTCCGTCCCCCTTTTAACTAATTCGATCGCGAGCCCAACCTCGCTTTTGTCACTTGGTCCTACGTCGCAGCCCTCAGCGACGACTTCGAAAATCACAGCTATGCCATCGTCGAATATATTTGGCGCGCCCATTGCGGCCACGGCGCCTCCTGCATCTTTTCAAGTCCGAAAAGATCACCCGGTACCTCGACTTGGGATTGCCGGTCCGGCTCCTATCGGTACAAACAAGTTCTATGCCAACCTCTTTCTCGGAAGCCAGACGTCTCCTACGTTTGTCCATCCATATTCGCTAGCCTGGGCCAAGGGGAAGGGGGCCGGGGCTAGTTGGGGCCTATGGATCTCACATGTTGAAGCAAGTCAGAGGGTGTACGGGGAGACACAATCAGATACAGGCGCCGCAAAGTACTTTCTAAATCCTACTGGAATCCAGTCACTGTGTCTCTCTGCCGGGGAACTCGGGGCTAACACCGCTCTCACGACGGACAATTTGGATTCGCACTCCGTCAATGTCAACTTGCACACCGACTCCAAGGCACAGCCCTTGATCACCTTCCCGTTGGTGCAAGGTATGGGGTTCGTCACGGCTGTGTATAAAGGTGGCACTCCTGTTATTACCACGGGAGTCTTCTTCAAGGTCGTCACCAAGTCGAACAAGGGCCCCAAGCAAGGCGTGACCAAATACTCAATCACGCTGGAGGACGGCAAGGTCTGGCACGTCTACGCATATTCAGCCAAGGGCGACTCATTCGACCTCTCGATCAAGAGCAATGTCGAAGCGAGGGCCTCCAAGCCGTTCAATGGCATCGTGCAGGTGTCCAAAGACCCCGGCGGCGGCGCCGAGAGCATTATAGACGGCGCCTCCGGGTCTTACCCGGTCGGCGTCACACTGTCGGGATTGGCGTCCGGATCCAAGGGCACGTACACGTTCAACTTCCAGAAGGCCGGCTTCTCGAATGTCCCGTTACTTATGTACGCGCTGCCCCATCACGTCGACAGCTTCGACTCTGGCACCGCCAAGGCGGCGACGGCGGCCAAGCTGCAGACCACCACCAAGGGCGTCGCCACGGGCGTGGTGGCTGACGCGTGGACCATGGTCGAGCCTAACATGCCCGTGAATATGGACTTCGCCCCCTGGGACCCGGTCACCGGCCCCAAGGAGAGCTTGAAGGACTCGTTTATCCACACCATCAGCCAGATAGCAGTCGAAGAGCTCTCGCAGAATGTCGACGCGCAGTCGAACCAGAATTCGATGTACTTTAGCGGGAAGGTAATTACAACCGATCCTTCCCAGCCAACCCCCCCTTCCTCTCTCTCTCTCTCTCTCTCTCTCTCTAGAAACTTGAATAATTAATTAACCTGAGAGCTAGGCACTAGCTAAATTTGCCGGGCTGTGCTATACGGTCAACGACTTGCTGAAGAACCCGAAGGCAGCACAGAGCGGGCTGGCAAATTTGAAAGCGGCATTCACCCGGTTCATCTCGAACAAGCAGCAGTACCCGCTGTACTACGAATGTAAGTGTTCTACCGAGACATTTCTACACCCTACCTACTTTATCTGTAGACCCACCCCAAAAAAAGTGATATGTATGGGAGGCTAACCTGCTCGCTCGCAGCCGCCTGGGGTGGCCTCGTGTCGTCGGCGACGTACCAGACGGGGAACAACGGGGCCGACTTCGGCAACACGTTCTACAACGACCACCACTTCCACTACGGGTACTTCATCTACGCGGCCGCGGTCGTCGGCTACCTGGACCCGACGTGGCTGACCAAGGAGAACGTGGACTACGTCAACTCGCTCGTCCGCGACGTGGCCAACCCCTCGCCCGACGACAAGTACTTCCCCGTCTTCCGCAACTTCGACTGGTACCACGGCCACAGCTGGGCCCACGGCTTGTACGAGACTGCTGATGGAAAGGTGTGGTGCTCCCGCTGCCCTTATTTCTTTTCTTTCTTTTTTTTTTCTTTTTTTCTTTACCCTTTTACCTGTGTATTGTGTCTTTGTGTGCTTGGGATGTGACATATTGAGACTCCGCTGGCTGACTGACGCGCGCGCAAAATAGGATCAGGAGTCGAGCTCGGAGGATGCGATGCATGTTTATGCGATCAAGATGTGGGGGAAGACCATCAAGGACGCCAACATGGAAGCACGGTAAGTCCCCTATCTACACTTGAGACAGACACTTCCCTTTTTCATCCATCAAGAAACCCAAATACCCTAACTTACCACCGCTCTTCTTTTTCTCGTCTCCCATCGTTCTAACTATCCTTCCCCAGAGGCAACCTCATGCTCTCGATCGAGGCGCGGTCCCTGAGCGCGTACTACCTGTACGCATCGTCGAACACGGTGCAGCCGTCGCGTTTTATCGGCAACAAGGTGGCGGGCATCCTGTTCGAGAACAAGTGCGACCACACGACGTACTTCGGGGCGCGGCCCGAGTACGTGCAGGGCATCCACATGCTGCCGCTGCTGCCGAGCACGCGGCTCACGCGGCCGGCCAACTTCGTGCGCGAGGAGTGGGCCACGTACTTCGACCGCGGCCGCGCCGACGCCGTCGACGGCGGCTGGAGGGGCATCCTCTACGCCAACCTCGCCACCGTCGACCCCAAGGCCGCCTGGGACGTGTTCGCCAACAAGTTCGACCGCGCCGGCCTCGACGGCGGCGCCTCGCTGACCTGGTATATGGCGTATGCTGCGGGTGAGTTACGAGATGAAAATGGGGGTGTGGTGGTTTTTACGACATATTTTTTTTTACTCGTTGGACTCACTCCTCCCTCCATGCCTCCCTCCTCCTTTCTCCTTGTCACCCCCCCTTTTTTTGGGTTTTGGTCACTGACAATGCATGTGTGCAGCATTCATGTGAACAAACGACGAACAAACGAACTAATGAACGAAGTATTAATGGGGGGTTTCTTGTTATTACGAATTGGACATGATACTTGCTTTTTTTTTTTTTTTTTTTGGGGGGGGGGGGGGGGGGATGGACAGATGACGAATAAACGACGCTTTGCAAAAAGATTTTTTCGAACGACACGGTTGGACATGAGATTCGGTTGGAAGAAGCAATGACTTTATGTTCCCCTTTAATTCATCCATCCATCCTACTTACGGATGGGAGTGGCTTGCTGTTATTATTGTATCGCTATGTTTGAATACTTTTCTCCCTTTTGTTCTGGGCTTGCGGGGGGGTCGATGATGAATGGATGGTTGGGACTCGAGATGGATGGGGTTCATGGAGAAGAGAGGCCAAAGAAAAATAAGGAAAACGAATGGAAAATCGAGAAGAAACTGGCCCTCGATAAACCTGCCTGTGGAAATATGTTTCCCAACTCACCTACCCATTACTTTTACCTCCTATTGCCTACACATTGGTATATCGATAGACAGATAAAGATGTTAGAGAGGCATCCATATACAGTATCAACCCTCCTGACTCTTTTTTCTTCCTTTTTTTTTTGTCTCTCTCTGCACGACTCCCTCAGCCTTCTTGAGGTAACATTTGAAATTGCTGTTTCTCATTTTTCTTGGACACATTATTGGAAATACCAAGACAATAATCGATGATATATAAACGGATCCCTTCCCTTCCACTCATTACCCCCGAGGCTAAGCAATGGCAGGGGTGAAATTCTAGCCCGTATGCAAAATTACGTTCCTGTGCGTCAGAGAACTTTGGGGGGCTGAGGGAGCGAGGGAGCGAGGGACGGAGGGAGGTTTTTACACTTCTTTAGCCACATGCATTATGTACGTAATTACCTATCTACAGATATGTAGGTGGGGATACAGATTTACACTTTCCCATGTGCAAGTATCGATTGGTGATTGTGATGATTCATGTTACTTGTCCCTCCTCGGACATTTCCAACTGGTTGGTCTGATAGCACACATAACTTAAGTAGGTACTAGGTAGGTTAGGTAGATATATACCTAGTAGTTATGGTATAGAGAGTTTGAAAATTCCACGGGGTTCAATATCGCATCTGTTATTATAGGTAAGTACCTAGGTTAGGTATCTTTGGTATTTGCATTGCTGAGAGAAAATCTGGGATCAGATGACGTCGTGGTTGTTTGTTGTTTTAACTAAAGCTTGATTACCTACTAGGTATCTAGGTGCCTGCCCAGCTGTTTAGGGTAATGGATCGGTCGAATCCCGTCTGGAAGGATTCCCCCGTGCCATGAAATACTATAAACGCTGGCATACATCATCAATACCTAACGCTACACTAAATGTTCTAACCTAGTAGGTTGCCTATGATAGGCACTATAGACTTGCCAGGCCAATCGACAACTTAGTACCTAGTAGTGTAGTAAATACTGCTGACTATACCTACTACGTCTAGTGTCCTGTAGCTAATCGTGAAACATATTTATCGATAAGGCAGGTTGTGCTGTCTGGTCTGGGCGGGGGAACTTGTACCATCCATTGCGTAAAGGGACCGAGACCTGTGGGGTACCTATAGAAACACAAACCTGGACATTGATGACCCCTGTCACCTTCCTGCAAGCAAGAGCTCTAGACCCTGTAGCCTTCCTGGCCCCTTTTGGCTGTGGTCAGTGTGTTGGGAGTGGGAATGGGAGGCCTCCTCTTTTCTTTTTACCTATACGCTAGGTACATTAGGTACATGACACAGCCACTCTTGGCAATTGTCTATGACAGATCCATGTTTACATACCGTCTATTGGTCCCTTGTCCAACGTTAATATCGTGAATACTCGGGGTTGTGTGTTGGATGCAGTGTTTTCTTGATGTGCGTTGCTGTCTACTTACCTAGGTAAGCCAATGGTGTCTTTTGTCTATCGGCGGACAAGACTCAATAAATCCTCATATCTAGTGTAACCTGTCCATTAAGCTAACGGTTATGTACGTAGGCAAATGTATCCATGATCGCCCCTTAGCTGGTGAATCAAATACCTACTAAACTATGGAAACAGGAAGTGATGTTGTTTTATTGTTGATGATGATGATGATGATGATGATGATGGTGATGACGATGACGACTAAGACGGAATCGGGCGATCTGGGAAGGGGAGAAAACCTTTGGCGGAAGGGGATAAGATTTATCTATTTTAAAGTTAGCGTACACAGATTAGGAGAACTTTTGAGACCTTGCTAACTTGCACAAATTAATTAGTTCTCCACTACCTAGGTATTCGGTAACATAGAATCCCGAGGTCTGTCAGTTTCACTACGACTAGGTATTGCTGTATCGTTAGGTAAAGAGGAAGCCAAATGGATATCAAATTTGCGCACAACTGTGATTTATATGGATAAACTTCGTGCATAACTCTGCAAATTCTCTCGCGCAGACGCCTGAACGAATAAGCTATACCTATTGCACGTAGGCCGAGAAATGCTCCTGAGGTATCCGAGCTTGGAATATATCTGGTGCTGAACTTACTAACCAAAGAAGTCAGCATGCAGGTACTCACCTTACAACTAACCTCGTATTCCAATGAAATCTCGAAATCTCGACGTAGACGGCTGGTCCGTATCGGACCAGTCTTCCCTATACAAACACTACTCCTGGACTTACCGACAGGTGCTACCTAGGACGGGATAGAGGGACAACGGGCTTTTAAAGGCCTGACCGCCTATGTGGTTATAAGGTAATATTGGCTAGACCTTGATGTCGAGATTATCTAGGCCGTTCTCAATTTCATGTTAGATGGGGATGTCTAGGCAAGATGCAAGCGGTAAGTTGGCCGGAGGCACCCATTGGCTGCGATACTCCTTTCCTTGGCCGTGATGAAGCCGGTGTGCAAGCACAAGCGTGAAGGTGAATAAGTTGAGGCGGAGTTGATAGTTATTTTGCTTGCTTACTACTGTCATCTACGAAACTCGAGTATGATGTTGTAGCGTAATGTGTAGCGGAGATTTCGGAGATAATGCACTACTGGGTATAGATGTTCACGGGAGGGAGGTCAAATAACGAAGACGATATAAGATTGTGAAGAATTGATGCCAAAGACATTGAAATGCCAAGCGTTGGAGTTTATACCTAGACGGATAGGAAGGTATCGTCGTTTTCCACGAGATGCGGCTTTGTTTGGTCTACACTATACCTTGTACTTATGTATAATACGCATAACTTTCATAGAGTCAAAATAAACAGGGAGTACGTACCTAGTGTAGAAGCATGGGTCCCAATTGTTCGGTATGTATTGTCGATCAATTCGGACGAAGCTTCAACACAAGCTTGATATCTTGGAAGTAGAGCTAATGTGGGGCATCTCCCCTTCGGTTCCACCATAGAAACATCATCTTGGTTTTGGAAGTGACGAGATTACGGAGACGGGAGGGAGGTAGGGGGGAGGAAGGAGGATAAGAAAAAGTCTCGCGCCACGTTTTACCCTAATGGGCTTATATCTGATACGTAGGCAGCTAGGTACCCCGAAGAAAAGTGGGGATTGTTAGCTTCATTGTTGACGACAAGACGTACCACATACTCCGTACCTACTAGGGTTGTCCACTTTCCCAAGAACGACAAGGTTCGTTTTTTTTTAATTCGTATTGAAACAAACCGACTGCTCTGACATTTATTGTTGGCGTTGTTGCTTGTGCTGGAGTCAAGCAAGTCCCGAGGTCCCTATGTAATTAGCTTTAGGTACACACACACATAGCGTTTAGTAGAGGTAACCAATGAATCTTACCTAATCTAGTGTACTACATCGTACATCGTCTCTGTCCACTTGTCTCGCAAACCGTACTTTCCATGACACTACCTACGTAACGCGCTTGTAGGTATGAAGTGGAAATCATGAGCACAACACGTTCCTACCTTCTACTACCGAAGACCAAACTTGAATAATACAAGGAAATCTTATCTCTACCTATCAACCTATTTTTCTCTTTCTCTCCCTCACCTCCCGTCTCCCTCCCTTCCAACCTTTTTATCTTTTTCTCCAGACTGAAACAACCAACGAACCAGGAGTCCGGTTTGGGAAACACACATAACATATGATTACCTCATTACCTGTGCCATTACTACATCCTCATCACACGAGTCAATTGCACATTTGAATCTGCCCGAACCGCTACATGTAACCTATGTGCTAGCGCCGGGTGATCTGCCACGATACCACGAGTCGCCAACCCCAAACCCTACCTGAGGTAGACACCACTAATTGATCTACTTGGCCATCTTTTTCATTTTGCGCCCTTCTTGGCTCACCCTTACTACATACCACTATTCCTGTTCCTGCTACTACTGCCACTGCTACTACTACGCCCCCCCAACTCCTGATAAGCAGCCAGAGCCAGAGCCGGAGCCCAAGAACCCTACAAGCCTACCTGACCTTTTCCACACTGCCCCGGTGCCCCAATTCTTTGTAAATTGGTCAGGCCTCTTCTACTACTTAGACTCAAATAGTCAAGTCCGGCGACGAAGTCAGCCCTCCATGCCCGTGTGTAAGTACCTCTTACAATAACCCCCTTACTGCCACCACCATCACCATCAACCTTACACGACCTACTCCTTTCAAATCCTTTCCTGCCTGACACCCCCCGATTGGAAATTACATAACATACCCGAGTCTTTGTCATAGAACTAGTCTTCTGTCCCTATTCCCTCGCTTTCCTTCATTGCCTTCCTTTACCTTTGTTTCCGGTTGCGCGCTATATTCTTGCGGAGTATGGTAGATGGTAGTTGGTGTTGCCAGAGCAATCTCCAGACAAAATCCAGCGCACACTGTAAGCTAATGATGACGCGTGATGATCGTGATACAGTACCGAGTTTCCATGGAACGGTGCGCAAAGTAGCCACCGGAATGTCCGGCCACAATGCGCATCATGAAAACGGAGCGCCGCACGAACGTACCCCTCTGGTAGGTGGTCGAACCAACGGGCACCCTCAAGCGCCGTGCCACAGCGAGACTTGGGAATTCTTCTTCAACCCGAAATACACCCCCGGTGCCCACAGTCCGAAGCCGTGGGTGAATTATCCGGCGCATGTATGGCACATTATCAAGGCTACCTTGTTGAGCAGTACGTGTATCCTTGAGAGACTCGGGGCTTGCCCGCTGCTAATCTAGCATCGCTAGGCCCTGTTAATATTCTCCTTTTCGCTGTACCAGTTGGCATTGTTGCTGGGCAGAGTGGGTGGGATCCCGTTGCCGTCTTCACCATTAACTTCTTCGCCATCATTCCGCTGGCAGCCGTGCTATCATTTGCGACGGAGGAGATATCTATAGAACTTGGTGAGGCTCTGGGCGGTCTATTAAATGCCACTTTCGGCAATGCGGTCGAGTTGATTGTAGGTCGGCCCCCACCCTGACAACCCGTGTTACCCGTCTGCTAAGAACTATACCCTGCAGGTTAGCATCATTGCTTTGAAGGAAAGACAAATCGAGGTGGTCAAGTCCTCTATGATTGGCTCCATGCTTTCGAACCTCCTCCTTGTCATGGGCATGTGTTTTTTCTTCGGCGGCATCGTCAACATGACAGATGGGCACGGTAACGGACGGGAACAAACATTCGCGTCCATTACTGCTCAGACGACCTCTTCGTTAATGACTCTATCCGCTGCTTCTATAGTTCTTCCTGGAACAGTAAGCAACCCTGTCCTTATTGTTAGATCTAGTATGAAGATTGACACGCGCATAGCTATTCATGGTCATAGGTACTGCTAGAGGCGACAAGGAACCCGAGCGCACTAAAACCATCCTTTCCCTCTCGCGCGGCACGGCTGTCATCCTGCTGGTTCTCTACGTGCTTTACCTTGTTTTCCAGCTCAAGACGCACCACAATCTGTTTGGCAACCAGGAAGAGGTCAACCCAAACCCTTCTCAGCTCGAATCCCAGTTACCCGACCATGATGCGTCTGAGGGCCTACCGACTCCTGCCGCGAGCGAGGGTGCCCTGGATAGCGTTGAAGAGGAGGAGGAGGAGTCCCACATGAGTCCCTGGTCTGCCGCTGCCGTCCTTATCGTAACGACGATTCTTGTCTCCATTTGCGCCGACTACCTAGTCAATAGCATCGATGCCCTCGTGGAGCGCGCCCATATCAGCCGCAGTTTCATTGGTCTCATTCTTATTCCCATCGTTGGTAATGCTGCGGAGCATGTCACGGCAGTGGTAGTGGCGGTAAAGAACAAGATGGATCTGGTATGTGATCTTTGGACAAGGAATGTGCTGTGCTATATGACTAAACTGGAATCTAGGCTATGGGTGTTGCCATTGGATCGAGCATCCAAATTGCTCTATTTGTGACACCATTCCTCGTTGTTCTCGGTTGGATTATGGATCGGAATATGGACCTGCACTTCGAGACTTGTGAGTGGAGTTTTGATCGCTTATGACTCGCGTTATTTACTAACCACGTGTTTTAGTTGAAACGGTTTCTTTCGCATTATCTGTATTAGTAGTCATATACACGGTTCAGGATGGAAACTCTAACTATCTGGAGGGCGCAATGGTAAAACAATCGAAGGGCCCCTTATTTCCAAAAAACCGAAGCTAACGAGGTCTTAGTTGATGGCACTGTACATTATAATTGCGCTGGCTTTCTTTGTCACCCCAAGCGAATATTTCGACACAGATAAGGTGACCGGGCTCATAAGCCAGTTTACGGGTTCTTCGTAACATTCTATTCTTCGACATGTTTCTAGAGTAGATGATACGCATGTAGAAGCGCGCGATTCTACAACGAAGACAACCATGGCAGAGACAATCGGACATGCAGGATATTTTTTTTTCATGCATGTCCCCTTCAAAGGGCATCCTCTACCATATAAGGTATTTCTTTGGTCGTTAATACAAATAGTGTACATTATTCGAGTGTAAAGAGTAGAGCATTATTGGCGAGTAATGTTCAATAGTAGGCGTGGATTACAAAATTTGAAAAGGCTGCGTCATGGCAAGATGAGGTGGTTAAGTCGGCGCTATAGGGGTTATAACTTAGGAAGGGTGCAAGATGAGATATATACCTTCACAGGCATTTCAATTATGTGCATTAGGCGCTGTTTTTGCAATTAAGCCACGACCGGCTTAATACCCACAACCTGTTTTTTTCATAAAGCGTTATTAGTTTTTAACAGCTTAACCTTACACGATTTTTTAAAAAAAATGCTATTAAATCCTTACTTTTATTAATTTAATAAACATACGAAAATTAACTAAATAGATTTTTTAATTTTATAAATTATTTAATTTTAATTTTTTTAATGTTTTTTTTAAATAAAGTTAAATATATTATAATATAAGGTTAAAAGTTATTTAAAAAGCTTTAATACCTTTTTTTTTTAACTAATTAATTAATTATTATTGTTAAAAACTTTACTTTTTTATATAATAATTTAATAATAAATATATTATGTTAAGCACGACAATAGCGGTACGTTACTGCTGCTGTTATATTTACGGTATTAAAAGTTATAAAGTATTTAAAATAATATAATATATATATTAATTAATTAATTAATTTAATATATATATAAAATTTAATGTTTAAAAGTAATAAACGATTTAAACGTATATATTAAATAATAAAAGTTATTTATTAAATTTTATAAAAATAGTTAATTATATACGTAAATTTAAAAGTTACGTAATGTATTAATATTAACGAAAAATTTGCAATTTTTTTTATATTATAATTTAAGGTTTTTTTTTTTAAAATAGCAATAAAAAAGTTTAAAAAAAGTAATTTTATTATATATATTAATTTTTATAATATTTTAAATATAATAATTATATTAATTAAAAATAATATTAAATTAACTTTTTAAATAATTTATTTATAAGTTATATTAAGTTTAAAATATTTTTTATATTTTTTTTATTGTTTAAATATTATTAATAAGTTTTATTTTTTTATAAAAGTAATTAAAAAAAAGTAAGTTTAAATAAATTATTATAAAAAATTATTTATTAACATATTAACTATATATAATTTTAATAAAAAGTTTACTTTTATTTTAATTAAATAAAAAAGATTTATAAATAATTTTAAAATTTTTAATTACGCGGTTAATATTAATATGCTAGTTATTTTTAAAAATAGCTTTATTTTAAAAAATGCTGGCTTTATTTGCAAAAAAAAAGTTTTTATATTTTATTATAATATATAGTATTATTTTTAAAAATATATTGTAATAAAAGTATAATTAAAAACTTTATAAAAACTATTTAATTTTAAATATTTAAAATTATATAACGTTATTAAAAAAGCTTTTAAAAAATAAAAAAGTATTTTTTATATTTTTAAATAAACGCTATTTATATATATTAATATTTAAATTAAAATTATATATAAAATAGTAGTAATATATAACTTTTTATTAAATTATAATAACATTAATAAAATAACGGCGGTGTAAATCGACTTTAATAGCTATATTAACGATAATAACGAGAATAATTTTATATTATAAAAAATAAAAAGTAGAATTTTTTTTTAATAATAATAATAAAAGATTAAAAAGCAGCTATAATATAAAGGTTATATATAAAGTATATAGTGCATAAAAAAGGTTTATAATATAGTAGTTATAATAGTTATAAAAGTAAAATAAATAAATTAAGTGAAATAAATAAAATTAAGTAAAATAAATAAATTAAATAAAATAAAAAGATTAAATAAAATAAAAAAATTAAATAAAATAAATAAAATTAAGTAAATTAAATAAAATTAAATGATTTAATTTTAATTATAATTATAATTATAATTAAATTATTTAATTTTATTTATTTTACTTATTTAACTATTAAATTCACTTATAATATTAGCTTTATTTTTATAGGTTTTTAATAATTATTATATAAAAAAAAGTTTATAAAAATTTGTAAATTTATTACTATATACTTATTTTATTATTAAAAAAAAATTTAAAAAAAATTTCGTAAAATTTGATTTTTAAAAGCGGAGTGAAAATATAATAGCAGTTTAATATATACTTGTAAATAAAGATTAAAATTTAATTTTAATTTTAATTATAATTTTATTTATTTTATTATTTATTTTATTATTAATTATATTATTTAAAATATTATTTTAAAGTTTGTTTATATTTTTATTATTATTAGTTTTAATATAGTTATTGTTATATTTATTAATAAACTGTTGTTTAATTTTATTGTTTATTTTAAAGATTATATTTTAAATAATAATTAAACTTTTTAACTGTTTTATTTAGTTTATTTTTTTTTAATTTTAATAATTATTTTATTTAAAAGGCATTATTTAATTGTTATTAAATTTTAACTTATTTAAGCTGTTTTACTTAATATTTCACGATTTTATTAAAAGTAAAAAAGTTAATTTTATTAACGTAATGTTTATTTAATTTATAAAAAGCTTTATTAAAAGCACGCTAGTTAATATTACGATATAATGTGTAAATTACGTTATTTAGTTTAGTTATAATAATTTTTTTTTTATTTTTTATATATTTTGTCGTTTAATAAGTAAAGCTGTGATTTTTTTATTAAATTTCTTGCGTTTATAGTTAATAAAGGCACGCGTAAAAAGGTTTTTAATAATAAAGAAGGTATTGTTAAATTTAATATTATTATTATTGTTATTGTTTTTTAATATTTTGATTTTGTTGTCGTTATTATAATAAAAACTTTTAGTTTTAAAGCTAGTAGTTTGCAGATTAAATTTTTAAATTTTTTTAATAAAGTTTTGATTTTTAATATATTTAAATTAGAATTTTTTTGCTTTTAAGTGGCCTGTTATATAAGCGTTAATTACGGTTAAGTTTTTTAAAATAGTTTTTTTTTTTTTAGTTAAAACTACTAGTATTAATTAAATAAATTTAAGCTTATGCTTTAATGTTAATATATTTATATTTATTTTTTATTTGTTTTTTTATTATGTTAGCGTTGTAATAAGTATTTAAAGTATTAGTTATGTTAATAAAAGCTTTTTTTTTAAGCTTTTAATAAGTGTGTAAAATTTATTATTAATTTAGTTTTTAGTATTTTTTAATAACGCAGTTTTAAGCTTAAAGGTTTAGATTTTAATGGTTTAAATGAAAAACTGGTTAAAAGCTTGATTAAAAGTAAAAGTGTTAAAAGGGACTTAAAACTTTTTTAAATTTTAAGTTAATTTTATAATGAAAATAAGTATTTAAAAGTAATAAAGTTGTAAAAATAAGTTAAATAAAATTTAATAGTTAAATGAAATTTAATAGTTAAATAACTTAATTAATTAACTAGCTTTATATATAAATTTATACATATAAAATTAGTTTAAATTATTATAATTAGCTTAAATTACTATAATTAGTTTTGCAAATTAATTAAAAAAATTTTTTTAGTAAAATTTTTAATATGCTTTAAAAATAACGTAATTATAATTGATTTGTTTAAGTGGATTAATTTAAAAAGTAGCATATGCTTTATAAGTTATAACGATGTAAAGTAGTTTATTTGCAGGGGTGGCATGGGCTTAAGTATAAGCCTGCTTAATGTGCGAGAACACGGCTTTAGGTACACATGTATACCTGGTGGAAGTAATTGTTCAATCACAGGAGCAGCGTTTGGTTAGAAATTTCTGTTTGAGATACCTATGCATTAATCCGAGCGGGGTTAACCGCATGTGGGGTACAGAATCGCCATTGGTGCCGCACAAGCATGTTAGAGCAGAAGTAATAACGTCATTTCAATATGTGAAGATAGGTCAGTAGGTACGATACCAGTTATCGCTATACTCGAGGTGTCTTACTAATTCGCCCATTCAGTATCTATTTCTTCAGTGATTCAATGTTGATTCCAAACCTCAAGTCTCCTCCACTTCTTCAACAAATCACCACTATATGTACGTATTCTCTTCGCGCTTGTCAACGGATAAACCTACACGCATCTTCCCTAAGACCAATCGCACTATTCGCAAGTGAGCGCAAATTTCTACTTTCAATCTCGCCTACCCCGCCACCATCGTGACGGTGTCATGATATATAATCGGCGTTTTTACTGATCGCAAAGCCCCCGCTTAGACACCCGCCGAAGCTTCGCAGCCATGGCGACAACTACTAATACAAACAACTACAAGTTTAATCACTCGATGTAAGCATCCGTAATTATATATGTGTATACAGACATAAGTATATTGCAGTAAGGAGTAGAGAGCTTTCGCTGAAACCCTACCCACAGGCTGCGAGTGAAGGACCCTAAGGAATCAGGTATGCATGTCTTTTTTTATTGTATCAATTATAACCGTACTTATAGTAGCCAAGAGCTAATACCTGCGTGCTTCTCATAGTCAAATTCTACGAGTTCCTGGGTATGAGCTTAATCAAGAAGCTCTCCTTCCCAGAATCCAAGTTCGACCTGTACTTCCTAAGCTACAATGGACCCTCAGCCCTATCTCGTGGGAACAGCACGTTTGACCGTGAAGGAGTCATCGAGCTCACACACAACTATGGGACAGAGAGTGACCCTAACTACCGAATCAACAACGGCAACGCTGAGCCACATCGGGGTTTTGGTCACGTCTGCATCAGCGTCGATTATATCCAAGCCGCCTGCAAACGCATCGAGGATGCTGGCTACAAGTTCCAGAAGAAGCTTACCGATGGGCGCATGAAGAACATCGCATTTGCGCTTGACCCAGATGGCTACTGGGTCGAGATCATCAGCAAGAAGATAGGTAGTAAAGGCGCCGAAGACCCCGAGGAGGAAGGAAAAGAGACTGACCCTGGGACGTATCGGATGGTATGTGATAAATAATATAGTGTGGCCTGGTCATACCCTCTGGTCCTGTCCAGCTGTTTATTGACTAATTTGTGCCTCGTTACAGAACCACACTATGATCCGGGTCAAGGACGCCACGAAATCGCTCAAATTCTACCAGGAGGTTTTGGGAATGACTTTATTCCGGACTGTGGAGCAATCTGCCGCAAAGTTCAACCTATATTTCCTTGGCTACCCAGGTTCAAAGGGAATGCCAGAGGATGGCTTCACGGCCGACTATGAAGGATTGCTCGAGCTCACATGGAATTACGGCACCGAGAACGATGAAAACTTCAAGTATCACGACGGAAACTCGGAGCCCCAGGGGTTCGGCCACATCTGTAAGTGTCAATTGGGAAACCTAATCTCCATTTACATTAGTAAACTATAAATTTATCCATTCGGAAGGGGTTCTTTGGGGATATCAGAACACTCAGGAAACAGTGAGCTAATACCGAAACAGGTGTTTCCGTCGACAACCTCGATGCCGCGTGTTCACGATTCGAGACCATGAACTGCAATTGGAAGAAGAGGCTGACTGATGGGCGTATGAGGAATGTCGCTTTCCTACTCGACCCAGATGGCTACTGGGTTGAGATTGTCCAGAATGAGCGCTTTGCCGGCAAGGAGAATTTTTAAGTCCAGGGGTTGGAATTAGTAAGTTCATCTATTTAATATAAAAAAATACAGAAAAACAAAAGAAACAAGCAAGTCTATTTTACTTGACTAGTAATTTGTCTCTTATAGTGTCATGGAATCTGACAACATTCAACGGCCATTGCTTGGCGTAAAGAAACATTGAGCTGCCCATACTTCTGAGGTAGGCTTCTTCGTCTCGGGCCCCCGATTCTATATATCTTGTAGAACTTAGTTAGCGAGCCTGCTGCAGGATTGGAGTCGGAGCCGGGTGCTTCGTTACGTCTCAGATGACCTTTTTGCTTGCATATGCAGACTGTTCGGCCTGACTGGCAAGGCGACGTGGCGTAGCGTGCATCCCCTCTACCTGATCATTGCCGTCAAAGGAACAAAAGCTGCCATTCTTGGCGGTTTGGTGGATTTTCATTGCTTTCGTCCTGTCTATCCCACAGTACCTTGATCGTGGCATGGACTTAACAAGCAGGCTTGATGACACTTGTTTGCGGGCATATAGTAAAGGTATCAACTCACAGTATGCTGTCTAACGGTGCGGAGTGCGGAGAACAATGGTAGATATAAGTCACACGTGTCGACTAGAAACGCCATCCGTGAAGTTACCTTCACTCATCCTCTTTCACATATATCCTCGTCCTCGAGGGTGTATCAAATAAGTTGACGAAAGCGCCTAGAAAAAAACATTATTTGTCTCCATCGCTAACCCCCATACGCTCCTCTACGACACCGGCACATTGTCACATCACAATGGCTGCAGATGCTGTGTCTGCCGGCGTGCAGACAACTAGAACGGGCACACCATTGTCTCGTCCCCGGGATCCTGGTCCCTGAAAAAAAGTATCACCTGACGGCCTTGCTCTACCCACGGCAGACTTCGAGGTCGACGCCCGCCCGGGTCTGACTCCTGAGCTGAGCAGCTTCTTGAGTAGATCCCCGCGCGCTTAAAGTCGCTCGTGGGGGAGTGTGTATAACGAAAGGGCGCTGCTGAGGGCACTGGACGAAGGGTGGATCGCCGGCGCGGGGGCTCGACGTGTAGTGTAGGTACATGCAGGAGCCGCCGGCGCAAGAAGGAGAAAAAAGCACAAGAGGCCTCGCCTCCTATTCCCCCCCCGGCGGCCCGCCCTGCTCCGCCTTCAGAAAGTCGTGGCCATGCCGCCGCCGCAGCACCTGGGCGCCAGCACGGTCGAGGCGCAAAGAGAGCGTCAGCGTGGACGCCTGATGAGAAATATATTATTTTATTGAGTGTCTTTTTGTTTGGGGTATATTCTAGCGCTATTAGGGGTTGATGTATGATATCTCACAGTGTGTTACGGTGAAGCAATTCTATATTACGGTCTAGTATGTGAACAAGTGAACAACGGATGCTAAGATTGATGGATGGTATCTAGAGCACCAAAGGATTGCGGGGTTATTCTAGGGGCTAAAACAATATAGGTAGTTTTGCCATTAAAAAGCGTAGTACAGATATTGTTTCTAAATGTCACTATTTTCGAACATGTTCCTCTGCTAAGCCAGACTCCAGTATGACGACCATTTATACTTGGCGAGAACTATAATCTATTGACAGCATACTATACTGAGCGCTTCGGTGTATTTGAGACAAGTTATGTAGGTTAGATTAAAGGCCAATAATCATGAAATGCTCTGAAAAGTGCCTCCTGACTGGTGCCTCCTAGTGCACCATTATCGGGTTCTATTGTTGACGCTGATATACCTCTACATAAGGTTTCACTATTGCTCTTGATTTGTGAAATCAATATAGAATTGTTACCACAGGTCTGTTACTCTGGAAAATGAATCATGCCAGTCTACTCAATAAACTCTCTGTTTTCTACCTTCCTGCATGAGAAGCACATCGGCCCTACGCCGAAGGATTCAACCCCAGCTCCGCACTGGAAGGGACCGAAACGGAAGGTTAGAAATCAGCACTTTAGCCAACTGAGCTTTGATTCCCTGTTGCTATTGTACCTGATGTTGGCTAGAAAGGTACTGCCTGCGGATGATTGATCCCCGAAGAGACTTGGACGATCAGTCTAGAGCGGCTGCCTCTATAGTCAATGATATGCAGCTGAGTGGCTAGATCCTCACTAAACTCATATTAACTGCTGAAGGGGAAAGGGGAGGCGGCAATGGGATGTTCCTTACATGTTCCCAGAACTATTTGTAGGAGCTAACTGGTCGGTTAGCCGATCTGGACCGTTGCATGCATAGAACGTGAAGGTTGTATGCTGGGGCAGAATGCGTGTCAATGCTATCTTTACGGGACCGAGGAGACTATGCTAATATATCTATATACGCTCCGCGTTCCCCTTTTCGATTAGGTAGAGCCCTTGCATCCCATCTCTCTCTATCTCTCTCATCCGTTCTCGAATTGTTGCCATCATGAAGACCTCCCTGTTTACTACGTGGCTCTCCCTCGCGACTTCTACACTCGCCCAGACAGGGGCACCTCCACCTCAGCTCCCCGTAGTCAAGGGCATTGAATCGGAGACATGGACGCAGTGCGCGCCGGGCCAAACCCTCAATGTGTCCATCCAGCCCGAGAAGCTCAGCCTGTACCTACCCGCGATGCAATTCAAGATGGAGGGCCACGGCCGGACCGACGAGTCAGCGATCTGCCAGTTCACGATGGAGCTGACCTCCTGGTTCTACAAGTACCGCCTTGCGCTCAGCGGCGTCACGTACAGCGGGCACTTCACGGCCGACGACGGCGTCTCCATCTACCAGCTGACAGCCTCGGCCGTCTTCCAGTACGAGAACAAGAAGACCAACCCCATGGACGCGCAGCCGTACATCTGGAACATGTCCTCGTCGGTGATGGTAAGTTCCATAAGCAATTCTTGATTATTCCCCAACACATCATAATGCTCTTCCCCGCCTGTCCCCTTTCTCCTGCGTCATGCACAAACGAGCAACACCCCACCTAACACCAGCCCCCCTAGCTCGACAACACATCCCCGACCTCGATCGGCGGCGCGGGCCCCTTCGACAACGACTTCCAGGTGGTGGCGGCGGCGGCGGCGGCGGCGGCGCCCTCGTCGTCCAACACGACCGGCGGCCTCCTCACGTGGTCGCCGTGCTTCGACGGCGGCGAGGGCGGCGGCGGCACCAAGACCAAGCTCGCGTTCAGCATCGCGGGCAAGACGCGCGACGACACCACCGCCGGCGGCGGCGGCGGGGGCCAGGGAAAGCTTCGTCGGCGGGCTCACGCTCGAGTGGGACCTCGCCTGGCAGGAGTGCGTGCCCGACCGCGCGGCCAAGAACGCCTGGGGCGACACCCGCGTCGACGACTGGCAGACGTGCTCCTACCGCGAGCCCTCCGGAAACGCGACGGCGCTGGGCTTGCGCAGCGGCGTGGGCGCGATGCCGATGCCGCTGCCGCCGCGGTGATCGGGAGGGTGCGGCAAGGGGGTTATGGGGGAGTGGTTAAGGGGGAGGGGGATGGGATATAGGGGTATGTATATATATATATATTGATTGTGTTTTGGGCTTGTACATATGTAATGGAAGGGCACTGGTGTTACTATACTATTGTTTGTACATACCTACATACCTACCTATCTAGTTCTGAATCAGTAACCCTTTTTATGATTACGTTCATAAAGATACTCACCTGACTAGGTAACTTCCTTCATCTTCACTTCGGGGGTTAGATAGGTAGATGGGAGTATTTAATCTGGCTAGTTAGTTAGAAAGGGGAGTTCAATGTAGCTTGGTTCATGAGCATATCCTGTCTACGGAGACTAAAGCTGTTAGGGTTTGTCGCCACGATTGTTAAGAGGATCCAACTGCGTAGAAGGGAGCGAGTGGTGGCTAGAAATGTGTAAGAAAAAAAGAAAAGAAAAAAAGAAAAAGAAACAATGGAAGAACTCTAAAGGGAACTATTTGTTCTGGCATACATCACTACAGTGGAGGCATGGTGATTTAATCAAGCTTGAAAATTTTGGAATAAGGGTTTTGGAGCGCTTATATTCAGACGGGAAGCACGAGAGACCACTATGAAGCAGACACATTCATTTCCATACACTGTTGCCAGAACCTCCTCTGACGAAAGATCCCTTCCGTTTACCCTGTATAGATGATATACCTAGCCAGACCGGCCGCGGTCACGATGGTCCATTTTTGGGATAAACCCCGATGGGCCGCGCGGCGTGGGATGAACAGCGTCAGTGGACTGGACTGTTACATGTCGACGCGGGTCCGCCTCGTCTCCACGAGGGCGGCGGCGAGGAACAGGACCGAGAGCGCGAGCAGCACGGTCGGCAGCACCAGCCAGGCTGTACATGGCGCGCATGGTGTTGTCGGCTTGCCAGAGCATGTTGGGCGTTGAGGGGGGGCTGCCGCCTGCCCGCCGCCCGTATTTGTGAGCAGTGTGCCGTCTAGCAGGTCCGGGTCGGTGACTAGCCGGCTGGACAGGACGTAGAAGGTGTCGAAGTTTCAGCTCGAACGTGTCGTTGTTTAGCAGGTCGGGCGAGCTTGTCTATTCGGTACACAATCGGGCCCGTAATTGCCGTATGGGTTCAGGAAGAACTCCCCGGTGTCCATGTCGTTGTCGTGTTTTGTGCCCTGGATAGGTTCCGGCTGTGTGACTTCTTGCCGCACATTTTCTGGGTAGACACCTTCAAAGACCTGGGCCTGCAGCTGTCTCGCGGCAAAATAAAAGTCGCACCTGACGACTTCGAAGGCCAATGTCAAGGTGACATTGGTACCGGAACTCGTGACTTTGACCTACTGGACTAGGGCGAGGGATGCGGTCTTGCTCCGATACGGCTTCATGGCTTCGCTGGACCCTGCAAACTGGGAGGGCATATTTAACTGGATCTTGAAGACCGTACATGTATTAGTGCCGTTGACTAGGTCGCGAAGTGCATCATCTCCTGTCGTCTCAAAGGAGTAATTCTCCTCGTCGGACGATTCTATAGTACAGTTTATGCGTGCGCGAGACGTGAGGAAGCCATTGCAGACTGCTGCTTTCATGTTATACGGGATTTGGACATTTGATCTTTTTTTTATTTTTTAGATATGGGTAAGTAGCTCTTTATTAATAATTGTGTATGGGGTGGTGTGGTTTACATCTATTACAGGTAAGAGACCCATTGCTAACGCCAATGATCCTTCAATATTTAGAAGGTGAAAGTGTTGGAGAGGATCATGCATTCCAATTAACCTACACTTATAAAGGGGGCAGCAGGTGGATCGGGCGACGCGGACGCTGCACTCTGGTTGGTTGTTTTGACAGCTGGCACTCAGCTGCAAGCTAACTTATGTCTAACCTACCTACCTAGGTAGTATGAGCAGCAGGGCTGTTCTGCCGGCAGAACCCCACACCACCATTCACCGCCTTGGTGGGGGACAAGCTATAAAACTCTTAGTGGGTCTCCATCTCTCTGCCCCTCCCTTCTTCCTCTCTTCTTTTTTCCTTTCTTCAAACTTACCTTGCAAGCCCCGAGATGGCTCATGAATCTTCGAGGGGGGAACAGGGGACCTGCATTGCACATAGCGGCGTCGACTGTTCTTTGGCGATGCCTTTGGTATCTCAACTTGTGCAATTTTTGTTGTTTTATTTTTTTTTCTTGTCATTTTCGTTATATGCGTCACCGCGTGTGGTAATATGAGGAAGATGGTTTTTTTTTGATATGTGATGAAGCTCTTGACGATAGAATATCTTACGGCACCCTGCAACGGTCACGTACTTACCACGTACTTACTTGTGTGTATTTAGGTACGTCACTTCAGACCTTTTCAAAGGTGTGGCAGTGCACTTGTTGATTCTGTTCACCAGAGTTTGAATGTATCAATCTTGTATTGTACCGCATCCCACCACATCGTGATGTTCCGTACCTACTCGGCGAGCTTACCCACTCATGACAAGAACCATGTTCCTCGTCGAGGCTTTGGAGATCTCCTATCCACGTTCTCAGTTACTTATACGAGACTAGTCTATTTTTCACCCTTAGTAGATCGAACTTCACGTTAATTGATTCTGCTATTTCCGAATCGCTCTCCGAGCTTCGAGCCGAGCGCCATAGCAACAACACCCACACTCGAGGTGCTGTTCTCAACACTCAACTAACTCCCTAGCGCTTGATACAGGGGAGATCTTTTCATATTTTCTCGTGTATTAACTCTCCTCTTGGAATTGATTCTCCCTTTTGAGTATACATAGGTATATTACTGCTTGTCGAATTGAAGAACCATGCCCGAGCCATCTCCTTCACCACCGGGGTCGCCCGTGGCAACGGTGATGGGTCATCCCAGTGCGCTCAAACGAGTCCTTGAAGAATTAGGACTCGTTTCGCTGTACGCCTCGTCCCGCGATGTCAAGCTTCTTCTCCTACAGCGCTTCGTGCGCATGTTTGCGTACGGCATGTCAACCCTCATTCTTGTCGTATACCTGGATTCCCTGAACATAGGCAAGACGCAAATCGGCTTGTTCATGACCCTCACCTTGGTTGGCGATACTTGCATCAGTTTTCTCTTGACCCTGTTTGCCGATGCCCTAGGTCGAAAAGCCATCCTAGCCCTCGGTGCTCTGCTTATGAGTGCCAGTGGTATCATCTTTGCCTCTTCAGGGACGTATTGGGTCTTGCTTCTAGCTGCCGTTATTGGGGTCATTAGCCCAAGGTAAGGATTATTAAACCCCTCCAAGCTATCTGTAAGTCAACATGGTATTGACATGATCCTATCTAGTGGTAACGAGATTGGTCCTTTTCGTGCTATCGAAGAGAGCATCGTAGCGCAATTGACCGAGCCTTTGCGCAGAAGCGATGTATATGCCTGGTACACCTTATCAGGTCTCGTTGGCACCGCCTGCGGTTACCTGGCGTGTGGATGGGTTCTCCAATACTTCACCGACTCGCTTCAATGGGATATTATCTCCTCGTATCGCATCATTTATCTCGGCTATGCAGCAATCGGCCTGTTAAAGCTCGTTCTGTCCCTCTTGTTGAGCCATTCGGTCGAGTCCGAGAAGAAGCAGCAGCAGCAGCAGAACACTCGAGCACACGATGAAGAAACGACGCCGCTTTTGAATAGCCGAGAAGATGTTGCCCCCAAAAGCCAAAAGAAGGGCATTCGGGGATTGCTTCCCGATGTTACGAAAGACAGTGTCCCTATTGTCATCAATCTGTGTCTACTCTTCGCCCTTGACTCATTAGGATCAGGACTTGCGCCATCGTAAGAAACATCTAGTTCACTGGCCTGATTCTATTCTTGCTGATCGAGGGTGTTCAGGTCCTGGATAACGTATTTCTTCCGGTATAAGTACCATATCGACGACGGAAAGCTGGGCAGCATATTCTTCACTGCACAGATTCTAGGGGGATGCTCCGTGATCGTCGCATCTTCGCTTGCGAAGAGATTCGGCAACGTTAATGTACGTAGAAATTAATCCCTCCCTCCCAGCTACTTGCAATATTGCTTCCCTCGGAGGCTAGTATTCCACTAATATTTCGAGCAGACAATGGTGTTCACACACCTACCTTCTCAAATATTTCGGGCTTTGATCCCCATTCCTAATAATGTCCACGCAGCACTACTCTTCTGCTTACTTAATTTCTCTACCCAATCCATGGATAGTGGCCCGCGTTCTGCCTTTCTGGCCACCATTGTTCTCCCGGCCGAAAGAACAGCTGTCATGGGCACAGTCAACGTCGTCAAGACTACGGCCTCAAGTCTCGGCCCCATTCTCACGGGTTTCTTGGTCGACCATAATCTCTTCTGGCTCTGTTTCGTGGGCTCGGGGTCTCTGAAGGCTCTGTACGATGTAGGGCTACTGGCCTTCTTTAAGAACAAAGAGAGGGAGAGAGCGAGGGCTGAGCAAGAAAGGATACTTGAAAATGAAGACAGGGAATAATAGTAGCCACTGTTTGGCTTACTCAGATTTCTATTAGCCTCAACATCAAACTCGCTTTTAGTACATCAATATATCTCAACCTTACTAAGCGTTTACTCTCATGTTCGAACAAGATATTGCTAACGCAACACGATTCCAGGTAATAGAATATTCAAAGGTCTATTCTGTGCATATAGATTCGAAGTGGCACCACGAAAACAACTCATGTATTATAATCCGATATACCACTTAGGTGTCTATAGAGTTATGAGCATTATTTACTTATGTACCTAACCAGTATTAATAGACCATGCCATGTCTTTGAATACTATAAAACTTGACTCATTTGATGTTTCTTTTTGTGCTGACTTCGAATCAGACAAACTTTATAGCTCTAAAACTTTGAAGAAACACCTCCCTATCTAACAGCCAAGTCATGCCACCAATGGCATTGTTATAATCGTGCTGATCCTGTAGCTTCAAGTCCTATTATTGGGAACATTTTCCTTCCATGACTTTTCAAGAGGGTATGGACAGAGAAAATTAGACTCATAATACCTATTCCAAGCTCATGAGCATTATATTTCCGACCAACCCAACATACAAAGTTATTAATATATAACTATACATACTATAGATGACGGGTTCGTATAGTGAACCGGGGAAATGCAATCCTGTCTTAGGCCGGCGGGATGCTCCCAAGGGGTAAGGCTTGGCAGTATGCTTATTCGACAACACTACTCTCGGGTTCTAACATACTTTCCTTGTTTCAAGTGAGAAATGCACTGGATGATAGCAATAAGTAGGGAGAGTTGTGGATGTATTATGTCTGATAAAGCCTTGCGTTGGGTTCTACATTTCCCGAGCTATGTCTCGTAATAGGACCATCGGGAGTTGTCGTAACCTACACGAGCAGGAGGCGATTTATGACGGCAACCAACGAGTTGTGCAACGATCCGCAGAGGACAAGAGGAAGTAAAGAGACCAACTGAGACAGGGAACCTTAGTCCTAGTTCTTGGCACGACATTGCCGCATCTAGTGCGCCGGGAAGATATCGTGGCAGCCACAGAGAAGGCCAAGAGGCTTCCGAAGGAATCCTAGCCGGTCCGCAAGTTTGCTACGGGAGTTATTGGGACCATTCGAGGATCTCGTATTCGAGCGGTTGCGGCTGCAGCGAGACCGGGTGCACACACAGCTAGCTTCAACGTATCCCTTGCGTTGGTAGCGAATACATTCTCATATTTCTCTCTCTGGAGAACTGCGTGGCGTAAGTATGCCGTGGGCATCAGCTGAGCCAATCATTTCAGTGGGCAAGGGACGTGTATATGTATAACCACGTCGGGGCTCTCTCCCTCTCCCTATATATATGGGAATGCCTCGGGGGGGAGGTGGGAATTCTCGATCTAGGTATCATGCTCTCCCCCCCCCCCACACACACACACACATGCCTACATATAGCTTAGAGGTATATTCCCCGAGAAACAACCCGCTGTCGAGCCGTCTCTTCGCCACATTAAAACACCCCGCTTCCCATAATACCTAACATAAAGATACATACATACCATGCAACCCTCCGCGGCTCTCAGCCTCGTCGCGGCCACCCTGCTCCGCGCAGCCCAGGCCGCCGACGAGCCCTTCCTCGGGCCCCTCGCACCCTTCGAGGTCTCGGCCCTGTCGGCACCGTGCGGCGCCGGCGCCGCCAGCTCGGACAACGTCGCCTTCACCGTGGCGAACCCGAACCGCATCACGGCGGGCCGCTCGCCGCACGCCGAGGGCGGCGGGTACTGGTCCTTCGAGAACAGCACGGCGCGGTGCGCCGGAAGCTGCGCCGAGGTGTCGGCGCCGGCGTCGTCGTCGTCCGCGCTGTGGTCGTTCCGGGTGTCGTCGACGACGACGAACGGCACGGGGGCGGCGCGGGAGGGGTTCGACGTCGGCTTCACGCTCGTCTACAACGTCACGCGCTGGGGGGGTGTCTACTACAAAGTGCTCGAGGGCACGGGGCGCTTCGTGGTCGGGGAGCAGCTCGTGCAGCGTGGCGGTGGTGATGATGGTGGTGACGATGATGAT
Organism: Biscogniauxia mediterranea; assembly: GCA_018398605.1. Lineage (NCBI taxonomy): Eukaryota > Fungi > Ascomycota > Sordariomycetes > Xylariales > Xylariaceae > Biscogniauxia > Biscogniauxia mediterranea. Next base: position 2,047,817 of record JAGXTR010000007.1, on the reverse strand, counting down.
GGGGGGTCGGTGGGGGCGCCGCCGGGTGCGAGCTCGTGTTGGCGGATGGTGCGGCCCCGGTTTTGGTCCCGCCCACGATTACGGACTGTAAGGGGACGTGCTGAGGGGGGGAAGACGAGAAGATAATTAAAACTGGTGCTGGGTGAGGCGGAGTCGAGGAGGGTTGTTGGGGCCCCTTTCTCCCGGGTTTGGGGGATCGCCGGTTCTCGCTTTCGTATTCACGACGGCACGGATGGGGGTGAGGTGTGGTTGATAGGTAGGGTAGGTAGGCAGATTACCAACCTACCCATGCATTGTTTGTTTGCAGTGCCTGACTGCGTGGTATATTGGTCTGATGATAACGCTAACATAGAAGAATCTTAATACCTAGTTCGGTATCATGACCCGGGGTTGGCTCTCCCCCCCCGACTTCTCTTCTCTTCTTACTCGGTGGCATTGTCATTAAAACTCCCATCACATTAAAAAAATATGCATGCAAAACCATCGGTGTGAACCTTCCCATCCGTGTAGTAAAACTCCGATAAACACCTCATTGCGCCGTCCATCCTTGCCATCCGGGGTGTTAAAATTTTTTTTCAGTCGTGGTGCTTTCTCCGAGAGAAGAGCTTCCTCCACACACTCTTCCTCTTTGTGGCATCTCTCGACGAGGACGAGGACGACGTCGTGGGCGACATCGGCTCGTGGTAATACGAATTCCTGGACGCGTTGGCAGCTAGACCCTGCTCTCTGCTGTCGATGTACGCCTCCTTCATGGTGTCCTCGGTGTCCGCGTCCTCCATTATGCGCCTCCAGGCGCGCTCGAGGCGGGCATCGCCTCCCTTGTTGCCGACCATCTCTCTGAAGTCGGCGTACGGGTCATCCCCGCGCGCGATCGCGGCATCGCGACGTCTGCGGGCCTCATCAAAGAACTCCTTGTCGTGGTCCCGAGACATGCGGCTGTAGGCGCACCACTGAATAGGGGAAAAGAAAAAATATTAGCAATCGATTCATTAAGGAGTTATTGTCAAGCAAAGAGTTGTTGATAGATTGGTCACACTTACAGCGCCTCCCCATCCAGTGCTAACATCCGACATTGTATGTTTGTGATAAGTTGTCAGATACCCGTAACTTGTATTAGAGGCGTAAGTATCGGCGATGGTTGAGATAGATGAATTAACTAATATCGTATGTGCAAATAGTCACCGTGATATGATACAATATTAGGTAGGTTAGGTAATTAATTTGATATGTCTTTTTATTTTCCTTTTCGTCTCAACTCAAAAGCATCCCCGAGCAACTCAGGCCCGGCTTATATGTATTGTCTGTGGAATCGTTCTATGGATCCGAGAGCCCGACGGTGACGCCGTTGCGGTGGCGGAGCAAGTGGCACAACATAAGCATCGACGCTTTCTTTGCCTCTCCAACGAGGCGTAGTCGGGCACAATTTGGAGCGGTGACACGGTCAGGCCACTAATGTGATGATACATACGTTGTCTAGCGTTTGATCTTTGCCTATGAGGGAAACGCTGCGCTTTTATCGTCGTCAACTTCGCGTTTGATTTCTGAGCCGGTTTGTCGGCAAATGTAGATCCTCGAACTCTCTACCATTTTAATTATAATACGAATACGTGCGTTGGCAAGCGAATACTCCGCTTGCTTGAAATGCGTTGTATGTATCATTTGCTTCTTTCTCAACCTTCCCTGCATTCCCGTGGTATTTCGCTACAATATGGTTGCAACATTACCGCACACCAACCCCCCTATTGCTGTGACAATGCGGCCTGTCTAGAATGAGTTTCATGGAGGTGAAGACTCCTGCATGTGGCTGAATATGGATTGCTGGGTTTCTAAACGGGGTTACCGTATTCCGTAGTACTGTGCGCTTTGTCTGGGCCCCAAGGAGCCCGTGGACATATGATGTGTGCTGTGCCACCCAACAGCGGGTAAAAGGGCACATCATAGGCCTCCCCCGTCAGACACAAATATGAGATAGACTTATCATGCTTATGGCCAAGGGAAATGAAAATGTAAATTTTTATACACTAGAAATATTCCAAGCCTGAAAAGGATTTGTGCTATTATACTGTGCCCGGTAACGCGTATGGGTCAACGTGTTTATTTCCGTCATTCGGATATATCTACATGTCATAGGTACCCATCGCGATAATTAAAATTGGCTGGGCGGGTGGCTGACTGACTTTTAGCATCTTCAGTTGTCATTAGTCGCGGCTGTTAAGTTTGTCTCGGACGTGGGCAGCAACGCGTTTAGCAAGCTTACAGGAGTACTGATTGAGGCGGGACTCACCCTTGCCCATCTTGCCCATCTTATATATAGACTGCCATACAACAAAAGGACAAGGCTGACAAGAAGATCACAACTACCTAGTACACAGGAAAATATCAAGTGAACATACTTTCAATATACCATATATGTAACTGATGGTTACCAACTCTGACCTAGTGCGGCATTATAACTAGCTGTGTGAGATACATGTGTACTATGTCCTGAGTACGTCAACGGATGGGAAAGAAAAGATCGAGGTATTTCTTGCAGTCTATAGTTATTTGTATGTTTGTTCATGTATACATATTGCAAGCCTTCAAAATCGCGTGTTGGATCCCTGTATTAATAAACCATCTCACTCAACTAGACTCAAAAGATCGCTTATATATTTTAATATGCTAGGACCGCACTTTGCATCGTAAATTATCTTATGGTCATTGAATAGGTTCAGTAGTTATGATCGCTATAGACTGATAAGCTTTTGAAGGATCAAGACCACTTTCGAATTGAATTGTCCATAAGTAAAAACCAACAGATTGTATGGTTTTAAAACATACATTCACAAATATTCAGATATTTAAATGATAAAAATACTTATTCAGCTAATAAGTTCTACACCCGGAACCTTCTGGGATATATGGAGCGGGAGACGTGGAGGGAGAGAGACAGATAGGATGATGTGCTCTCCATATTTGTCGTTTGGTCCTTATGTGATATTATACTAGACAAAGATTTCCGGGAATAGACTACCCTAGAGACATACTCCAGTGAGTTTAATGAACATACAGAATGGAACACTTTCAAGATATGGTAAAAGGACAGTGGATAGAGTTCAGTCAAGCCCGTTGGTTGACACCCCTGTTGGGTCAAGACAGGCTCCTGATACAATAGGGGGAAAGTCGTCAAAATAAGGTTTCGGTGTGGGATAGCTGTTCAAGGTGTTATTATGACTTATACAGGACCAGGTTGAATCAATGCCTGTAGCAAGAGCCATGCGTTATCATGAGGGGGCTGAGCGGGACGGCCATATCGTGGAATATCTGCAAGGTAAGCCTGCATTTTGCGGGGTTTCATCCCGAGTGTTGGGGATGCCCGCTGCAGCCCTCCAAGAACAAGGCTATATCCAGCTTGGCATAGATAAAAATTACGAAAATAAGTGCCGATTTGAAGAAGAACTATGGCAAATCCCGTGGGTCGCGGATATGCCGTGAACGGAATCCCATGCTAGGACCGTGCCGAGGGGGTCCTTCGGGAGAGCCGCCCACTCGCGATCCCGAACCGATAGCTGCAAGCTCCACCGGAATGGTGGGGGAGGGGTGGGAAAAGTTCCTGACTGTTTCACGATGCACTCAATGACGACTTGTATATATACCGAACGGCATCTTGCCAAGTGGTGCTTTGATACATGTACGTTTCAGGAGCTTCGAGTGATTATTACCCAATACGTGTTCTGGAAGAAAGAATAGAAACAGATGAAAACGGGAATTTAAGTCTATCCCCTCCCCCTCCTCCTCCTTTTTTTTAAACTCTGCTATATCTCCATCTCGTCCTGAAATGTGCTTAGACTGGAGCTCAAACTTCATGAGTATTCCAAGTCGTGCTAGAGTTTAGCCAATCAACCCCCCGTCGCAATATCCACCCACCAGTCTGCAAGGCCCGCTCAAAAGGGGGGGGAGGTTGAAGAAACATAAATTCAAACCCCCCAGCCGGCGTCATCGACACCGTAGTAAGCAGCAACCAAGAAACAAACATCCCGGAATTCAACAACAAGGTTTTTCCCTTACACGCTCAACCCTCATCTCCCCCTTCTCCCTTAGTCCCCACCGTTTTCCATAATTAGAAGAAAAAGAAAAGAGATGGCCGACCTTCCCATCGTCACGCGAGACGGCCCTGGATTCGACGAGGCCGTATGGGGCCGCGTCTTCAACCACCGCCGGGACAAGACCCGGGTGCCGCGGGCCGTAGTCCGGGCCTCGACCGCGGCGCACGTGCGCGGGGCCGTCGAGTTCGCCCGCCGCGAGGGGTGTCGCGTGTCGGTGCGCAGCGGCGGGCACAGCTGGGCGGCGTGGAGCGTGCGGCAGGACGCCGTGCTGGTCGACCTCGAGGGCCTGAAGGGCGGCAGCGGCGACGGCCTCGGCGGCGTCTCCTACGACGACGCGACCAAGATAGTGTCGTGCCCGCCAAGCACGATAGGCCGGGACCTGAACCGGTTCTTGAACCAGAAGGGGAGGATGTTCCCGGGCGGGCATTGCCCGGATGTTGGACTCGGGGGGTTCCTGCTTCAGGGGGGTATGGGATGGAATTGTAAGGTAAGTTTGCCCTGCTATTTAACTCGAGGACCGGGATTTGAGATCCAGTTTTCGCTGACATTAGTGATTCTAGAATTGGGGCTGGGCTTGCGAGTTCGTCATTGGCATTGATGTAGTGACTGCTGAAGCCAAGGAAATCCACTGCAGTGTGGTTGAAAATGCCGACTTGTTCTGGGCGGCTCGAGGCGCTGGTCCAGGTGAGTTGCTAGCCCCCTTGATACTCTTTGTGGCTCTGTGACTAAGTATTTTTGTAGGCTTCCCCGGGATCGTCACGAAATTTTATCTCCTGACCCGGCCAATGCCAGAGATGTATAACTGCATTTACGTATACCCTCAGTCTATGTACCGAACAGTCCTGCAGTGGGTTGTTGATGTAAGTCGGAGCTAGTCTCAATAAGTAAGGATCTTCCTCTTAACAGTTTTGATAGATATGCCCGACAGCAGACCCAGATACAGAAATAGTATGCGTCGCAAGGCGAGCACCTGATGGAAACAGTTGCCATATCATCGCTGGCTACACCACGTTCCAGCCTAGCAAGGCACATGCGGAAAAGGCTTTGCAGTCTGTCCATGACAGCAGGCCGCCCAACGCTCTCAAGGAGGTATTCTGCGAGCCGACGAGCCTCCACCAGGAGTACTGCACCCAGGAGGACGCCAATCCGCGGGCGCACCGGTACTGCAGCGAGAATTCCTATGTCGCCAACGACGCGGACGTTCCGGCTGTACTGGAGAAAGCGTTCACGACGCTGCCGTCGCAGAAGTCTTTCGCGCTCTACTTCGCCATGAACCCGACCTCGCGACGGCGGGGGCCCGACATGGCCCTGAGTATGCAGTCGGACCACTACCTCGCGCTGTACACGGTCTGGGAGGACGCTGCGGACGACGCGCGCTGCACGAGTTGGGTGCACGATGTCATGCGCGACATTGAGCGGCACAGCGTGGGCAGCTACCTGGGCGATGCGGACTTCCAGCATCGGCGGACGAGGTTCTGGAGCCAGGAGGCCGGCGCCCGGCTTGCAGGGATCCGGAGGAAGTGGGATCCGGATGGCAGGATCTGCGGATATCTCGATGCCGAAGACAAGAGCGGTGTTGATGGGTTGAAGAACGAGTTCGAGTGGAAGGCGACATAGCGCACCGAGGTTCAAGTGTTACGTAGCATTATCATCTTAGACGGCCCGGCTCATCCATCCGCATTCGGAAGGATTGCATGTTTATAACCTTTCATCCTTGGTTTTGCTCTCTCCTCTCTCCTCTGTGCCCAAATCTGTGAGCTATAGACAAGAATAAAGACCGTGCAGTTTGACGGCTAGGTCATCCTGAAATAGTCTCCCGGCACCATCTTATCCAACGACAATAAGCCGTCAGTCTACCAAATTTCTCATAAATGTGAAGGCCTTTCTACAGGAATAACACAGGGTAGAATGTCCGACACCATGATTTGCTTTGCTTGTGACGATGTTGCTCGAGGGGCCACAGCCTATATCCCCAGATGACCCCTTTATTTAGGCACTAAGTATTGTACCACTAAATCTGCTCTCTCTGTCCCTCTCCTTCTTTCGATCTTATGCATGTAATCAGGATGATCTCATACACAGTGATTATTCTAATTTTGTGCCTTGCTTCCATAAACATCTGCCGAAATCTCCCACTGGGAACGTCGGATGATGCATATGCAATCTAAACCCACTGTGGAAAAGCCGCATGCTTCGTACATTGTCATCATAATTCGGCACTTACATGGTTGGTGCCTCTTCTCATATTTTCCCCATTTCACGACTACTACTGTTGACATTTTCCTTTTGGTTTGATTTCTTCGATTACTAAAGCAAGTTCAAGTATGCGCCTTAGTAGAACCATCCAGCGCTAGAAACCTCTTCCATCCATGCCCTGTACAATACAAGAAAGTCGGACGAAGAGATAAAGACGAAAATTTTGAAAATCCTTTATGTAACAGCTCCTTGAAAACATGTATCCTTCTCGGATCCGCGAAAACGAGACCTAGCGAAAATAAGAAGACCTTGAATTATATCTTACTCTACCAATCTCGTAATCATGTGACGTAGACCAAGGCCACTTCAACAGCAGAGATTACTGTCACCCCGGATATTTCATTTCACTAAAGAGCAGATATACTGCGAGAACGAAAACGATATATGTGGAGAGGGCTGGATTCGAGGACATTTCACATGGATGAGCTACATCGATAAGCCCTCAGAGCACATTCAGATTAGCTTGTTTTCTGAAAGGAACTTTTCAGGTCACTCAAACGAAGTTAATGATTGTAATGATATAAATAGACTACATAGACTGGTCTCTGTACCGCTATTCACTTGCTGGATCAAAGTAACTTATAAATTTCAAACGCATCATTCCAAGCTACATAACTTGCTACCTGAACGGGCGACTAGAATAAGAAAAAGAATACATATTGATATACACGAAATCCCCACTAAAACCCCATTCCGTTTTCACAGAAACCTTTGACCCCTTTCTCGTATGGCGTGTTGACGACCAAGTCAGTGGGCGAAACCGAAGACGACCCCCTGATACCAGCTAGAACGGGCGTTGCTTGGTCCCAACTCAAACCAGGAGAATATCCCTCTTGGACTTCGAAGGATATTTAGGGGGAGCCAAACACCTTAGTCCAGCTGTCGTAGTTGACAACGGAGCTAGGAATATCCGCAAGGTCCTTGGCGCACGACAGCGAGATGGCTAAGCCACCACCGTTGGTGTTAAGGAGGGCAGGAGGGATAACCATCTGCAGAGTGCTCTCCTGGCCGTCAATCTTAGAAATACGCAGCGTCTTCTTGGGATCCGCGCCCGGGACCACGGTGGTGATGTAGTTATCGATGGCGCTGTCACCGCCAAACCAGAGCTTCGTGCCACTGAAACTCTGAGGGATCTTGACCTTGTTCAAGGCGTTCAGGCCAGTGTCCTCCGCCATGATGCAGCAGTACCTATATGTACATGTTAATGACCAGACAAGTAATGTGATATAATGTGATATAATGTGCAGAACACTTACCAGCTATCAGCGTTTCCCGACCAGCCACCTGGGTTCGGGGTGGTGTAAACTCCGGCACCGATCTGAGTGCCAATGGCGTTGCCGTCGTCCGTTAGGGTTCCGGCTTCGATATAACGCTGGGCTTGAGCCTATACAGATGAGAATCAGAATCTGTGCTGCCTATATGGCTAGTGAAGGGCGTAAAGAACTGCTACTTACCGAAGACACAGTTCGGTAGCCAATAATGACGTTCTGGGCTCGCTTCTCTACAGCAGCATTCTCGACAGGGAGAGCTGCTACTTGAGTAGCAAGGGCAATGGTGAGAACCTTGGATAGGAGGCCGAACATTTTGACGGTGAAAATGAATTAAATATGAAGTAGTCGAGTAAACGAAAGATGCTGGAGCTGCTATATATAACTAGAAACGAGGAGTGAGAGGCTTTGGATGGCGATGAGAAGAGAATGTCAAATGCTGCGATGCACGATGGAGAGAGGAGAAGAACATGATGATGAGCTTGAGATATCTCTCATCTTTATGTTGTTTCTCTTCAGGTGAAGAATGATTCCTTCGGACTCTTCGGAGTGAAGACATCTCAAGATGAAACCACGCCAAGTTCCTTTCTGGCAGCTATTCTACGAATATAAGTGTTGAAATTCTATAGAGTAATTTCCGGGCTCATGCTTTCGGATTCGATACGAGAGCCTAGAGGTTGGATCAACAATGTTTTCGACCATCTTGAATGACTAAGTTGAACCATGTTGTGATATCAGGTATAGAGGATTCCACTGAAAACCCTGACTATCGTCGCTCGATAGTGCCGAGATATATTCCTTTGAATAGTCCCTTGCAGCTGTAGTTCAAAACTTTAAGCTTAAAGCCTACCCTGTTGAAATTGTTGAAATTGAGTGGTTCAATGCGTCGTGAATATACAAGCATGGGAAGCAAGGGTCGTGGTCGAAATTATGCATTGTATGAAGATCAGTTCTAGGCAATCATTTCTATACTATACCCTACATACAGTAAGTTCTTCCATAGCCTTTGGGAAATCCAGGCTGCCATGCTACGGGCCATGAGGACAACCTTTTAGAAACACGCATAGCCCCATTCACAAGACATTTTCACGTGAAAACAGGAGAAGCTTGTAGTGGTGACTCATCTTGATAGAGTAGGTAGGTATATATATATGTAACCTTCGTTCAACCTAAAGCGGTTTCAAATACTTCTATTTGCATCTTTCCCAAGCCCTCGGCATCCAACCAAACCAAACCATCCACAACTCTACCACCACATACAAACAAACAACACGAACTCCTCAATTCACAATGAGCAACGAGAGCAGGGAGGTTCTTTGCGGAGAGACCTGGTACTGGGACTCTAGAGATGAAAACCAAATCATATTCATCCAAGACGGTACAGGCAAGGTGAAATCGCCCTTATCCCATCTGTTTTCAGGCAAGATTAACCTAACGATCGTATACAAACAAAACAGCTTATCTGCCGAGCTGAGCTGAACGTGTGGATCGCTGCAGAATTCGACTGGAAGTTTCTAGGGATCGGGACATCTGGTAGAGGCAGTGTCGAGAGCTGGGGTGGTGGCAAAAGCGAAAGCGAGGTCGATGGTGCCGACTCGCAGTTCATGCTCGAGATAACGCTCACCAAGCGGCGCATCCCGACCTTGGGAATGGCTCAGATGGATCGGTACAGGATCAACGAGGAGATCCTTACCGATGAAGCCTTCGTGTCAAAGAGATACGCGGTGACGCTGGAAGCAGGGGAGTTCATCACGCAGTTCGATACTATCTCACGACCGGAGGGGGATCTACTGCCAGGAACGCCCAAGTTCAAGTTCCGGCTCACTTTCGACTCTTCGCCTTACCCCAAACGGGAAGAGTGGAGGGAGCCAGAGGGTGCTCCAGACGCGTTCAAGTTCTGGGAGTGGAATCAATTCTGCGGGGGGAAGTCGAAGTAGCTGGAGTGTAGTGTAGCTGTCGAGCTTTGCCATCACGCAATTTTTCTATATATAGGTGTCCATAGCAACCAGCATCTGTGTATGGACTTTTCTGTTTCTGTTTCACGATGAGCGGCTGTGGCACGAACGTCATTAATATGCATACACGCCAAGCCGTAACGGGTGCTTTTCTAGACTGGATGCTTGCTTGGTATGTGACCGACTACCGACTGGATCGACAATGATCGACTGACTCAACTGACGACAACGGCCGCCAAGCTGCCCAGATTTAACACGAGCATCATAGTCTGGATAGTTATTAAGCTTGCATAATTAACTGTATACCAGCCCAGGCAGTACATAGGTACTTATGAATGTTGCAGTGCCACGTTTTCAAGCCGATGTCAAAAAAAAAGAAGAAGAAACCATCCCGCATCAAGCCGCACCTTGACCTTGCCAAGTGTCGTGAGAACTGGGTAACTCAAGGCTCAGTAATAGTTAATTTAATAGAGACGTGGGGTATTCTTTTCCCAACACAGTTCTCTGTGCGTGACCGCATTAAGATTAATTAAGTATTAATGTCTTCGTTGACGTCTGTTGATGAGAAAATGAATCAGTGTTGTGAGACCAGCGTCGTCCCAGGTCATCATATCAGCCATCAACATAACACCAGCATCGATAGGTAGTCGGTCTAGTTCTATTTGAATATAGCTTGTTGAAAGGCTAGCTAGTCGTGGGTAGAAAGACAACTTATGTAGGTAGTCATCCACCTATTCAACTAATGGCAGCTTTTTACAGTGCCGAGACAGTTTTGATGATCGGCAAGCCGAGCATTACGTTTGAAATCATGCCTAGCAACTACCGCAACATAAGAGTTCACGAAGAACAGCGCCAGCGCCGATCCCTATCTTCACTGTGATTATTTTTGTCCAAGTTACCTAGTTTATTGAGGTCTTGGGGGAAAACCTATTGCGGCACTGTTTAATCCTGTGACATATGCATCCGAACTCGTGGACCGTAGTATCAACTATGCTCTACCCACTGCTATTGTCAGCTGTTTATATTTCCACTATTCATACTCAAAACTACCTATGAATAGGAATAGTTAGTAGTCAATCCCCTTTAAATGAGGGACTATGTTGTTATCAAGTACTGGTTTAGTTATTCTTGTTCAACTTGAAGCATCATATCACCTTGTCAGTTGGGAGAGAAGGTGCACCACCGAGCGATCAAGATGGAAGGCAGCAAGAGGTCACTATTCGACCGAGATTGATCGCTTAAGAGCTCTTCTTCGAAGCCTCCGGGCGCTCTCGACTCCTTATAGTTATATTACAGTCGGTTTTCGTCTCATAGTTGTGTCTCTCGAGTAGTCCGTCTCTAACCCGGGACATGCTTTTATATGCAGTGCTGACTTTGCTGACTTGGAGGCACAAAAGAGCATATACAAGAGAGGGGAGAGGAGCTCCCTTTTATAGACGAAAAAGAGCCCCCTTCGGATTCCCACGAGGTACCCAGTCACCTTTCCTTGCATTTATCATCCGTGCGCATGCTACTGTTAGTAGCTGCGCAGGTGCACCACTTAATTCCTTAATAACGCTAATTAATCAGCTAAAAAGTTAAAAACATTAAAAAGGCGGTTTAAATAAAAATTATCACTTTTTATTTAAATGCTTTTTATAACGCTATTATGCTTAACCGTAACATTTAAATACTTTTATACAGTAAAAACACTGCTAGTAACCTTAATAGTAATTAATTTTTATCGGCGTAAAAAAATTAAGTTATAAAGCATTAAATTATTTTTAAAGTTAACTATAGTTAGAAAAAACATTAAAAGCGCTTTTAATATAAAGTTTTTTTTATAAAATATAATTAATAAATAATATGTTAAACTTAAATAAAAAGTTAAAATTTAAAAAAACGTTATTTGTTGGTTGGACTTGGTGGCGGAATGAGTATACTTTTTTATTGCGCGACCGACCGGAAGAAGTTCCAGGTCGGTGAAGCTACGTACGCGGCCGACTTAAGTAGGCCGCGAGGTAGCTGACTAATTAGGTGATTAAGGTAACTAATTATATATGATTATTTTATATAATTTATTTTAATATTGGTAACTTTTTTTTATGTTAAAATATAGTTATAAGTCGAGCTTTTGTTTTTTTTTGTGCGAGTAAAAACAGTATAAAAATAAAATAAAAAATGATTGTATAAAACATACTGCTGGAACCTTAAAAAAAGGCCAGATGTTAAAATTACTATATTACATTATAAAGCTATGTTTAGTTGGCTAGCTTTTTTTTTAATAAAGAGTTGTATTAACTTTTTCTGGAACGCATAATGGACTTTTTTGAGTTTGTGAGTTGTTTATTTTCTGAGCTCTTTTGACTTATTATATACTAGATTACGAAAACATTTTTTTTTTGCTATTTTGTGATTAAGATTTTGTATAAGCTGGGTAAAACGGGTAGTTAAATGGACTTTTAGCGCTTTTTGGAGATTAGATGGCAACAGTACGATTATGTTTTAAAAAGCTGGGTTGGTTTTTTATTTTTATACTTTGATAGGAATTCGGTTACTTTTTGCTATTTTTTTGTACGTAGGCAGGGAAGGTTAAGGTTTTGGCGGGGGGTTTGGTTTCGTATGGACTGGTGGTTGTTGACTAATAGGCTTTATGCGATGGTGTTTGTTGATATGGTTTTTAAGCTTTTTGTTTGATGGGAAGGTCTGGTTGCACTAGAGGCATGGTATTTGGCGACGGGTTATAGCTGTACGATCGAAAAATGAAGTAAAAAAAAAATGAATGTAATGAGAGGAGGAAAGGGGGGGTGAAGGGGGTTTAAAGGAAACTTGCGGTTTTTTTTTCTTTTGTACGAAAGATGAGGGGGCGATGAGACCAAGTAGATTTAGGTTAAGGGAAAAAATTTGCAATGAGGGGGGGAGGGGGGATGTTGTGTGTGGTTTACGCGAGACTTGTGGCTTTAAAGCCCTTTTTTTATATAAATGAAAAAAGCCTTTTTTATAGGTAAAAAATCTTTTTTTTTATACGGAAAACGTAAAAGGAAAAGGGGGGGTGAGAGGGGGTTTAAGACTGGCTTAATGGAGGGGTTTTAGAAGCTGTTGATGTAATAGTCGTTTAGCGTACGTAAATAGTTTGTTAATGTAAGTGCGTACGTACGATTAGTTGTTGATGAAGAGAAGGAGGAGATTATAAAGCCTTTTTTTTTGTATGGAGTTTAGGACGTGCTTAATAAAAGGGTTTTGGGGTTGTTGTAATGTGTGCGCTTGTAGATTTTACGGACGATTTTAATCTGAAAGCCTGTAATTAATTAAGCTGTAATCCGTTTTTTTTGTACTTATAGATTTTATAGATAACTTGCTTTTGTACGGTTATTACCTTTGTATTATTTACTGCGCACTTGTAGATTTTATAAACGATTTTGTTTGTGCGGTTATAACTTTTGTACGCTGCTGTGCACTTGTAGATTTTATAAACGGTTTTTTTGTTAATTTATGCTGAAGTTAGTTTGACATTAATTAATGTTAGTTGGACTTAGTGGCGGAATGAGTATACTTTTTTATTGCGCGACCGACTAGAAGAAGTTCCAGGTCGGTAAAGCTACGTACGCGGCTAATTTAAGTAGGCCGCGAGGTAGCTGATTAATCAGGTGATTAAGGTGACTAATTGTACATGATTATTTCATATGATTTATTTTAATATTATTATTAAACTAGCGATAGCTTTTAATAACTTTGTTTGCTTTTTTAAAAAAAACAGCTAATTTAGTTACTATAAAGTAGTTAAAAAATATATTAAAACTTTTAGTTAACATTTAAATGCTTTTATATACGCATAATTAAGCGGTTAGTTAATAGCGCTGCTTTATTTAGTTAACATATAAATTAAAACCGACATTATAAGCTATAAACTTTATAATGTTATTATTATTTTATATGTTAAAGTAGTAAAATAAAAAGCTAAATTAAATAAGTTTATATAAGCTTTTAAACTTTTTAAAAAAACGGTTTTTAGTATTATTTAAGCGTTTATTATGTTTATTAAGCTTTTAACTACTTAAATAAACACTTGCGTTTTAATCTGCTTTTTATTTAATAAATTAATTAAATGTTTATTATTTTTTATAGTTTATATAAAACTATTTAATTAATTAAAGTTTTTTATAAGCGCTATTTAAAACGTTTAATTTATTAAAACTAATTAAGTAATTAAAGTATTAAATTTAATTATTAAAAACTTATTATTAAAAAATAAAAAAAAAGCAATTATTTAATGTATTTTTAAAGCTATTTTAATAAATATTTTAAAAAAATAAGTTGTTTATATAATGTTTAAAATACTAGTTATTATAATAAACTTTTTTATTAAAAGCTTTATTATTATAACTTTTTAAATAATAGTTAAAAAAGTTAAATTTTAAACAGGTTTTTTTTTAGTTAATGTTTATATTTTAAAATACGGCGTAAACTTTTTAATAGTAAGCGCTATTTAAGTAATTGCTTTTAAAAAATTAATAAAAAAGTTTTAATTGTTTTTAGCAAGTAATATTGCTTAAAAAATCAAAAAACAAGCTTATATTACCTGCTATAACCTTAAATACTAAAAGTATTACTTTACTAAGTACTATAATAAAAAAACTTTATACTATAATTATAAAAAAAAAATAAATTAATATAAATTAATGCTTTTAAAGCAATGCTAATAACTTTTAAAATGCGCTAATTATTATAAGCTATTTTTAATAAATTATAAAAATTACTTTTATAAACTTTATTAAGTTAATAAAGTAATAATTTTTTTAAAATAGTTTAAAATTAAAGTTATTAAAAAAGCCGGTAATTAATAGTACGTTATAAAAAATGCTTTTATTAAAGCTTTAATATTAATATTATTTTTAAATAAAAACTTTTTATTTTAATAAAAACAATAAAGTAAAAATAATAAGTAAATTATTTTTTTAATTTTTATAAACTTTTTTTTATTTATAATAATAACTTTTTTTTTAAAATTTACTTTTAAAAACTTAAAAAATAAAGTTATAATAGTAAATAGCATTATAGTAATTTACGTATTTTTATTATAAATTTTTAAATTAAGATTTAAAATATTTGTAATAAAGTATAAAAAAATTACTAAACGCTTTAACGTTAAATTAACGGTAAAAGTAACGGTTAATAAGTTTTATTTACAGTTAAAATAAAAAACTGCTTTTATTAAGTTTAATAGTTAAAAAATAAACTTATTATAAGCTTGTAAAATTTAAAATTATTAATATAATAATATATAATATTAATAGGTTATAAGCAGTATATTTTACTTTTTTTTAGCGTTATTAAATAAAAAATATAAATATTTTAATAGTTATAAAACTTTAAATATTTAAACAATATAATAATAAAATTTAAGCTTATTTAAAATATAATATATACGGTTTTATAAACATTTAAAACATAAAAAAAAAATTGTTTAAAAGTTATAATATACGTTAAAAAGTTTTTTAATTTTTTAGTTAAAAAACGTTAAACTGTTTACTATAAAAACTTAATATAATTAAATGTTAACAGTTATGTTTTTTTAAATTATTATAAAAAGTTTATTATAAAAGCGGTTATAAAATACTTTGCAGCTTTTGAACTTTTAAAAAACTGCTTAATAGCAAAAAACGTAAATATATAACATTTAAACTAAAAATTTAAAATATATATGTTATATAAAAGCAATTATATAATAAAGTAATTAATTAAATTAAGTATGTATTATATTAGCTAATTAAGTAAGCTTATTTATAAAAACGGCTATGTATTAAACCTGCTGTTTTTTAATATTCTTTTTATAAAGGCATTAATTTTAAAAAAACTTATTTTTAATTTAAACTATTTTTTATTAAAAATTACTTTATAAAATAAAAGCATAAAACTTTTAAAAAAACAAGCTAAAATTTAAAAAATTATTAAAAATAACTTAAAAAAACTTTAAAACCTAGTTAATTTAAAAACTTACAATTTATTTATAAAAATGTTTAACTTTATAAAAATTAATAATGCAACCGCCGCCTTTTCCTACTTTTTATTTAACAGCATTAAAACAGTAAGTAGGTTTTATTATATTAAAAGCAAGTTAACTTTTTAGTAAATAAAAGAGTATTAAACAGCATAAAAAAAATAGTAAAAATTAAAAAAGTTTACTTTTAATAATATAGCCTGCAAATTATTTTTAATTACAGTTAAAAAAATTAAAAAGTAATTTTAATAGTATTAAATAAACAATATAAAAACTAATAAATACTTATTATAAATAATTAACTAGTATAAATAAAGTAAATAAGTTTACGCTTTTTTACTGCTAATAAAAAATTAAATAATTAAAAACTTTAAAAAAAAAGCTAAATATTTAATAAAAGCTATTTTATTTCGTTATAACCTTAAAAACAACCTTTTAAAAATAAAAGCAAAAGATTACTTTATAACCTAATTATTTTAAAATACTGCTATAATAATAAAAAAAGTAAAAAAATACGCTATTAAAATATTTTTTATTTTTTTAAAAACCGACACTATTATAATTAAATATTTTAAAGCAGCATAACTTATAATAAAAAAATATTATAAGCAGCTGTTAAAAAGTTACTTAATTTAAAATTACTACTTTACTATATAAAAAAATAAAAAAGTAATTATAATATTAAAAGTAAAAAAAATAAACTTTTTTATATATAAAGCTTAAAAGTTTATTGCCTTATTTTTTTATTTAAAAAAAAAACTAAAAAAAGTAATAGTTAAAAAAATAATATAAACAGCGTTATAAACAAGCTTTATTAACTTTTAATACGTTAAAATAATATTTAAACGATTAATTATTAACTTAATAATTAGCTTTATTTATAATATAAAACTAGCATTAGTTAACGGTTAAAAAGCTACTTTTATTACTTTAAACGTTTAAAAAGCTTTTAACGCTTTATTTAAAAATAAACTACTTAATAAAATAATTAAATAAAACTAGTTAAACACCGCATTTTAGTTAATAAAATTTTTTTTTATTAATTATTAAATTTTTATTAAATTAAAAAATATTATTATGCTATTAAAAAAAATTATATATAAAACTTTTTAAAGCTTTTTTTAATTATTTATACTATATATGTTATATTTTTATAAACTAATAAAAAAAAACTTTTTTAAATAAAAATATATAAACAATATAACAGTTTTTACTTTTAATAAAATATTAAAAAAAAGCATTAAAGCTGCTTAAAAAAAAGTAAATAAAATTTTTAAATATAAAAATAAAAATAAAATTGCTTTTAACTTTAAAAAAATAAAAGCTATATACTTTATTAAAAAAAAAAAGTTTAATTTTTTTATTATTTTAAAAAGCAGCATTAAAATAAAACTAATATTAATTTTAAACTTAAATACTTTAAAAGCTTTAGCTGCTTTAAAATAATTAAAAGTATATTTAAATAAAAAACTTAAATTTAAGCGCTACATTAAAATTAAAGCGGTTAAAGCTTTAAAAATTTTTAATTATATTAAAACCTTTTTTATTATCGTTAAAAGCCTTTTAGTAGTAAAATTATATAAAATAATAAAAATTATTTTACTTTTAATTTTATTATATAGTAATAAAGTATAATATAAAAGCTATAAAGGCTTAATTAAAAAAATAGTTAATACTTGTTTATTAAAAGTTAACATTAAATTAAAAGGCTACATTTTTTTAATATAAAAAGTATTAATTAAAGCTATTAAAAAAATCTTTTTAATATAAAAAATATTTTTTAAAAACGCTTTATTTATAACATTTAATATATTTATAGTTAAAATAGCTTTTAATTAAGTTAAATATAAATATGTATACTGCTTGTAAACAATATATAAAAAACACTTATTAGCTTTTAAAATAGCTTTAAAAATAATAATTAAAAAAAAAAAATTAAATAATTATAAAAAGCTTATATAAGCTTTTAATTAATTATTAAACTTTTACTGCATATAAAACATAACGTTTTTTATTTCCTGCAATTTAATAAAAATTTTAAATTTAACTTTATAAAAAAAATCAATAAAAAAAAAGCAATAAAATTTTTTAACACTTAGTTTATTATAAAAGCTTTATAAAATATTATAATGTTTTTTAACGGTTTAAAAAATTAAAAAAGCTTAAAATATAAGTATATTATATATTAAAAATAAAATAAAATTATTTATAATTATAAAAACATAAATACTTGTAAAGTAATATTTAATATTAAAGCTTTAAAAGCTTTTAAAAGCTTATAAAAAACAATAAAGTAATTTTTTAATAACTTAATAACTTTTTATGTAAATAATATAGCAATTATTTAAAGCGCTTAAAAAAACGCTTTAAACTTTTTTTAAAAAATGTTTATAATTATTTATAAACTTATTAAAATTTATAATATTACCTTTAAATAAAATCCTAGTTATTATAATATTAAAAATAATAAAAAAGCTAACTTTTTCGCTAAATTTAAAACTATAAAAAAACTTATAAACTTTAAAATAATATTAACTTTAACTAGTATTAAAACTATAGTTAAAAACATAATAAAAGCTAACGTAATTAACTAATAAAAACACGTATATTAACTTAATAAGTTTAATATAGTAAAAATAGCTTATAATTTAAAAAAATGCCTTTAAGCATTTTTTTTATTTAAAAAAACTTTTAACTAGTATTTTAATACTATATTAACTTATAGTAACTATTATTAATATTATAAAAAATTTAAGCATTATAACTTAAAAGTGCATTATATTTACACTATTTTTTTTATAAGCCTTTAGCTTAAAAGCTTAAAATACTTAATATATTGTTTTAAAAGCCTAGTTTTTTTAAAAAACTAGCTAAAACTTTTAAAACTTATAAAAAAACTTAATAGTAGTAAATAAAATAAATATAGCTAGTTAATAAAAATTTACCGATTAAAATTAGTTAATTTAAATAATTAACATAAATATTAAAAATAGCTAATTTAAAATCTATTAAAATTTAAAAAATTTTATATAATTACTAGCTATTTTAAATATATATGCCTTTTATTTAAGCTTAAAAAAAAATAGTGCTATAATTAAAAAAATTAAAAAAAATAGCAAAAGTTAAAAAAAGCATTAAAAAAAAATAAAAAAAAAAGCTAAAAATAATAGCCTTTTTAAAGCTATTAAAAAGTTAAAAAAGTAAATTTTTATTAATTAATAATTAATTATATTTTAAAATATAAAAAGTTAAAAAATAAAAAAAAAAGTTATAAATAAAAGTTTAAAATATTATATTTATAAATAAATAAACACGCTATAAAGCTTAAAATAACGCTTATTAAGGCCTATATTAATTAAGGAAAAAAAAAGACTTTTTATAACCCTTTTAATAAAATTACTATAAAATAAACTTATATAGTAGCAAATTAATAAAAACTGGCAAATAGCGGCTATTAATTAAAAAATAATAAGCTTATAAAGTAAAAAATAGTTTTATAATTATATATAGCTACATTTATAGCTTGCTACGTTTTATACTTTTAAAAAGGTTGCTTAAGAGGGCTTACGCCCCCCTCGCTTAAATGTTAAACAATACAATAATAACAACAATAACAACGAGGTACCCAGTGTTCAGGGTCATATGATATCAGGAGTGGTGTAGCAGATCAGGTAGTAGGTATGTGGAGGTACGTACCTACCAGGAGAATAAAGGGAGTGCTCTCAGTATATATCTAAGTGCCGGTATCGCAAGTAGTTGTAGTTCTAGCCTCCCGCACAACGGCATCATGACCATCTAAGTTCTTCCTGGGACTCTCGTGACACATGATCTTCAACAGCTCCATGGAGATGCCTTTGTCCGCGACACATAATGTATAAAATCTTCTCAGAACCGCGTTATTATCCTCAAGCCACTACCGGCTTGTAGGTGACAGCTCCTGTTCAGTCAGCCGTTAAGGATGATAACAAAAATATACGACATTAAAGGATAATTCGTAATTACAGATAGGAAACAGCTTGCAGAAAATATTTCCCTAACTTTGATAAATATCATTTATTGACTACATAGTAAACAAGGTAGTTTGGTCTTAAAAGCTCGAGGAGGTCCCTGGAATTTGATAGTTTCAGACACAACATTGAAATATGGTGCACAACATGTCCGATTATCCTATGAGAAACTTCGAAGCAAAACTCGGCCTTTCACTTTCCCTGGCAAACTGGACAGCTGGTTGTCAATCCTTACTGAATTCGCGATAATCGCCCACCTGAATGGGGAAGCCGAACATGCTACCTATGGAATGTGGGAGCGCGTGTAGGTAGGTAGGTATCTTGAATACGTATTCACCGACATGATCGCTACCTGCATACACCACTCAGTAAGAGAGCTTGAACTACATAAGACTTGGCCATGTGTTTAGAATCACAAATATTACGGACTAGTAAAGGGTTGAGCGTGCTGAAGACATACTGGGTAGGTACTTATTGATTGATACCCCCTGAACTGGCTGCGGGGGTATCGGCACGACACAACTACAGTACCGACCACATGCAATGTCGGCAAAAGTTAGGGGGCTTCGGCAATACCCAAGACACTCAAGAATCCCAAAAGATGGAACTGTCGCATGCTACTTAAGGTTAGATAGGTACTTAGGTAAGGGCAAACTTGGAGCGCTGAGAGCGGCTTCATGTTATACATATTCGACTAAAAGACCCGGCATATGCTGCATAGCCTTATATATTCCGACAAGTCGGCACATCAATGCAGTGGATATCCTTTGCTTGGTTACCTACCTACACTACCTACTTATACCTTTTAACTCAATCATAGGTAATTATTAGATTACTATGTCGTTGCCCGCCACGCACGTCTTGTGATTGCATCCTTACAAATCATTACTACGTCGAATTATGCAGCATCTCAGTTGCATGTGCCCTATCGAAGTGACCAATGTGCTGTGACAGAGCCCCAACATTAAGCAGCCTAAGTGTCAATCGCCGATATTAATCAATATCGACCTAGCACGAGATGTCGAAAGTTCCATGCGTCGGTAGAGTGCGTGCGGTAAGATGGAGGCAAAATGGGGGTTTTGTTTTTCCCAACACGAAGATATCTATTGATATACCAAACGGGGGGAGCGGCAGCTACGGATTATATTTATGTCTCGTCAACCCGTAAGAAAGACTCTTCGTTTCTCCAGGTGAATGCGTATTGCATGTGACGAAGCTTCTGAGGCCACTTACACGCGCGCCGAGGCCAATGTCATGTCTAAGCGCAGAGCTTCCCAGCCACGATTTTCTCCCTTTTGGTATGGGAACTGCGGATAAAAAGCCTGGCCTGATAATCTAGGGCAATATATGTCCCTTGTCGGTCTCTTGCAAGCTGCCTGAGTACCGGCCTATGTGAGTGTGAGGCCATGTCCCGTACGCAATTCCCGTGCGAAGCTCCCTAGAGTCACAGTATATGCCAACCCCCTCCCCCTTTATAAAAAAAAAGAAGAAAAAAAGAGGGTTTCCACCCTTTCTCCTCCTCTCGGAACCTCCTCACGCCCTCCCACTGTGTGGGCGGGAAACCGGTTGACCAAGGCATGACATATTCTCCGAAGACCCCGAAAATCCTGTCCAACGAAGCGGCAAGCCCATTGGACTGAGACATCTGCCGACAACCACCGGTTATCTCAGCTGGGTCTCACTAAAGCCCTTTCTATACCTCTCTATGTTGCTTGGCATAGGTCGGGATCCATCTATGATGGCATGGCCGTGGGCCTGGTGTATCAAATGCTTGGACGAAATAACTCCCAGAGCTGGTCTCGGCCCCGCCCTCTTCAACTCCCGTCCATGACAATGTATGTGTCTTTTTCCTTTTCGATTTTTTATTGCTATGACCCACCCGTTCCCCCCCTCTGTAGTGGTGGGGTCCCCAGATTCTGGGGTCATCGTGGTTAGGGATTAACCTACCTAGGTAGTCGAGGTGGGTGCGCTATAGAAATCACCCGACAAGGATCTGAACCACTACGCTTCATAGTCGGAATCCCGAGGGACGGCTTTTGGGCTCGCGAGCTCATGTTGGCGCGACTGTTATCAAGGCACTTGGCCATGGTTCCTTCGTCGACGGAGCCTATATGAGGTCCCGTAGATACATATATATATATATACAACATGTATGTGTATTTGTAGCCATGTTTTAGTAATTACAGACGTAGCCCGTTTTCTCTCCCACCCCTCCATCATCAAGCCTTCCATCTACTTTAAACGGCTTGATAGCCGTGGACATAGGGGTCTAGGCCTAGCTATAAAGTACTGTAGAGGTTCATTTGGGATAAGCAGAACCGAGCCTCCTACGCGAACCGGTCGACGAATAGGAGGAAAGAGGAGGAGGATACTATAGACTCAATTGCTCAAAAAGCAACCCTATGTCAGTCTCCCATTTCAATTTGCGCGCTGTCAAGTCCCATATGATGTCCCCCCCTTACCATTATTCATTCATATCTAAGCCGGCGCTGCAAGTTAGTCTAACGAATGTAGTTCTCAGTCTCTTTCACAACGACGGCGGATAGCCTTTAAAGCCTGGCCAAGGGTTTCAACAACCCGTAGTCAGTTGCGAGCGACGTGAGGAGGGCTTCTAGACCTTCGAATTGGGTTCTTAATCCTAATCTGCTACTCTTCTCACGAAGTGTGCGGCATACGTCATAGCCATGGCACTGGCAGGGAACTCCGTCGTGATAGGTTTCCTGGCTCAATATTGGCTGCCCATAATCCTCTTGGCTGTGGTAGCACGGCTGGTCAGGAATCGATATCACAATGGGCTGAATAAATATCCAGGGCCATTCCTCGCCTCGCTGACGGATCTGTGGCGGCTGTGGGATGTCTACTGTCAACGGCCAGAGTTGACACACCAGAGACTACACGCGAAGTACGGTGATGTTGTTCGCCTGGGGCCCAACACGTTGTCGTTCGCGGACCCGAAGGCGTTGAAGGCCATATACGGACTGAATAAAGGATTCATCAAGGTTAGAAATACATCCAATGGTGCTCTCCGCTTACAAAATCAGGGATGAAAGCTAATAAGACTACCTACTTACCTCCCAATCTAGTCCGACTTCTATATCGTCCAACAGTCCACGGTGAAGGGGCACAACCTAGCGTCGCTCTTCAGTACGACGGATAACACGTTCCACGCGCAGTTCCGGCGATGTGTGAACTCGGCATTTGCCATGTCGGCACTCGTTCAGTACGAGCCGTTCGTCGACAACACCACGCGGCTGTTCCTGCAGCAGACAGAGCGTCTGTACGCCGGCGACCGCCACCGGGCGGGAGCGGTATGCGACCTCCCACGCTGGCTGCAGTTCTACGCCTTCGACGTCATCGGCGAGATCACGTACGGCCGGCGCCACGGCTTCCTGGAGAAGAACGAGGACATTGACGGCATCGTTAGCTATCTGAGCAACCTATTTCTCTACGTTGCCCCTGTAAGCAGATCTCTCCCCCTCCCCCTCCCCCTCCCCCCTTTCTCCAATTTTCTTTTCCCCCTCGGACCAAATAAAAGAATAAAAAAAATAGGGGTCTGACTAACAATTCTCCTTCTCTATCTAGATCGGTCAAATCCCCTGGCTCGATCTGGTCTTCCTCAAGAACCCCATCTACCTCAAGCTGTCGCAGTGGGGCTTCTTCGACGCCACCATGCCGGTGGCGCGGTTCGCGCGGGCCCGCATGGCGGAGCGCCTCGACGGCGACGGCGACGGCCAGGCGTCCAAGAAGAAGGCGCAAGCCGCTCCCCTCCTCCCCGTGAGTAACGACGACGCCGCCACCGCCGAAGAAGAAGAAGCCCCCCGTCCCCGGCCCGAGCACGAGGAGAAGAAAAGGCCGGGTCCGCGGCCGGGGCCACGGACCTGCTGAGCAAGTTCCTGGCGGCGCGGGACGCGCGGCCCGAGTTCATGACGGACACGCTGGTGCAGACGATGGCGGTGTCGATGGCGTTCGCGGGGTCGGAGACGACGGCGATCTCGCTGTCGGCGGTGCTGTACTACCTGCTGCGGCACCCGGCGCGGCTGGCGCGGCTGCGGGCCGAGCTCGACGGGGCGGCGCGGCGGGGGGGGTTCGCCGACCGCGAGACGGGCCTGGTGACGTGGGCCGAGAGCCAGCGGCTGCCGTACCTGGACGCGTGCGTCAAGGAGGCGTTCCGGCTGCACCCGGCGGCGGGCCTGCCGCTCGAGCGCGTGGTCCCGGGGGGGCCCGCCGGCGGCGGCGGCGGGGGGTGGACGTCGCCGGCCGGTTCGTGCCCGCCGGCACCATCGTCGGGTGCTCGGCCTGGATCATACACCGGCGCCCCGAGATCTGGGGCGACGACGTGGAGGCGTTCCGGCCCGAGAGGTGGCTCGTGGACGACGAGGAGGAGGGCGGCGCCGCGGGGCCCGAGGCGCGCGCCGAGAAGGAGAGGCGCGTGCGCGAGATGAACGGGTACATGTTCCAGTTCGGCATGGGCAGCCGCACTTGCATCGGGAAGAATATCAGCCTCCTCGAGATATACAAGGTCGTGCCGAGTCTGCTGAGGCGGTTTGAGGTGAGCGAACCAACCCATTTTTCCTTTTTTTCAATAACCCCTCCTCTCCTTGCTACACTTTTACTCCTTTCACTATAAAACACCTTAAGCAGTTACAACATTCATATATGAGAGAACTAGTACTAACGCAGGGGGCAAAAAAAAAATTTATAGATCCGTTTCAAGGACCCGAGCCAAGAATGGAAGCTTGTCAACGCCTGGTTCGTCAAACAACAAAATTTTGAGGTTGTCTTCGAGCTGCGAGACCTCGTCCAGCCCGACGAGGAGCACGCCCCAAAAGAGCAGAAGATCGAAGCGTGAAGACCGGCGTAGTTACCACTGAGCTTGCTTTGAGGTGTTCTCTAAAGGGTTTGCTTTCAGCACGTTCATCACCAACTCCCTATCAAAATGTGACCCCCACACGCTGGTAGCCGTGATGGATCCGAGCGAGCTCTAGAGCTGAAGAAGGATGCTATTAACAAAAGACTGGTTGATTGATCTAGCCCGATTATTTTGATAGTTATAGATATGTGCGTGGGTTGGAATATGCGCGAAGGGACATCAGGATGATGTGAAGAATCCATATAATCGGGATATTGAGTAGATACACGACCCATGTAAACTGTTCAGTTAGAGCCTTCCTTCGTATGCAAAGATAGTCAGCACACGCTCGAAATGATGAGATGATCTCCTAGTACAATGTCCTGGGCGCCGAACCCATTTATAACAGGAACTAGAGCGCAAAAAATACTGACTGTAGAATAATATTCTAAGCCAACGCCCCAACCGTTTGACGAGACCGGCTGCCAATTTAACCAAGTTCAACATTTTATTCGCACATATCACATCATTACCACGATTCCCTTAGACTAGCAACAAAGCAGAGGAACATAATTATCAGGGAGAGAAAGGGGTATCGTCCATTTCGACTGACTAGTAAGATAGACACGCGGTCTGAAAAGAAAGCAATTAGCCAATGGAATCATCCTCACGAGAAAAATCACGGAACAACTTCTTCCTATGCCACATAAGCATCTAGACCCCCTCGTCGAGTATTCCGATGGGGCCGCCATCCAAAATCGGTAAGCTATTGCCCAACTCAGAAGTTTCTATTACAAGATTTCCTAGCGAGAATAAACAAGAACAGCGTTCTTCCACAAAAGCGATCCATATCGCGTACCAACAGTCAGCCATCTATTCGTCCACCCGTAAAAAAATATCAAAAAGTGTAGATCCGGGATCGTTCTTCGTTCGTATACGCAATAAGGGCAACAGACAGCATACGTTGTGATCGCGATGCGTGCTATGCGGAATTGGCAGAGAAGGCAAAATAGGTTGCTGCTATGCGAGCAAAATTAGGCAATAGTGCATTCCGGGGGGCAAATATTCAAAGAAGGTCGGTAGCCTAGAACCCTGAGAGCCAAATAAGCCGGAGGCATAAAGCACACATTAGAACGCTATAGAGCTCTCATGATGTGAGGCCGCTCATCAAGACCGATGGCAAGGCATAATCGTATCGAGTGGACAACAGAGTTAGGAAATCGTTCATTAAGAGATCATCACGGACTTCAGCTCATGAACTCTGCTTCATATTCGTCATCGAATTCAGCATACTGTGTAATGTGTCAGTCCCCGATTTGATTTTTCTCTGGCTTCAAGCGCCGTAAAGGATTTGACCACTGCTTGTTCCACATTATGAGATTTACATACCGCAGATTTCGGTCCCTCATTTCATCATCGATGGCCTTCAGGCCCTTCAAGGACAGATTAGCCTGCGCGAGCTATTCGAAAGTTAGCAATGACCTCAGAAGGGGATGCCATGTCGACATTGTGGATGTGATGGGGGTAGGGTTAGACGGGTTGGGAGGAGAGCGGGTGTGTCGACTAGCAAGTAGAAAGTATAGAAAGGAACTTGCGCACCGCACTCATCGCTGCCGAGGAATTATCTGTCTCCTCACCTCCAGCCGCGGAAAGCTCGTACTCGGGAGATTCTCCATTCTTGCCGTTAGTATCGATATTATCATCAGCAAATCGGCTTGCCGCAAGTCCTTGTCTTGGAGTTGAAACGCTTGTCTAGGGAGGAATTAGCGATCTTGTCTCATAGACATAGTAACTATGTTCTATCTCTTTAGAGAACGGAGGAAGGGGCACGAACCCTGGCTTCTACGATTTCTGCTTCTTTGACCTTGATGAGAGCTTCCATCTCCGCGAACCTCGACTTGATGTCATTCGCTTCCTTCTCGACTGCTGCTCGCTTCTTCTGCTCTTCCTCGACCATGTTGGTGAAGTTCTCATACATGTCTTTGTAGTCGGCTTCCTGGTTCTTGATCTTTGCAGCCGTGTCATTCCTGTGCGCCTCAAGGTCCTTCTGCGCAATGAGAGCATCCTCCTTAGCCGCCTGCAACTGCGCCTTGAGA
Source organism: Biscogniauxia mediterranea (assembly GCA_018398605.1). NCBI lineage: Eukaryota > Fungi > Ascomycota > Sordariomycetes > Xylariales > Xylariaceae > Biscogniauxia > Biscogniauxia mediterranea. The sequence continues at coordinate 2,021,324 of JAGXTR010000007.1, read as the reverse complement.
GATTCAATATCAGCATTCTTGGCAGCAATTTCTTTCTGCAAAGTGCCCATATCAGCGCTGGATTTTGTCGCTGCTTCTTGTGCACTAGCAACAGCCTCTCCATGTGCCTTCTTCAGTTCGAAGAGCTCAACCTTCAATGTATCCGCGACTGACGTATCTGGTTTCTGGCTCTTCAGTGTGTCGAGCTCGGCCATAAGCTCAACGTTGTTCATCTTAGCACCTGCAAGTTGTTGATGTAGTTGCTCAGTCTCTTCTTGGAGTTGATCGACGAGAACGGCCTTCGATTTCACTTCAGCCAGTTCGCCCTGGAGGCTCGCGACCTGCTCCTGTGCTTTAGTCAGTGTCTCATTGGTGGCTGCCAATTCTTTTTCGAAATCCGAGGCGGAGGATTGGTGCTTAGTCAAGTCAGAAGTTAGAATAGCTAGCCGACTCTCGTAGTTCTTCGTTAGCTCCTCGACAGCCTGAGCGTGCTTCGCTTCGAGCTCATCAATCGTACTCTTGAGTATCTCGGAGGCCTCGTTTCTTGCTGCTTCCAGAGCCTCATTTTGCATTGAGATTAGCTTCTCAACCTCTGATGAGAGCTTGCCCTCGTGCTCTCTTGTGAGAGCCTCAATGGCTTGAGCATGCTTAGCTTCAAGCGCCTCAATCGCGCTCTTCTGGGAGTTGGCAGCCTCATTTCGGGCCGCCTCCACGGACTCGGCCTGCATGGTGATCAACTTCTCGACCTCGGCAGAGTGGGCATTTTCGGTCTCTTTCTTGAACGCTTCAAGAGCAGCAGCATGACTCTCCTTGGCCTTCTCGAGCTCTGCATGCGCCTGCTCCACCGTCATCTTCAAGGCTTCTAGCTGAGCAACATGGGCGCCGTCGTCAGACTCCCTAGTTGAAAGAGCTTCGGCGTGGCTAGTCTTGAGTTGAACAATCAGATTCTCAGACTCTAATTTCTGAGCCTCGAGTGCTTGAGCATGGGCTGCCTTCAGCGCATCCAGCTCCTTAGCTAGAATCTCCGCGCTCTCAGACTTGGATAGCTCAATCTGCTTTGCGTGGCTAGCTTTCAGCGACTCAATCTCAGCTATAAAGGCGGCCTTGTCGGTGGAAGCGCCGCTCTTGGCATTCTCTAGATCCATTGCGTGGCTAGCTTGTAAAGCATCAAGAGCTTTCTGATGCTCTTCCTCCTTCGCCTTGAGTGTCTCCACGGCAGCTTCATATTCAGCCTTGGCTGCTTTCAATGCTTCGGCATGGCTCTCGGACGATGAAGAGTGTTCACCTGTCAGCTGCTCGAACTTGGACAAGAGTTCTTGGTGTTCCTCCTCCAAGACTTGGAATTTGCGCTTGAAGAAAGCATCCCCTTTGAGGCTCTCGATCTCATTCTCATAATCCTGAGAGATCTGTTTGAGTTGGTTCTCGTGTGTGTCCAAAGAGGTCTTGTGTTCTTGTTCAAGCTTCTCATATTTCTCTTTGATTTCGTTTACCTGGTCGCTAAGACCTGAATGAGAAGACAGCTCCTCCTTGGCGTGGTTGAGTTGCTCCTGAACGGTGGTGAATTCCGACTTGATAGTGGTCAATTCCTGCTTGGTGGCTTCGAGGAGTTCCAGCGACTCTGCGAGCTTCGTCTTCAACTCCTCCACCTCTGCCTGGGCGGCGGCGAGCAGACCTTTGTCCTCCTCGGCGCTGATCTTGAGTCCTGCAAGTTCAGCCTCAAGAGCAGAGATCCTGGAGGCATTCACTGCGCCTTCATTTTCGGTAGACGAAGTCAACTCATTAATCTTGCTCTGCAGCGTCTCGTTCGTGCTCTTCAGCTCCTCGAGTGCCTTTTCGTGCTCGCCAGAGGATGCCTTGCCCTGTTCGATTTCAGCTGCGTGGGCAGCCTTCAAGGCTTCAATTGCCGCCTGGTGTTGCTCGTCCAGGGCCTTCTGGAGTTCCGCCAATTTAGCGGCGTGCTCTTCGGCAGCCTTGGCCAAGGCTTCTTCGCTGTCCTTAGCTCCGGAATCTCTATCAAGCTGGAGAGATTCGAGCTTGCTTTGCAAGTCGGTGATTTCGTGGCTCTTGGCGTCTTCAGAGCTGGTCAGCTTACCAAGTTCAGCCTTATGGCTTTCTAATTGCTCCTCGGCAGCCTTGAGTTTTTGGAGAGCCTCTGCGACCTCGGAACCTAGAGTTTCTTTCTCAGTGGCATGAGTGGCCTTCAAAGCTTCTACAAGTTCCTCGTGGCTCTTGCGCACTGACTCTTCGGTATCCTTGAGGCCGTCGGCTTCGGATTTGATCTTCTCTTCCAACTCGGTGATCTTGCCCTGCGAGGATGCGACTTGTTCCTTCAATGATTCGACTTCAGACTCCTTTTCGGCGAGCTTCACCTTTAAGTCTTCTACTTCTTTCAAGGAAGGAGCTGAGGAAGTAGATGGGCGCGCCGCATGTCTTGCCGCAGCGGACGTCGCTGGCGAGCTTCCAACGGTCGACAAGCGCTTTCTGGCCTCAGACGAGACACTGCCAGCAGCGGGCCGCGCGCCTGGAGTAGTACGAGCACTGGAGGCGCCTGTGGTGGATGTTGGTCTGGTTGCGGTAGACGTTCTCGGCGAAATAGTACTCGGTGGCACCGAAGGTTTTCTAGCCGCAGCAGTAGTCGTTGGGGTTGTTCTTGGTTTGGAAGGAGACGTAGTCACGTTGCTAGCTACGCTCGAAGCTCGTCTGGCGGCTGAGGTCATGCTCGACTTCTTCCGCTCATCCTCGGAGACCGATGGCTGTGGCCTGTGGCCAAGGGCAGAGGTGGTGCCAGCCGGCTTCTTGACAGTGCTACCAACGGGAGGGCGCGTTGGTGGTTTGTTCAGACCGCTGCTAGCACGCGCGGTGGTAGCTGTGGTCTTCGGGGCGGTGGCCGGAGTAGTCGCACCAGGACGACGGGTCGCAGATGTCGTGGCACCCGGTCGCTTGGTAGCTGCAGGACCTTCAGGCTTGGATCCGTTGGTCGTAGATTTCACCGACGACTCGGGAGACTTGGGAGCATCAGTCGTACCGGTGGCCGTAGTATCCTCGGACATGATGGATTCGCCCTCGATCTGGGCATGCTCAGATCCCTCAGCATCAGACATGATCGCGGTCTACAGATCTTGGTATGGTGGAACTGATATTAAGTCGCCCAATGGACAGTTGTCGGGAGAGGAGAAAGCTCGATGACGCTAGAAGGTGAGATTTACGTCAGCTCAAGTACCTCCAGCAAGCAGCTTATGGCGAGATGTAGTGTAAAATGATAGCCGGCAGTTGATAATAGGAGATACGGAGGAGGGGAGGGGGGGGGGGGGGGGGGAGAAAGGGGCAGGACAGCAGGAGAGGATCCAGTCGCATTAAACACACATAATAGCACCAAGTCCTATATTCCAGCTGCGACACGTCATAAAGGGGTGTGGCGATGTGATGGGGGGACAGCCCAAGTTTGGAATTGACTGACTGACCTGTCAAATTGTCTCTCTCCAACTTCTCCTTTTTTCCTTTTTCTTTCCCGCGCCTGATATTCGATCTGCTAAGCGCTGCCTCGCCAGGAAGTAGATACAAGAAAGAATCGCACGCTGTGGAATGGTCGCGAGGCTTATGGTGCGAATTAAAGTAAACACGGTAATTCAGCAAGGGCACGTGCAGTCGTATGTTTGTGAGGCGAGTGAACCTCTTGTTTCCAGGCCCTTCGAGGTAGACTTGTTAAAGGGGGATGGATGAGAGGGATAAAAAGAAAAGGGAAGAAGAGAGAGAGTTGTTTTTAATGAGACCGACAAGCTTGGGGTGGGAGATTGAAGAGAGAGGCACCACAAAAAAGACGCTAGGAGCAGGTTGCGCTAAACCTCACTGGGGAATTTCTTGTTGGAGGGGTCCATCAGCTATCAACAGGGGGTTTCCAAGTTTACAGGGGTAATCAGCACCCCGGGTCGACGATTCTACTAACTATGTAGGTAGTACCTAGTGTATGTACAGGTGATACAAGTGATACTAGTACTGTTGATGCGTACATAGCAAACTGGTAGGTACTTGCCTACCTTAGGTAATTTTACCTTTACCTCCCGATCGAGTTAGTTTTTGAGTGGTTGCAGCGAGACCGAAGCAACCCCAATAGTGTGAGTGAGACTGGACGATCTAGCTGTCTGCCTAGGTACCTAAGTTCTTAGGTTAGGTAGTGTAAAGGTGATTGACATCTGATACACACGACACGCGTTATATAGATCATGTTTCCAAATCTGTGAAGATTTCAAGTCTTCTTTATGCCATAAATGACAGCAGCTACTCTCTGACCATCCCGGCTTGACTATATGTAACAGCACTGACGTGACGTAGCAACAGATTAGATAAGGTTGCCCAAGAAAAAGAGAGAAGAATAACAACCCGCTCTGCATTGTCAGTAAATAGACTACCTAGTTGGGCCCGGACGTGATGAACCGCTACCCAGTCCCAGTGGTCAACCCTTCGTCACTGGTGGATCAATCAATCTGGCGGGTTTTGGTTTTGGTTCTGGGAGCACAAGGTTCCAATATCTTCTGGTTTCCTCAGAGCGCAAAAGAGCGGGACGGGGTTGGCTCAGAGAGATAAATAAAACATAAACAATAACAACGGTAACATAGTGACGATAAAAGTAGGTAAGTAAACATTGATATCAGTGTGAGTATTACTACTAAATGATATATTAAATATATTAATAAGTTATAAATCAGATCCCAAGTCAACACCAGGTACCTATTCATATAGGTCCATAGTTGATAAGATGAATATTAATAGCTTGAGTTATGTATTAGTATATTGATGTAGATGCATCAATTCCGTTCAACCCCCAGATGCAAACACAGCAGACAAAGGAAGTGCCACGCGCATGCCGTCCCATTTCTTCCAAACGACCCAATCTGTTTCTTCCAAGTTTCTAGAAGATAAGCTCAGGGCGACACGGGAGCTAAAAACATGTTTAATCGAGAGCCTATAGAAGCTCTCCAATGCGTCTCTCAGCGTCCCCAGCAAAAGATGAGGTAAAAAGAAAGCGTGTCCACCAATGGGGGTTAGATAGAGGGGTGGATTAAGATGTTACGGAGACGTGGTTCCCACGAGGCTTCAAATCAAAATGCCTGTGGTTCTCGGCGATTTATTTTCTTTTTCTTTTTCCTTTCGTTTTAAGAAATCTTGGAACGCCCCCGCCTATAGGCCGGCCTACCTACATGAATCAGCCAAATCAATCAATGTCGAACTTGCTCCAGTCCAATGACCACAAGCCATTCACGTATGGGGGGGAGCGGTCGACCTGCAGGCCGGACGCACCAGCGTCGCAAGGCACGCGGAAGAGGGGGCAGGCGCACTAATAGTCCACTAATAAGGTTAAGCAGGTTTGGAAACTACCTAGTTGGCATCAAATATTGATCTATGTAGGTACTAAGCTATAGTGGGACTTATAGGTTCGTCTGTACCTGTCGATATCGCGATATACCTCCAAACCCTCGAGTTGGGAGCATTGATGATGATGAATTGCCAGCTGAAAGTCTGTGAATTAACTAAATCAACCTCCAGTTTCCACCCTGAACAGTGTAGACAACAGCATCTTCCAGACTGTTATTTAATATCTATAAACTACTAGAATCTAAACGTAATTCAATTTTCTTAAATGTAGCACCTATTAGTTAGTTCTATACTGTCTCTAGAAACTATGGGTGCTACTAGCTACTAAGTGGACCACATTCGCTAAATACTAACTAGCCCTTCGAGAAGCAAAAGGAAAAAAAGAAAAGGAGAAACAGATGTCCCCTCATTAGAAGTACCTAGGTTAATTGCAAGTCCCGGGGGCCAGCCATCAGCATCTCAACCCCCGCGCTAAGAGAGAAAAGGGTCTAGGCCAGAGTCAAGCTGCTGCTCGTCGCCCACTGAAGTCGCAAGTTATCTCCCCCCCAAAAAGCGAACCTATGGCCAAAACGCAAATCTTGACTTGGGAGGGGGGGGGATCATGCAAGCTGTCTGGATGACTTGCAACAAACATAATCAACCTTTTACGCATGTATGTATGTACGATGGATGTGCGTGCTAGCCAGGGGTGATGTGGCACCTCGTCGTTGGGCAGCTCTGGTTATATCAGATCGGATAATAATCATGGAGACCTCGATCGCATGTCTCCTGATCGAGCTAGTTAGTTAGCAAACGCTCGAAGGATCGCGGTTTTAGATAGATCTACATCTGTACATAGTATCGTGGAAGGCTGGTTGGTCAGTCAGTCGGTCAATAACAAGTCGGGATGTTCATCGTCATTAATACCCAGATAGGTAGGCTACTGGATATAATAAGAATAAAATCTCAACAAATACAATCAAAACATCATACATAATGTGACGGGATTTATAAATCATCGCAATTAAACTATGAAACTTTCTAGCAAAGTGAGAATGAAAAGTTATAATACAACGTATGCGGGTATCTTGCGCAAGACCTAACTAAGCAGTATTAAGAAATTTCGCAATCCCCCCTCCTTTTTTTTTTCATCGCCCGTGAGCCATCCTGTAACTCTGCATGATCTTACTAACCTCGTCTCTTCTACTCTCTGCCGTATCATCGGGTTTGGCCGCTTTAAGCATTACCCCCAGCAACTCCTCTGCCATATCCTCCATTTCTTCAACCGTCTTGCCGACTTCTAGACGAAGCGACTCCAAGTCTGGGATTACAGGGTACGATTCTTGGATCTTCTCGAAAAGGAAGACCCGCTCTTCAAACGACCATTTTGATCGTTTATAAGAGGCAGTTGGGGATTTTGGCAACGTTCGTGTGGCGGAGGAGGATGCAGATGATGATGATGTTGCTCTAAGAGGGTAATGAACGCCACGAATGCTCATCAAGGACCTCAGCTTTTGATCCCTAATAGATGCCAACTTCGCCTCTTCTTCTAGCTTCCTCTGTGCTTGGATTTCCCTCTGTCTCTTCAACCATCGCTTCCGTTCTTCCATCTCACGGTGGGCACGCTTCTCTTCCTCTTCAAGCATACCGGGCGCGTCCTGCACAACTCTAGAGAGCTCCTCTAAAAGTTGGTGAAGCTCTTCCCTCTTTTTTACCCTCTTTTCCCACGCTTCCAGTTTGGTTTTGGCTCCCGGTTTCTCTTCTAGTGGGGAGCGTCCCAGCTCTTGAAGCAAAGAGGGGTATAAAAGCATCACCCAACATACCTCTCTTTGGAGGAGCTCTACAGTGGAGCGGGTGAATGATGATGTCCGAGTCCAGACCCTGCCCCCAAGTCTCCAAACAGATGCAAGAACATGTAGCAACATTGGAATAATGGTTTGCACAAGATCCTGTGCCATCTCCTTGCGACGCTTGTTGGAGGTATTCAAAGGCGACGTGTTTTGCTCCAGGCTTGCAAGTCGTTCCCATCTAATATAATCTACCACAGCTCTGATCTTCGAGAAATAATAACTTAGTAGACCACTATGCTCTCGTAGAAATCTGTTCTGCTCGGCGAGCTCAGGAGCAACTGGCGCCGCATGGTACAATCTCTCAAGCTTGACTAGAAGGGAAACTATCTTTCGTCCAGGTAAAGTTGACACATAGTCGCAGTTGAAAGGTCGCCATTGCCAATCGATCTTTTTTGCAGCCCAGGCGGAGTGTCCTAAAAGTTTGCATACTTTTTTGAGAGGTTCGTAATCAAGAGGTATGGCAACCAAGTCGTCGTCAGACGGACCTTCGAAGTCCTTAACATTCCTGTCCTCGACATGAAGACTTCTAAAGTGTATGACATCCTGTTCAAAACTCTCTTCAACCGATAGATCGACATCCATATTGACTTCGCCATTGTCTTCGAGGCCCTCAATCACCTCCTCACAAGGTTCGTAATCTTCGTCTCCTTCGTCGTTTTGATTGCCTTCATCTTCGGCAGAGAGGGATTCTCCATCTTCTTTAAGAGCTTGCTGTGACTGGGAGGCGGTAGCCTGTAACCGCTTTGACCTTCGGAGGGGGATCTGTGACATCGTCACCTGATCTATCGCAGGTGGCTGTTGAGGGGATTGAGTATCGCGGTGTCCCACGTGTGCCTGTGTGCCGATACCATGTTCCTCCCCACGCGCTTCCGAGGCAATGTTGTTCACTTCCGAGCCACCCAAGAAAAGAGGGTACTCAAGTTTGGGGACAGACGCGGAATCATCTTCGACTTTGCATTGGGCGTCGTTGTTGGAAAATTCGGGTTCTCTTCTATTTGCGCTTTGGTCAAGACCAGCAGACACCTCGCCACCTTCATCAATTGCATCGGCTCGCGTTTCCATGATATCGCTGACTTGTTGCCCTTCTCGGCTCGTTTCACTCGATGGTTGGTAGTTTGAAGACCGTGATTGAGGGCGTTTGGGCTGTTCGGGCGCGGCGCGGAACGTTGGACGTGACGCAGAATTCAAAGCATTGAGTACAATAGCAGGCACATCATCGTCTGTGCCCGAGCCGGCACTCTCGTTACGCGATGGCGCATCGATCACCATGTGCGCAATGCGCGAAGAAATAGGGGTCAATGGCATACGACCACGTCGGTTGTCAGCCCAGTGCTCCAGCTTTTGTTTCTTCGATAGACCAGGATAGAGTGCCAATTCGCGTCGAGTGTCGGGAAACCCTGAGCGTCGGTTATAGGCGAGGGCATTGTAGGATCTCTTCAAATTCGACCGGGCGCTGTCCGAGGGCGCAGATTGTGTCGCGATAGGTTTTGAAGGTGAGATGGAGGGGATTCGTGAAGGGATGCCATCGTCATCTTCATCAGAGCTTTCAGAGCAGGAAGCATTACCATTGCTGTAGCCTCGACTCGACAACTTCCGAACTTGGACTGGTGATCCATCCTGAGTGGCCATGGTCGCCAATTCCGGTCTATCAAGTATGTAACCTAGGTTAGGAAGATTCAGAAGGAGGCAGGTGAGTTAGAGATGGCCGATAGGAAAGAAGACCATGGACGTTGACAATTGAAGAAATGAAAAAAAGTATAAAAAAAACCGAGGCTGGCTCTTCAATAATTTATGGTAAGCAGCATTTGAGGCTAGCCATTGACGTGCGCACAGTCAGACCCGTCGTGATTATTTTTGGTTGTCTCTCGGCAGGAGAAGGAGTCTGCAGGATGAACTAAGAAATCAGTAGATAGTAGGTTGATGTCAAGGTGCTAGGTACCCTATGTAGGTAGTCTAGTAGGTACCTTAGTATGTATACATGTATTTTAGATGTACCGGAAGCTCGAAAAAAAGTGAACCTGGTGGTGCATATGTCCTAGTGGACATTACCTTGTACCATGTACACTAGGTAGGTACTACATATGTACATAACCTAACTAGTATGTACCGTACTTGTACCCCTGGTTATGTCATTGATAGAATCATATGTAGTGGGGTGTGGGGTTCAGTTGCAAGACGCATCTGCCCAAGTACCTACATAAAACTACCTACTAAGGCAGCTAGGTTAACCCAAGCAAGATAAGTGCTCAAGTCTCCGATGAGCACTGCGTCTGGTGTCTTCTTTACAGGTACAACATCAACATCACCACCAACAACAATAATGTTCGGTACATAAACACTTTACTTTTCATCTATTGAATATTCACAAACTTGAACATTACCCTCCCTTACCCAACCCTACCCTGCCCTGCCCTGTAGAAAGCTAATGCTAGTAAATGCTACGCTACGAGGTGCCCAAAATGGCAGCACTACAACACCCAGAAAAGCAGCAGCAGCAGCAGGCCGAAAGCGCTTTTCCCATTCTAGAGACCCTAGATCCTCTAAGTACGCATACCTTCATCAAGCCAACCAAGCAAATCAATGATGGACCCGATGTCTCGAGGTTTCTCACTTCCAAGGCCTACCGAGATATCGGTATTTTTGTCATGCAGCTCAACCGTGCCATGTGCCCTCGAAAGATTACGGGCGGAGATGGCAAGGAAAAGACACAGACCTTTCTCATCGGCTCCGAATACGAGACCCGACCTGCCGAGTCGGTACGGAAGCTCCAGCAGATGCTGTCCAAAATCGAGTCGTACATTGATGAGGCGCCACCAGATCCGGGCCCGAGACGCTTCGGGAACGTAAGCTTTCGCAAGTGGTACCAGCTTTTAGAGGAAAGAGTCCCAGCTCTCCTGAAGGAGTACTTGCCCGAGTCGGTCTTGAACTTTGGCAATGATAGCAGTGACGGAGCCGTATCAGCTTCGGATGAGCTGACTGCTTACTTGCTAGGGGGCTTTGGAAGTGCGCAGAGACTCGACTATGGAACCGGCCACGAATTGAGCTTTTTGGCTTTTCTTGGCTGTCTTTGGAAACTGGGCGCCTTCAAGGACGGAAATCAAAACGGTGACATAGAGCGGAACATTGTCCTCGGTATCTTCGAGCCATATCTCCGGGTAGTGCGACGCCTGATTCTGACCTATACACTCGAACCTGCTGGGTCTCATGGCGTCTGGGGCCTAGACGACCATTCGTTCCTCCCCTATATCTACGGCTCGGCTCAACTCAGTCGCGCCATCAATGATACAGAGCCAATGCCCATCGAGGGATCGCTGTTTCGCGCCACCAAGCCTGCACAGATTGTGAGGCCAGAATACGTTGATCAGGAGAGACCGAGGAACATGTACTTCTCTGCTATTGGCTTCATCAATGACGTCAAGAAGGGTCCTTTCTGGGAGCACAGTCCTATATTGTTTGATATATCCGGCATAAAAGACGGCTGGGGCAAAATTAACAAGGTATTGTGAAGGATCTAACTTCTCTGGGAGTGAGCTAATGATCAGCCAGGGTATGATCAAGATGTACAACGCCGAGGTTCTTTCTAAGTTCCCTGTTGTGCAGCACTTCCCCTTCGGCTCACTCTTCTCCTGGGAGCAAGACCCTAAGGCCGGCACTCCTCAGCAATCAGTACACATGGTAAACCAGCCTATTGCAGCGGCATCTATGGCGCCGCCTTCTCTTCCGTCAGGAGGGACTGCCGCCCCCTGGGCTCAGTCAACAAACATGCCTCATCCAGGTGCCGCCGGAATTCCAAGCTCACGAGCACCGTGGGGTCCTGGCTACCCCATTCCTAGAGCAGCCCAACCTCAGGCTAGTACGAACTCGCCAGTAGGCACAAAGGCGCCTTGGGCAACGTCAAGTGACAGACCGAGCGGATGAGCTAGTCTTCTCTATAGATACCCACCCATAAGTAAATAGAGTATCCCAATACTAGCAGGACATCCTCTCAGGAATGGAGGCCTACCCCCAACCTAGGCTGTATGGCGATCCCGTGATAAATCATATAATCCCCTGTTATATGCAAGTCTAAAATCGAGACATTGCTGTTTCTTGACGTTCATCGAAAAAGTATGGCATAACTAAGTACTCCGAAGAATACGTTATCGTTCGCCCATGATATAGTAAGAGCTTATATTATTATACGAGACCGCCGTCCATAGGATGCTAGTTTTCTCCCTGTTCCTAAAGCCGTACGGAGTACATGCTCAGTCCTTTTCCTGCTATAACCTACGAAACAGGGTTTCTCGTGTTTTTCTGCGCCCTCGGAGCCAAACACAGCATACTAGGTCGCTCCAAGCTTGACATTATAGGGCTGAAAACGACTTTTTGCTTTTCCCTTCAAAGTTGTAGATCTTAAGACAGCGATCTAAGGTTAAGGCCTAACCTACTTCCCGGTGCGCCAACCTAACGACGGGACGGGGGCAACCTAGTCTAAAGGCAAGGGATTGCCGAATCATGCACGAAACGCTCGGGCCATGTCACTACACATATGTACAACCATAGCCCTTAGACGGAATTAATTAATATAGTAGTTGAGGTATGTAGGTAGGTAGGTAATAGAGTATTGAGACGTCCATAGTAGGTAAGAGGACAGGATATTTTTTGGCAGCGAAGGACTGATAAGAACTTCAAATTAGGTTAGGAATTGGTTTTTTTTTTCTTTTGACTTAAAAAAAAAACAAACACCAATTCCTTGAGACGGGTATCTTCTCAAACTACAAACTCTATGGGAATATCCATCGCGCCATTACCGAAAAAAAAGAAGGTTCTTCTTGCGAGTGAGCGGACGACAAGAGACTTGTCAAAGTTAATAAAAAATAATAAATAAAAAATTCACGAGTAAAAAATCGTTTTGTTTTCCCCAAGAGAGCACTCTCTTTTTTGTTGTTTCACCTGGTTTGGTTTTTCTTTTAAGCAATCCACGGAGTTCTTGTCGTACGGTTTCTCAAAACTGCCATCTCGTCCCGTCGTCCCCCGAAGAAAAATTGAAGGCCGATCGATCTCGAAAAAAGCAAAAGCTGAAGGCTGGTTTTGTGTCTGTCGCGCCGGGCCGGGCTGGACTTATGCGGCGGCGGTAGGAGCTTCCTCCTTCTTGGCCTCTTCCGCAGGCTTAGTCTCGGCGGCGGCAGCTTCGGCCGGGGCTTCAGCCTTGGGGGCCTCAGCTGGAGCTAGAAACCACGAGGGAACGTTAGTGGAATACGTAAGGCGAAACAATGTCTCGAGCGAGGCCGCAGCGGTGTTAAGAGAAAATATCCACAATTTTCAGGGGGAACCGCCATTGGACGTGTTGAGACGGAAAAAAAAAAAGAGGGGGGGACCGGAATCGACGTACCAGTGGGATCCTCGAGCTTAGGGGCCTCAGCAGACACACCCTCAGTAGCGGCAGGGGCGGCATCTGTATTTATTTTTTTTGGAGATTAGCATTTCGGTCGATTCACGAATCTTGATTGGGCCCGGGCTAGACTTCGAAATCAACGGCGTGGCTTACCGGCCGGAGTTGTGGCGTCAGGAGCGGCTCCCTCAGGCTGTGCGTCGGCAGGCTGCTCGCCCTTCTTGCCCTTCTTGTCTTTCTTTTCCTTCTTCTCTTTCTTCTCCTTCTTTTCCTTGTTGTCCTTGTTCTTCTTGCCGAAGATGGCCTTCAGCTTGGCCTTGAGGTTGTCGAGCGCGGTCAGAGCTGTCGTGAAGTTAGCGCGTCGGTCCATCAGTCAGCCAGTCACATAGTATTGGGATCTTTGCGAAAAGAAAAATAAATAAATAAAAATGAAAATTAGGGCGAGGTGGAAATATAGCTAGAGCTAGCTTGCTTGCTTGCAACAAGACATGATTTTTCCTTCCATATTGCCGTATCTACCCAATCGATAATCGTGCGGAGGACAAGACGAAAGGAAGATGCAGCTAGTTGTAAGACCAATAGCATAGGGGGCATACGTACGGACAGGCATGGTTGCGGTATTGAGATGGGCAGCTTGGGGAAAAGCTTCGTGGATGGCAGAGAAAATGCTAGAGGGAGTGGAAGAAAAAGATGCTCAAGAAGAGGAGAAGAAGAAGAAGGGAAAGCGACGGCAAAAACGAGTGTTTTGTCAAGAGTTTTGTCAAGAGGGGAGCTTGGTGTTGTTCAGTGCTGGAGGGAGATGAAAATTGGGGAAATGATATCTCCAGGAAAGTGGATACACCAGCACATTAGCGCCCGTCCGCTGCAAGGCGCTTGGGCCCATTAACCAGGGTCCAATTTCCAATTTATTTTGAGAAATATTGGCCCTTCTTTTCTTTCTCGGGCCATGCTTTCCTGGCCTAGTCCCCTATCGACTTACTGTTTCTTCCTCTCTTTCTCTCTTTCTTTTCCAACCTAACCTAACCTAGGTAGTGTAATGGAACACTACACTAGGTTACCTATGTCTGCCCGGTGGTACGGTACTCCGTACCCAGAAAAGGGGTCTTCCATCCACCTTGGATAGGGCTTGGCATCCATTCATTCATCAACTTACATAAGAAGATAGTACCTAAGTAGGACAGCAACAACAACAATAATCACAACAATAACAGCAACAACATGGCTGCATACATGGCGTATTATTTGAAGGTAAAGCGAATGTAGTGTACCTACGATGCACAATGATATATATATATAGGTAGAGCAATTAGGCAAGTAAGTAAGTAAGCAGGTAGATATCATTTCTACCTATCGGTCGTGCTTTTTCCATTGCCCACGGCAGCTAATGCACCTATGATGGCTCGCTCATCCTGATGCATGGATTGTAACAACAGCCCTTACTTAGCGCCTATTCGCCAGTCAGCGCAGCACTAGAGAACTAAAAGAGGTCATGGGCTGCATATGACCTGCGCGGTCTCTAATAAATGACTGAGCCTAGCGACCCTTGGAGACATGTGAAGGCCGATCCAACGCATGCGGTGTAATGCGAGATAAGCCGGTTTGAGAATTCCAGTGTTATGTCCCGTCAAACCTCAACGGCCTACGGTCAAACGCCTTACCATTAGCTAATATAGCATTCTCTTACACTTCCAAGAAAGCAGGTTCCGGTACTTACAAGTTTTCTAAAACCATGGTGGTAAGAGAGTCAGCCAGTCGTACACACAGAATAAGACCAGTCTACTACCTAACATTCGGTGCGGTGGCCGAACAAGTTCTGACATACTACCTTACCTAGGGAGGTATGTATGTAATAAGCACGACACAAACGACGTACCCCGGGATTGGCTTAAGTTAGTAGGTTTAGGTACTATGACTGTAGTGTACATACTAGTACAGTAGTTATCTTAAATCTAGCATATAAAGCGGGCTCGCTAATTATATGTTATATTTTTTATATATGCTATATTTAACATTTACGTAATAAAACTTATATATTATTTATTAAGTACTTTTTATATAAATTATATATATAATTATTATTATAAAATATAAACTTTTTTTTTAAAATAATAATTAATAAAATTATTATTATTTGTCACGGGTCTGGCCCAGGGTCGACGACGGTATGGCTGTGCTATACCAGTTAGCAGGTGAAGGTGAGGGATTATTACCGACCCCGCACAGTTAGGTGCGGAGGTAAGGGGTTATTACCGATTCTGCACGGTTACGTGAGAAGTTTGCATGTATATAGGCTGGTTAGCGCCCTCAAGTGTTTTTATTAGTTTTTTTTTTTTTTTTTTATAGTTAATTTAAACTTTTTTTTAATTTATATAATTTACGCACTTTTAACTTTATAACATATTAACTACTTTTTATTTAATTTTTTAACTTTTATATATGCTGTTATAAAGTATTTTTTATATTTATTATAGCAGATTTTAAATAAATATTTTTTTTAACTTTTTTTAATAGTTTAACGGTAAATTATAAGTTAATAAAAACTTAAGTTAATAATAATAATAAATTTTATTTTATTATATTTATAAGTTTTTTATATTATTTTATATTAAAACGCAGGTTGTGTATATAATAATAAAGCTTTTTATATTGCTTGCATTTTATATAAGCAAAGGTTTATTAAAATTTAAAGATATTTTAGTTAATATTTTAGTTAATTAAAAAAAAAGCTGCACGAAAAAAAGCGGTTTATTGCATAAAGGTTAAAATTATTATTAACTTAATTGCATAAAAGTTAAAACTATTACCGATTTCGCTGCATAAAAGTTGGGACTATTAACGACTCTGCTTTTAAAGTTGCTAACCTTACACGTTAACTTATTTAATATACGCGCATTTTTTTAATTTATTAGCAGGTTTTAAAAGTTATATGCGTGATATATATTTTTATTACGCAATGCTTTTTATAAAATAGCGAGTTAAATTTAATATAGTTGTTAATTAAAATATAATAATCTTGCTTTAAAATGAACATAAGCTTAATTAAAAACTAAGCTTGCGTAAATAAGTATTAAAAAGTATAGTAGTTAATAAAAAAATTTAATAAGCAGATATAAACTATATAAAGTATAAAACGGCTTTTAACGCTTATAAACAGCTATTATTAGCGCTTATAATAATAAAGTTTTTTATAAAATAATAAAAGCTTAAAATAAAATATTATTAAAAAAAGTGCGTATAAATGCTATATTAAGTTATATAAAAAAAATATTAATTATAAATAAAAAATATTATTATAAGTTTAACTTAAAGTTAACGACAATATAGCTATATTATACTAGTTAGCAGGTAAAAATAAGGGATTATTACCGACCCCGCACAGTTAAATGCGGAAGTAAGGAGTTATTACCAACTTTACACGGTTATGTGAAAAGTCTGCATGTATATAAGCTGGTTAGCGCCTTTAGGTGCTTTTATTAGTTTTTTTCTCTTTTCTCTTTTTATAATTAATTTAAACTCCTTTCCGGTTTACGTGGTCCGCGCACCCCTAACCCCGTGACATTATTTAAGTTAAAATATAAAAGTAAATTTTTTTTAATTTATTAATAAATTATATTTTTAATATAGCATATTTTTAAAAAATTACATACTATATGCAAATATGCTATATTTAAGTTATTTTTATATAAAATATATATAAGCAGTTAAAAATATACTATAACTTTTAAATATGCTGTATAAAGCATATGCTGGATCTAGGATAACTACTGTAGTCCTACTAACTTACTCCCAGGTCCTGACTGGTGGGTTTTTGTTTTTGCCCCATTGTGTTGTTGCCGAGTCGAGTTACTACATAGTAGTATGTACATAGTCAATATTTCCGCATCGTGCATTTGATGGTCTGCTGGTGACTAATAAGGTTCAATGTAGATGTAGATATATTGACACATACTTGGCCTACCAGACCGACATACACATACCTACATATGTAGTTTACCTACATGATCAGTCTATGCGCGGCATTTGAACCTGCATGCACTACAATTTCTTCTTCTCTTTCGCGCGCGCAAGTCATAACTAGGTAATGGCGGTTACATATTTAGGTTACTATGTTACCTCAAGTATATAGTGTAGCGACTTAGGTAACCGAAATTCGGCTCAACTTAGTACCCAAGTCGTCTTCATTAACAGGTAATTGGCATGGCACGATACCTCTTTCTTCACACTATATTGATATTAATAGCGACAATTGGCTATTTTTAAAAGTCGCTAAACTCTACTCTAGTTTACCTCAATTACATCAATCCAAAGAACTGATTTATTTGTTTGAATTCCATTACCTACCTACCTATTATCCGAACCGAGATCGGGCTATGAAGAGTCATCAGTCATGAATCTGAACATTGGGATGAGACTAGTTCCGGGTGACAGGCGTCCGAAAGCCACGATGCATGAGAAAGAGTAAAGAAGAAACTTTTTTTTCTCTTCCAATGTTTTCTCTTAACATGATTAGGTCAGACAGTTTTAGTCTACACATAATACATATAAATTCAAGATCTCTAAAGTACAAATTTCATCAATTGCTCTGTGCTGCTCACTACCACTAACCTTAGAAGCAAAGCAGGGAAAACACCAAATTACACAAAACTCGTTCCATTGAAAGTTGGGTACCGAAAAGCAAGCGTTCCAGAACCTCTTACATGGTCTACACTTGAAAGATCAATCCCGCATCAACATTATTTGATGATATCATTGGGGGTCTCCTCTCTCAATCCCACCAATTGTCATTACCGGAATTACCGTCCATCCTAGTATCAAGAGCGCTTTTCCATTAACCCATTGACCCTCGACTAGCAATCACTATTAGCCCCCGGAGTGCCTTGGTTGATTAATTAGGTACTATCCACTCTCATCGTCGGCTCATCAAGATGGCCCCAATCATCCACCTCGTACGCCACGCTCAGGGGTATCACAATCTCTCTGTGGAAAACCAGCAGCTTCGAGATCCCGACTTAACTCCTGAGGGTGAGAAGCAATGCGACGGGCTCTGCAGCCGCTTTCCCTCACACGACCGGATCACACACCTGGTCGCCTCCCCTTTGCGCCGCACCTTGTTCACCTGCCTGCGTTCGTTTGCTCCCGCCGTCCAGGCTGGCAAGACGATCATTGCGCTTCCTGACGCACAGGAGATCTCTACGTTGCCCTGCGACATCGGCACGGATCCAGCCAAGCTGCAGGCGGAGTTCGGCGACCGTGTGGATTTCCACCTCGTCCAGGACGGATGGAACGACAAGACGGTAACCAGCAAGTACTACCCGAGCCCGGACAACCTCGAGGCCAGAGCGCGGAGCGCCAGAGTGTGGTTGCGAGAATTAGTCCAGCAGGCCGGCGACGAAGCTCAGGTGGTTATGGTCACCCACGGAGGCATACTACACTTCTTAACCGAGGACTGGGACGGCGTTCAGCTGGAACGTGGTGCGTGATTTTCCCCCGTTCTTACCTATTTTCCCCCGCCATCGTGTAACTACCCAACGAGATCAACACTATCAACCTAGGCATGAGTGTCTTTCAGGTAACAAAGCTAACTAGACCATTCTTACCAGGCACCGGATGGGCCAACGTCGAGCTCCGGTCATATGAGTTTGAAGACAAGACGGGCCAAGACCCCAACGCAACGCTGAGAGAGACGCAATCAAGCCGCCGGGAGAGACAAGGGCGTGAGATCCCCCTCACGCAGAGTGAGCAGGTAGAGATAGGCGAGGCCTTCAAGGCGGCGATACTTAGAGAAGAAGCCACAAGGCTCACTCAGAATGCCGCACCAAACTGAGCGAGGAAGTTATAGGAGCAGAATGACTGTCCTGGTCTACATCATTCCATTTCATGAGATCGTTCACTTTATTAGAGGTTGGTAAGCGAGAGGACTATATCTTAAATCCAACACGGGTAAAAGGGAGATATGTATAAGAAAACCGCACCATTAGAGATCATAGGGTGAGAGATAAGGCATTAGATATCTGGAGCAGCAAGCTCAAAATAGAGCAGGTCTAGAAGAAAAGAGCAACATGGTAATACTGGTGAGATTGCCTTAGATATAAAACCATTACAGGCCTTCCTATTATTCAAAATCTCCATCTCCATGGTGTACTGTTCAAATATATATTACATCTTCCATTGGGGGTTTAAAATAATCGCCCGATACCTTTCTGTATGTAGTATTCTTTTACACGTGTTTCTACATTCGTATTGAGCTTAGAAGTTGAGGGGCTGGCTAATCAGGCAATATGATGAGAACTCATCCAAGCAAACCTTCCCATATCGTCCAGAGAAACAACCTGCTTGATCGGTCTTCCTACTCCTAAGAGACAAGTGCTCATCAATATCTTGCTGGATATTGATACATATATCGATTTTCCAAAAGTTAACGAAACTGCTTCGCCTCCCCATCAAAAGTTTTACGTATAAGATTGATATATGACAGTCATAACTCACACCTTGAGGCTACACGCCTTGCCCTAGCTTTTGTGATATTTTAGTGATGGGCATTTTCCTGAATATTTAACACATGATAGAGGAAATGATGTAGAGAATGGTTGGGATATACCTACCGCCACAACTGTTTACACTCACATATGCTTAACATCGTCGTACTCGGTCGTACTCATTATTATTATTATCTTATTGACCACCCCACCACCAACATTGATGCACAAACAGACGACAAGATTCCATGGCATAACCATGCCAGAATCGTTATAAAAAGAAAACGACAATCAGATCTCTGTGCATGCATGTATTATTGGCTAACACTTGAAGAGAGACTCGGTGCGGAAAAAAAAAAACTGCAGTGACCCGAAATATCTAACATCTTGCTCGTTTTCCAGATCATCGGCCACTACACATCCCAGCATCATTACCCCTGGTTGAAACCTATACACTTTAAAGGCGGTACTGGACCATATACCTACCCATTGTTTGTGGTCATTCCATGCAGAAAGAATGTCACATATTATACATTCTACCGCCAGATACCTAGATCTTCCCCTGGTTCTAGCATCCATACCGATGAATAGGAAACGGACATCTCTCGATCAGTCAGCACTTCCTAGTCCGGGTGACAAACGGAGTTCATCAATACGGTTTTCTAAGCCCACAGTGTCCAGCCACACCCGACGGATGTGAATCTGATTATCTGATTTATCACCAAAGAGCGCGTCGGACCAGAGAAGGGAAAACAATCCTTCTCTCCCGCTAATCCCTCACGGCACCAACTCTTTCTACGGTTCTGACACAGCAGGAATGAGTACAGATAACAGAGAGAGCATGAATATGCCTGTCACACAGCATGGTAACCAAGCGGCGGCACGAGACCGAAACTCGAAACAGAAGCCCATTATTACCCACCCCTCTAACCTAGGTTAAGGAGATCATCACAACATCAAACAACTTTGTGAGTTGAAATACCTACCTTTGTAATCTACCTACATACATACCTGGCAACCCTCCACCGCAAGCACCACAATATGACAAGAGCTCTCCTACTACCGTTAATCAATTAACCGACAATCAAGCCATTCAGTGCACACTCCCTACATAACTTCCTTCAGTAAATTTAGGTGGGTAGGTGGGTAGGTTAGCTCTCCCTTTAAAACCAGAAAGGTGGGTCGTGCCACTACATACACTAATACAGTTAGTAGCAAGTGCCTTACTGCCGCTAGCAGGTATATAAGCCGCAATAAGGCGGCCATTTTCCAACGAAGATCGGAGAAACACGGTCTTCCGGGTTCCCCCCCCCACGGCTTCATGGTCTAGTGGTATGATTCTCGCTTTGGGTTCTTCACCTGAATTGCGAGAGGCCCCGGGTTCGAATCCCGGTGAAGCCCTTTCTTTTTCTCGATTTTTAGACCTTTTTCTTTTTTTCCTTTTCTTTTATAGGCTAAGTAGGATATATATCCGACATCTATCTAGGTAGGTGTTGATTGATTTGCATGGAGAATTGAGTGGAACAAAAATTTTTTTTGTTCCATGGTTGCAGACAAATCTTGGGTTAGGAAATTGTCAATTGGGCTGCTTGTATGCATAGCCTTTTGAGAGCGACCTCCCTGTTTTTTTTATACCTGCGATCCTCTTGGTTATGGTTTTTCTAGCCCCTCTTCTCAAAGAAAAAATTCTTTCTTGTCTCGGTAGGCTACGTAGGTAAAAGTATGCTGTGGTAGTAACATAACACACAAACTATGGGTATAGATGTTAAGTACCAGTAGATATGTAATACACGTAGCTTTATGGCGACTACCAAGATAGCTTCTGGGGTGATGGAGCGGACTAGCAGTGGGTATATTATAGTGTACATTGATGCTCTCTTTTTACCACTTGTTCCACATATCCTTCAGCGGAACCTGTCATCCGGCGGTGGTTTATAAATGAAGTTATCCAGCCATTCGGTAACCAACGTAATCCCTTCACTTCCCAGCTCTCCCATTTCGGGGCTGACGTCGACGCATTTCGTCCGTACTATATCCTCTCTCAATGGGTCTCTTACTACCACTTCCCTTTCTCTTTCCACCACTTCCCCGTTTTCTCCCACTACTTCTCCGTTTTCTCCTACTATTTCCCCGTTTTCCCCTACCACTTGCGCCGCCACCATTTGCGTCGCCACCATTTGCTGTTTTGCTGCCTGAGCCATGCCTCGTGGCGGCTTTGGTTTGAATTTGATACTTTCCTGCATTGAAGTTGCTAATCTCGTCGCTTGGTCTTTGAAGGTCCTCCCGTAGTCCCGTTTCCGGTGGTTCTCGACCAAACGTAAACGTTCTGGAGGCTGTGAATACAGTAACAGTGTATCGGGAATCATAAGGTTCGAATTCCTTGGTGGATAGTCCTGACGATATCCCGTGACTCCTTGCATCTGAGTGGACATGGTCTCGAGGACATTGTGTTGAAGATTGGGGTGAACTTTCGATAGCGTGGCTACTGAGACCGCTGATGCATCAAAGTCGGGAGGAACGAGGAGGCCGGGGTACCGGAAAAATAGACAAGAGCTCGCAAATGGGTCAAATAAGTGTTGTGGTTGCCCAAACAATTTTTTGGTACTTCGCTCCATGAGGTGGTAGTCGGCGTCTCGTGATGGTGTCGGCAGCAGATGCTTTACCACTCTCTTCCTCTTCCTTCCGGGCATTACCTTATACACCCATGTTTTATTGTTTGGATTGTCATATAGACTCGTCGTCCAGTCATATATGCCATTATAAGCGATGCATCCCCGGACTGACACAGGCTTGCGAGGGTAGCATTCAGTCAGGGCCAGCGAGGTAGCCAATGATGCACCGAGATATGAGCCGTACACGAAAATATCCATCTGTGCAAGTTCCAGGGAATGGAGATATGATCGAACCCAGCTATATGCTCTGAAGACATCCTGAAGAGGAGTGGGCCAAGCTAGGGAAGTATCTTCAAAGGGCTTGGATGCTGAGGTAGACGTAGTATCGGGGAAACGAAAAGGGGAGAAATTAGACCAGCGGTAATTTATGACGGCTGTGGGATAGTCCCAACAGAATGAAGGTGGCTGGAAGGCTTCGTTTGCGGAAGTGGCAGAATATGGAGGCAGATACAGCAGTAATGTGTTTGACGAAGATAGTTTGGCGGTATTGTACAAACTTGGAGGTATTATTATTAGAATGAGATAATGAAATAAAAAGAAGGGCTCTTTTGCGAGTTATTCTGGCTTGACATACTCAAGATTAAGGCTGCCCGATAATCCGCATCGGACTTTAACTCGTTCTACATCGTGGATGGCAGTACTCAGAAACCTCACTCCGAGCCGACAGGAGCGGGTAAACATGGAGGGGCTAAGTGGCGTCCATCTTCTCATCTTCCCGCCCCTCCTTCTTTAGCTTTCGGCAAGCTAACAGGACCTAGATGATGAATAGGTCGCGCTAGATTCAGGCGAACTCTAGAGCCCGACGCGCAATCTCGTGACGAGAATGGGGAGAGGGAGAAAGGGGGAAAGGGGGAAAGGGAAAAAAAAAGAAGAGAGAAAAGAGTGGAAGTTTTGTAAGGTTACTTAAGTAGTTAGTGGGTTGGAAATAGAAGCATTAGAGGTCTCCAACTATACCTAGTGTAGTTAAATTTTAAGGTTACCTATGTACCGGTAGGTCATACCTATGTACAGTAGGTAGGTACATATTTATTACTGAAGGTGCTTACATTCAGTTACAGGTGGAGGGGCGCTAACGGCGCAATCGCATGTGCTTATCCACCCTGATCTCTGGAATGCCAAGCGACGTCATACCAACCTTAGATACTAGTACTAATCAAGCTTCAACTTACTTCAGATGTGCCGCCTGACCTTAGTAGAGATACCGGTACCTGAGGTCATACGTCAACCTACCTACACTCCAATATAGTTAGTACTACTACTATATAACCCACTCCTCGTCCATTGCGTATGTTGGAGCTGCTCATCTGATTACAATCCTCCTCGCCAGCTGTCTTCACCTTCCAATTCGTTCGCTTCCTTGAGTAAGGAGGTTGCACTTACACAGCTTCAGGTCGAAGCCGACCCTTCCACATCATGGATACAATCCCGCACATATCTCACGACTACCTACCCATCTCTGCTTGTACTTGATACTACATACTACTGTCAAGTTCATTCTTGCTGAAGCTATATTCGTCTTTGTACTGGTCGTAATTCTTTGGTTCTGCCCCTTTTGGTCGCTACAAATACCTATCTTTCACCATTGATAGGATGAACGACGCAGACCTCAACAACAATGTGGACAGCCAGGCACAAACCCTCGATGCCATCCGTATGGAAAAGACGGATCAGAACTCGGTGATGGCTGATCAAGTCCATCTGGCCCCTAGGTGAGCATCTCTTGATTCCCAGTCAATGGTTTATGACTGACCACTAACATCTGGGCGATCGTGAAGCCGTTGGTGGTTCGCTTCGGCTGCATTCCCCATGGTAGCTGGTACTCTAGGCCCCGTCGCCTCGGCCTTCAGTACATGTGCACTTGTCAAGAGCTGGAGACAACACATCCTACCGGGATCCGACGTCACTAAGGCCGTCTTCGTCCCTGACCCTCCTTGGTTAGTTGCTGTCAATGCTGTTCAGCTTGTCATCGCCCTTATTGCCAACATGTTTCTGCTCCTCAACATGACTAAAAGAGTGCGATTCTCTGTTGCCCAACCAATTACCATAGTCGGGTGGTATGTCTCAGCCCTGTGTCTTGTAGCTTTGTGTGCAACTGCAGGAGGTCCCCTGACTGTGCAGCCTGAGATTGAATACGTCTGGGCCCAGGCTTTCTACTATGGGATATTTGCTGCCATCCTCTACTTTCTTGTGGCATCTTTGATGGTCATCACGGTCTGGGGTGCAGAAAAGGGTCATTATAGGAAGGATTTCGAACTGACTGCTAGCCAGCGCACCCTGATGCTCCAAACCATCATCTTTCTCATGTACCTTCTCCTGGGCGCTTTAGTCTTCTCCAATATTGAAGGCTGGAACTATTTAGACTCCGTCTACTGGGCCGACGTAACCCTTTTCACCGTGGGCTTTGGCGATATATCTCCGAAAACCAGTCTGGGTCGCGCTCTTTTGATACCTTACGCATTTGTTGGCATTATCAGTTTTGGTCTAGTCATCGGATCAATTCGGAGTCTTATACTTGACAGAGGAAAACGAAGGTTAGATGCTAGGGTGTTGGAGAAGAGACGGCGACAGCTCATACGCCAATTAAGACGGAAGGGCGAGGGAAACATGCTCGAACCTATTCAAGACGATACTTTCGACTACTTTCCCGAGAACAAAGGGTCCCAGCACCCACATGCGGAATTCAACCGTCGTCGGAAGGAATTTGCTCTGATGCGAAAAATCCAGGATCAAGCCTCCAGGAGGAGGAGGTGGATGGCAATGGCTGCATCGTTCACCACATGGACCGTATTATGGCTTGTTGGCGCCAAAATATTCCAGGAATGCGAAGCACCATATCAAGGATGGTCATATTTCGATGGCGTCTACTTCTGCTTCACAGCCTTGACGACGATCGGATACGGTGATATCACTCCGGTCTCTAACTCTGCTAAGGCGTTTTTCGTCTTTTGGTCTCTTCTCGCTCTTCCTACAATGACAGTTCTCATTTCGAACGCCGGGGATACTGTAGTAAAGATGATTAAAGATGGTACACTGCGACTTGGAAACCTAACCATTTTGCCGGCAGAACATGGTTTCAAGAATGAGACCAAGCAAATTTTGTCTAAATTGAGCTTTGGGGTATTATTCGCGGAGGATGATATTGAAGAGTCGCCGCCCGGGTTCCTTGGTGCAGCTCAACCCCACAAGGACGAAGAGCTCGGAGATACTGAATCGGGCGAAACGAACAACTATACCAACGTTGATAGCCGCGATTCCGATGAGAAGCGGAACCCCCAAGCACAATACGCCCTGAAGCCGGCCGGTTCCACCAAACGAGGAAGAGGATCATCGAGATCGGAAGACTCGCCAAAACAAGGACAAGTAAAGCGTAGTCCTAAACGCGAGGCCTCTAAAGCTAGAGCTAATGTCCCAACGGAATTGCCAAAAACTCGTTCTGAATACCATCTAGTCCTAATTGACGAGATAAGACGTGTGACTAAGCATCTGCAGAGATCGCCACCGCGGAAGTACACTTTCAAGGAGTGGTGAGTAGTTGAATGTTAACTGTTCTCTCTCTTCCGAATGCCCATCGCTTTTTCTTTAAGATGCCTTTTGAAATCATCCACCTATCACTTTCAATCTATGTTGTATCATAATAGCTGACCGGACACTGACCCCTATTTAGGGCATGGTATCTTCGCCTCATAGGAGAGGACGAGAGCAACCCGGTGACGCACCGCAAGCCCACCAAGCGGCCCGTGGGCCGGAATACGTGCGCCCACTGCCTAGCCGAGCAGACGGACCAGGACGACGATGGAGGAGGAGAAGGAGGAGGAGGTAGTGGTGACCACCACCACCACCACCATCACGCCGACAACGGCAACGGCGCAGTCCCGCAGCTCATGGTCACCCACGATCATGACGACGTGGGCCCCGTGCCTCAGCCCGCGCCCGATGATAGCCGCAATGGCAACGACAAGATCAAGTGGTCCTGGGTCGGCCACCGCAGCCCCCTGATGGACTCGCGCGAGGAGGCCGAGTGGATCCTCGACAAGCTCGAGCACACGCTACGCGAGGAGCTAAGGGCCGTCGTCCGGGCCCAGAAGGACGGCCCCGCACGGATCCGCGACGTGGAGGCCGAGGAGCGCGACAACGAGCAGAGGGAGGGGCTGCGGCCGTCGCCTTTGCAGTAGAGTCGAGGGGTTCGTTTGTTTGGGGTCTGCTTGGCTTTAGATGCGCGCCTGTGGTAGGTTAGGTAGGTAAGTAAGTAGGGAAGGGGGTTGTTATCTACGTGGGTGTAACTACAATATATATATATATATTTGCTGGGGTTACCTAATGAACGTATGGATGGATGAAGGGGGAAGGGGGGGAGAGTGTAATACGTAATAAAGTCAGGTGATGAGAAGAAGAATAAGAAGAAACGGAAGAACTTGGATTGTATATTGTCGCATACAGTAGGTATATAGGGGCTAATTGCCAGACGGCAATTAGCGTTCGCTTTTGCAACATATTTTTTTTTACCTGTCCACCTATTCTTCTAAAGATATAAGAAACAAGAACACATCCCCAGTTGTATAAGGCTGTGAGAGACCAAGGGCCCTGTCTACGACTCCCAACCATCATACTGGCAGAGTTAAGAGATATTTATAAAAAGTAACAAGAGCAAATGTATTGATCTCAAGCAACGAGCACACCTTGCATATACTTCAGCTAGGTAAAAAGAAGAAAAGAAAGAAATCATCGCTACATATATACACCCTGTGTGTCCCATGTCCTACTAGTCCTAGTCCCCACAACACTTTTCAACCAACCCCCCTTTTTAAGGATGGTAAAGGAAAGGAAAAAGATGGATATTCTAATTGCTCGCTGACTCTGGGGGATTTAAGTACCCCCCCTTCTCCCTTCCCGTTTTTCTCTTTCCTTTCTCTTGAGCGTTTTCGGATGGAACATGTATTGGATATATCCATCCTCCCAACCAACCTACCTAGGCAGGTAGGTAGATAAACATACCTGAAGCAATTAGGTTACCTTTCCCTTCAAACGTTCGTCGTCCGTTGTTGGAAACATTACCTAACCTAACCTAACCTAGCTAAGGGAATTATTCCAGGCTACACCTAGCTTACTTACTTACCTTTGCTAACTAGGTAGTACCATTGCTCTTGTCCTATTTTTAAAACAACAACATATGATGATCTACCCTCATGTTAATCAAACCTAGTCCCCGAGTAGGCGGCTTGTTATCATTTCATGTCTTCTATTTCCGGTTAGAGAGGACATGAGAACCAAAAAAAAAAGCTCGATTGTGATTCATTACCGGCGAATGGAGGGGACGGAGTCATTATGAGATTCACGTATATTTAAACGAATCCAAAACGAGTGATTTGATTAAAATATCTAGAGTGTAAAATAAACGAACTATGAGGAGAGTGGATGATGTGCCACTTCCATCTTTCTCCTATTCCACCACTTTGCCCGCCCTTATATTTTTTTTTTCTTCTTCTCCCGTCCCTCTTCTCATTCTTTGACCGAGGGGTGGGTGCGATATGTATATGTGTGTGTAATCCGAAGACGAAGGGCGAAATAAAAAGTGACCTGACCGCTCCTCGTCATTTAATTGAATGGTGGGCTCTATCTCCCACCGATGTGCCTTTGCCCCCTCTATGGCTCAGAACAGAACAGAGTGCCGAAGCAGACTATTCATCAACTTTTATAAATTATATAAAAAGGTTGTAAAAAAAACGAAGGCTTTTCTTTTGAATAGATCGTTAGTTTACGGTTAGGTGATGTATATGACGATCATATCAACACCACTGAGCCGAACTTATAGATGTTCGGGTAGATCGACCCCTTCGGTCCATTTGGTCCTGTTCAACAACCTGTTAGTATATCGTCGCCTTCACCAACGAGATAAGGGAGAATTTAAAGCAAAGACGTACGCTGGCTGGAGCTGGTCCTTAGTCAGGTGCAAATCTCCCCATTTCTCCGTACAGTAGAACGGACAACCGTCCCCACGTGTGCAAGGCACCCGGGGACAGTGGTGGGAGAGATAACAGTCATAGTCGACACAGTAAGGACCCGCCGGACACAAACTAGTTCTAGCTTTATACCGATGAATAGCAAGCTCTGGACCGGTCAATTCGGCATCATGTGTCTTGTCACAGCTGATACCCCATTTGCAACGTCCCTTCAGATAAAAATCATTGCAGAAGACGGACGGTTTGATAGCCTGGAACTTGGCCTGGTAGGACGTCTGAGCGGGGGTCCTTGGGGGATGCTGAGTTGGGGAGTCGATACGATAGCTATCCTCATTGTAAAATATAACCTTGGGTTGTTTCTTGGGCTTAGGTGCTTTGACAGTGACATTTTGATGATCGGTAGCCCCACCTGCTGTGGCATAACTGATCGAAGTGCCACCATTGCCAGAGCTAATAACACTTGGCGTGCGAACAGGAGGCTGAGGTTGAGGTTGAGGCTGGGGTTGAGACTGGGGTTGAGACTGAGGCTGAGACTGAGGTTGGGATGGAGCCTGGACGGGTGATTGGTGGTCAATCGTAGAATTGGTCTGAGCCGGTGAAACTGCATTAAGATCCTTTGGAGTTGGTGATCGCTGCTCCTGTATAGCAGGGGCTAAACCGGGAGGTGGCCTCTGTATAGGCTGAGTAGGCCGGGCAATTGGCCCTGGTGTTGGCTGAGGCAATTCTGGAGGTGAATTGGTTCGAATAGGCATGGTTTGCGTAACCCGCTTAGTCTCATTATTTAGAGGGTCTGATCGAAAAACATCATTAAAACGTAGAATAGGGAAGCCGAGTTTCCTGAACCCGGGCTCTGCTGGTGTTGTCTCGATAAGCACTAGCCTGTTGTCTCCAAGCCCTGTAAAGTCACGGAGATCGTGAAGATAACCATTATCGTGGCAGCAGCCAGCTAGAAAGACCTTCTTGCACTGAATATTTCTATGATAATGACTAAGCATTCCTAGAAAGGGGTTAGCGATGTTGGAGAGAAACGGTCCGAGAGAGTGGGAGGCATACGTCTCATCTTAGAATCAGCATTCTCCTTGCCCTTCCCCACGTTGATGAAGTCAAAATCGGCGCGAGTATTGGTGAAATGTTCAGCAAATAGACGCATTTGATCCTCATGCTCGATGATATAGGACAAGCGTAATGATTTAGCCAAGTCGTTGAGATTAGCATAGACTCGAACGAGGATAGGAATATCATCATGAGCGAGGCCTGTGTCTCTTAGGTGGTCTCGGATAGCTTGTTTGAGTTTCAGTGAAGCCTTTTCAGCTCCAGCAATAGGGTCCCGAAGGTAACAATCAGCGAATTTAGCTCCATCGCCATCAATTAGCACCACGACAAATGAGTCCTTGCTCTGTTGGGAGAGGTTAGGTTAGCTATGGACGTGCGGGCGAATACGGTCGGATTGGAATAGAATAGAATGAAATGAAATGAAATGACATAAAATGAAATGGGATGGGATGGGATGAGACGGGATGGAATGGGATGCGATATGATGAGACGAGACGAGATAAGACGTGACGTGACGTGACATACAACTTTCCGAACCATTCTTTGCATATCGTTCTCAAGAGTCAGAGACATGGATTGATATTGAGCTCGAGACTTCTTTTGGTCTTCTAGATCGAGCTCCAGCTCAGCTATCCTCTTGGCATCGGCATCGATTTTATGAAGCATAGTCTGCCGGGACTAGGTCAATAGCGAGCGGCCAGCACAGGGGGAAGGGCAGCTTACTTGTATGAAGTTCTGCCTTTCGGTATCCAGCTGGTAATAATGAGTAAGTCGGGTGGCCGCATCGGCCGAGAGGGTGCCATGGTCCTGACCGTTTAACATAGTGGCCATGGTGTGCTCACCGGGGGCGAGCATACGACGGGGACTCGGGGCCAGGGTGAGGAAAATCTCCGATTACCTTGTCGGAGACCCGGTCGGACGCAGATGGAGGGCGGAGCAGAGCAAGGGTGAGAATGATGTTATTGTTGCGATTGCCAGTCAGTTCAGCGGCCGAGTTCAGCGACTTAGTCCACACTGACCCGAGGGGCAGCAGTGCTAGTGAATAGCAGTCGTTGTATAAGAGAAGAAGTAGGCCAAAAAAAAAAGCTAGGTAGCTAAGTCACCAGATGGGGAATACCTGCAAGTCACTTCTCTCGACGTGGCCGTATCAGATAGCTACTTGGGTATTTGTCAGTTCACGCACGGAGATGGCAAACGCGTAAAAGAAGGGTTGTATGATGAAGAAGATGTCGGGCCTCCTTGCTCGCGGCTTTTCACTAATAACTGGTGGGACGAGCAGCTTTGGAAACGAGAGCACGTGACCCGACCTATGGGGGGGCTCTTTTTTTATTTATTTTACTACGCTAGGTTACACTATTAGGCATCAACTGGTGGTATGGCTTTACTACATACAAACCACAACTACGGGGTAGTTGGTGACTATATGCAACTAAGCCCATGTTTAAAGTCAATGCAATCGACCTGGACCAATTAGGCCAAGCAAATAATATACACCATGACATCAACATCTCTCAAGTATTACGGGTAGGTCAATTAGCAGATACCTAAGTGTAGAATGTGATAGATACCTATCTTTCATGCGTTTCAATCATATGTGAGATAGCTCAGGTTGGCTTTTTACCTAAGGCTATATAATACATAGCTTCTTTGGCCCTCCATCCTCATCCATTTATATTTCTCCGCAGACAACTTCCTTCGACCATTGAATCTGATCCCAGCTAGTTTCCTTGATGGTCAGAACGATATAAGTCCAGCCAATCGCAGCTCTCGCATCCTTGATCGGTCTACAAAGGCACCAGCAGAGCTTCGGTCCAGCACTGCTATCCAAGAAGGCTGAGCTATGTCGATCCAGCTGGCTGCCCACCTTCCAGCCTGCAAGGACCCCTGATGGGAAAGGTTGCTGATCTTTGAACAAGTCAACAAACTGGAAATGCTGCTTCCTCGCCAGATTCTCGCGGTTCGAGTAAACTACCCGAGCGAATAGCTCAAACACCACCTTCTGTTGCTGTTTCGAGCAGGTTACGGTCTGGTTTATCATGACACCAGTCCTGAAACATGTTCGCAAGACTTCTCGGGAGGACAAGCCCGGCACAAAACACCGGTCACGAACCTTCTCTGGGAATGGTGGGCGTGTGAAGGGACGCAGTCTGTCGGAAAGGCATGGTGACTTTACTACATTTCTGTGTACTTGTGTCTCTTGCGTAGCCATACGAGACGCTTCCATCACCGGAGAAGACAGAGCTGACGAGGATTTGGGGAGTGCGCTCGTCGCGGCGACAATGGCTTCCCAATCAACACTCTCGTCTAGAAGGTCCTGCTCACCATCGCTCAAGGTGCCATTCCCGGCAGCTAACAATGGCTGTACTGACTGTTGTTCCAAATTGGCAGGGCGGTTACTAGAAAGTCGGGGCGACGAGTACTGTAGAGTTGAATCGTACTCCTCGGCCGATCGCGATCCGTGATCCCACGCTTTTGTTACACTTGAGGGTGGTATGTGTTTCTCGTGGACACTGCTCTGTGGAGTCCCAAGGAGGGACATGGCTTCTTCTTCTAGATCATCAAGAGGGTATTCGTCATCTAAATCTATGGCACAGTCGGTAAATGGATTATGAGTCAAGCCCAAGCCTCTTGTTCCCTTAGCTATTTCACTTGAAGTCGCCGTGCTTCCTGCACCAAGGGGAGCTGTGCTCTTCAGCACTGGCTGTTGTTGGGAGCGTCGTTGTCGTTTACTAGGGTACGATGTTAGGTGGTCCATCGTACTAGGTAAGTGAGTCGTCTATTTGATCTTGTAGCTGGAAGAGTTGGGTAACTTTGATGAAGCATCTAAGGTTAAGTTTTTTCTCCTGTCTCAACTTCTCTGGGTAACTATGTATGTAGATGGAGGTAGGTAGTAGGTAGGTACATAGTAAATTCATTTTTAAGATTGGATGGAAAAGAGAAAGTTGGTTACCTACATAACCGCCTGCTTCTTCGCCTATCCGACTTTATTTATAAATGCATATAATACATGCAGGTACCTACTTAGCTAAAACACCCGACACCAATTATTCACTAAAAACTAACTTAGCCTACCTTAGGAACCTAAAGTTAGATAGCTCATACTTTCTTTAGGTTAGGTTAGGACACTTGTCGCTGAACTTAGGGGACTACTACCTATACAACAACTCTCTCTTACTCCACCAACGACCCCGCGATCCATCTTTCTTTATTTTTTTCTTTCTTTCTTATCAGCCAGGGCACGTCATATCTGCTTCTTTTCATAACTGATCACTCGCTCTCTCTGTTGTTTTTATTTTTTTCTTATTTCTTTTTTTTCTGTCGCGTCTTTTCCGTCCAAAACAAATTCACTTTTACGAAGAGTCAAGTTCCAAACCTCCAAACCCTCCGAAATCTCTCAGGTAGACAGACAGACGGACAGAGACAACTTGACAGCCTGACGTCACGGTTCGTTCCGGCTGACGACTCCCTCTCTCCGCCATGTTCTCCCAGGTAGGCTGAGACATCTCCTGCAAACCACTCATCGGCAACATAACATCAACGCATACAGCCTTGTGCTTACATAACAACCACGCGTCGTATCATAACATATCATAACATATCAAAACATATCAAAACATATCATGACTTAACCTTTGTGTCCCCCTCAATAGAAGAAACCATATTCCGCTGTCACAGTGACAGTCGAGCGCCTCACCAGTGAGCAGTACGAGGAAGATGACCTGAGTGGAATCCCCGACCTGGTCGAGGTTATCAAGCTACAAGACTCTGGCCCGGCTGAGGCTGCGCGAGCGCTCAGAAAGAAGCTGAAGTATGGCAGCGTCCATCGCCAACTGAGAGCTTTGGTGCTCCTTGACGGCTTGATTCAAAATGCTGGCCCACGGTTCCAACGCACCTTCATCGATGAGCCCCTTCTTGAGCGTCTCCGGGTCTGTGGCACCTCCAACCTATCAGACCCCGACGTCAGGAAGAAATGCTCAGAGTTGTTCCGTAGCTGGGCAGCCGAGTATAAAAATACACCAGGGCTCGAGCGCGTTTCCGTATTGTACAAGGAACTTCCCCGGCGAAAGCAGGTGGTCACCCAGGAGAAGTCCAAAGTCCTCCGTGAGACTGAGCAAGACCCCTTTCGTGACTCTGAGGATGAGGCAGAGCATCCTCCATCTTCACCCCCTCCTCCGCAAGCATCATCGTCACGGCAGCCTGTCACCTACCCTCAGCCTGCCCAAACCATCCAATCATTCAGTCATGTGAAGTCGTCCTCGGGATCGGGTTCCGGTTCCTTCTTCTCCAGCTCCTCGAAAGACAAGAAGAAGAAGGACAAGGATAAGCAAAAAAAGAAATCGAAGCCATTCAACCTAGAGGCCGAGAAGGACGCCATGAAGGTCGTAGTCGCCGAGTCGTCGATTGCCTCTACGAATCTGACCAATGCACTCCAAAGCATTAACCGAGAGAAGGAAAGGATCTCAGAGAACCCCAATGCTGTGAAACAATTTGAAGCCTGCAAGAAACTAAGGCGGAAAGTCCTTCGCTATGTATGAGCATTCTCTATCTTCATACTAACGGGCAACTAACTAACTGTTCTAGATTCATCACGTCGAAGATGAGCAATGGCTCGGTGGTCTCCTCCACGCTAACGACGAACTTGTCATGGCTCTCATGATGTTCGAGCAGCTTGATCGGTCTATTGATGCTGATAGTGATTCTGAAGATGATCTAGCAGAGCAAGCTCATCTGTACCGGAGTAAGTCGCTTCCTCTTTAGACCATGTCTTTTATTTATATACACGTTGTACTGACTATTTTAAGTGGCTACCGAGAAACATAAACAAGCAATGTCAAACCCATCGAGCCCGACCAGTCCCGCCCCGGATATGGCTAACCTTAGCATTAACCCAAGCCTTCCTTCTCGCCCCGTGCCACCTCCGCGGCCGTCGGCTGCATCTAAGCCGTCAATTTCTCCACGTCCAGTACCTACAATTCAAAGGAATGAGGATAATGACGACGATGATGACGACGACGACGACGACATCGTAGAAGAGGACGAGAACAACCCGTTCGCAGATCGAAATGCCGTCGGCACTCCCAAAGGAGAGATAGGCGAGCCTAAATGGTAACCAGATCTCCTTGATCACCTAGTTATTCATACCGTATCATTGATACCCATTGTCGAAAAGCTGAGAGGGGGGGAGGAAGCGCGCTATCTTTCTACTATCTGTATGAATTCTTACTCTTTACTCTTTTCCAATGGACCGTGAACGATATCTCGTCGTTGGGGGTTGAGTTTATTTCATATAGATATCGTTACTGCGATTTATTATACCTTTTTTCTCAGCGAGGATACCGTGGATACTGTGGATATTTCATGATAATTCTTGGAGCAGACAGTTCGTTGAGGTGATTGCAGGTTTATGTATGCAGGACAGCAGAAAGAGGTTCTTTTCACACTATGCTTCATATCTCGCTCCAGCTCAAGGATTTCTAATCCACATGATAATAGTCTGCTTGCGAAACATTACGCATCGATGACTATGTGAAATAAAATTACATTAGAGGGATGATGGTGAGACGCGAAGCAGTGCGAAAGTCGTCAATAAAATGAGAAGGTTCCGGGTATGAGGGAAGATTCCTCCCAGGCAGGTGTGAGATTCAACGGAATTCACGACCAAATTGAAAGTAAATAAGTTATAGGCACCCCACGATCCCCAGCAGAGTTGTTATGGATTATGAACATCACATTAACCTTAGATATATTTCTACCTTGCCTAGTTTCTGTCCCTAGTGAGTGGCTTTTACGGTAGAAAGCTCCATGCTATAAATGAGCCAATAGTTCTTCTAATCATAGCCACATACCTAGGTATTCTTCCAAGCCTTGTTGGTTTCAACTTTAAGGCCTACTCTTACGTTCCTGCTGAGCCTAATGAATAGGAGAAAGTCATGCCAATGGTTTCCTGCAATATCTATAGCTACTTTCTGGTGAAAGTTCCTCATAATACATCTCGTTGCACGGCTCTAAGTGAAATAATTTCTGTGTAAAATGATGATGCCTGATATACATCGCTTTAAAGGGGGCCGTTTACATGGTCTAGGTATGAAAACTCTCTTATAATCATCGTGCAATGTAAAAGGGGTACAGTAGACTCTTAGGAGATTCAGGGGTTGTCACCACGATGGCCAACTAAAGAACTATAGATGCTCCTCATTATTCCCTACGTAAACACTAGTTATCTATATGCCACCACTATCCCAAGCCTAGCTCGGAGGCAAGTTCCTAGTTACTGACACATTGTCAACGATCAGGGTCCTTGACACGACGTTCTGTGAGACTATGGGGGCTCATAAAGCTACCTTGGTAGTAGCCAGAGCACTATCTAAAGTGAACTCCCGGTATGTATTAGGACTCCTAGACATCATGTTAGCTACTGAAGCATTATTTAGCCCGTGTCAAGCTATTTCTCAATCCCTCCTCGCGGTTTATGACATCTGTTCGGGGTAAACAACTCTGTCTCGATCTGACCTGACTCAGTACCCCCTAACAATGGTAGCTAGATGCTATCATATGTCACACGGCAAGCCGTCAGAATATAGCCATTCAATCTAGGTGTCACGGCAGCAGTAACTCTAGTTGCGCTTGGATTATAGTAGTAAGACCTACCATGTCCTGCTTCGCGAAAGGCGATGCGTATTGTCGACTGGCTGCTAACTATGGGATAATATCATCTAGGTCTCATGCATGCTGACTACATGAACTCCTTCTGATTCAAGTTTGTCGTAAAAATAACCTATTGTCACCTTTTAGTGTTGACGGGCTTTGTAGATACACTCGTCGTTGGGTGATGAGGTAGGTACATATCCCGGTTATGCATTGCTGGTACCATCTACTTCTACCTATCTTTTGAGAACGTCCAACTTGTCTGCGTTGTATGCCGATAGATCTTGCGAGCTAGGTTGCGTACATGAACCAGTCAACGTAAGAACTTGGCCAAACGGTCACCAGGCATGGAATAGCATACTTCTCCCCGGTGCTTATCCATGGAGCCGCAAGGCTGGATCTACGCCACCACCACTATCACCACCACGATAGCCGATCCACGACGGATTATCCAACGGTTATTATCGTCATCTACATAAGGTGACTACATATTAAGGACAATGTAGCCGTTCAAATATTCGTCATATCCATGCAATATACAATCATATAGGTACATAAGTTTCGAGTCATATAATACCTATCCGTTCGCAAACTGTATCCCGCACGGGATTCATTACGTAGTTGATTGTTTGATTGAGTAAAGATGGCCTGGTAACGTATTTTCATCGAGATGTGCTTGCCCAGATGGCTCAGAGATCGATCCGCCCCTAGAATGTGACCTTACGTCGGCACAGCCCTGTCCTCCCTCCGCGAATAGAAGAGGCAACTCAACAGGCGACTCGACAGTCAGCAGATCTTCAGGCCGTTTTCGAGGACACCAAAACTCCACGGTCCAGTCGTGCTTAAATTAATTACTTCGTACTCGTAGTCCTCGTGGGCTGTCAGGGGAAAAAAAGAAAAGAAAAGAAAAGAATTGATTAGAATCGACGTGTTGCTCAGGTGGCTCGGTAGCGGTCCGTGGCCAAGCATTCGCGGCAGTTCGTTTCTCAATCTCGAAGGGGCTAGACTCGACTCTCGCTACTCATTTGAGACACGGCGACCGCGTTCCATCAAAGCCTAGAAAAAGCCCATCATCCCGAAAGATCGGTGAAGGGTTGCAGAGAGACAGTTGTCAAAGGCTGAGTTGTCCAAGTATGTTTCGGAGCTGAAGGGGGGCGCGGGCGCGTGATGGTATACCACATGGGGGGGAGAGACAATCGGTATGGGGGGGTAAGGCGAGAAATACGGAAGAGGAAATTTGAATTAGAAAAAAAGCGAGGGAAAATAGAAAGTGGCTGTCTGGGATTATTCTTTTTTTGGCAAGTGTATGTAGAACTTACTGATGATCCGCCTTGCTTGGAAGAGACAGGAAGAGGGTGTGATGAATGTCTCAAGAAAGCACGGTACGCACATCTTCAAAAGCCACACACACACACACACACACACACACATACCCTCATCCCGCAGCATCATCTTAAGCTTTATTTTAAATCGGCGGTACCTACATGCGGGATCGGGGTCCGACTGGGCAGTAAGCTACTGCGAAAGATGGCGAACGAACGCGTATACCAAGATGCCTATGTTGCCTACATACACATATACACACATAGGTACATACATACATGACCAAAAGAGCTGCCGTAACACAAGGTGTGCAATACCGACCCCGGCCCGGGGAAGGGGGGCGGTAGGCGGGGAAAGGAGAGAGAGAGAGAGAGAAAGAAAAGATCTGACATCGGACGAAGCGAGGCGAAGGGTTGGAGTTAAACAGAGAGAGGCAAAAGCTGGGGTACTGGGGTAATGTGCTAGACGTTGTGATCCCCCAGACATCTGCAATATCGATGGTATTATGTTCTACGACCTTAGAAGAACCTTCACCGCTCTCGTCTAGTGCTCCGTGACCTTTTTTCTTTTTTTTTTTGCTTCTGCATCTCGTGTGTGGGTGTGTGAGGTAAGTGAGAGTGAGAGAGAAGTGCGTGTGTGTGTGTGTGTGTGTGCTAGTTTGCTGAGTCGGACAGCCTGAGACATACATAAGCTCTGAGCCAAGAGAAACCGATGTGTTGCCTAAGCCTGTTGCTCTCTCCCTCATCCCCTCTGGCACATAATTAGACAGGGACGGAGGGTTGAAGCCTGACCGGTCCCGACAGCCTCGACCAGGCGAGAATCAATCTAGACTAGAGAATGTAGATAGCCTTCCATGTACCCTATCCTTGAAGCCTGTCCCGCGCCCTGCAGCCCCCGTTGCTGCTGCTATCGTCCTGTTATATTTGCTTAAATCGACGCTCGCGGGAGGAGGGACGGGGGATCTTCGAGGGACGCAAAAAAGCCCAGAGTGCACGGCATGCTACAGTGACTCCTTGTCCGGCCGGCCATCAACCCCCCGGCAGCCGCAGGCTGACGCCTCGGCGGGAAAGCCCACCTATGCGGCGGCGACAGCCCCATCGCCAACGACTAGCTTCCTTCGAGCCCCGGCACGGACGGGCCCAGCCCTTGGAGGGAGGTTATTCTAGATCTCCCGCGCAAAGGCGGGAAAAAAGGGGGAAAGGGGGAAGGGTTGGGGCGGCGTAGGCTGGTTAAAGTGGTGGGGAGGGTGACCCTGTCAACTTCAGCCGGCTAATTTATCCAGGTCCCTACACGCCTTTTGGGTTATAGTAACGCATCTCTCTCTCTCGCCGTCTCTGTTATATCCCTACGAGATCCCCATACCTCTTTCCCCCCCCTCCCCCACCCCCGCCTCCCCGGTCGCAAAACGGTTCCCTGGGATCGGGGTGCTCGGGGTCCCTTTTGATCCTTCATCGCCCTGGAACGGCCAGACAGCCTGCCTAGTCGGGAAAGAAGGGATGGCAAGGGCAGTTCCGAATACAGACGCCTCTTCCATTTCTGTACTATACGCACCGTGCGTGTGCGTTGGAGAAAAAAAAAAGAAAAAAAACCGAGGGAAGGGGACTCACACCACGCACTGTCACGCTTTCGTCTCGTCGATCCCTGGGGGAGAACCGATCCATCGGGACCTTTCATGGTTGGGGTGTTCGCAGGCAGGATCATGCCCCTTTTCGCTCTCGGTTGTTGTCACACTGGATGTTTCGCTTTACCCTGCTTAGTCGATGTACTCTTACAGGCTGCAGAGCTGAGAAAAGTCGATGTGAGGGTATAGAGTGAGTGAGTTGGGTAAGAAAGAGAGGAGGATCCCATTGCTACACACATCTGACATACGTAGGTAATTAAAATTTAAAAAAGGGGTTGCTGTCTTTTGTGCCTCGTGCTTAGCAACCACATATACGAAACATCAATCAATTCATTTATTTTCAGAAGTATATTGCATCTAACACTCTCGTTTAATGGCTTGTAGAGATCACGAGTGACACGATAGGCCACGTTGATGCCGATGGCTGACAGGCGCATATGTCGTCGGAGTTAGGGCTACCATTGTGGATTTTGTACGGTATAGGAGAGAGGAGCAAGGCGACGGGGGTCGGAAGCTCCCCTCTGGGGTACATAACAGCTCATATATTCATCTTCTACGCTGGTGTGCTCGTAACCTCCAAGTCATCGGCTCTGGGTATACCATAGTCGCCTACTTGTGGTACGACGTATGGGTATCGGTGGTTTATTTAAGCTCTTATGACTCGCAATAGGCTATATCTCAGGTCTCAGCCACTTGAGGATCCCCGTCCAGTTCACACCCCTGGGATCGGATCTAGAAAGCTCTAGTCTCACTACTTAGCACGCCTCCCAGACCGATTTGCGCCCTAGTGACCATTGTCCTTGGCTTTGAGGCGCTTTGGCAATTTGGGGGGTGGCTGTTCTCTGGCCACGCGATCATGTTGTGGAGCGGCGTGGGGGATGACAGAAGTGTCGTGCAACTATGATCCCCAGAATACCATTCGTTCAGACTACTTCTTAGGGGGTGGTTGAGGTTCCTCGTCACAGAAAACCCGACTCCCAGATTTAGCCACAATGAGACTCGTTCAGTATCAAGAGCTCGTATATTCCACCGGTCGCGGTATGTACCGAGAGAGATGATATGAGAGTTCCGTTTGATGCCTTTAAGCCAAGATCCCCCTGTTCCCGCTCGGTGACTGGGGTGAGAGAACGCGGCACCATCGCAAACTCTTTCACTTTAGACATATCTCTCTACGCCTCACGCGACGACCAATCTCCGCGAGAATGGCCGCGGAGGAAACAACCAGGCTTACAATCATGAGAGGATAAGGGTGGTGATTCGACTATACTTCTCGAGGCTGATATGCACGACCTAGCTGAGAGAAAGTAGGCGAGAATGCTACTCAGCTATAGGACGTTACTGGCTACTTAGTAACACGGATCACCCGCGCTCTCTTAAAACTAATCATAATGACCTGACCCCAATCCCGCGATGTCCAGAACAAGACTCGTTGAGCGGACACCGGTCTGAACCAAACAGGCCCGATAAGACTCTAACCTAACGTAAAGGATTCGGGACCGACGCTACTGCATTGTGCTGAAGTCGCCGGCGAACCGATCCGTAGTTCGTATGAGAGAAAACCCCCCTACCTAACAGGTGGCATGTAATCGCCAATCCTCTCAAGACTACGATCCAATTGGCACATGGAGGGTCTTTCACACCTCCTTGCAGTAGAGTGCACATGTGTAAGAATTCGACCATTAAAGGAATCCACATCGTCCTCAAAAGAGAAAGCGACAAGGAAGAAAGGAGAGCGAATCCTACGACCCGGGAGTTTAGAAGGTGGATCCCTTAAGAACCCTGATATTCATTCCTGTCTCTCTCTCCTCGGCCTTGCGAGAACCGCCGCAGCGGGTCTAATAGCTCAAGTCGGAAGTGACGGCGTGACAATGTGATTACGCACTCTGGATAAGCTGTTGTAATCCGCGGGCATCTTGGCGTGCCTTTCTCCCCCCCTCATCTGCTCGCGAGACGTGCTGACTGTACAAATAATTACGGTTAGATGGGTGACTCGGGTGATCGAGTCCCCTCCTCCCCCCTCCAAAGTGATTCGCCATACCCCCTTCCTCTCATACCCCCGACTTTGTCCTCTGTTACTCAACCGGTCTGGGGCGCATAGTGTGTACAGTCTCGCCAGATAAGCGGGATCCTGGCATGAGATGTAGTGAGAGGAGGATGAAGAACTGAATAGGCAACCGACGTCGCGCATTATCTTCTGGTGCTCTCCGTTGGTAAGCCTCGGGTTGCAAGTCTTGGCGAGGAAGAGCCAGAGCCATTGGTCATGTTTTTGGTTGTCATGTCTTTCTTTCAGGGACGAAATAAGCAAGGTTAGGAGGAATAGGTAGGAGAAGTTTCATAATAGGTGTTGCAACCCTCTCTGAAATGGCGGGATTTCGTGATCCCTCTCTATCCTCCAAATACCACCCCTCCCATCTTTTACGGGTACGACAGCAGAGGTATGAAGCATATCCTGTAAGCTACCTGCCACTTGTTGATGGCCGACCATACGAATGGTAGAAGAAGGGAGATGAGAGCCTGTGTCGAATAATCTCACATGCGCCGTGGGGGTCACGTATCCCCGGGAAAACGTGCCCACATCGGGAGCCAGACCGGGGGAGAATCAAGACGATGCACGGCTGACATCTCCCCCCTCTGTCGAAGCCCCATGAGTAGTAATATTGATACCTGCATTATGACCATCTAGTCTATCGGTCACAGATTCGCGATGTGACAGCCTTGCACTTCGTAAGGTAAGCAGCCGTTACCAGACTAAGTTAAGGGACGGGCCGTGTAATTGACTATTGCGAGACTAGCCAGAGACTGTGCCATGAATATGCTGTCAGCAGGGATAAGTAATTATGATTATTATTTTATTCATCTATTTCTCCTAATTTCTATTTGCCCGGCACCGACGGCGCGGTCCCGCCGGAGTCTTCAATGCTTCTCGGCCCTCCGGTTGGGTGGTCTCTATATTACGCTCAAAAAATGGTCATGAGGCCCGTCACCGCGACCAACTACCACTCTGCCTATCCACGGTAGACGGTGGACTCCTCGACGATATCTGCCCAGCCTTTTTTAATTGGAGCCCGGAAGGGGTTGTCAGCAGAACACCGCCGGACTTATCAGCATCGTCGCGAGGAGAGGGCTGAGAGAAGACGATACCCCGCGCAGCGAACGGGCATCATTCGTCAGATTTTGGAGGGGGGGAAAGTGGGAGAAGCTGAGGTGATCATCCTATCTTCTCCCTCCACGGGGACGGCCCCCAATCTTTTTTTATTTTCACTTTGTAAGACGCGCGTGGTGAGCAATGAATAAGGCCGGATCCATGAGCTGCCATGCCATTGCGGGATCTACGTACCAGTCTGTCGACAAAGAGGCTCTTAGCCGCCATGATTGGCAGATCTGACGCGCCACGTCCGAAGAAACCTTTTCTAAGGGTCCGCCGCGGGAGGGATCCCCAAGCTGACGGCCAGGATTAGATTTTCGTTGCTAGAGTCCAGAAATGCGAGCTCAAATGTATCCGAAGTCGTTATCGTAGGGACTTCCACTATCTTCCTTTCTGATGGCCCGAATAATAGGACAGCGCCGCCGGTATCAAATCGTCGCATTTTGCCACCGTATCTGGGAGCAGACCACGACTCGTGTAAACCCCGACTCTATCTTCCCTCGTGGCAAGTGAGCACCCAAAATAACCTGGTAGCAGCACCAATCCAGATCCAATATGATCTGGATTTGTGGCACGTCGGCGTTGGTCAGACGATACGGGAAAGTCATAGGCCAGCCGCTCAAGACTTCTACCCAGCTGATAACCTCTCATCCCCTAAAAAATCGTACCATGGCTCATCCTATAGTAGCAGCAAGTCAAGCTAGTGGTCCCATAAGTCGTCGTTATAGAAAACAGTTTGAAGCTATTATCTAAAGGTTATTGGTTTTGTGATGGTGGGGTCTGAGACACACAGCGCCCGTTGAAGCCTTCCCGCGAGCGAGAGAGTCCGAAGGCAATATACAAGCTGCATCGGACGTGACCTAGCGTGAGAGTATCTACTGAACCTCTATCTCGCAACATATGCTAGATCTGACTGGCATAGTTGAGCATGTACTATACATAATAATCATAGTCAGATAGATATATTATCAATTGCAGTAAAGGGGGGCTGACGATACACATTGACAAGCACAGGAAACGGCAGTGTTGTTATATCTAGACAGCAAACAAGTCGATACTAGAAATAGTCGCGTCCGTCGGTCATTTGCCTGCGGAATTGATCTATAATGTGGGCAGCGAGAATAGGGGTCTCGATCCCATCTGAGGACCTGCGGGTATGTGCAGCCTAGGGTACGGATCGCATAATGCTGAACAATGCCCGTCAGCTGCTCTTTAGGTACTCTTCAAGACCAATAATCGGCCCATCCCACGCGGCCAAACCATCTAGACCCTAATTCAGGCGACCTGCTCGGCGGCGATGATATCGTACAATCATCTTCCTCTTGACCCGTCTACCATTTGTGACACTCCACGATCGTATTTGCGGGTAGGCAATAGTCTCTGAGTGGAAGGGGGTCTGGGGTTGAAAAGGGGTAGAACACATAAGGGTCGTAGCTGAGTCAAGTCGTCTTGCATATTTCGTACAGAGAGATAATGCTTCTATGACTTGCAGAAAACCAGCATGACGGTGTCAGCCCCAACTCCGGGGGTGTGGTCAACGTCACACTCAGTCACGTCTCGGCGGTCGTCTAATGTGAAGATTAAAATGAACACTTGGAGTAAATATCACCCTTTTTAGAGCTGCTCGATACTATGGTACCTCGGCTTGGTATATGCCGGATCTTTACGGTAAAAGATTACCGCGGCCCCAGAAACAGACTCATGTAAGTCTCGGGCGCAGCTGAAGCGCCATTTCAAGTACCGGTTCTAGAAATATATTGGGGGTATGTGTGTCATGAAAACACGCCAGACGGTTAGAAAATTGATAAATATTATTTTCCGGATTAATAGATATTAAATGGTAAAATAAAATAAAATAAAAATAAATAATCAAGTTTACCTCGTCTCATCCTCGTGTCTATTCT
Source organism: Biscogniauxia mediterranea (assembly GCA_018398605.1). Classification (NCBI taxonomy): domain Eukaryota; kingdom Fungi; phylum Ascomycota; class Sordariomycetes; order Xylariales; family Xylariaceae; genus Biscogniauxia; species Biscogniauxia mediterranea. The sequence continues at coordinate 1,977,979 of JAGXTR010000007.1, read as the reverse complement.
TGAGCACTCTCATGCCAATCCAATAGCCTTCTAGGATTCTACCATTGCCGAAGAGGATCAGGATCAGAGGCTTAAGTCGCGAGCAGGCATCACAAACCGGGGGATTCATACATTCCTTGGGAATCCCCCCACAAAGGTTCGCAAGTTGTCATTTCAGAGTTGAAACGTGACTAATATGACATGTGGATATGGACTCATATAGATAGGTACCTAGACATACGACAATCAGACCCCAAGCCAATGGCCTATACCTGGTATCATGAAGCAATGCACTTCCAACAACTCTCGGTGTAGGTTTGGGTCACAGTCTGCTATTAGTAATTATAACCAGGAAATTAATGTCAGGACAAGATGATTACCGCAGAGCCCTCACCATTTTGAGCTTTGCTGGCTATGCACATTATACTCTTGCAGGTGGTTAATGAACGCCAACCCACTTGGCATTACCATAAACCTAGGGTCACAAAATGTAACAACTCCATACCGACAGAGCGGGCTGCCTGCGTTGCCTACCGTAGGTACAGAACATATTTAGATACCTGAGCTGGGTTAACAAGGTCTTCTACATTCCTCCATCCTCTTTCTAGCAGCCCATTGATCCCTCGAGGACAACGTGATTCGAAATGACATCACAGCAACAACAAGATATCTAGTGTACACACAGCCCCAGTAGCCTAGATCAGGTCAGCCTAACCAACCAACCGACGTCAACGTGTTTGCGATTGAGAGAGGCAGAAGCGGGAATGGGACCAAGACTGCAGATCACCGGCACCAGGTGACCATCATCAAGTTTGGCGCGATACCGATCCCGGAAACCCCATTCCCAACCCCAGAGCAAAGATCTCCCCCAGATAATTATGCAAAGATGCTACACCAAAATCAGCTCATTCGCTTACCCGCGCAGCCGCGCCTAACGGTGAGCGGGTATCGTACCGTAGAATGAAGGCAGAAAAACGCGAAAAACAGGCAAGGTAGGTCCTACTTGTACCTATATGTGCCTATATGTGTGCGGTCGGCCATTATAATACCCAGGTGATCATGTGTTATAACGAGTGCTAAGAGCCCCCTTATTGGGGCTCCCCTTTCCTTTCCCGCTTCCTCCCCCCCCAGCGCCTTTCCCAATCCAAGTGTGGCGATCTCGATGCGCATTGTTTCGAATTCGGTCCGTAGGTCGATTTGTTTTTAAATTCTTGTCCCGCTAGCCTAGACTTGACGATTACGTTCCAAAGAGGGTTATAGCAAGGGACCTATGTAAGGCCCGCCACATAGTCTACACGATAATGAGGTTTGACAGGTTTGACAGGTTTTACGTACATACATATAGTATGGGGGGGGGGGGGAGAAGCTTGGGGGAGGGGGCGATGATCCTCGGTCTGCAACCCTTCCCAGAAAACCCCGAATCCGAACCGGGGACCCAGCCAGGTGGATATCTAAGCTCGGAAACGGTCCATGAGCAAAGAATGGCATGTACGCTATGTATCCGACATTCATAAGATTTTGTTGGCAGCGATCTAGGTTAGTTGGGTTCCGCAAGAGACTGACCCGGCGCGCGCACAGAAGTCCTCTACGTCGCTGCTGATTTGTCTAACCACCTTGACTCGACTTATTACAATGCGACATTACCTACCTACTAGTAGGTGGTAGGTAGCATGATAGTAGTTTCGTCAAGATAAGCTTAGGGGTGATGAAGATGAAGGGAAAACGTCCGTTGCATCTCTTTTATTACGGGTCCCTAGAGAAATGGCCTCATGAGGTCACTTCGGAACTCGCTATCATACGACGGAGCTACCTTACGAACCTAAGTTTCTTCGATCCTCTTTCTCGACGGGATACGGGGGGGCATGTTTCCGGATATCATGATCCCCCCCCTTCCCCTCTCTTATACTAGACTCTATTATCGTCATCGCCCTTCACTATCACCCATCTTGGTTCACATCGTAAGATATCCAGCCCTACCGAGCTATTGTACCAAACTACATACCTAGGTACACGCTTGGTTGTAAAACGCCGACGGGGAACGTCTTGGCGGGTGCGTTGTTTTTGTCTTGCCAGGAGGGAAACCAAACAGCTAGCCAACATCGAGATTGACAGTCACGTCGTACGGAGTAAAAAAAATTAAAAAAAAAAATTTAAGAAAAAAAATAGAGTAAAATAATAATCCAGCCCAAGCTAATGAGAAACGGCTCTCCCGCTTGTCTCGCCGCGATTGAGCGGCATTCCGGGTTACCGGTTTGGGACAATTCGTTCGTTACCCATACAGGTGCAAGTATCGGTTTAGTTTCAAGCCACACGACTCAATGTTCTTCTCTCTTGTATGTCATAGTTTCGTTTTCATAGGTTTCCAATGTCGGTTGGCGTCACCAAAGGGAGGGACACGAGTAACATACTTGCAATTGGTACTAGGTTGTTACGTAGTTGTTAGACTAATGACGACAGTTTAGATATTTATTTATTTATTTTATTTTATTGATATATGTGTCATATTATATACCTACCTAGGTAAATATCAATAAGCTCAAGGAGCCAACTTACTACTTAACCCAACTAACCTTGAAGCGTGCAAACGGCTTTTTAATATATAAAAAAGAATTACAAGTGTGGCTCTTGATGCCGCAATTAGACTAACTCGGCGGTTCTTGGGGGCGGCCGTTGTTATCAGCTGCTGGCATACTTTTTTATGACCGCGCTTTCGGATATCTCAATGTCATATCATCATCGTCATCTAGTAGCTACATATCTTGATTATATCTAGATATCTGGCTTGCCCTGTATGTAGTCTATCACATGAGCACGGGAAATGACCCGCAGCAGCCTCATTCATTTTTAAAGGCAACGTAATCCCACACGTTCACTCCTCAGGGGCCCGGGGAGTTAAGCAGCATAGCTACCCTGACCTGTTTTAAGTCTTAACGACATACAAGGTCTGATACTAACCTATCAAACGTCGGTATTGTTGTGCGGGTAAGTTATAACGCATCGCATTCGTTATTAAATGTAGTGTCATTGCAGATAGAGGACAGAGAAAGCAGCAATGGCGCTGCAGAACGATCGTTCCTTGAGATGAACGTCTTGTTGTATTCCGTAGCCTGTACACAGACCGACGAGCTTACGCAAACACGATACGATACATTCATGCACTTTCTTCTTCACATTTCACAGAGCTTCCCCACGATCGCTCATTACACTCCTAGCCACATACCTGCTTTGCAACCTAGCGTCCCCCTTGCTTACCCGTGATTGTGGGGGTTGCTCTCCGTTTTCCATTGCTGTGTGTATACCTACGTACATATGTATGTGTACAGAGGTATACAAGCGCCTTCTCGTTGATGAGCAGGGGATAGAGAGGAAGGGAAGAATAGAGAGAGGGGGAGAACGAACTAACAATCACATATCAGAAAACTTCCAACTGGCGATTCACATCGCGCGGGTCTGGCCGCTGACGTTCCAGGATGGTGGCGGGCATGGGATGGGTTGGGATGAGATGACAGGTAAAAAGCGACGCCGTTGGGGGTGAAAAAAAAAAAAAAGAAAATCCACAAGTTCTAAAATATTCCATGTGCACGCATCATTGTCTAGAAGACAACAATCAAGATAGGGGGGACAGGAAGAGGGATACCTGGGAATGAAGCAAGCAACGGTGCCGTTCGTTTGGGGACGAGAAATACAGCAATGGGATTCGCTATCACGGTGGTAGTTGGCGTAAGTAGCCGCAGCCACCGCCAACAACGGGCCCCCTTTCTATGTACATAATCCCTCCTGCCTCCCTACGCCTCCCCATGCCCTCTCCTATTTTTGATGATATTCTGGTGCAGTCTGTATGTGTAGGGAGGTGGGTTCTTCCGCTCGCCGTGGCTTTCTCTCTCATTTTCGGAACCCAATTCTCGCCTCCGTAGTCGAAGGCGATAGTACATACGTATGTAAGTCCAGGCAAGGGAGTTAGGTAGACAAAGTGAAAAGGAGCAGCCGAATAACATCATCGGGCAGTGCCCGCAAAGCAACCTAAACCTGGTCGACCGACGATACTCATTATCCCTCATCCCCCCTCCTCCCCTTAAAAAAGGATACACTATAAGAAAAAAAAACAAGGGCCCAAAAAGTGAGAGAGAAAACGTGACGTCGTTGGGGTGGGGAGGAGGAGGGCCGGTTTGTGTGCCAAAATCTGAGGATGCGCATGACCATAAAAGTTATCCCCATAAAGCTCTTCTTTCGTCTTTTTATTCCTCCATCCCCCTCATCCCCTCCCACCTCCGCCCCTCCGGTCTCTCCACTCCCCCGCGCGAACACCCACGAGAGGGGAAATAGATAGACAGGGACAGAAGCACGACAGGGGTATCTTGAGAGGAAGGGTTCTATCTAGTGGATATCCTTTTTCTTTCTAATAATTAATAGGTTGTTCTATCCACAAATAATGGTTAGTTTCCGGTTAGCAAACTGGTTTTCTTCTCCTTCTACACTAGTTACTTTTTACTCCTTATATGGGATAGGTCAAGGGAAAACTACTGAGCTAGTTAGTTACCTGAGCTAGAGCAACATCAAAATGAGGTGTAGTGTCGATAGAAGGGATTAGACTATTAATGTACCCGGGTAGGGGACAACGTCATAACGGAGTCGTAATGGATTACCGACGGGGACAACGAAAAAAAATAAAAAAATATGCAGGGTTCGAAACAATGATCTCATTCCTACGGTTCGGCATCTTGCTTGAAGCACAAGTGCTGCAGCAGTTGGCTTAATTTTCAATTGCTTGTTTGCGGAAATGATGAGATGAGAGGAAGAAGATCCAAGACTAAGTAAGAATCCTCCCGCGCCGCCGCCGCTGCTGCCGCCCGCCCGCCTGCCGTCGCAGCGAAAGGACTATGCATCGAGTATATAGCACTTAAAGCACGTTGTTTCGTCTTCTTTTCTTTTTAATCCCCTCTCTCCCCCTTTTTTCTTCCTTTTTTCTCTTTTCTTCAGATGACGGATAACGGCTTCAGTGATAGGAACGAGGGTATGTTTGTGGCGTAGCTGTGTGCTAGTGGGACGTTTGACGATGGTAGGTTAGGAATTCCCTCTTCGGGCCGCAAGGGACATTAGAGGCGTGCAAAAGGCATGAGGCAGGATGCGGGAATGCACGTATACACACTACCATCCTTCTTCACATACCTAGGTATCTACCTACATACATACATGCATACACATACAACGGCCAAACGACCAGGTTGGAAGAAAACAAAAGAAATGTGCAGAATATAGCAACACGCAATTTGCCTACATTGGGCGTACACATGTAGGGAATCGGGGTCACATTGTACCTGAATCATTTCAGGGATCATCATCGTGAACGACCCTCCTCCTGCCATCTTACCACCACCACCACCACCATCAACCCCCCGTTTGCAAGGTGCTCCCCCTTCCCGATGAGATGTGTACGTGTGTGTGTGTGCGCGCGACAGATGAACACTTAGAGATCAGATAGGGGGTTGCAATTCCTTGCCCCCCGTCCCCCCCCTTTCCCCCAACCCAACACAGTCCATCGGACGACGGAAGATAGAATGTGGGAGGGTGTGTAAGTTCGGTGCGCTTGTGTGCGTGCGTGCACGCTGTCGTTGCTGTTTGGTGTGGTATTACCCCTTCTCCTTCGTCTTCATGTTCGTCCCCCCTACCCCTCCAATTGAAAACAGCCAGATAGGAATTTTAGAAAATTACATTGTCACGACGGAGGCTAGGGATGGGAACGGAGGAAGGAAGGGGGGGAGGAGAGAAAACCCAGGATCTACGAGGGGTACATGAAGGATAAGGAAATGAATCTCGTGATAGGTAGGTCATTCCCATGGCAAGAATGGGAGACGACGGAGGGCTATGGTGACCGTGGTGATGGTAGAAGATTCCATGGTCAACTAATTCAGACATATAGGACAAGTACGCATCATCACCGCTGTCAGCAGCATTGGTCCTTCGCACTCCCTCCCCAATCCTCCACGGGCATTCTAATACTTGAGGCTAGTCTCAAGCCGTGAATGAATCACACACACCGGGCAAAACCAACATGGGCTGATACGCACCTGTATTCTTTCCCGGTATCTCAGATCACAAGATAAAATAGATAGATTGATCAATTGATTGATTGATTGATTAGCTAATTTGATTGATTCCCTCCCCCCCTTGTCCAGCCAAAAGCGTGTTCTCTCACCAAGACGTCATTCCGCGGATGCAAAATCTGCGACGCGATGGAACGTTATCTTAGGTATTGTCCTTTTTTTTCTCTCCTGTTCTTTCCAACACCCAACCCGTTTTGGGTAATAAACGCCAGCTATCATTGCCAGATGGATGGGGCCATCCTTCTTTAGGATAGGCATAGGACATGACAGATCAGGATAGGGATAGAATAGGATAGGATAGGGAAGGGGGGGGGGGGGGGGGAAGAGGCGTTGTTGCGTGCACACGTGCGAGAAGGACGAATGAACGAACGAAGAAACGAATTCTGGATGGCTGAACGGACGGAGCGTGATATTTTAGAACCACAGATCGTCTCATGTCCTGTCATCCCGTCTGCCCATCCGTCCATCGTCCACCAATGCCGAAACACACGCCAAACCCGCTGCCGTATGGCAACGTACATACATACAACATTACCTACCGACATCAGTCAGGGCTGAGCGTTGGCAGGGAAAATCGAGTGCCCGTGACCTTCTGACATGCAGCAACGGACACATTGTAGCAGGCAGCATATGGCAGACTGACTCCCAGAAAAGGCAGCAAAAAAGACTGAGCGACGTCCCTCCGCCCCCTCCCCCCTCCCCCTTTCCTCTCCAGACATGTAGTCGGAACCCAAATTCGAACACCTAGTAGTCTCTTGGTTTTTCTTTTCTTTTCCCTCGTACTATTGAAATTTCCTTTTCGTGCCCCGATATTTATTTCCCCTTCACTGGCAGCTAACGCGAGCGGAGTATATCAACGGGAGGCGCTCACTGGCCAAGACCGTTTTGGGGCGGGGTGGGGGGGAGGGGAGGGGGGGGAGAGAGATTTATAGGGGACCGTCCGTCATCGTCATCGTCAGGCGACTTTTGCACGATGATAGGCCAGCTTATGCGGGAGACTTCTGGCTGGCTGGTGCTTACTCATTATTAATTTTGAAGGGGAATCTAAAAGAGAAATCCGCAGCCCGCGGGAGGGGAAGAATCCTCATAGGACTAACTAGACGCGTAGGCAGTAGTATGACTTCGAAGGTGCTGTTCGAGGATTCCGCCCAGTGAGACCACCAATGTCAAATGTACGAAACGTTCTCTCCCCAAAATAGGGGAGGGGGGCAATATGAATGGACCGTCAGCAACGTCTCTATTTTACCCCGTCGGACTAATCACATTGCAGAAAGGAAACAAAAATCAATAAATAAAAGTACATAATATCTTTAAAAGCATTAGACATAAATCTTTCTTACCTAATAAATTAACGATGGTAGATTTTCTTTAGTATCCATAAAACCTCGAGACCGTGTCTTATAGTTTTGAGGAGCTATAGCCTATAGTATACACTACGATAAAAAATAAATAAATAGAAGAAACGCTAGGTAATAATCACTAGGTACAATAGAAGTGCACCAATCAGGATATACATTTGCCAAAACCTTGAATAAGGGAGCCGGCTGTGTAGCGTGTACCTAGATACGTATCGCATCGTACCAAGGCTAGCCTTCCTCTCCCAAGCAGCTATTCATTCATCCATCCCCTCTTTCCCCTCCCCCCCTCTCAATTGACCTCATAGGTTAGACCCCTAAAGTTAGGGGGTGAGGGAGGGGCTTAAGAGGACAAGCATCGTAAGGCTGGGGAAAGAAGAGGGGCTTACGGAGGGGGAACTTGCTTGGACCCCCTCATCTAACCCCAACGGAAAACATACCCTGTGTCTTGTGTCTTTTTCTCTCCGCAATATCAAAAAGAAGGAAAGAAAACGCCAACGAGACACAAGTTTGACCTAAGTAATTAGCTAGTATAAGTGAGGACGAAATGAAGGGAGAGAGAAGGGATAAAAGTTCCGATGTTTTTTTCTTGTTCCAGTCCGGTCGTGTCTTTTATTATTTCCCTCTTTTTTCTTCTCTTTAATCTGGTGGGGGAGAGGGGGGGGATTGTCTACGCTAGAAAAGAAAAAAAGAAAAAAACACTAGAAAACAATAAGGCCTCGAACAACACGTCTAGTAATAGCAAACACGGATGGTGCAAGGTACCTACGTACGTGCGCCCCCCTCCCTCCCTCTCTCTCCTCTTCTTCCCCGGACTTATTTAGTTACTTATTGCATGGGGCACAACACACATTTCTACATCGTGGGGCGTTTTGGGATGGGAAGGGGGAGAGGGAAACGAACGGGTTGTTTGTCTGTTCATAATGTAGTGCAAATTGTTTGTTTGAAGGGGAGGGGATGGGGGGGACCCGACCCGAACAGACATGACGTGCCACTCTTTTTTTTTTCTTGTCATTTTCCCCTTCCCCGGATGACCTACCTAGGTAAGTTTCCTTACGTACCTCGGGGAGGGAGGGACGTGACCCTTATTTTTACTATCAACTTCCTCCTCTTCATCCTGTATGTATGTGTGTGTCTCCTTTGACACCATTATTTGCTGTATCAGATTAGTTGTTCTGTTTCAGGTTGTACACGTAGGTAGGTTATAATAAGTCCAGTGCTTATTCGTATGACCCGGTGTATTCGCCATCGTGGGGCTTATTCGACCACCTTTTTTTTTTCTTGTCTTCTTTTCTTCTTACTTTGTAAATGTTTTCACCCTAATACCTAGTAGTCCTTTAATCATTGTATCCTTTGTAAAAAAGGAGACACATGTCCACTCGGGAGGCCACCGATGAGGAGAACGTGTAATGGTGGGGTTTCTTCGCCTCCTTTGCCAGCCTGCTTCATTCCAAGGTGTCCAGCCACGCTATGAGTCGACAGCATGCGTGACTAGACAGGGCAATATAGGTTATATCATGTAGATATGTATGTGGTGTAATACAGTATTAGTTGGCAATGCCGCCTCGGTAGGTACATAGGTACATTATGTTAGAGAAGAGTTATCAATGGATGGCAAGATGGGGGATGGGGTTTTGGTTTCCTACGCTAAACGGCGTGGAGCCGAAATTTCCCCATAGCACAGATAGGTAAGCTTGTCTGTCTACTGTACTACTATGTTAGATTAGCTGGTCTACCTACCTAGGCCTCGGCTGTGCTACCTACATTACAAAGCTTCCAAGATTGTTCGGCTTGGTACAATGCATATGTACCCCGTCCCAGCTGACAGGAAATCGAAATAAATGGCCGAAGTAAAGGCGATGGAGAACCGAGCTGCGGGGCTAGGCCCGATTCCATAATAGCGATATATGTACATATTTGCAACTTTTGTTGCCACTATCGTCAGGAATACCTACACTAGTTATGTAACCTGCCCTACCATTCCATCCAATGGATCCTTACTATTGCGGATACTAACCTATGAATTTGGTTCGGGGAAATGGATAAGTGCAATCCCGCCTTGGTTTTCTTCTTTTCTTTTTTGTTGATGTTTCTTTTCTCATGGTATCCCTTTCTCTTGCTCCGCCAAAGATGTCAAGTCAACCACGAGTCATCTGCTCGGGAATATACTAGATTTTTCGCTTTACTTACGTACTTAGCGTGATTTTCCTTATTCACGCTCGTGATCTAGTCCATAGGCTGGTTTGTTACGAAAGACGCATAATTATGCAGGGTCCGGGCCTTCTTTTTTTAATGCACAGAGACTTAAGTACACTACTACTGACCTACATAGTAATAGTATATGTAGGCAAAAGCCAAGATGTACGTACGTCAATACATCAAATAGGTATGTAGAACTGCCTACCTAGATTACACCACTACCGAGTTTAGCAGCAGTGCGGGGATGCCGTTCTTTTTTCTTTTCGTATTCTTACTACATACGTACATATCCACTACGTACAGCTACAACTAAGCAGGTTACGGGCAATAGGTTGAATGGACCCGTCGACTGTGACTCGGGTCGTGTTTGTTGGTGGTTACCTTGAACTTATTTACTTACTGCACAAAACTCGGGGTCATGGGCTGAGAATTGCCAGCACCTATTGTGTGATATGCTCTCGTGATGAGCTGCGAGAAAAGAATATCTGGGGCTGCTGCTTTGGTGAGCGAAAAGGCAAAAAGAAATCTCCGAGTAAGCAAGCCAATCAGGGAAAGGAAGCGAAAACAGCCAGCGATGCGTCCGGTTCGTATTGGGATGGATCGTTAGAGATACCTACACTAGCGTCGTGACAAACCGGAAAATCCGCTGGTAGGTAGCAGTCGGCCGCCACTATCCCCAAATCGATTGGGATTTTCCGAGGGCATCCGTGGTCATGCCGACACCAGTGGATGCCCCAGGCCGCCGACCTACCCGCGCGGAGTCTTTTCGGTCCCTGACGAGATCCTTAACGCCTTCGTAAGCAGTCTAACGCTGCTAAGGTATTACTAGTTGGTTGGCACTTGGCCGCGGTGCCTGCAAACAGCAAGTCATTCGCAATGCATCCTCATGCGTGGGGGGTAGTGATGGTGGTGGTGGTGGTGGTGGTGGTGGTGGTGGGAAGACGGGGTGGTCACGCCGCTGAGCCGCAAACCCAGAACTCGCATCGAGAGCCATCCAGCCAGCCAGCCAGCCCATCACCGAATCGCCGGCGGCTGGTGAGGTTGGGTACCAGAAAGTAGGTCGAAGCAACATAATGACCATCACGCTGGGCTTCTGAAACAATGACCGATGGACCTGGCTGGGTGACTGGCACCTTGGTCAGCGCGCCTATACGACCCTCTGCCCACTGCACTGTGCATAGTACATACAACCCCCCCAAAAAGGAACATCATCTTTTAGCCATTTTATCCGTGTTGGGTCGCATTCTCAGGGTCCTTTTGTGCACACATGGGCTTTGCGGCTCTAGATCCCGACTATCCCTGGACGCGCGGCAATATGTAAAGGAAATACACACACACACACTTGCTGATCAGGCGTCTAGATGGGGGGTTGACGGCCTTCTAGACTAAGTGATGTACACGAACTTGTAGGGATGGTGTGTCCTCCATTTAGCAGCTCGTTAACGGCCGACAGAGCAAGCAGGGCAGGACCCTTCGTGCAGATAGGTGGGTAGGTTAGCTATCTGTTGTTAATAGGTAGGCTGTGAGCGACCACGTGGACTATATTGCAATGGACGTATAGGAAGTTGGTAGCGTTCTGTAGTAGGTATGTGCATCCATAGCACCACTATGGCTACTAGGTAGCTGCCAACTCCAAACTTGGGAGGAGCAAGTGCTATAACTGGACCCCAAATATATCGTATACGTCTGGTGGTCTAGTATTCGATGGCTCGGGTTCTTCCACCAACCCCTGGTCTTTCGTGGTAAAATGTTGTAGTAGTGTAAAGTACATATCTACCTAGTCGTACATAGTACCCGACAATCACGAACATACACTAGATGAAGCTGGGGCACTTGTTGTTAACCTATGTAGGTAAGCGACAATTCGCTTGCATTCTAAATACCTAAGTATATTGTAAGACATCCGGGGGAGGGGGGCGCTTCTTTGCTTATTTCCTCTGAATTAATCATTTCCTCTTTCTCTTTTCTTTTTCAAATCATTTGATCGTTTTCTTCCTTGTTATGATATTATTTTAGTTTTGAGCATTGCCGTCGCAACGATGAGACAAAATAGTAGCGAGAGTAGAAATAAATCGGTAGTGATCATCAACGTTATGTACACATCCGGATTCACGATCTCGAGGATTTAAACGGTCCAAAACAGGCACGATTATGTATTCACCGAGAGCGACCGAGTTGGTTCGCCTCCTCATTTTGAGGCTCGTCCGCAATTGATTGATTAAGGCCTTAGAGAATAGCCTGGGCCTTTTTTTCTCGCCTCTCCTGATATCTTGGGTATGCCTATTTTGTGACAGTGTAGAGCCGACCTGTCACCACGAAAAGGCTGCAAGATATACCTAGACTAGGCAGGTTGTAGTGCATCTCGCGTAAAGGCAATCTTCTTAAACGATCGCTTTTCCCGTCCATCGGGACGATCTTACCGCGGGCGCTGCAGCCGAATACTGATTTGGAACATTTCAAGATCTGGGGGAGTAAGAACAACCATTTAAAGAAACAGAAAATAAAGAAATCGACAATGATAAATCCTTATTTTTATTTTTCAATTAATGCCACAACAAAATATGAATAATGAGACAATGCGGCACTACATTACCTTTTGCTATGGTATCTTTTTCTAAATGAAAACGTATTAAATCTAGACAGGCGGAGCAGACGTCCTAAGAGAGGTAGATCGTCGACAACTTAGCATAAGGTCAATCCGTGCCTTGGGTGGTAGTTTCGATAGTGTATAGAGACTAGGTTCGGGCTAGAGGCTGAGGAAAAGAAAGTATATTCAATAGATAGATGATTACCTTGCAGGCAATTCTGCCTTGCTTCAACTCGATGCTCTAGACGGAACACTTAGTTGAAGAAGAAAAATAAATACATAAATACATAAATATGTAAATCGAAAAAATAAAAATAAAACATACCTAAATAAATGATTAGATAAATAACTCATTACGAATGAAGCACTAAACACTCGTCGTGTCTAAGACTTAATAGCGTCTAATAAATTCAAGGCAAAATATGCGAATACATACTGGCTGAGAAAAACAGCTACTGCAACGGGAGCGATTGCCGTGCGCCTCCTTTGCCCCCCTTGGGTCCTCGCTTATCTGGAATGGCGTCTTGCCCCAGAAATCCGGGTTGGGGTAAAATGCTTAGGGGTGATACAAGAGTCCAGAATGAATGAATGAAGGTTGATCAAAGACGGCCGGAACGGGCCCCAAAGACGCAAGAGTCCTAATACATAGAGTGGTTGAGGCCAGCCGATTCATGCCGTGAGGTGAGGCGGGCCGCCTTGGCTTCGGCTGCAGACAGCCAGGCCGCCCTCTTCCTTTACACTAGATGAACCTCCTGCGACCTGTGCGCTGATGAGAACACGATCCAGAGATATCAAGGATCGTATCGCGATCTCTGCTTCGTCAGTGGTCGGGATGGGCGAACCATGCTGCTGGGAGAGAATCCGAGGTTTGATCACTTGGCGTTATCTCCTTGGAGGCCGCTTCTCCCTGCACAGACTCCTCACTCGTCATAAATAAATAAATAAACCTGATTCAGACCTCATCAGGCTCAGATCAGTGACCCGCGAGGCGTTTGAGGCGTTGTGGCTGACTCAAAGCATTGGCTACCGGTTCCCTGGATCTGGTGGTGACACCAGTCCGTACACTCGGGCTTGCACCAGGAGAATGATATATGATTCCTCACATAAATGTCTCTTGCTTAGTATATTACAGTGGATAGTCAACGAGACGAAGAAAAGGAGAGGAAGAAGAAGAAGACGGATGAAAGAATCCCGGTCCCTCTACCAGGACAAGATGTCGATGCCAGACACCTTACGGGCTGGCCAGACTCTCGCATTTGATGCACGAATAATCTATAATGGAAACTCCCCCGTGCATCACATTTTCTCGAGGTTAGCAAAGGCCTGCCTAGGTACGTCGAGACGCGATAGGTGAATGCCTCAGCGGCAAAGCAAGTGCCGTATCGTGTACCAGGCAAGTGCCGGCTGCGATGGGCTACCTACCTAGTACGTAGGTAGGGGTAAGCGACTGTTTGGCGTACAGGGGCCTTCCTGAGGTCCAATCATGCCACACAACAAGCTCAAGTTGGGAGATGTGAGCATTTTCAGGTATGATCGGCTTAGGCATTAGCTAATCGACGGTGGAGTTCGATAAGCCCGGAAGACTTCCCCTATGACAGGGCTCATCTCTCAAGGCGCAGAGACACTTCCGGAATATCCTCACCCTGGGCCGTTCGTCTTTGCCGAGACAGTGCCTGCGATCGTCACCTGACTTGCGATGACACCAACAGAGTGGTAAGGCCCGAGGGAATTGGGTCCGGGGAATCGGAAGCCCAATATGCGAACCTTCTCGTACCATCGTGGTGTTTCTATTTCCCTAGGCTAGAGGCTTGTTCATAGCAGCACTGGAGATTACCGTGTCTTGGCGGGGACAAGGCGACATGCAGGAGAAGCTCTGGAGAAGTATGTGCATAATTTGAACAGACGTACATACATACACACTCACATACACATGCATACGGAGATGGCGATGACGGCATGACACATAACACCGCATACACGCTTCCATGGATAATAACTTACAACGCTATGTAGGTAGGTATTCGCATTGCTACTGACCGCTTATGTCTTTTCCTTGACCGTGATCTGAAGAGAGCCCCTTGCTTTAAAAAGTTTGGATTAAAGGAGCGATAGAGGGGGTAAAAAAAGAAAGAAAAGTAAAGGATGAAATGAAAAAAACAAGCTGAATCGGAATTTTGACCGACTCTCGTTTATGTTATGCAGTGAGTCGTCGGCTTTTGCTTTTTGCCTTTGCGCCTTATATAGGTAGGTAGGTAGATGAGCTAATTGCCACCACAGCATTTCCCAATCATGGCAAATGCAGAATTCACCTGATCGGGTTGATAATGAGATATTGAGGAGTGAAGGAACAGAGACGATAAACGAGGAGCTAAAAGCAAAAAGCGTATGAGAGAGATGACAACGTCTCCACATTTTCCCGAATTGGACAAGAGCTGGAGCGAGAGTGACCGAGAAAAGAAAATGTGTGTGTGTGTGTGTTGTGTGTGTCGCTCACATTCCCCCCCCCCTTAAAAACCCCCGCCCCTTTCCGCCGTTACACAGGGCCCATACCCCGGTTCCGGGGAAGATGTCCCGGCTATGATTTCAGAAATGACAGGAGCCTAGATCGCTTTGGATTAACTAGTATCGATTGTGATCAATGTCTTCCCCTCGAAATCGATAGGGCGAGACATCACCCACCCGTCACCACCATCACCACCCATGAGGCCCTGTACCACCCCTACATAATCGTGCCGTGCAGACGCTCAGCCAGGTTCACAGAGATGGAGCTGTACTGTATTGTAGGATACAGGCCACCGGCAGTCGTCACAAGAGAAATAGTAGGATGAAGAAAAAGAAAAGAAGCTAATATATATATATGTAGGTAGTGTAGGTAGTCAGAAGTAGGGGCCGGGGGTTGGGAAGGGGTAGGGACTTTTAAAAAAAGGATACGAGCTTTTATTTTATTTTATTCATCCTGCATTCAAGCCTACCTACTTACTTACCTAACACATCATAGCCTGTTACTAGTGTATGTCTATTGATGAATGCGAAATGCTGAGCGCTGGCTGCTGTGGTGGAGATAAGAGGATAGTGTAGATATAGACGAGAACATCAATCATTCGGAGTATTTGTATAACGTCCTTCTGCCAATCTTCTAGAAAACGCATAGGGTTGCCGAAAGGGTGAGGTATGCGTTATATCCTAGCACTAGTGTAGCAAGCCAACCCACCCACCCACACTCACTCACTCACACAAATACTCACTAAGCTCTCTCACCCTCTCTCTTTTTGATGTCTCGTGGTAGGTGGGGGTCATTGGTGGGCTGGATGACCTTTCGGGCAAGTTTCGCGCGCTGATACGCCGTCAAGCCCGAGATTGTAGTAGTGTATGTATTACCTAGTAGTATGTGATATGTATAAGGAAATCCTACCTACGCCAAGGGACATCTCAACCGGTCAGTCGGTCAGTCCAGGGTCGGCTTCATTTTTAAACCCCCCCCCCTTTCTTTCCAAACAAGAGGAGGCATTGCGTATCTCCGTTCACCTACGCCGCACGCGTATGCTCACAGACAGGCTTTAATGATACCTCTTTACCCCGGATTGATATATAGTAGAATACCTACATATATAGGTACTACCTAGTACGTGTATTACTACGTACGCACGTACCTACTTACTTACTACACTTCCATTTTGTAGAAACACAGTCGCACCGGATGACCAAACGTCAAACACGCGTGGGGGTTTCAAAGGACATCCCGCGCACACCAGCGCCAGCAAGTAACAAGTAGCGGCATTCCTTCAAAACCTTGAAACCGATACAGCGTCCCTGCGGCGAAGAGGGGAAGAAAAAAAATGCTTGCTTGCACGTGTGACCGTCTCCGCATTCTGAATCGTCGGTTCTTTTGCCTTGGGATGGGATCCGAGTGGACTGCTGTCCTTGTCGTTTAGGATTCGAATGCTAGGAGGATGAAGGAGGAGTAGGAGGAGGAACAGTATGGAAGAGAGTAGAATAGACCAGGACTTTCCTTTTTTTTATCTTTCTTTTTTCTATTTTCTTTTTCATCTCGCAAAACACCCTATTCATGATACCAACGACGATGCATTGTAGTATTGATGTATGTATGTGTTAAACAGCTCGTCGACGATCATCTGCACTAGACCTCCCGGCGCGGCGGCTCGTCCCTGACTTTCCATTTTAAGCCCTCTTTCGCCGTCGTATTCACCCACCCATGGGATCTATTCTATCTAATTTCGCAGCCTAGGATCTCTTCATCACACCTACCTACCTGTACGTTGAACCTGAAAGGGGGGGGGGCAAGGGAGGGAGGGGAGGAGTGGGGGTTTATTTGTGAGCTGAACTGAACCTTCGTGTGCGCGTGCGAAAATGAAAATAAATGAAAATGAAATACGACCTGTCGGGACGGCGATAGAGTTGAATCCAGCGAATGTCTCAGAGCGATTCCCGAGGAGGAGGAACTCTCCACTGTCCCCGTGGTCTTCAATCGACCATCTCTGTTCTCGGTGTTTTCCCCTGGTAGAGAAGCTGGTACCGCAAGTGGGTCAGGTAAGCCGTTAAGGATTCATGATAATACATACTCACGCACGCCCGCTGTAAAAAAGGGAACAAAAAACGTGGTGGTGGGTTAATCGTAAATACTTGACATGGACTGTCGCCTGCCCTATTCAGATAGCCCTCCCTTATCGTACCCAAGGCTCAGCTACGCATATCACAAGGAGCCCAATACGGTGGCGCATTTATTGAAGAACTTGGTCGCGGCCGGATAGTGTGTCCCAGTTAGTACTTTATTCTCTCGACTGACAAGTCTATGTTTTCCCGGGCTTTGCCACCTTTATATGCCCCCTTGTTTTCAATATTGCTGCGGAACACGCGTTCTCGACGTAGAAGGTCGGGCAATGTGATGTTGCTTTATGCGTTGAGCATTACCGTAGCGGCAGACGTCAAGGGTGCGGCCAACCCCCTTCTAGAAAAGCCTGGACCTTCACGCATGGAAGCCTCGCGATTTTTTCCCAGTGTAAAACAGTACAGAGGACAATGGAGGTTGGCCAGCTGAGCAGGTCTGAGGAGGGGGGAAATACACGGCCAACTCAAAATCCCGCACATCGCTCGTTAGTCCGAGATGAGCCAATTTTTGGTGCTAAGTCACAAGATGCAACTTCACAACGCTACAGATAATTACATATGTGAGCAACGGGTTTCTCGTGCGGGTGATTTTCCAACAAGATGACTCGCCCCAACGTTTGTTGGACGGTTTGAATTGAGATCGGCTGCCGCGTCTTCGTATCATACGCGCGGGAATGTGATAGAGCTGGCGCTGGCGGTTGCGGTTGTAGCATAGCCTCATAAGGCAATGCATGTACATCTATACCTAGTGTGATGAATCCCGATGCTAGATTTGGCCGTAACGGCGTGGGGCTCCGCAGTCGATTGGTGGATGATATCGGCTGTTGGCGCCATGGGCCACGGGCTGGGCGAAGCAAGCAGCTGGGAAAATGCAACAAAAACGGTCACAGGGTTGTGTGGTATTCCGATGTTCTGTTCGATGGCAGCGATACCCTCTCTTCTGAGGGCCCCGAGCATGTCGTCGCCAACTAGGCTGACACGGCCAACATGCTCTCGTCTTGAGGATATTGGTGCTTCATACTGGACATGTGACCCGGGATTGCCAATAGAGCGTGTCGAGATGACTTGATGAATGGCCTGTGTCTCGATTGGTCTGGCTAGGCCTGCGGGGGTGGGTATCGAACAGACCACTAACAAACTACCACTACCATTTGGGGCACCGAGGCTACGGCTCAGCTGATCACGTTCCTCTACAATGCGGAGAAGCCAAACCACCACACCATACACAATTGATACGGCCTCCCTACAGCCCAGATGGTATTTGGGATGTCCACGAGAACGAAAAGCGCCAGCGCATACTTAGCTTGAATCACAGGTCGGCCCGGTACTGATCTCGGCGGATGGTATCGAGTCAGGACAAGTCAGTATAGGAGCCAGTAGTCATAGTAGTCAGTAGGTATGTACGATGTATAGGACAGTCAGTCAGCCAGAGAACTAACCTTAGTCAGTTCAATGATATCCATGCGTAGTCGGCTATTTAAGCCACCGTCGGACTAACCGCCACACATATACGGGATATGGGATATGGGATAGATACTAGTAGTTAGGGTTAGGGATAAGTACTAGTAAGTAGGTACACTAGAGATGGAGAAGACAGATGTGGAAATGTCCGATTACCTAACGCCTCCCGACCATTACTGCGATCATATGAGGAAAATGCGTAGAGGAGGGCGAGGTAGGCTCGGGAGGGAGGAGCTTAGCAGTGCGGGGGAAGGACGGGAGGCATGTAATAATAGGTTGAAAGAGAGCACATCACGAGGCCCTATTCCAAGTATGTAGTCCTATTCTTAGCCGGATTCAGACCAGCGAAGCACTGGTATGCATTGTT
This sequence comes from Biscogniauxia mediterranea, assembly GCA_018398605.1. Taxonomy (NCBI): domain Eukaryota; kingdom Fungi; phylum Ascomycota; class Sordariomycetes; order Xylariales; family Xylariaceae; genus Biscogniauxia; species Biscogniauxia mediterranea. The sequence goes on along the minus strand of JAGXTR010000007.1, from coordinate 1,959,304 downwards.
TTCGTGTCAGCACCACCCACGCCCGCCTAACGATTCGACCAAAATGGACGCAGACAAGCAAATGGAACTTGGTGGCTTTTCTGTGCCATCGTCGCCAATTGCATTCACGCCTTTCCTAGTGCACCTGACGACAAGTGCCATGCTTAGGGTTATTGTTATTGTTATTACTACCTACTCCGTGCGCTTGAAGCTTGCGACCAATTGCCGAACCTTGCCCAATCACACGGAGGGCTTGTGGCTCTTTATCTGGCTGGAGCTCAAAGCTGTCAAAGGTGGCAGGTTAGGTATATTGTAAATTGTAGATAATTCCATAGTGTGTGTCCCGAGATGAGCTGTTTTGGTCATTCCTCCCCGTCCTTTTGGACGGGAACGAGACCAAAGCCTCATTCCAAGCCTACATCGTTCCCAGCACTTACACTTCCTTGGGGCTTGTGGCTCTGCTCACGAAACCGTTGGATGTGTATCACAAGCCCAGTGTTCGGTTGGAACTTGTCTGCTATCGTCGGAGTTTACATGTACAACCGTAGTGTAGTCATCTGGTGGCTGCTGAAGCTTCACTACTAAAAAGTTGCGCTGGCTCAGGCTTCATAGCAACTCCGCCCTGGCCTTGACCGTGGGCATTTGATTGACTCTTCTGTTGCCAACAAACTTTGTGTCATGTTGTGTCGTCGCTGCAAAGGTATGCGTCATTGGTAGCTGGCTTGTGATGGGTGAATGATGAATGACATTGCAATGAAAGCAAGCCCGTCGGCTAGTGGTCACTGTCCGTCACTGACCATCATCCGCGCTGGAAACGAGGAGACGGGGAGCCGAAGAAAACAAGTAACATGTGGCCCTGTGGCCCTGTAGCCCAACCTGCGATGGCCGCTTGCGGATCCCAGAATGCGAATGCAAATGCAAATGTTGTCAGTTGTCGGCAGTAGTAAAGGGAAGAGTCGGGACTCTGGACCTTCTGCCCGGAGGGGGGTCCGGCTAATCCTAGGTTGAGAGCAGGTCTTAAATGCCTCTTTGGGAGAATAGTACTCTTTGGGGAATGGGGTCTGCGCTAACTTTGGGGCTACTCTAGAAAGGGCAGTCCACCTCCCACGCTAGAGATGGTAATCCCGGGAGAGTCTGGTTGCAGGGTTAGACCGCTATGATCGGAGGAGAAACGACAGGTACGTACCTCCAGGCCAGGTAGGGTAGGTACGTACCTCCTGTTTCCTCAGGTAAGGCATGTACTTCTGCGCGTGTTCCCAAGGGTCGTCCTTACCCCTTGATCCCAGTGACTGCCGCCACCCAACCCAGGGTACATTACCCACCCGCACGCCTGCTCATCACCCAGGCCCAAAGCACAAGGTGCAGGGGCACCTCTTCTGAGCGATACATCACGTCAGGTACGTACCAATGTACCAATGTACCGATGTACCCAGGTACTGCCAAACTTGAATAGAGGAGTGACTTTTTACACCACACCGCGCCTTTTGCCCTCCACTTGCCCGACTAAACTAGCCCACTCTCTGCTCCCTCATATCAAATACATATTATGTACAACTAACCCACTCCTTCTCCTCCCTCAGGTCCTCAACCACATACACATCTCGAACTACCCAGAGTTCGAACATAACTCCTAAGTGCTAATAACGGCGGCCCTCCATAGCATTGATCACGTCCAGCATTAATCGATACTCGAGCTTCACTCACTCTCTCCCTCACCACTTCGAGTATCCACTACGCCCAGTACGTCAACATACATCGTCACCTCCGCCGGCACATTATCCCTCGACCAGCAGTCTCCGCGACCCGATAGATCGCGCAAGAACCAATCTCCCCAGATTTCCAGACTTGTGGTGCCGACCATATTCACTTAAATCCCTAGACGAGCGCAAAGACCTTTGTCCTCCTTTCCAACCGACCTTCGCGATCGTGCTCGCGAAACTACCAACACCATACTCTCGCACCTTCTCGCTCTCTGCTCCCGCAGTTGAGCACCCAATCTTGGCATCATGCCTTGTAAACCCGAAGGACTAGTCCTCACTGTGGACCCCAACGTTATCCACAAGGTTGACACCAACAACCCCCAGAACCTCTTCAGCATGTGGACCGGTACGTTTTTCTACATCGTCGAACCGAGCGGCCCTTTGGCAATAGCAACTAACTCGATTTCTAGTCTTCTCAAGATGTGCCGATTCGGTTGAGCAGGGAAGAAGATTAGAGAACCTCAGCTGGCGGTTATGGAACAGGGAAACATTCTGCTGCGAGACAGGCGAGACAAAGCCACTGACGGCTACTACAACTACCACTACCACGACGACTACCGCTCCCACTACTACTACTACCACCACCACCACCACCACCCCTTCCCCCTCCTCGTCCTCGTCCTCCTCCTCTACTACCGCTACCCTTCCCAAGGACATCCCAGAACAACAGCGGATACCTGACGTCCCTCAGCTCTCTGGAAGCGTCGACTCTGTCCCTGACGAGGAAGCCATTGAATTCACTGCCGAGACTGACCCGCTTGAGATCTGCCGCCCCCGAATCGTTCGGCAAGACTCCTGCGCTAGCAGCCGGAGTAGAGGTCGCGAACGCCACATTACCTCTGACCATCTCGAGAAGATGGTTGTTACGATTATTAAGGAGAAGGTGCCAAACCTGTCCCCACTTCCCCAGATAAGCTCGTCGTCTCTTGAGCCAGAGAGCGAATGTTCGGAAGCGGAGCAGACACCCACCACTATTGCTACTGAGTCCGCCGTTTGTGAATCTTCAGACGTACCCTCGCAGGCCTCGTCGCAGACATCCAACAAATCGGACGTATATGAGATCCCCGCTACCAACGTGGTCCGAGGGTTCTCGCCATCGCAGATTCCTTCTTTCAAAGTATCACATGAGCCCCAATCCCCGAAACTCGATGTCATACCCGAACCTACCTCGTCACCTGCCCCTAAGCCAGTGCAGTCTAAGAAGCAGCCTGCGAAGTTTGCCCTTGGTGAATCTTCGGGTGACGACTCCTCGCCTCAAAGCCTGGAGACACGTCAGCCTGTTGTCCTCCCACCCAAGAGGAAAGGGATGTTCCAGGTTGGCGAATCATCTTCTGGCGAGGACCCGAGTCCCTCTTTAAAGAGCGCTATGCACTCATCCCGGCCGAGCTCCCTGCTTACTGCTCAGAAGAAGCAGACATCATTCAGCAACCAGGTCACTATGCGAACAATTCCGACTCCCAGTGAGCAGTCTGATGATTACATGGATGAGAGTGCAATCGATGACGACGACGAGGATTCGGAGTGGGAGGACTCCATCGAGGAGAGCGGCAAGTCGAGCATGGACGACCCAGTAACATTCAAGCGTGTGCCTTCCAGGCCAAATCTTACTTCCCAGAGATCTCTCATTAGCCTCATGTTCGCGGGTCAACAGGACCGAGCCAAGAACCTCAGCAACTATGCATCGCACTCCACCCCGGCCATCGCCCAGCGCTCGCGTCAACTACCCAACGCATCTAACGTCGCCGCCTCTCCTAACGATTCCGACGATAACGGACTTGAGATGAGAAGAGGCCTGCGACCCACTCCTCTGAAGCCTATCAACGAGATACCCCGTTCTACCGCCCAGCCTATCATGACGAATACCCAGGCCCGCCACTCGCAAGCCGCTCTCTCACCTCGAACTACTCGAAGAAATATGTTGGCTACGGAGCTGACCGAGTCGCTACGACGCCAGCTTCTATGGGAACGCCAGCAGAAGACATCGACTGCTAATGCCGTTTTGAAGAGGCGCCATACCTCTCATGATGTCGCGAACCTGAAGCAGTATCCCGAGAAGGCCTACATGAAGAAGGGCAAGGAGGAATCCCTTAACAGCTGGAACCAAATCCTGCGAGATGACCTGGGCGGATACCATGCACAGGGCTGGTAATCCACATAACACACATACACACACGCACACCACGATGGCAGCACTGAACTGCCTTGTACATTGCCTTTTCTTTTATCGGTTCCTTTCTCTTTTCTATTCTCTATTTCAACGCATTGCGAGGTGGTTGCTTTCTACAATACCGATTGCATGCATCAGGCTGGCGTTTATTGACGTTGCTTAATCACGAGGCATCTCATTATCGACTAATGATATATCGCATTGTCGACCTGCTAGTTGTTACCGGTCGAAATTATGAGTTCGGCCACAGCAGTTATTGATCACACTTGGCGTGGTGGCGGTCCACGCGTTTATTTCCACACCCCCCTGGCACTAATCGGCGTTGTTTCCCCAATGATACCACGGTCTGCATTTGATTTTGCCCTCTAATGGGCTCTGGGTTCTATTTTCATTTTTCACTTTTACGGGCTACTCATGTAGTCGACATGGATGACACGGAGAAGAAGTCGGGTTGTGTGTATTTTAGAAAAAGAAGCTGAGGGCGACCCAGCATCTTCCTATTCTTCGATGCAAGAAAAAAAAAGAGAGAGTGGATCCTAAAAACAAGAAAAACAAAACGAAAGCGTCCCTGTCTGGCCGTGCAATACGAACAGGTTCGCTGGAAGGGGGCTCGGGCCAGTGTAGTGAAAAGGTGAAGACAAAAAGGGCAAAAAGCATGCGCCATGACTTGAAAAACATCGGAAAATCACACAGAGCTACAAAAACAAGAATAAAACGGATGAAACACCCCATATAACGCAATCTTTGTCTTAAGTGTGACTCGAATTAATTTCTCTATCCCATTTGACTGTATCCGCCATCTATTTAGTTAGCACTTGGGTTCGGATGACCTCCAAAAGTCAAATTGAGCTTGCTATCACCTAATAGTTGCTTGTGTCACAATGCCATTGACTCCAGAGATTGCCAAGTTGATTTTGCAGCATGTGAAGATGACGACAAGGGGCCTTTTGTCATTAACTCTTGCTGGCGCACCCTCCCCAGCGTTTTTTTTTCGTCTTGCTATTCTTGGCATGGGGTAACGGCCCTGAATGATACTTTAGCTATGTATGTACATTAATTGAATTGTTGCCCCTCCTTTATTTTATTTATTTATTTATTTTTCGCTCGTTCCGTTTCCTGAGTTATCAATCAACTCTAGAGCGGGAAGTTAAAGATGGCAACCAAAAAAGGCTCTAGACTAAGGAAGGTGTTAAGATAAGACAAAAGCTACCTAACCGAGGCGGGAGGTAGATGGCAAGCGGCAACGACCATGTAGTAACGAGGGGAAGCTACTTATCTCTATGCTACTTGGTAGGTAGTACTTAGGTATTTAGTGCATGGACTGTAATGGGATGGGAGTATGAGGGAAGAGGAGATGTCCTCGGTACCTCTCGTCTAACCTATGTAATTTAACTTAACTCTCCCTCTATAAACTTCCAAGATACATACATACCTCCTACCTACATTTGATAAATGCATTGTAGGTATTGATGCACCACCAGACGTTAGGTACGTATACTCGGACATTGATGTAAGTTTTACATACCTATACCTACACACGAACTTGTGTGTGGGGTGTGCCCCAAGCTCCCCCCTTTTTACTTCGTTTCTCCTATACTTCCCGCCCCTCCCTACCGAAGCGAAAACTCTCACCTGCGTTCTTGCCTAGATTCCTAGACTTGAATATTTGAAAATACAATATTTCCACAGTTAGAGCCTCTATGAAGAGATATGTAGATTGGCACATTTCGAGGCATATTAGCTCGTGTAACACCTGGTCTAAATGGAAAGGGGAGAGGAGAGATATCATTTGTCTTCTCTTAACTAGGGAGATGTCGGATCGGACACAGCACTGAGAGAACTTATCCCGTCGTCTTATCATCTTGAGAGTTAACTTGAGGAGGGGGGGAGACGCAATCGTCCTACTAGGTGCTTGCTCGATCAGATCAGACCACACCTTCATGAGCTGATACTCGAAGACTATTTTTGAGCGAAAAGCCTTAAAGGACTGTTTGTGCCGTTTTGTGTTTGTCCGGTGCTTACTGTTATTTGACCAGCCTCATTTGAGAGGGCTGGAACTGCAAGACAAGGTCGCGATACTCTCTAGTTTCATAATAACTTTTCTGGTTCTCCGATCTAGAACTTCTAAATATATGTCAGGGTTAAGCCGCATGGAAATAGGATACGTGAGATCCGTCCGCAAGGGTGTCTGTCTTATGCGGCAGGGAGTCTAACCCGTCAGTTCCTCTGGCGACCGAGAAACTCGTGCGTCGTCTTAAGCCAGCTGTTGTAGCTCATATCGAGAGCAGACTTCTGCCGGTAGGCAGTTAAACAAATCCACGTTGGTATTAGTATGCCCATAGTGTTTCCTAGTTGACTGTTCAGGCTGACTTGATAGTTGGACTAGGTTAAGAAAAATCAATATCTGGTGGCTGGTAAATGCTCAACGTCTGCAAGCTTTGTAGCAGCCAAAAGTTGAATCTCCCCCTTTATTCCAAAATTAGCACCATGGCTTTAGAAGACATACACAGAAAGACGTCCTATTGAGTTCACCAACATAAGCTAAGTTCTCTCTATCGAGAAAACTTCACGCTCTAAATCATAAAATGCGACTTATACCAAAAAGATATTATTTCACGATTGTTTGACCTCGAGCATGTCGCTTAAAGTTTGATACTCTTACTAAGTATCAATCAATGTACCTATGGATGTATGTACCGGAGCAACGCAGCAACAGCAATATTGGAACGCCTGTTACCTAAATCGAATTGTGGGGGGTTTGCTGTAAGTGCCTATGTACCTAGAAATCTGCCAGTCACCCGCACAGCCCACCGAGGTTACACGACCTCCAATGTTACTGCCTGACACGTGCTTGCTTTGATCTGTATTCAATTGGAGATTCAATTGGGTGTGTTAGGTAGTACCTAACCTTTAACTTAGGCTGCTAGGTTGTAATGGAGTTGTTTGCCTGAGATGAAAGTGGATGGGTCGTGAACTTCTCCCTTACACATTTCAATCCCACAATCCCTTGACGGAGGACCATGATAACATCAACGACAACGATAATGAAGACAGGCTATTGTGGCAACATCTACCATTCGTTGTCTCTGCTATCGATTTTCTACCTACTCATCTGTTCTTGACGAATCGACGAGTGGTGATATGATAGCCTCAACTACCGACTTAGGAACTCAACCTAGGAACTGTAGGTGAGCGGCGAGATGTGTGTGTGTGTGAACTGTATACCCGGACGGGCATCCCGACCGGCGAACCGACCGACCGAAACTGACCTTCCCAATACGCCTCTCGCGTACTGGCAGTGCTCTGTCCCAATTACCAATTGTCAAATGTCAAATGTACAGTGCAGCAAATCTCACTGCCGCCCTGCGGCAGTTCCATCGGCTGCAGCGTGAAAGGACCCTTGATCGGCCATCCGACGATTACACTGCATTCGCTAGCCATCTGCCTCCCTTGTCCATTTGTCTAACTAACCGGCTAATAGTTACATGGCTAACTGATCACGAGCTACCAATGCAATTGTAATCATGAACAGCCCTAGGTAGATGAAAGGGATGTTCAGGTACTACCGCCGTTCACGTATTCTAGAAGCCGACGCCTCTGCCGTTTGCTTACTAGTCGAGCTTGCTCGTGATGCCCGCCAACCGTTCGAATAGCTGGCGAGCTAGCTAGCCACAGAGCAACCTGGACCCTCTCCGGACGATCGCCGCTCGTCTAGCCTTTCCACGCCTTGCCTCGTCACGTTGGCCCTATCCACATCGCTGTTACATGTGAGGCTAGGAGTGGGACTGTTCGCCAGATAATCGCGACAATCACTACGCTACTGACTCAATTGATTCCAATTCTCGCGGCGAGACACGCGCCTGGTGACCGGCCCCGTCATGGGCTTAGCGATTCGATTACCATAACATAATTGCCCATTGCCATTGCCATTGCTGTTACGTCCGTACACCTAGGTAGCACTCCTGGGTGGCAAATTGCACGCTCTGTAGTTGAGTTACGGCATGTGACCTAGGACCCCCGCGAAAGTAAGACACACGGAATGCACAAAGCGACTGCGCGCCCCGGAACGCCCCTTTTCTGCGCATTCCTATCGGCACAAGGACGGACGAACGGACGGGATCATATCATCTACCTTTTCGCTTTGACAACTGGAAGGGACCCGGGCCACAGCGGAGCCGTCTGCTGTCTTCTCGCTGTCATACTTGTGTGACATTCAAGGTGAGCTAAGGTATCTATCTTCCTGTGGTTTTGTTAGTGTAGTTCCTGAGAGACACGAGAATATGTATGTCGACGATCCTAAAAATAGGGTGGTACGGACCACTGCAAGTAGATCGTGAAAAAAAGAGAGGGTCGCGAATTGGCTGTCATGCCGTATGCCGCGACAACGAACCAAGGGCGAAGCTAGCGGTCAACAGGGCAATTGGCATGTTGATGGGATGCATTTTTTCCGATCTGGAGAAAGCTATCGTCATTCTTCCTTAGCGCATCCATGCACAGGTAGAAAGGAATGGGATTTGTTCCTTGGTTCAGCTCATCTCTACATTCTCCGTCTCTCTGCTGCGTCCTCAAGGGCCCTGGGCAGACTAGGTACGACCTGCCCGTCGGTCTGAGGACCACGCTCACACAGGACTGGGCGCGCTTGTTCGCGTGGCATTGTATCGGTGGAGGGAGCGGATAGCTCCATGAGCAGTTCCAAAGTCAACAGATGAGCATTCACTGACGCAATCCCACGATGCGGTGATGAGTTTAAGGTTAGAGTAAAGCATTCTGTGCGTATAAGCTCAGCTACCTGTCAACTAAAGAGGGGATGCTCCCCTCTTTCTTACTTCCCCCACTATACAACAAAACATCATCGTCTGTCAACGCATTGGTCAACAGAAGATATCCATCTACACTACCTACATAAGCTACTTCGGATCAAAAGAGCTCAACAACCTAAGTCAGCAGTGAAACCCCGCGGTAGGCGGTAAGTCTTGTGTATATGCGCATGTGGATGTAGTATGTATGCACGGTTAGCAGACGGGTCCCCCAAAAATTAAATCCAGTCTTTATTTATTCTATATTAATTAATATTTTTTAAAGAACTGAATTTATCTCGGGGGGGTTCGAGAGGGGGGGAATAATAATAATCGATCTATTATGACAGGAATTTATCAAACCTTTACACTTCAGATTATGCCATTGGTCCAGTCCAGGTCTTTTTGGACTTAAGGGTCTCCTCTTCTCCCTCGCTGCTTGGACCGGCTCGAGCATTCGCCGGAGATGGTTGGATCTGAGTTGGCTTGTCTTTCCACCTTTCCCGCCGTCTATGCCATTCGGTTGGTCTTAGACAACGGCAACGACCCGCTTTAGCCTGGTCTACCTACCTACTTTGCCAGCCAACAGCCAACCCACCTGCATGCATATCTAGCCACTATCAATATGTATCTTAACTGGCAGATGCTACTATACCTAGAGGATGTAGTAGGTAAGGCTTATCAGTTACCTAGCTGTCTGACTGCTACCTTGCCCATACGAACAGATACATACGTACATACATCCATACATTTACCTGTAGCTACCTTAGCTCATGTGAGCAGGTCCATATACATAGAGAACAAGACAGACACAGAGAGAGAGGTATGTAGACAAGATACATCAGTAGGCGCGGTTCCCACAGCACAGCAAAGCGCACATTTGCACACACTCCTCCTCTCCTCTTCTCACATAGGACACACACACAAGACAGAGACAGCGCGGCACGATGAGTTGGCCTACCACACCTCTCGTAGCGTAATGTACGCATTTTTGTCGCCGTCGCGCACAAATCAGCTTGTCCCGAGACAGCCTACACCGACTTTTTCCATTCCTCATTTGGTAGTTTTTTTGATGTGTGCATGTGTTTTTCTCATGTCATCGCCGACTGATAATGTCGAAACCCTGACTTGTGACAATGATTTACTCGATTCACCACTACCTACCCTCTACATACCCTCCTAACTAAACCCGTTGTTTTACATCTACCTACCTACCTACCTACCTACCCATCTCTTACTTATGCTTATCAAGAACAAAAACGGAATCAGTAAAAAATACTATATAACGCAAAGTGTGACGATAATGGTACTGGTTACCTAATTAATTAAGTAGGAAATTTTTCGCGAATAAAATAAAATATAATAAAATAAAATAAATCACTCATCTATCAATGTGCGCGGGGACCCCCCGCGTTGCTACTACGCCCGCGTCTAGAAAGTGAGAAACCATAATGTATACATACATCCATACATGGCTACATTGGTCACCCGAGTGAGTGATCCTGCTGCAGATATGTAGCTAGGAAAATTTGCAGAAGCGGGGGAGGGAAGGACGGAAAAAAGATTACTCTCGTAAATAGGAAAATACTAGTACTTGATCGATTCGAGACTACCAAATACGAAAGAGTAAGAATGACGTTGTTTATAGTCAGGCAGCAAGACAGCAAGCGTGAAGAGAGAACGACTCTTGCGAGGCCGGTGCAGCAGGTTTTAAGTGGATAGGTAGGTAGGTAGGTAGGTAATTGTGTATCCAACAGCTCAATATAGAGACAGAGAGATTGGATATTAGTACGAGGAGGAGAAAGAAGGAGAGCTCCTCCTCATCCCACTACGGTTCATACACGCCGTGATCGGTTTACTTGGTGATAAGCCGGGGTCAGATTTTTTGCCAGGAGAAGAAGATGCCTAGCGAGAGAAAAAAAGGAAAAGAAAAAAGACAATTAATTAGTTCGCTATACTAGACACCTAATGGTTCAATATTTTGATCACGACTCTTTTTATTCATGTATTGACGTTTAATGTTGTTGCCGTCTCGTGCATCATCTGACTTATAGAGTTACAGTGACTTCGACGGGAAACGTCGAGAATTAATGGGCTAACCGCCCTAAGATCGTGGTGTTGTTCAGGTAGGTTGATTAACCTACATGAAAAAAAAAATGAAAAAAAAAGACTCACCCCGCAATCCCCATGAAGTGAAAATGGGTTATCAGCCGCATCGCATTCATTCATTCGTGCATGCTTCAACTTGCTCTACCTACCTACATTAAGTACATACCTAAGGAGGTACTTATAGCTATCGAGCCCTATATAAGTTGTTTAAAAAGAGTGTCTATCTACACGTTACACTTATATGCCGGTTATTATCTTTGATGTTGCACCTGTACGAGGTATGTATGTATCAATGTATGCACTAATCTACATGCATACCCAACCTACCTACTACCTACATATCAATACAGATAGTTTTCCGAGGAATATATCAGCAGATATAATCCAAGTGGGTGTGTATTATGCCTACCTAACCTTACTTCATCATCACCAGATAACAACAGGCCATGACATGATTTTTATTTTCTCTTCTCTTCTCTTCTCCCGTTTCCCAACTCCCCTCCTCCTGATTACGATAAAACGAATAAGTACTAGACCGGGCCTATTTCGTGTAGAGGAAATCCCGAATCAAACCCGCATATCGGAAACCAATGCTCTTGCTGTCAATATGGCCATCGCCAAAACACGAAACTCCTCTCTTATGGGAGCTTGCCCATTGGCTGGCGCCCCCCTCAGGAAGTTACCGGCCGTTATCAATTGGCGCAACTCTTCAGGCGACCAAAAAAAAGGGTAGGATTATGGAGTGCCAGATATGTACAATATAGGTGCTCTTGACCAACATGGTTCCGGATAACAGATTAGTTGGGTCTTCAATCCCTATGTATCATTGAATCAACCCATTGTGAGTAACGCAACTCTCCCCGTTTCCTTTACAAGACAGGAAAAGAGATGGATGAGAGCGACGGGACCTGATATCGATATTTCGTGTTCTTGTTTCTTTGTTTTTCATTACCCTATTCTCGCCTCTAGCGCCTGAACGTTTCCACCTTATCGACAGCACACATTGGCCTTGCGATTTTGACAGCAAATCCCGGTTTGACAAAGAGAAGAGTCTCGACTCCTGCGGCCCGGCGGCAGTTGGGGGAGAAACGAGCCGCTTTGTTTCTGATACGTGATCTGCCTCGTCTACGCTCGTTTTTGGCCTTGTTTACGCCGATCGGTCCGTTCCTGGCATCATGTCGGTAGCGGCTCGGTTCTATTACACACGTCGCTGCTTGACATCTGAAGAGGGACGAAGGCGAGAGGAGGAGACGGAAAAAAAACGGGTTCGTTACTTAAGCTAACTGGGTACTTGAGAGCCGGCGGTTGCTTAGGTCCCCCCTACCTACTACAGTAGGTAGTATGTATGTAGGTATCTCACTTAAACCTTGTAGTCAGAATATGACCAGTCAGTTCTCCTTCCAGCTTTATCTACACTAAGAACAAGCAGCAACGAGTGGCGTCGTCAGTGAAAACAAGCTTAAACAAGAAAGAGGCAAAGAAGAATTCTAGCGTAATGGCAATATAGCATCAAGTTACCTAACATTCATATGTAGTGTACATCCGCTGCGGCGGTAACTGACTAATGCCTACCACTTACACTGACATGCCTACGAGTCGATCACGAGCAGCCCAAATCGGAAAGTTTTATGACTCGCCATTCGTCCTAGGACCCTTGGATCCACTTTTTCTTCCTTTCTTCTTCCCCTCCTTCTAGAAGGATTCCTGTTTTGATATGGCGTGACTAGCATGGCTAAGCCACGTGGAGCCCAAGTGAAGGGGGGGAGGGGGGAGCATGAGGAGATCGCCGCCACAGCGGAAACCAGCCGCATTCGGAAAAGCCTTCCGAAATTTCGACTTCCTGCACCAATAAAGCGCCTCACTAGGCAGTAAAAAGAATAAAAAGAGAGAAAAAGGAAAAATAAATTCCCGGTAGGGCGACGGTGAGAAAATTGCTAAGGCCCCGGCCTACCCTATAGGTACACTACACTACACTAACCTAGGGTAATAACCTTACTTAGCCTGCCTAGCCTTAAGAGTTTCAGCCCCAGAAAGAGGCCGAAATTCCACCCACCGCCCATTTTACTTCGCCCATTTCACCAACTCGCCATTGCGCGTTAAATTTTTTTTTATTTCTCAAAGTACCTAATTGATTACCTTACTCATAATAACTAACCCCTGAACTTTCTTTATTGTCGGTTTCGTGAGAAAAAAAACCCCCTTCGATTGTGGATGGACGAACGGAGAAACCCTCATCCTAGCAACGTTACGCTGCCAGCCCCCATAACGTGAGAGAGATGTTTGGTAATTGCGCCGAGTGAAAGGGTACTTATTACTAGTACATACGTAGGTATACTACCTACATGGCCTTATTACTATTCAGGTACAGTACCACTACTAGGTAAAGCAGGATGGATGACTAGATACTACGACATACTTATCCATCCTTGTCGCCGGCAGAACGGAGCAACGAAAGGGGAGGGAGGGCAAGCCAAAACGTGTCACCGTTCAAGGCGGACGCACATGTGGTGGTATATGTGGAGAGAAATAGAAAGACAGAGAGGCTGCACATATATGTATTACATGCCTTCAAGAAGATCACGTAGCCTTGCCGGAAGGCGAAAAAGGCACGCATGCACGCCATACACACACACGCACACTTATCCGCCTGACTTATTGGCGCCTAGTATATGGGATGTACCTTACTCTAAGGTGCTTTCCATTTTCCACTCTTCCTCGTTCTCCTGGCCATGTTATTATTGGCTTGGGAAATAAACAACCACCGCTTCCGCTTTTCCCCTACCTAGGTATCTTTCCGGTTTGGGGAAAGCAAAGGAAACTCGAGAGGAGGCATCAACCATGTTACTACATACGAAGCAGCCCAGCTTAGGCAGCATGTACAAGGCCTATTAGGTATGTACTACAGGCAGAAAACTGTCAACAAGCTAGTAACTAGGTATAGAAGCTAGGAAGCGCACGGCGAAATAGGGAAGTTAGGAAGCATACGCGAGAGAGAGAGAGAGAGGAGAGAGGTACGCTATACATGTATCCCCGGTCCAATAACGCCTTGACTTTTACATAACCTACCTACCTAGTTGGTAGCTGTGTCGATGTATGTACGTAGACACGACGACAACTACGACACCTGTCCAAGGGGAATTTGGAGGGAGAGGCTTTTCCATATGACATTTATTACACTAGGATTCCAATAACCTCCCCGCTCTTCTCGGCAAGCGCTAGTTCTTACATACTAACCTAGTGTACGTACGGCGAAGTTCCCATCCTAGGATGCGATGCTAGGATGAATAGCTATGTAGATGTGTAAGATAGTAAGTGGTATCTATACTACGCGGCTTCGTCTTCTAACGACTACGGCTGCATTACGCTGTTGGACAGAACAAGCTGGCTGTACATACAATGGCCACGCTATAGTACAATGCGATAGTAAATACAATAGGAAATAACACCATATTTTCATTCTTCTTTTTCTTCTTCTTCCTCCTCCGCATGCATACATAGTAAACACTACCTACCCTCTTTGCATCATTATAGCGTGCACTATTGCAAAGCGGCACCTAACCTAGGTAGGTCAGGTGAAGGGCCGGCCAACCAGCCCTAACCAGAAACTAACCTAGGTACTTAGCCTAGTAGAGAAAAGGGGATTTTTTTTTTCTTTCCTATGATTCGGCAAACACAGCCTTGCAGAGAGAAAAAAAAGGGAAAGAGGGCGGAGACGCCAGAGAATTTCACGGAACGGCCGTCCCTTTTTCTCCTCCCCCGCCCTCCACCCCACCCCACTCCTTTTTCTTTGGTGTGCTCTTCCCCTTCTCCCACTCGAAAAAGCCGTGCGCATATATAACCCGCGGCACGGAAGGTGGGGAGTGCGGACATTGCGGACAGCCCTTCAAAACAAAAAGATTTTAAACCCCCTTTAGTGTGTATGCTACCCTCCTTCCCTCCCTCCCTCCCTTACCCCAGGTAGGTTGCCTGGGTAGGTAGGTAGTAGCTTTCGCGGGCTGGGCTGAGCTGGAAAACAAAACCGGAGGGCCCACTACTAGGGGATTGGGGTAGGTTAGTATGTAACTCGGCCGTTTGCCCGGCGTTTGTTGTGTAATGCACATACGCGTGGGTTTTAAGACGTTTTGTTTCTCTTTGCTCCCTCTTCGTTTCGTGTCGTGCGGTGGACTCGGTATTACGTCACGGGCGCCCGGGCCGCGCTGGGTGGGTTCCTGGTCGGGTTGACGACCGACCGACCTGACATGACAAAGCCCGGCCGATTTGCTATTCTACCCAGTATGTAGGTAGTAGCATGCAGGCTTACAGATATCGGGTTTCGGCCTTGGCATGGGGAGTGGCAAGGCAAGGCGGTAGAGAGGAATTCGTTGTGGCGTATTGGTTTTTATTTTGTGTACGTGGTAGATGAGTTTATCTCGATTGGCTAAAGGGGCAGATAGGTAGGTTAAAGCTTTGTGGCTCGGAGAGAAGACGGGTAACATAACGGGCGCTTATATATGGATATATATATAGTTGATGATGGGACGAAGCGCGCGTGTATAACATGTATCATAAGCTATACAGGCGGGAATCAAGAGTAACAGTAACGGCCATGAGACGTAAACCATTTGCTTCGTTACATCGTGTGGTGTTCTACCTCTACATACCCCCTTTCCCCCTTAGTACACTTGTTACTCACTAATCCGCACTCACCATCGTCATAAATACTTAGTGAGTCCCTTGATCCCGGGAGTGAGGGGGAGAAAACTAGTATGTAAGATGATTCTCTAGTGTCATCTTGGTTCTTGACCTTATTGTTATTTCCGTTCCCTTTAACATTTTATCTAATTTATCTAGGTTGATTTTTCTATTTTATCTATTTTTTTTCTTTTATTAAAATAAAAAACTTTTCCTTATGGTTGTATATCCATGCCCATCGTTGACATGATAAGGGATGGACCCCGTCGTTCCAGTATCCCGAGGCGCGCTAACACCCGGTCCAAAGCGCTGGGAACTCGGCTTCCGGGCAACTCTGAGGCGCGCCCGCCTACAGATCTTCTGGCTGGCGCTCCCCTTGACTCGACTCAGGTACTCGCGCCAGCGTGCCCTGGTCTTACTGCGTGCGTGTAGAGCTGTTTACCAACCTTGTCCGGGGGTTTTTTTTTCTATTGGGTTCCCTCTTCGGGCTTGGTATTGGACTCCCGCCTACCCGCAGATAGACTAATATCGCTGCTAGTCATTTTTTTCCCCTTCCCGCGTTTCGTGGTCGCGTGGGAGGAGGGATGGTGATACTTTGGAAAGGTGCTTACCACCATAACGAGTCAATGACGTACATATGTGGTCTGTAGAGACAGAACGGGATGGAGGGGAGCGCTAGATGGGACTAACCTAGGGAGCTGTCATGCCCCCTTCTGCGTACGGCTTGTAGAAGCACGTTGCTGTTGGGGGAGCTATTATCTACATAAGCTAAGCCACCCCCGAGGCCGAGAGCCCCATCCCTGTCGCCGGAATGTGGTTTTTTTCTGTTGTTGCCCGGGCTCTGATGTCCAGCCGGCGAGGCAAGTCATGATGCGAGTCGTGCGGGCCTTCATCGGCATCCCCACATTTCCGGTCTTGAACCACCCCCGCGTAGAATTTCTCGTCATCATATTCTTCAAGGGCGGGGACGATACGGGGCACCATTAAGTCCTACCGTATACGAGGGACGACACTTACAATAGGATAGTCTGGTTCCTACCTGTCTCGGCCTCTCCATTCTCGGCGGGTATAGAGGGAAAGTCAGGGTCTAAGACCAAATGCCGACCGCCGCCAATCCGGGATGGGAGCTCGGAGCTTGCGGGGAAACTTTCTAGTCTGCAACCGTCAGAAGTTGGAAGTCAGCTGAGCTTCACGCTCATGTGATCCCCTACGGGTTGGCTACGTTGTTTTCACGAAACAGAAGGTTCAGGTCATATCTTGCGCGTATATCTGTGACCGTGTCACACAAACTAGTTGGATAGACTGAGAGGAATATGTGGTGTATAGCACTGGCTATGTTTGATAATAGTGATTCATGAATCTACGTGGACGCGAGACATTCTAGACTACATTTCACCTTGATATAGCTTTAGTAATGAATCTAGGAGTGGAAGCTAGACCGAGACTTGATTATAACGATATGATAACCTAGTTAGAATGATTGTGGACGCCAGAGTAGAGGTCCAGCCTTGCCGGTAAAGTCCGTAAAAATAAATGAAGTAGAAACTGTACAAATCGCTTGCTCTACTGCCTCCGCCTCCCGCGGCACGAAAACGAGAGCGGCCTCCGCTGGTCGCGTGCAAGGAGTCACTTAGTTTCTCGCCATATAAGGGCAACGGAGTGTCGTATTGATGGCATGAGAGGGTGGGGGAGAACAGTGTACAATAGGACTTAGATGTAGAGGGGCGATTGGGCTGGAGAAAAGGGGTATTCCTATATATGAATAAAAAGAAGGAATTCTTAGCTACGTATCCTCGGTCATAAAAATGATTCCTTTACTAATGTTCGTATAACGAGGTCAATCTAAGTCAACATATTAACTTAGTATCTCATTAATATACCGGCAATAGGTCATTTCCTAAATAATACGATATAGAATATACAAGAGCTCCTCCTATTCCAATATTATCACAGTCGAGAGGTATGGGACATGAGATTAATACATTCTGTGTATGCTACGAGACCATCTACTCAGGGCATCTGGTCTCCAAGCCCCTTATTCGCGATTAATTTTGGATTTTCGACATATCAACCAAGACCTACTTAAAATTCTTGCAAATTCATATCTTCAATCGTGACTTGAAGTTTCTCGTGAGGTTCTGTGAACACAAAATACAGAATAATTGTTAATGTCTATAGCAGACGATCACTACTTAATCCAGTCATCTATAGTTGAATATAGTCGGTAGATCCATTTTGCAAGTCAAGATACGATCTTAAAGCCCCTTCATTTTTTGAAATCTTGAGCTTCCAAGATCCGTTCAAATTCTCAATTTTGGCTTCCTGCCTAACACCATCAAACGCAGAACCTATCTCATAGGACATATCCTTATATTCCCCAAGCACCTTGAGCAGCTCAGGCAAGACGTCGCCGGGATTGCCCTTCCAGGACGCCATATCCCGGGTCGTGAAAGCAGGGTGGTTGCCGCGGTACCAGAAGTCGACGTAGTCCTCCTTGGACTTGACAGTGAACATCGGAATCCAAACATTGATCTTCTGTATATCCTCGAACCCGGCCTCGCGCATGGCCGTCTCGAGCTGCTCGGGTGTCTACCAAGCCTTGTCATCGTGGGTGAAGGTGGGCTCGTAGGCTGGGTTAAGCCGTGCACATGCCCGGTGCCAGGGATCAGCTATGGTGAGATTTGTACTAAGGGAGATGCCGGCTACGCCCCCCGGAGAGAGGGAGTGACGTGGAAACCCCGGTTCCGACGCCACAGTCGAAGAAGTTGAGTTGGCTGTGGGAGGGTGCATCTTGAACAAAGCTCCAATCAAGGTCTCAATCCCTAGCTTGGGCGCTGGTGCTACGTATTTCTCGTAGGAGGCAGATCCCGTCAGTCCAGCCGTCTGCCGTGGCAGCCTTGGGTACGTTTGAGTCAGCCATCGCTAAATAGCTTAACAGTTATGACCACAATTCAAGAATAGAGGCAGAAGAATAGAGGAGACTGCATTCCCCTGTCTTTTTATGATATTTTCTGTTGCCGATGCTTTCGGTCTCTCTTTTAAGGTGCGCCCTTATCCATTCATAATTTTCTTGTAGGGTTACTTAGCGGATGACGGTTCTTTTCGCGCCACTGAGGCAGATTTCAGGAGAACAGTACAGAGGAATCCTATTCAGTCGTCTCTCGGGATTATCACAGGTAGGGCATCACCGAAATTCCCGATTCTGGTGCCATACAGCGGCTCGGGCATTAGGTTGTGTACGCAAGTATGTAAGATTTGATAACACGGACTAGAACTCATAGGTTAATAGGAGCTAACTTGAAAAAGAAGAAAAAACACCTAGCAATATATCGACGCCTCGTAATATTAACTTATAGATTCTAAGTAGCTCCATATGGCGTGAAGCTATCTCTACCCTATCCCGTGGAGTCTGCACACAGCTACATGCAGGCCGTTATTAACCGACTGGTAACCTTAACGGCGACGGCAAGGGCCTTCATGTTGATAGATAGGACTTCAACGACGTGTTCGGCCTGATTAACACTGGGGTTGCGATGCCCGAACTATCGCCACATGAATACAAGCCCGCGGGCACCGAAACTGAGACTGTACAGCAGCGGGGACGCAAGCAGTAGTAACAAAGAACAAAAGTACCAGCCAGCCCCCATTCGCTCCCTTAAAAGGAAAAACATATCTGAATAGGCTATTTACTTGAGTTGGTCGTGCTCTATATTGGTAAAATAGGACCGTGTCTCAGATCCCACGAAAGATTCAGGATCCTCTACCGCAAAGTCATCTAACCATCAAGTACAAATACATTGGCTCTGCTAACCGAAACCATAATACTACCCACTGCCAAACATCATACGCTTTCGAACCTAACTTACACACTTCCCGATCATGTGTTGGCGAAACCACTCGTTGTATGCTGTGGTCCCTATCGCTAATCCCCTTTCGTGTATTAAGTATGCCACCCCCCTATCCCCCCACATGAGAGACGACGTTTCTAGCCTGCGGCAATCTTTTTGGCATCCTCTTCTGCTTCCCTGTCGATCTCGCTCACCTCGTCCTTGCTGAAAGCATCGGTGAATTTCACCCAGGGCCCGTGGACGAGACCCGTGCCGGCGCCGACTAGCATGCCCAGGCCCGTCGTGGGAATGGCAACCAGCCCGGTGACCAGAGAGCCGACCGTCATACCCAGGCCGCCCGCGATGCCGGCGCCGATGCCAGCCCCGGCAACCCCGCCCTGCAACCAGCCGGCTTCGAGCCGTTTGGCTGTCTTCAGCAGCTTGGTGGCCTTCTTGTCGAGCTCCCGGGCCTGAAACTTGAGGTCCTCCGCAACCTCGGAATCTCCGGCCTCGTCGGCCTGCTTGTGGAGCCGTATTGATTCCTCCTGGAGCTTCTTGGATTCCTCGATGTGCTTGTGGATCTCTTCCAGGAGCTTCTCCTTGCTGGTGGGCTTCTTCTTGGCCCCCTGTCCTTCTTCGGGGTTGTGGCTATCGTTGTCTGCCATAGCGATGGGCCTCTTAGTCTGGTCCAACCGGAGGATAGAAATGACCTTGTCCCTAGTTATAGTCTGATGTAACCAGAGGCTGTGAACAATGATTTAAGATTTCGATAGGATATAGTGAGTAAAGTTATCAGCCTCATTCCCATCATGGAAGGTTCCTCTTTGGGAAGTAAGTTTCATCGTTGTCGTGGCATAGTGTGGCTTGAACAATAGCAATGAAGCTCTACGCCTCTTTCCCATTGCTGAGAAACAGGGTCAGAAGTGGGGTTGTTCGGGGCCCTTGGTTAGTGTATGACGTCGAGACTTCACTAACCTACGTGACCTAGATACGTAGGTGGCACCTGGGGTGTCTTAGGTTAGGTAAGTTGGGGTCTTGTGCTACCTTGGCATATCTGTGTTACCTAATAACACAACTTCAGTCTGTGTAAGTCAACACTAGAAGAAGCCTTCATACTCAACTTGTAAGTTCTTGAATCTTTCAGCAATACGCAACAACATCGGATGTCGTATTGACGAGTTCCGGGGTTATGTGGAAACATCAGACTATCGGTCTTTTCTTTCGGGAAACCCTTGTTCCCACAGGTAATTTTAAAATGCCCGCCCATCGTAACCCCTAACACTAAAGCAATCGCGCCGTGTAAGTCGCCTCAGCCTTCGCAATGAGCAATGGGGATTACCAACACTTTACTCAGCTATAATATTGTATACCTACTTTGGTAACCTAACCGCTTTCAAGAGCCCAGTGAGCTCTGGTGTCTGCTATATGATCTGAGCTACGATACCCTTACCTAATACTGTAACTACAGGGGAGGGGGCGACATCACATGCTGACACTCCCCGGAGTTAGCCACGGACTGTCCAACCTCAGGTCTGGGTATTAGGTAAGGAAAACGTGCATCATAAATTAATCATCCGTGTTTCCGAACCATAGAATCGCTCATTGGCTTAGCCGCGGTCCAAAATATAGGATCTCGCTGAGTTGATAAGTGATCTCCGGGGACATCTAATCAGGGAAAGTTATAATGTCTTCTGAAAGAAAACACATTATTAGCAGAGATAATACAGAAAATCAGCACACATCGTTTGGGGTTGTTATGATCTGTGACTGGTCAGCTTTAAGAGCACAGGGGCCGCATTATATGCCGACCCGCAAAAGGAGGCTACAGCTGGCCAAATCAGGATGCCCGGTGGCATGATATTGAGAATCCTATTCGTAAGGACAAAAGGAAGAAGCAAGAGAGCAGATGCGACGTCGTCGACCGTTGTTGATCTACCTACACCACTCACCTAGGTATGTAGGTATATCTCACAACGACAACGGTTACACGAGATACCTAGACAGACATCACGGCGCATATGCCACAATTTCCCCTCTCCCACCCCTCTCCGCCTGCGCGTACCTACTGGTAATAATAAGAGAGAGAGTGTGTGAGTGAGTGAGTGATCGCATGTGTTAAATTCGGTATTTCCGCAGATGATTGATGACCTCAATGCAAAACAAGATTTCGGACGGGGCTCCGAGGGACTGCGTTGTGACCGGGGGCCACCACGCACCACACAAGCGAAATGTAAACAATGAAGGAGGGGAGAGGGGGGAGAGGTTAGGGTTCTCATGACACTACCTACGTACTCTTCTTACCCTACCTACTTCCACTAGGTACGTACTTAGTGTAGGTAAGGGTAGGTAAGTAAGTAAGTAAGTAAGTATCTATCTACATACAACACAAGCTACATTCGGGTTGTTCATTGCTGGCATCCGGATGTCGCTAATACGTCCATTCAACCGGTTTCTGATCCATCCCTAACCCTCGAACCACCCAGGGGACATCATTGCCCTGTTAGTGCGCGGTATCGACTGTCATTACGGGTGGCTCCCGGCTGGGGGGGGATCCTTAGGTGAACAGACCGTGGGACGGGGCCAACGCCGACAATCGGTCCATCCACACCTTGGCATGTGAGTATGTACATATGAGATGTATCTACTTTGTGTGGGTAGGTAAACAGATCTTACCGACCGGTGAATCACGACGGGGGGGGGGGGGGGGGGGGGAGAGACGAGAGGATGGGATGTGGGGAACTCTTCTCTGTCTCTCTTCTTTATTTTCGTTTTTTGTTCCCTGTGCTCTGTACCGTGGCTCGGGTTGTGTTAAATGTTATTAAGTCCATGCACAATTCCCCCCTTGCCCTTAACATATTGTCCGCTAAGATGGGAAATGGTCCTTGAAGGAGAGAAAATAAATCAAAAATTTACTCCCTTGTATCTCAATTTTTTATTTTTTATTATTATTTTTATTTTATCTTCATTTTTATTTTTTATTTTACTTTAAAGAAAAAAACACTTTCCGTCTCATCACCCACCCCCCTGGATCAAACCCCGACAATCAAATCCCGTCTGAATGTCGCCTTCACTCGCTTCTCGCGTTTCCCATAGTGTACTATAATACGTAGCCTTGCTCTCTCTGTCTGCTGGGTTGTTTGTGCAGTTCTAAGCATAACTTGGCCTTCGTTCGCGTTCGCGCCTTCACGTGTCCGATAACAACCCTTTGCCACGTCCGGCGAAATATGTAAGAATCGATATTGTACACGCTGTATTGCCATGAGATGGGCGAAGATATACACATACCTTCCCTACATATGTAAAAAGTTCCTGATAGCAGATATCTCGTGGGCGATTAGTCTATGTAACGCTACATACCCAGGTCGCAGCCCGGTGACTGCGGGACCTAACTAGAGTTCCGCGTAAGTATGTATCTACACTAGTGTAGAGGATTTGTAGTGTAGTGTCGATAGTGAATCGAAAAAGTGCCTGGTCTAGTGTGAAATACCTGGCCAAATCCCGCCCCATGCTTGAAGCAGCTCTATCAGATGTATGCGTATCAATTAAACATACCAGGTATTATGTCCGATAGATCATGATTGGCCCGGAGCGCCGTCCTCTCCCCTTTTTAGGACGAGGCTAGCTTGGTATTTAATAATTTAACGCTCAGACATGCCGGACGCTGACAAGTGCATATCGTCACTTAGACCGAGCACCTACCAGAAGAGCCCCATAAGAGATTATGTATGTACCGATGTACACTACTGCGCCGTACACTAGGTAGTCGGTACGCTGGAAACCCCCCTCCCTCTTCCTTGTGGTAAGGCTGGCATGAGCATTAGCATAGTTGCGTGGATTTCTAGAACGTGTATACTCCTGCTGGCCGACAAGGGCAGCTACGTAAGTGTTATCACTTTTGTCACCCTATAAAACACGAGGTATCGAAATCACGTATTGTAGAGCCACCTAGGCCTAAGGGGCTAAGTGCCAGTTGATGTTTTCGATTTATACAGAACAAGTTTGCGAGATACGCCACTTGAGTAGAGTAGGTAGGTGATAGTAGACAGACATTTTGTCGATAAGTATACGTTCCACTGCAGGTACATATGAACATGTGTTTGTTACGGGAGTTGTTGTACCGAGGCAGTGGTAGTTGATAGATATAATATGCACATATCTACTTCGGATATCGCTACGACTACCTACATCATCGAAAGCTTTGGCCATAGAGTGCTAGGTTGATGATGATAGATTTCATCATGGCGGATGCGTACCTAGTTTGGAAATACATTAAAAAATATTATGTTCAGATAAAATAAAATAAATAAAATAATATTTTTGGTTTCTCTTTCGGAAATCTTTAAAATTGGCACTTTCCCACGATGGACGCACGGCCTTCCAGTCCAATATGTTAGTAATGCCATCGGGCTGACGTTTAGCTTGTCGGTCCGGCGGCCGGGGTGTTACTCGGTGTGGTTCACGTCTCGTGGCTTTTTGACACCGGGGCACGCTTCCGCCAACAAGGGGGTTTCCTCGTCCTGGGCGCTTCTTCCATCTCCTATAGGTTACCTAGGTGAGCAGGGTTCGTCCCCTCGGGTTCCTCCATTGTACCGCTGTCTCCCCTCGTGAAGAAATCGAGACTTCTTCAGCGCAATAAGGTGATTTGGCTAATAGTCGCGTTTTCTAGTTCTCCCTTTCCCTACTTGTGATCACCTGTTATTATCTCTACCTCTTACCTTTCTTTCTCCCCCCTTCTCTACGTGTTGTCGTGGATTATTTGGACACAGAGTGCGGATTATATTCCGCCTTGTATACATACCTTACCACTGCTGGGTGGAGAAGCTGAAGATAAATTAAGCCTTCCAAACACAGCGCCCGGGAATGTGGAGGGAAGCGAGGAAAAAGGATAGACGGCGGGGCCGTGAGTCGCACACACTAAAGAGTTGAAGGTCGCCTTCTGGAAGGTTTCTAAGTTTCGAGCTATTCCTAGATTAATGTATGTACATAGGTTGGTTGGGCACTGACGCTTGGACTTGTCGCAGATACGGTCACCTGAGTGCTATAATACTAATAATTATGGCCTATAGTTCGTGAAACAGAACATTATAATCCGGTTTTTTGGTCACCTCTCTCGTTATGTAAAAGCCATCCTAGCCTTCTTATGGCAGTCCGGGCCCGTAGTATGACAATGCACGCACTATACTAATAAGACAGAAAATCAGATATGTGATAGATGTTGTGTATACACGTAGTCGTCGACGTTGGGCCTGCGTACGTATTGGCCTGGTCCTAGAAGACACAAAGCGGAAGCGGAGATTACGTTGATAATACAATACGTGAACTATTTTAGTGCTGCTCTGCAGGTGTCGATGTCAAAGAGCACTATGTAGATACCGTAGGCAGTCCAACAATTTGACAAGATGGAACCGCATCTGAATTTAGGCTTTGCGCGGCCTTTCCCCGATGTATTTGGCCGAAATCGCAAAAAGGCGTTTCACGATGTTGTTTCGAATATCCGTGGTGGAGGTGGATGAAGGCGCATGCGTGTGTGTGTGTGCGTGTGCGTGTGCGTATGCGGGTGCGGATGGGTTCGTGAAACCTTACCTATTAGTGTACTTGGGCTGCAACATTGAACGCCGGTACCTTGCAGCAACACACACATACGTATGTACATACTAGGTAGTGTCTGGTACGTCGCACACGCCTAATGCAAGTTTCGCTATACCCAAAGCGGAGTCCCGAGGGACCAGGAGCCACTGCAGCGGGATTCTAGGTAGTGCGTGTTTGTACGACGTTCTAGAAAATACGCATCCTGGCTGTCACATGCTTTGCTGCATACAGCAGGTACCGATGGCACGTACTTGACATACCTTAGTAAGTAGGATTGGAGGAGGGAGATTACTGTCGATTAACCTCAAACAATCTGCTACCTACGCGCATCTAATTGGCCTGACTTACCTACCCAAGGTTAGGGAGGCCCAGACTTTGGTAACCTAGTACACTATGATAGACCGACAATAGTATTGGGAATAGTATCATTTGCGACCGCCACGGAGAGACAGAAGACATTTGTGGTTATGTAAGCGATACTTTGTCTTCGTGAAGCCACCAAGCAGTTGAGTGCCTTATTAGTTTCAAATAAAAAGAACAGCGGCAATAGGCATGGTTATTGATTTGCTATTTTTGATGTCACCAACTTATTACTAGGTGTGAGGTGTACGTTCTTCCAGAAAGGGGGGAGCTGAATATACACTGCCTACAGTTCAAGGAGGTAGACCAACTCTGCATAAACATGAAAATATGTCTAACCTAGTACTCCAAAGCTCAGGAGAGTGGCTGACGATTACCTATGATAAAACATCCATCCATCCATCTGATGTTGCTCCCCCCTCCCCTTCCACTTCCCCTCACTTTCATCGTTCGATCCCCATGGTCAGTTTACCTAAACACGACGTAGTTTGGTTTGATTAGCGCATAGTATATCCCACAGACGCCATGTTTGGGTCTGGGGCGTTAAGCTATGCGCATGACCGGTGAGTAATTCCGACGATATGGTTTGCAAACTCCGCGATGGTTCGGAGGCTCTCGCTTATACCTAGCTTCTATAACTAGGTAGCGCAACGCGCTTTAGCGAGGCGAGACGACAGGCATAATGGATAAATTACCAGTGCATAGGTACCTAGGTGCATATTGATGTAAAATAAAATATTAAAAATAGTCCAGAAACGGGCTAAAAAAAAGGTGGCAGGGTTTCGCTTCGTCTCTCCAGATCTGGATGTCGCTTGCTAGAATGGGAAGCTGAAGATAACTGATTCTTTTCCAAGAGGCCCATCGGATCTCGTCAACCGTCAATACCTACCTAGGTACTGCACTGCACTGGCTCGGCTCCGTTCACCCTCTTCTCACCAACGTTTTCCTAATCCGCTGATAAGGAACTATCGTAGCCCATTAGTTATCCTGGGCATTATTCGCATCTTATTGCTCTGTACCTCGCAAGACCCTTGAATCATAATACCTACCTAGTATACGGACCATATGGATTACCTAATGTTGAATTGAAACACGGGGTAATTGTGTGGGGGTTCCAAGCATAACTGGTGGTAATGATGTTCGCCGTGTAATCTGTAATCACAATGTAGTATATATGTAAAGCAGAAGTCAGCTGTAGGTTAGCATAATAATACCAAACTGTCTTTTATTAGGTAATGTCTTTTATTAGGTAACCTTCCTCGTTGGTCAACATCCCTGTTAGTATTAATATATAGGGCAATGAAAAGCGTTGAACCTATGTTGACCTGGGTTTCGTTCCCGTAGAGCTAACCATTCCAAAGCGTTAGACTGAGAGAGAGAGAGAGATAAGCGTAAATGTAAGATTCAATGTCAGAACTTTGAAAAATAAGAATGAATCAGCTTTTCTCACCTATATTAACTAGGCACCCTGCTTTCCACCCGTCCGGGCCGCAAGGGCCGTACCCTAGACCCTTCCTACGCCCCCTACGTACATACCTTAGTCATAGTCCTTCCCCGGGATTCTGATAGGGGTGGGGGGAGTGGGGGGCGGAACAGTACAACAGTGCAATAGACTGAGTTGGGGGACCTTTGTTCGCATATCTGATCCCGCGTAAGTAGGATTTGGGATTTTACACCAGAGAAGTTATCTATGTATGAGTTCTGATTATGTACCCATAATTGCATTCCATCACCATACATACACGTACATATTGAATCCCACCTAGTCTGGACACCCTGGGACCTATCTGCGGAATCACTACCGAAGGCGTTCCTCCGGGCCTTCTTCAGTGGCTGGCAACCCCCACACATCCTCTCATTGGTGGCATATCTATACTGCATATAGCACGGGACGAAACGGCTCTGAAGAAAGGCTCATCCCCCTGCCATGCACAACGGTTTTCTGATGCTCTCTTTTCTTTCTGCGCCGCAACGCCGAGTCTCCCCGGATCTGCATCACCAGCACCGTCAGCATTTTTTCCCATCTGAGACTCGATGATATGCAATCCATGTATACGAACCCTGGTCCACGGGCAAGGGGGGTCTGGCACATCTATTTTTATGGTGATGTTTTTTTGACTATTAAAATGCTGACATGATTTAATCGAAACAATAAATATTGTATTAACTTTGTCGTCTTCAAGTAAACTGGAACTACAGTAGGGGAGTGCCTTCTCTCTACACTAAAGCGTGGATCTTCGGCGTATATACTCAAGGATTAGATATAATATATATACCTACCTAATATCAAGAGCTATATAAAAAACGCCCACCGACTGTCACGCGTTTGCTTCTGCAAGTGAAAAGGCCTACGCATAAGTACCTACATAAACGCTTCAGCATAATCCTTCCCATGTAAGTAACCTATGTACCCAGACCAAAGAGGATAGAATAAAAAATTAATAAATAATAAATAGATAAATACAAAACCCAGCTAAAAAATAAAAAAATAAAACCGCCACTCAGCACACATGTTCGTCAAGCCCGCGTTGAATAAGAAAAGAAGAAAACAATTCCCCACGCAGGGTCCTACCGAGCCAAACCGTCGGGCCGAACCAGGGGTACATACCTGTATCAAGTGACGAGCGCCCGGGGGGTGAAGGGGTACGTAGGAAGAGCAAACGTCCGGCTTCGCTCGGGAGACCTATATAGTGATTTTCAGCGTAATAATTGCCCGAAGCAGTAACTCCCGGGGGGGTTGCGGGGGATGGGTCCGGTAACGCACGATAGTGCTACAGTAGAGAGAGTAGAGAGCAGAGACTCGAGAGCAAGAAAGCCTAGACCTTCTTTTCGAGTCGTTTGGCCTGGTAGTAATGATAATAGTACTATTAATAATCTTCGATAGTATTTAAACCCGTTGATCTATCACAAGATGAAAGACGACGACAACGACGACGACTTCTTACACACTATGTATACACTAGGTACCTCAGAAACCTTCCTGGCGCAGAAAGTATGATGGGCCCGCGATATTCCCGTTTCTTGGCTTCATCATCTCGTCGTATAGTTGTTGGCGTTTATTGTGATGGCTTATTGTTGTGATTTATCGTCATCGACACATCATTTTCGGTGTTTGACATGAGACAGACCAATACAATACGCTCGGGGTCCCTCGAATACCGACCCAGAAAAAAGATTGTGACGTTCCCGCGTTTGCAGCTCTGCAATCTACCTACCTAGTGTAGGTGGTATCTATCGATTGATGATGTACTTACAGAAATCTGAGGCTCGCTTTCTTTTCGGACTTGTTGTTGTGTTGTTGATTCGCTGGTTGTTGGCTCTATACGTAGGTAGGTTATATTCCCTGCATTGCATCTAGGTAGTCGGTGGTAGAGTTGCGTGAGCGAGTGGAACAGGGGAGATGGAGAGACGGGAAACCCCCACGCTGCATGTAAGCACCGTAAGCAATGGTAGGTAGTTGGACGACACATATAAGTCGAATCAATATATTGGGTGACAGAGTGGATGTGAACTACCAAAAATCGAACTCTACTTAGTCCAGTACAGCTTCATTCGTGCCGCCTCCCTCCTAGAATGTGTCGAATGTAACTAGGTAGATACGTATGTGTTGTAGTGCACATCCCAAGAAACTATCTACAGTACCCCACCACCCATCTCCCGATAGATTTCACCAGGGCCGTGTCCTCGGATACTGGAGCTGTGGGTCTGTAATCTGGGGGGGGGGGGGGGGGAGGCTGATGATCAGAACTACCTAGACTCCAAGCTCACGATAAATTATCATCGTAACGAGCTGTGCCAGGCGAGGCTTTCGTCGAAACCTACGAGCCAATTACCCGTTCGGTTAGTGATGCGCAGCTGATCACCATCGATTTTCCAAAGCGGCGGGTGAGATCACAAACGAATGAATGAACGCGACGATGCACTAGATAGGGGAATGAGATGGCACATATGTGATATGTAACATGTCCAGGCCACCTTACCCTCCTTATTTTTTCCCTTCATGCGACGGATGTCGTTTATGAGGGAAATGAGCAGTGTGCGAACGAGTTGCACCACGTACGACCGACCGGGCTACCCACAATGCGTACCTAGTACTGTAGGTAAATAGGTACTTTTTACCTACCTACACTACGTGTGTAATGGCCATGCCAGACCATCCCCGTCACGACGCCGGGATGGGCAAAGCGAAGTTGATACTTGCCTAATACCGTATCAGGACAAAAATCACGAGCCGTGGGTTGGTGCGGTGATTTATTCATTCATTCATTCATCTCAGGTCGGGACCTGATCTTCCTTCTCCTCTCCCCCTTACCGCCAAGACGACAACTAGAGACATTTTTCTAGTCTCCCATTCGAGGCCCGATCCATCCAGGTTAAGCTATTCTGGAGGAAACCGGCCCTAGGTTGAATCCTAACGGCTTCGCAGTCCCGTCGCCGCGAGAAGAAAGAAGAAAGAAAGACGTAGAAACAACAGGGGGGGGGGGCTCCGAGATAAAGGGGAAAATCCCCAACTTACATACCTTGTGCCTGCGTACATAGTTAGAACATAGGTTACGTAATTCGGATATTCGATTGAACCACGATGCTGCCGAAAGAGAACGATCTAACCTTAGACAACTTCAAAAGAATGTGTGAAGGGTCTCTTCGATCCTAGATCCATGCTGTAATGTGATATACTAAGTAAGTAGACATGATCCCGGAATCGCGATACTTTTCCCCCGCAAAGGGATCAAACGGTTTGGTAGGCGGCTCTGCGTCACAAATTACCAGGTATATATTCAAGGTAGGTACACTAACTAGTTACAGTTTATGAAGTCTCGGTGTGGTGTGGTGCAGAGGTGGTAACGAGGTGCTTTGGGGGGCCTTCCCCGTCTTCCCCCGGGGTTGGAGAGAGTTGGTCGGAGTAACTCCGACCATCGGGAACTCTCCGGCGCGCTTTGATTACATACCTACCTAGGTGAGCCAAGGTGTAGACAGGTAACGTTCTCCCCGTCTAAGTAGGTACTGAATCCGCAACCGCTCAGCTAGTTTATTAAGCGGTCCAGTACCTACCTACCGGGTAGCTAAATGACAACGCGAAGCCCCGGAGTGAGGATCTCGCCATCGTACCTAGTGTATGTATGTGTGTATAGTGCAGTTTACGAAAAGCGGGGAGAAAGAAAGGAATAGGTAGGTCCAGAAGCGAGAGCGGTGTAAATGATGAAACAGGATTCCGAAGTTCTAATTTATTCATATACTCTTTACTATTATGTTCACTATTGTTACCACCCTCTTAATAGTAGGCCATCGCTCTAGTGCGTGTGTCAGTGGGTGAAGTGCACCTATGTACACTATGTACGGAATATGTGTGCTGAGCCGCGAGCTCTAGCGTCAAGTCCTTTCTAGTGGTTAACGATAGGGAAGAGCCGAGCTGCCTACACTCGGTGAGCCTTTAAAACAGGTGGTAGATCGGTACTTTCCGGGGTTTCGCTGTCGAGAACAACCTGGAGGGGGATCTCCCTGTTAAAACAGCACCGGCTCCTTGCCAGTTTCTAATCCCCCAACCACTGGCCACTGCATACCGAGTTCCCGTTGAGTCTCGTTGGACGGGTCCCTAAACCAAGGTGGTGGAAGATCTTCAGATTTGAGATTTATTTAGGTTGGTAGGGTAGGTCAGGTACAACTTGCAGGGGAGGAGAGAAGGTGTCCAGAATAATGCTAACTTACTTCTTTAGACTCTCGAAACAAGGGGAAATAAAACAAAATACGATAAAATAAAATAAAAATAAAAGAATTGATCTATGAATATTTTTTAATACTTAAAAACCCCCATCCTAAAGGAGAGCTAGTGGCGACTGCGGCGTCAAGTGACTGATATTCAGCTGTTTTATCCGTCTAGGGTTATGTTGGCTCTCTATGGAGAGAAAAGAGTATGCACCACCACTAAATATAACTTCGTGTGGACGCATAGCAAGACGATCCATCATATAGGTGACAATGGGTTATGAATCAGTGTAGCTATGAATGGCAGTGAACAACTCTCGGAGTCATCCAATGAGCATCAACCCTGGCTAATACTGGTGAGATGTGATGGGGCAGGCTGTGCAAATGGTCGCATTGCATTAAGCGCCGTGTTAGTGCTCGTGACAGGATGTCAAGCGCCTTAACACAAATATCTGGCGTCTATTATACATGTAAGACATCAACTATCACAGTGTATTCGCCAACAGCTATAGCATAGTTAGCTTTTTGCTATTATAGTTGTGACTACCTAGGTAATCGGAGTTGACAAATAGCAGATGTGATGGTTTTGCAATCGAGGCAATAGTGTGATGGTCGGTACCTGGTGATCCTCATAGGCTCGTCAACCTCCTTATAGTCGGAACTTGACTTACAAATCTTCATGCACGTAAGAACAACTACCGGGTTGACAAGTTTAGTGATACACACGAGGCTTATAGAATGCGCATCGAAGGTGGTGGTGGTGGTGGTGGTGACATCACCTAGTCCTTCTTCCTAGCCTCTCCACCCCCAACACGGCGGAACTTCCTTTTGTCCTTACGACTCATCTTCGTCTTGTCGCGAGTGCCTTTGCCGCCTTCCCAGAAGCCCTTTCCTTTCTTTCCAATAACGCTTCGCCCACAGAAGCTACATGCCTCCACCGCATAGTTCTGCTCCCGGCTACACCATCCACAAATCATGCGATTCGCCCATTCTTGGGGGTGGTCTTCTGCTGCGTCATGGCACTTGTCACACGGGTGTACCTTGCTGCAACACGAAAATCGAAACCATCTGAACGAGCGCCTATAGTGAGGGCATGCTCCTCTACCTGGGAGAGGTTCGCCGGCATGAAGGCCTAACTTCTCCTGACGGCGCCGGGGACCAGTTGTAGGGGGTAGAGTAGAGCCTTGTGTGATGGCGAGGAATTTGACCTCAGGAATCTTGAATGTAAATTTCCCATGGCATTCACGGCATACGTTGGTAATAACCTCTCCGCGTACGGAAACAAGACCTTGGCTTGGTGTTGAGCATTTCGCACAGGTAGGAACGAAGGTGCTAGGAAGCATATCTGCCACGGTACAACCGGAAACGTCGATAAATCCGGCTCTGACTGAGCTTTCATGTACCATTTCTTGACGAAACTTGACCGTAAATTCTGTTGCACACTTCCTGCAACTAGTTGCTTTCTCTACGTCCGGCTTAAGCCCCGAGATATCGTTTATAGTCTTGCATCGTGCGCATTTTGCGCCAATGTTCAAAATTGACACCTGCAGAAGTTCGATCCCATATAGTTCGACGGAGGGAAATGAGATAGCGGTGCCCCTTTCAGCTTGTTGTGCAGGTCCAGACACATTAGCTTGAAAGGAGTCGATAGCAACACCGCCATCGTCGGAGTCGTCATCCGAATCCCATGATTCGTCGTCCGAGTCTCCCGAGTCTGGCTCATCTCCAAAGCTCCATTCAGGGGGCCGAGGGATAAAATGAATATGATTTCTCCCATCATCGGTAGCTTTTATAGGCTCTCCAACTACCCGAGTAGCAATTTCTGACTCATTATCCTTGGGTCGTCCGAGCGTCGGCTTCTTGTCCCTTAACGCCTGAGTCTGTTTGACCATGGCACAGATATTCTGTGCGAAGTAGTTTAGATGACTCATCAAAGTTAGTTGGCTTTGCTGAGACGCTTTCGTGGCGAACAGCTCCTCCAGATCTTCGGCGTCTTTCGACTCAACATCATTGAGAAGTATCCTAAGAGGCTGGAGCGGATATAGTAGTGGGATAATCAGCTGCACTGACTGAATTGTCTTTAATCCCGGTGGTAAATCGGATCTTCGTCTGGGCTCCAGAGGTAAAGTATAGACAATCCCATCAGCTGATTTCTGATATAGAGGTAGGCGTCCCATCCGGGACTCAAGCTGTCTAATCTCTTGAGCCCGCCGTGCTTTGGCCGTTGAGATCTGTTCATCCGAGAAGGACTCCTCCGGGATATACGATCTGATGGCAAGTGTGGATATTGGAGCTGCTGGCTTGACTGGCGTTGGGGTTGATGCCTGAGGCGCGCCCAATGCCGTTGGCTGGCTATCAACATGCCTTGTGTCTTTGAATGACAACAATGTGACAGTTTCGGCCTTCCGTTCTGATAGAAATATCTCAAGATTCTTGTCCAAGGCGTTGGTCAACCCCAGTAGAGTGGCCCCCGGATGTTCTCTCACAAGCCTCTCCCATCCTCTCTCTATGTTGACGCTAAAGCCGCGGGGAATATCTTTATTCTTGACACGCAGGGCGGCTGGTTTCTCCGGGTATGATGCCGGCACCTGCAACTCGCAATCTAGATGGTCCAGTTCGAATGGGAAATCAGGGTCTGACGGCTTGAGGTGGAATGCAATATTTGTGGTTCCATCCTGCAGGGTGTTCAACTTTGGAGAATACCGCCTCTTCATCTGACCGAGCTGATATCTCCGCGGGTCTTGTACCTGAGAACTGGGAACCGGTTTCTGTACTGCACGGCCGGCAGGTGCCTCAGCTACGGCTTGGCGGCCGTTAATAGCTTCATCTGGAAGATGTTTGGTCGAAATCATTTCGAGAGAAAAGGGGGAGGTGGGGAGGTTATCAAGGTTTTTTTTTTTCCTTTTTTTTATCAAGGTCAAGCTGATCACAAGTATTTCTCCTAGTCTCAGCCCCCTTCTCTGGTTTGATTTTTATTAATTTCTGGGGGAAAGGGGATATCTGATATATTGTGTTGAATAGGGGTACCCCCTTTATCAACAGCCAGGACAATGTGGCTGGGTGGTTGAGTGGTGATAGGCGGCTTGCCTTCCTGTCTCTTGAAATGTCGAGCTAAGGACAATTCCAATGGGCGCTAAGGGAATGTTGGTAAATGACGGTAAATGACGGCAAATGATGTCATGTGATGAATGGAATGGCTGCTGAGTTACACAGAACAGATGACTCAGTCTCAAAACAACCTCCCGTTAGAAGAATAGCTCATGTTCGATGAAGTGAGTAGGTAGGCAGTTACCTGGTCAATTAGTCATCGACATGCCGAACCAAATTCTATTCTTACCTAGGCTGGGCAGAGATCTTGTCGATCTCCCGCCACCTGGCAAGCCCTGCCTGGGTATCAGCTCCTGGCCCGTGCACCAACGATGGACCCCCGGTGAGTGAATACCTATCTAACCTTGAGGTGCCTACCTAATAAGTAGATATGGAAGCAGATTTGTATAATAGAATAATTAACTTATCCTATCTCTCCAATGGGTAGGAAGTTTTGGCTTCCTTTCCCTCATCTGCTAAAAAAACAGTTACAACCCTGAATAAACCTAACCCCCGTTTCCCTTTACCTACCATTGATGAACTGATGAACTCGATCACCCAAGATTCCCATTCGTACTTTTTTTTTAAAAGAAAAAAAAAAGAAAAAAGCACAAGGTCTACTATATCGTTGCACGGAGCCCTGCTTCTCGATATAAAAGCCATTTTATCTGACCTGTAGCGAATTGGAGTTGGGTCCTTGCCATGGGTCTCCCTGGATGTTCTAGAAGGACCCTCGGAAGCTTCCCCAGGTTTTGCCCACGTGCGTTCGACGAGGTCCCTTTTAGCCGTATTGGAGTGTGTCCATCATCCCGACCTCGACATTGATGGATAACCCATGGTCTTGCCTAACCTAGTCCGTTACGGCGCATTCACTCTAGAGGAACGGCATGGCCCTGTGTTGCGTTATGTTGCACTCTGGAGATCTCGATGATTCCAATTACCCAGAGCACCGTCCCGTCGCTCCATGGTGGTTGTCTCCGGGGGCGGCATTATAACCCTTGATATCCGACAGTAGCCTTGAGTAAATGACCGTCCATGTTGAATAACACGCGAAAGATATGAATGTTGCACTGCCAAGGAAATCTACATCATTTCTCCCTACTGTCTGAAATATCGAAATTGGGATTTGCTCGTCAGAAGAGCATAGCTACAGCACAAACGGCCGCACAATCCCGGGTCAATATCCGTTACCACCGAGCGTATGGCCGTGTGGGCGGGTTCGTCGGATTTCAGGAGGCATCCCGGCGGTCGAGTAGTTGCTAGGGGTTGTTGACCAGGCGGCCACCACAGCTCGAAGCCCGTTGTGGCGAGAGCGTGGATGAAACAAGACGAATATGACACGTCCTCAACTGAAGAAATCACCAAACGAGTTGTAGGGACGGCTATTTAATTTAATAGCCAGCTACAGCCTGCCACGGCTATAGTCGAAAGGCCCTAGCTGTGACAAGATTTCGCGGAGGAACTCACGCACTCCAGATAGACTACTCTGATTCGCTAAGGCATCGATAACTAGAACCGTCATGCAGCTAACTACCAGCAATGCGTCTTCCCTATACAACTATGTTTCAACTCGGCGACAGAGAGCCTAGGCCAGTAGCAGGAATCTATGGACTATCATCTAGAATTTGATCACGAGGTGTTACCAGTGCACAGAGCCCGCCACGCAGGGTCTCCTGGTGAGTAACAAACTCAAAATAGATTCGCCCACGTAGAAATGCACAAGGCGATCTCACAGATACACTGCCAAGTATAGCTGGTAGACAGAAAGGACAAACCACCGAAGAGGGCAGATGTCACTCTCACGAGTGGCTCCCAGGAAACTGGTTGGAGTGGGCCGGCCTCGTTGGCTTCGCATTACATGTGCCCTTCAAGTAAGTAGGGGTTCTTCAAGGGATATTCCACATTAGGAAGACGGCTTCTCGAAATGATGATTCCCCCTCGCCTGCGTGTCTCTATATTATTTTTTCCGTCTTCAATTTGTCAATCAATTGATTTCTTAGTAGTAGTTTTATTTTATTTTCTATTTATTCTACATGTTTTTTTTTATCGCCTCGCATCCCCGCGCAGACAGCTGATTGACAGGGAGGTCTGCCAGCTCAGCATTTTAGCAGCAGATGACCTCGAACTTCATGCAAGCAACTCGGTCAGGCCCACCAAGCGCGAAGGCGGTGAAAATAGCGCTCGGGGTAGTTCCCTATCAGCCTACGACGGGGATGGTAGGATAGGCGACGAATGAAATGATTATTCCTACCTAAATGGAGTGACGGGGACGGTGGGGGGAGGAGGGAGGGATTTCGACGTGCCTTTTTCGCATCCCAACTCACAACGCCATGGGCAAGACTAAGAGGCATTTCTATAGACATGTGACGGATCTCAACAGCGACTTGATGAGTTGGCAATCATCTGGCGACATCAAGATAGGGAGAGATATGACGGAGAGTTTCGATACTCTCCCCGTGATACCGCACTCATATGTGATTTTTCACGCGTGTCACGATGCTCATTACAGCAGCTAATTCTCTCCATCCGACCAGCCCGTCGCCAGATATTTGCGCACGCTCGCCTACGAGCCTGCCATATTGTTTGATTCTCTCGCTGGAGTTCCATAGGCTCGATTAAGACAGGAAAGGTGGGTGGGGTGTCCTTCTGACATGGTCTTCTCTGGCTTGGAGCCTTGAGTTCCGACCAGTCGGCGCAAGGTACTTTCTTGATATGGAGGGTAGGATTACAGATTCGGACATACAAGAGGAATCATGGCAGCAATAATAATCAATCAATTAATTATCGAAAAGAATAATAACGGCTGGGGAAATAATAAATCGATAAAATGCAAAATAATAAAATAATAAAAATAATATTCAAGGAATATCACATAACCTTCGAAACCAAAAAATCCAATACTCCTTCGCCAGAGGCCTACATCAAAAGCTGAAAGAAGGACTCGGGCCTATTGAAGCCGCCTTGTCGTCGCATCGTTTCCCTTTGTGTCTATCATAATACTACCCACTATATTGGCTCAGCTTCCCATCCCGTCAGCGCCCCTGGGAGAGGGGAGTGAGTGAAGCTGAGTCACCTTCGCGGCGGGAAATCCCCAAATCCCTCCTCCTTCACCCCACGGCCGGGGAGGGGGATTGGAATTTGATTGATTCCATCGCGGGAAGGGCAGAAATTCTGGGCGGTACAGTGGCGTTTTTCTCTCTTTCCAATTCAACATGGTGCGCCGATCCGCAGCCATAACCCGTGCACATGGGTGTGAGAGTAAGTGAGTTGAGTCTGCCTATTATTACTACACTACATAGTACCTTAGCTACCTATGTAACCAGATTGTCTAACCTAGGTTAGATGATATATGATAATTGGTCCGAAGAATCCAACGCGCTCCCCGCCCCTCTGCTTCTGCTTAACCTACTCCTTTTCCGCCGTCCTGTAAGATGGAAACAGAAAGGGGGACGGGCCGGGGCAGAATACAACTGACGTGCCGTACATACATGTAGGCACCCGACGGGAGAGACCTTTCTATAGAATGCCACTGTTCTGCAGGGTTTGAAGCTAGAAACTACTAACCCGGTAATAAACGAATATTCGTTCGTTCGTTCGTTCGTTCGCTCGCCTGCTGGCTTACACCCCCCGCCCCCCCTCCCCCCACACGGCTTCTCCCCTGAACACAAACTTATAGGATAGGTTAATACAACGGATGATGCTCAAACATGTTGGAGTAGAACACGATGCGTGGCTTCTTTATTTCCCTTTCCTGTGGGGGAAGAAGACCTTGCCGCAACAGCTATTGTACCTATTTCCGGGCCCGGAGCTCTTTGTATCTTGATATGTATCGTCGTAGAGATTAAGTAGGTAGGTAAGTGCAGTTGTATGTGTGAGTGGGCTGTTTTCGCCTTACCCCAGTGGTTAGGTACCTAGTAAAAAGGTCTGTCCCGCTGTCTGCCGACCCACGATTTATTTAGTGCGAGTACAAGTACCTAGTATAAGTCGAAGTTGAAGCACATGAAACAGAACAAAAATAGGTGACGAGTATACAATGTTGCTTATGGGGAAATAACTATGTACCTACTAAAATCTTTTTTTTAAAAAAGCAAAATAATTATATAAAATAATATTTTATTTTATTTCTTTTATCGTTCGCTCATTTCTTTCATCCCGTGTCTTGCTCCCCTGGAGACATGAGTATTTCGTCCTATTATTCCCTACATGTGATAGCCAGCTCAGCATACCACTCACACACACTCAAGAACTTCGACTGCCTGCCGGGCGAAACCCGCCCTCCAAGATGGTTACATAGTGCCATATTGCTGTTTACTGGGGAGCAATGAGTATAGCCTCCGCATAGTCTAGGTAGTCGTTGTACAATATTGTCTCAAGCTGACGTGGGTGGGATCAGTCGTTCTAGTTCTCACCCAAGCTTATCTGAGACAATGACGCCAGACTGAAAGCCGTAGTAGGTCTGTCTCTCACCTCTTTTTGGCCTTTCCACACTCCACACTTCTTTCCTGCAGTGTGGTCTCTCCCCTTTTTGGATGTAGTACATATACCCGTAGACAGGTACAACGTTTACCCTACTAGACTGAATCTACCATGTCAACTTAGAACTTTGAAGGTTGGCGGCAGGGGGTAAGGGAGGTAGAGAGGTAAGGGGTAGGGGGGAGAGGTTGAATTAGTTCGCTGGGCTTTACTTAGTTCTCTCGGTCTCCGTCGATGCAGCTTGGAAACTGAGATCGCAAGATCCTCCTTTTTCTTATCAGCCCGGCCTTGTGCACAAGGCTAATAATACCAACTCGCCGAGCCGTGATAGTAGTAATCGACACTCGTAAGCCCCCCCCACCCTTTGTTGTCTATCACGGGTTGTGCGGTCACGACGGCGTGTATCGAGATTATACAGATGCATTTTCTCGATGGTTATTTGTTTTTCGTGTTGTGAGATGGATCAATATCCCTGGCATCGTAGGCACGCGTGTGCGATCGGTGAAGAGATAGGTAATATGTAGCTAGCAACTCAGGATTTTAGGATTCTGAGATCGAGATTCGGGATTCGGCGGTACCTAGCCTCGTGTACTGAGATGGACGTCCGGTATAAGGAACAGCCCGAACTAATTAACGTTACTTACTGTACTACCTATACACTACACTACCTAATACTACTACACCCCTACATGGAGTGGTCTACGATGACGTCTAGGCGGCACGCCACCAATCCCACGATGACTAAGTACGGGACAAAAGTAATATGGGAATGATAATCTCAGAACTAGAGATTTTATTGATTGACTATTTGAGAACAAGTTTCGCTAAATATGTAAAGTGAGTTATAGAAATGCAACGCTCATGTGCTACCTTTCCAGTATTCTATCCCATATGATCATGCACGCGATTCTCTCACTCCTGGTGTTCGTGCATCCGCTTTGCGATCTCGCCTCGATGAACCCCCTATCTCCCCTCTCTCGTCATCGTAACCGGTGAGGCTCTATCCTCCAATGACCTAATGGTAACACGTGTCCGAGACTGCAGTCTCGTAGCTGAACAGCTCCTTCTCCCACTTCTCCGTCAGGAAGGCGGTCACGCTGAAGTCGACCGCAGTATGGTGCTCGATCCCGCTCTCGCAGTTCATGCCACTGGGCGCGACCTGGTCCGGACTCCGCAGAGCCATGGTGGTATTCTGTTCGTCGCCGGACCCAGGATGGATGGGAATAACCATAACCTTGGTAAAGCTCAGCTCATTGACGTACTTGGTCTGAGCCGTGAAGCCGGCGCTCAGATCGAGCTTGCCGCCGAGGACACGCACGGCGAGCTCGGCTGAGAAGTCGACAAAGGGCGAGGCGCTCAGCATCAATGTGCGCGACACGTCGCCGAGCGTGATGTTGTGCTCCGGCGTCCATCCCTCCGCGTGCGTCTGCGTGCTGTCCACGAGGTCCAGGTGGAGGTGGCCGTCGGGAATCTGCGCCCACACGTTGGTGCCGACCGAGAGTGACATGCTCGCCCCGACCTCAACGCCGATGGCCCACCGGAGCGACGGTCCCAGCTGCATGATCTTGGGGATGTTGATGGTGCTGAGCTGTAGTGCGTCAGGGGAGAAGGTCAGGTTGCGGTCAAATGGCGCCGTGAAGTCGAAGTTGAACCCGAGGTCTGCCGTTAGCGACGCATCAAAGTCGAAGTACATGCTCTCTAGATGATTGTTGTGGATGTGGTACTTCATGTATCCCGAGAAGGTGATGTTGTCGCTGAGGTCGGCCTTGGTCGCAGTAGCGGTGAAAATAGGGTCAACTGAGAAGATCTTCATGTCATGTGGGAGTGAGATGTCGCCAGCCATGTTGAGGCCGTCCTTCTGGAAAGTGATATCCCGCTTGTAGGGGTGCTTGGCGGCAAGATGAGAGAAGTCGACTTCAAGGGCGGCTTGAGGTCATGGTTAGCATGGTGGTTTCCTATGAGTAAAATAATTGTTCTCACTTACATGCTGCGCTGTGGATGTCCTTCCGCTCAGCATTAGCTATGACTTGCATTGTAGCGTTATCCCACGTTAGATTATTAGCTACGAAGATGCCACGCTCATTCTGAGCGTCGCAGTCTCCCTGATGGTTCGTGATCAGTACGAACTCTTCTTTACCAGGCCACTCTACCTTGCTTCTTTCAAACGATTCCGGCGAAGAGAAGGTTATTGTGATCAATTCATTGCTACATTGGACGGTAACAGCATCAGGAACTGTCTCCAGCATAATCCCCGGGTGGTCCAAATGAAGGGTGACGTTGGCTACTTGAGAGTTATTGAGGCCGTAGTGCATGCTGAGGACCTTGGATGGGGTGATGTTGACGAGGCCAGCTCTGTCAACGTTAGGGGGTCGAATAGGGACCAGCTCAGGGGCAATGGTCGGCATGGGAGTAACACCGCTAGCCATCAAGGCTAGGAAGGTGAAGAGAATGAGAAGAATCATGATGAAGAGGGACTACTATGTCCAAAGATGACGTGGTAAAGAAAGGGGTTCGCGAATAAGGCTGGAGTTATAAGAATGGAATGATAGAAGTTGGCTTGTTGAGTTCTGTGGTATGAGAGGAGAGGAAATCTGGTCTGGGATAGCATCATGTCCTGGGGTTTATATAGTTTTCCATCATGAAAATTTCTACATAGAATACACATTGGACAGCCTGTCCAGATCTAATCGTAACCTTGAAGCCATGCTATCAATATACTTCATGAAGATCACGAGCCTCTATCTACCTTTTACGGGACTTTAGGCATAAGGTCACGAGGACTCATGTGACATGTACTTCAAAATACTAGATATAGCGCATCTTGTGAATATGCCTTGTCTGTAGTATGTAATAGGAGCATCTGGGATATAGTAAAGCTTGAGGAATACATTAGGCGG
Organism: Biscogniauxia mediterranea; assembly: GCA_018398605.1. NCBI lineage: Eukaryota > Fungi > Ascomycota > Sordariomycetes > Xylariales > Xylariaceae > Biscogniauxia > Biscogniauxia mediterranea. The sequence goes on along the minus strand of JAGXTR010000007.1, from coordinate 1,917,886 downwards.
AGCCTCGTGATATACCCACTGGCTGTGTAAAGCTTAAACGGACAACTTAGACCATGTATCATAAACAATTCTCTGTACCGAGGGATTTCAAGGAGTCACATATACCTCGATGACCTGGTGTTGTGACCAGGATAGTACCTAAAGTGAAGCATTTCCTGAATAGAATCGAGAAACCTTAATACCCCTATATCAAAAAGGAAGTCCTCATGACCTTGACTTCTCTGAGAATAGACTCCCCCTGAGTCACGTGACAAGTATAGTGAGGCGATTGTTTACTCATTATACGAGAATACAGCACTATATCTTAGAAAACTGAGCAGGTTTCGCTGAGTGCGACACATCTTCTCATAGGAGATAATGAAGATCATGTGGTGTTATCTATCAGATGGGGTAGTCATGTAAGGAATTAAAGTTGATAGCTGGCAGAGAAAATCCTGTTAGGGTTTCAATATCACATTATGCCTTTCAACTCCCGAGTTACACGACACTTATTGTCTTATACCCGTGAAATCATGCTTAAGCACAGACATGTGCTGAAAGAGTCTCAATACGAGCCAGGATGGATTTTTATACAAATGAGATCTTAACCCCTTTCAAACATTCCTTTAATACGGGGCTCCAGTCCCTGTGACATGATGTTTAATATATCAACATGTGGTGGTTTCTGAACTAGATACGACAGGTGGCTTGAATAGATCGCTCACTAGGATGACAAGAGACTCATCACAAACGAGTCTGTCTCGTACTTTATGATGTATAGTACCCGCTTCTGCGGCAATGCACAGTTTAAACAGCTACAACTGTCGACCAATGCTTTTCTTGGGATCTTTTTCTTGGGATCTTTGAAAGTGTACACTGAGAATTGTAATTTTACCTCAAACAGCGTTTGTACATTGTTTCCAGCTGGAATGAAATAGCCCAATGCCAAAGAGTCTCCTTTCTAACAGAGGAACTATCAGGGCTTAACCTAGGTTATCATATTCTATATCATCCAGTGCTCTCATGTAAATCCCGTCTTTGTTCGAAGGACTGTATTAGATATCCCACATCTATTATTTATATCCTTGCTCCCCCACAGACCTAAAGGACCCCTATGTCTTCTGCCCTACACAATCTTCATGTTAAACTGCAAAAGCTCAGAAATATTTACTGAGCATACCTTCAAAGGCCAAAAATGGCGAGCAACCCACATAGTTCTGTGTTTGTGTGTGCAACTAGACCGAGGAAAACCAGCAATGCTCTGGTGCGGGTAACTATGCCTGTAAAGGTTGTTACCTTGTCCTTGTGAGTATTCTTCAACACCCAATACCGGGAGTATTATGTTATTGAAATGAAACCCATTTTGATCAACCAAATAGTACTGCGGCAAGAATTGTCAGAAATCCCATTGGAAACACTTACAAGGCTGATTGTCGGAACGACCTTATGAAACCAAAATGGGTCTCCCAGTGGGAAGTCGAGCAACGAAAACCGAACTTCAATTATGATAACTATCATGAATCCGCCAGAAACTTGGAGCGAAAGAACCTGTGGAGTTTGCCGCCTGCTATTGACATTCTGAAATTGGAGTCGAACGAAGGTGTCAACCACGAGAAGGATTTCAACCTTCTCTTTGTATGTAGGTGAAATCCCCAAAACGCTCATCAGAGCTGCCCTGTGCTAATTAATATACTTTTTTAGACGACATTGACTTGAACAATGTGGTCAAGACGGTCGCTTCCATTCCTGCCGACTTCCAGAGCTCCGTCAATACTACCATCAACAACGTGGCGGGAGACACCTTTCTCAGGGATGTTAGTATCCTCGCCTTCGCAATGATAGAAGAGGACAAAGAAGTTGCAACTAAGGCCATCATTAACCTTTGGTATTCGACATTTGTCCCGAAGTCTCTTCTGAAAAAAAAAAAAGAATAGTATCCAACACGCAAAAGCTGATGGATATCGTCATGTCGAAGTTCAAAACCAGCCACGAATTGAGCGATATTATGGATGAACCCTTGAATTTGGGACCAAGTACTCTTCGAGCTAGCCTGAGAGTCTGGCAATGGATTGGACTTCAGTCCTCCTTGGAGACACCCATCCCTCTGACAACTAAGCAGGCTCAGGGAATCCGCCAATGAGTCTCCCTTAACCACAGGGAACGCGACAAAAGAGAGTTGCATTACTATTGTCAGCTTGAACTAAGTAACCGTCTCTATCTCCAACGATTCCGAGAAGACGGTTTACTACTTCCGTTCGGTACTCTATGAGATGAATCGCTAGTGCCCAACCCGTGAGTAGTTCCGTCTTCTCCAGTAACCCTAAGCCCACTCCCCCCCTTTCTATTTCCCCTATCTGACCCGATCTAGAACCATGTACTGGGACACGGGTAAATGGTAGATGGATGGTGTTGTAGATCTGTTCAACGATTGGGACGTCTTCGAATATTCGAAAGTTCCATGTCTCGCAAAGAACGATATCTATGGCAAGCTCCTCGTCTTCCTGAAGGACCTAGTAGGTAGGTCGCTTCCGCCACCGCCTCCACCACTCCAAGACTTCGTTCCACGTACTCCATGCCACCGGAACGATGGATTTCCTAAAAAAACGGGAGACGGGTTCGATCGTGTAGAGGTCAGTTCTATTGAATTCTTATTTGGCGCCCTGACGCCAGCTTAACTAAAACAGGACTAGACGGGACACCTGATCGACTTCGGAAATCCCAAAGCCGTAGAACGCTGCGGTTTTTTTTTCTACGATGTACGCTATCGGCAACCGGCTGAAGAAATCCAGCGTGAACCCCCCACGTCACGGCGATCTCGCCCTTCTCCTACGCCATTGAGGAGGACATGCTCACGGACCGAAGTCGCGTTCCTCTTAGGACCATGGAACTCGCAATGGTGGTGATGTATCGATCCGTGCCTCTGGGGACCAAGGACTATCACCCAAGAGCGCTGTCAGCCCAGTTGGGACAGGGGGGGACTTGTGCGGGACCGTTGACAAGCGCCTCCTCAGGTCCGTAATCGACTCACGGGCTCCTCTCACCCTGCTGTGCTGAGCACTGCTCGTCACTAACCAGCCAAGAATCCAGGTACGGACTCGGCGATATTTCGCTGCAGTTCGGCCTGGAAAATAAAGAAGGAGAACACGGTGATTGAGCAATGGCCGACAAGACCTCAAGACGAAGCTGCCAGACACGAAAGGCGGGTTTTCCCGATTCGTGATGATCGCGAACAAGCCAGGACTCTTGAGCAGGGCGATAAAAGAGTTCAATATCTTGCTGGGACGAAGTAACCTCCCCAATGGCTGCGAACGGTACGTGGAGTGGGAGCGCGTGCCAGGGCACGAGGACTCCATGGATGAAATCACGCAGGACTTTCTCCAAGGAAGACGGCCCATGACATGAATTGTGGGAACCTGGGAATGTGGAAGGGTCTGCGAGTGTCTGTCAACGAAGGGTCTGGTGATGGGAAAGGAGGAATTTGGCACCGCAGTAACCTCATTACCGACAAGGGATCTCAGCCATGAGTGTGGATATTCGCGACAGAAATCATGTATGGCTAGCATAGGATACGCAAAGATGAATGCTAAGGCTATCACATTAACCTGTCTACTTGTAGCAGAGATGAGTTCTTACTACTAGTTGTAAGACTTAAGAAGAAGACGGGCCACCCCAAACCCTTTTCCGATCCACCTTGTAACCCCAATACAACAACTTCAAGCGCTGCCCAGTCCTAGCACGAGATAACCGAATCTACCCCCTAGCTGATATCAAGGCTACCAGAGTTCCCCACGAGATGCCCGGTAGAGTATAAACCATCCACAAGGCATCACCAATAATCGTGCATAAGGAAACCTGACCTAAACTCGTCTTTACGCACCCACTTACTGAACACTGATATAATCATTGATCCACAGCACATTCAGTTTTATCTAGGTAGATAAACGAGCTTGCCAGGCACGATGCGTTATCCAATACTACTATACTAGCTAGGTACAAGAGGACCATAGGAGGGAAAAAGAAGAGAAAGTCATCAAAAACCATCACAAAATTCCACGTCAAGAGAAAAAAATAATCAAGTTTCAAAGAGACGGATATATAGCATTTAACCCCCCCCCCAAAATAAAAAACTAAAGAGCAGAAAGGCGAAGGTAAAAAGAAACTCCCCATCCATGCACACAAAATTGCGGTGCGTTTTATCTGTATACCCTATCATGACCATATATATGCTCTTCCATCTGCCTATGCGTACCTAAGCCATAGAAATCCATGTCATGTCTGTTCCATCCGAACTGAACCCACCCCTTTCTTCCCCCGCCACTGCTCCCTCCCCTCTCCCCTAGGATATATATAGCAAACCATGATCATATGTAAACCCTTTAGATTCCCTTCCTTCCATGCATCCCACCCCTTTCGTAAAAAAAATCCTCAATCCTCAATCCTCAATCCTCAATCCTTATTATGCGTTTTACCTTAGCTTACAATGCCGTGTATATATAGTGCAGATATTTATAATGCGTGTCCCACACTTCCTCGTCTCTCACCACACCTTTCTCTCTCTCATACAAATCAAGGGCCTTCGAAGGCTTCCGTGCTTTGATATCCTTTCTTAGTTAAAAAAAAAAACCAAGAAAGAGACATGTTTCTATATAACAGAGGAATAAGACATCCACAAATAGAATCAGACAAACATATGGGTATGCATCACCATTTGTACTTGCTTCCTGTCATTACCCTCAACTCCCCCTCTTACCGCTTCCACCACTTCTTCTTCTTCTTCTCATTATACCCCTCTTCTTGAACGTTGTGCTGCCCCACGATTGTCAGGAATACCTGGTCCAGCGTCGTTGGCGTGCACGAGAAGTGCTCGATGCCAAGCTCCTCGCGCTGCCCCTCCAGCAGCACGATGAGCTGGCCGACCGCACTTCCACTCCCTCCGATGCTACTTCCCTCACTCCCGTTGCTACTTTTAGCCAACACATCCGCTGCTGGGACTGAGAAGCGCATCTGGCCGTGGTACGTCTTGGGCTCCACGTCAGCGGCCGGGAACGTGTCCGCTACCCAGCGGCGCATGCGCTCCATCTCCTCGGGCGACGAGCGCGGCGCCGAGCGGCTGACGAGGTGCACGTGTATGGCGTCGCCGAAGCGCTGGCGTAGGTTGTCTATTGTTCCCATGGCGAGCATTCGCTTGGCGAGGATGCCGGCACGGTGGGCAAGCGCGTCAGCCTCCTCCATGCTATGCGTCGTGAGCAGGATGGAGCGCCCTGGCACGATCGACCCGAGTGTCCGCCACATGATGCGCTTAGCAGCGGCATCGAGGCCCGACGACGGCTCGTCGAGGAGTACCACGCTGGGGTTACCCATGAGCGCGATGCCCAGGGATAGCTTGCGTTTGTTGCCACCGGAGAGGGCATGTGCCATGCGCGTCGAGAAGGCCTCCAGACCTACGGCGTGGAGGACGGCTCGGACGTTATGCTCGACATCTGGGATACCTCGGATGCGCGCATAGAACCGGAGATGTTCTAAGACCGTCATGGAGTCGATTGCGTCGAATTGTGGGCAGACACCAAGGTGTGATCGGGCAGCAGCTCGATGCCGACTTACAGATGTGTTCTCGACAAGCACATCGCCACCATTCAAGCTTGGCTGAATATCGCCGCGAATCAACGAGATTGTTGTTGACTTACCAGCGCCGTTAGGTCCTAGCAAGGCAAAGACTTCACCATGTTGCACACTGAATGTGACATTATCGACAGCCGTGTTCTTGCCGAAGGTTTTCGTTAGGTGCAACACCTTCAGACCATCGCGATCCCCTGGGCCACTAGTCACCGGTATTTGTTCATTTGCAACCTCTTCGTCGGATGCTGCTTTCTCATTGCCTGACTCAATCGTCTTCTGAGTGATTCGCTTGAGTAGAGTACGTCCTGCACCACTATCATACCAAAGAATGACACAGAAGAGGAGAATCGACTGCACGATTAGATAGAGGATCGGTCCTCCGTAGGCCGTCAGAGCTGCAGGGTTCGTCTGGAGACGGTCGCCATCACAGGTCGTCGAGAAGAGGTTGAGACTGACCATCAAAGTTCGAACGACCGACCCGATTGGCACAAATGCTGAGATGACAAAATGGACGACCTCAAGAGACTGGTCGATCGTGGTAATCGGTGCATAGGCGAGAACCGACAAGTATGCGATAAGGTAGATCAGGAAGCCCACTGCCTGGCCAGCGGCGGAAAAAGCGTATGTCGACAACTGATTCTTACAGAATAACGAAATCACATACGACAATAATATGGAGGCTAGACCGTAAAGAATAAATATGAGGAACAAATACGAAACTTCGTACCACACATCTGAGCTGGCGGCGAACACGCCGGTGGTTATAGCTGACAGGACTAGCACAATGGCAAAGTCGAATAATGTGTAAGCTACCCAAAGAGGGAGAGAGCGTACACCATTTGAGTATTGGAGGCCGCGAACGTTTCGCCTCCTCTCAATGTTAGGGTAGAGGCCGAAGAAAGCAGGGTATGCAGAAAGGGCTAGTGCCATGTAGACCATCAACTGTAGCGAATCTCCAGTCGAAGGCGACCAAGGGTTGTCGAAAGAAGCGTAAGTAGTAGCGATGGTGGTATTGGATAACATCACGTCAAGAGCGTTTTGACTAAAGACCGAGTTTAAGATATCTCCACGATCCGCCATGTAGGCAATGGTTGGCCGTGAGCCCTCGTCACCAAGCCACCATCCGCCCGGCCTAACATCTTCGCGGTGTTGTACAATATAATCGTTGAATTCCGAAAGGGTGTCGACAGGAGAGATGCTTTGTATGAACGCAGACGTCAAATTGGGACCCAAGACTGGGCCAAATAGACCTGTGAGACCCGAAACGGTAAATTGCGAGGACGGACCGCCGACCAAATTCAAGCTATCGAACAGAGCGGCGTAGCTGGAACCAGAGTTAAGAGGGCTCTGTGTTGTCGGGCTGCATCCTACTGGGTGCTGGTCTCTTACATAGAGAGAAGTCAAGCCCGCGGCTACAATCGGAATGAGGAATGCAGCAACGTACTGGAACCAGTTGGCCTTGAAGACTGTGCATCGCTTCAGCAGTAGCACTCCAGTCTGCCCTACGAAACCAACTGGCCGTCCAGAGAGAAGCTCTAGACCCTGTTTATCAGACTCCGACATGGGCAAGTTTTCTTCAGAGCTCGCATGCTCCTCGTTGTTATTAGCTGCCGGGGAAGGTACCGCGGCAGCCTCCCCCTTTACCTCCTCAGCTACCTGAAGGAACACATCTTCAATCGTTGGGCTGGAAAACTTGTAATCGTGAATTCCTGCTGCCTCCAATGCTCGGATGACTTGGGCGGCGAGGCTCGAGGAGGGCGCCATGTAACTGACCACGTCAAACGATATCTTGCGTTTAACGCCCTCAATCTCTGGTGGATCTTTAATGTCTCTGGCATTGAACACATGGATGCGATACCCAGCGCCCAGCCGATCCTTGAGTTCCACAGATGAGCCTTCAGCGCGCAGGGTCCCTTTGGAGAGTATCACTATATGGTCCGCCAGGAGGTCTGCTTCGTCAAGGAAATGTGTCGTTAGGATGATGGTCCGTTTGCCCCGTTCTGCCAGGAGGATATCCCAGATTTTCCGTCGTGACAAGGGGTCGATGCCTGAAGAGACTTCATCAACACAACATACAGCGCTTCCACCAGTTAACATCATGCCAAGTTGCAGTTTTCGTTTCTGACCCCCTGACAGCGTCTTAGACATCGCCTTGACCTTTGACCTTAGATCAATAGACTCGACGAGATCGTGTATTTCTTTTCGAGGTGCTGGATTGCTTGGAGACTTAAGCCTATTGAAAATCTTGATGTGCTCTTCGACAGTCAGTTCGTCCCAAAGGACATTTTGCTGTGGTGCTATACCCAATCCTCCAGTACCATCAATCGTGATGCTGCCACTAGTCAGTTTGCTGGTACCTGCGATCGAATCAAGGGTGGTGCTCTTTCCACTGCCGTTGGCGCCAAGTAGAGCGAGGATTTGCCCCCTGCCAGCATTTAGGGTTAATTTGTCGACGGCCACGACGGGGTCTTTGGGCTTCGAAATGAAGGAGAAAAGCCGGCGCAAACGACTGGGACTGTATCGCTTCGTGAATCCCTCAAGACGAACGGCATTTTCTGGTGCCGTTTCCACGGCCTGGCCTCGCAGAATAGTACGTCCCTTAGTAGTCGTGCCATGGAATAAACGTTCCAGGTAGGCGCCGATGAGAGGATAGACAATGATTTGAATGCCGAGAAAGACCCAGAAGACGATACCGGGCAGGTTCCATGGGTTTTCTGGTGGCGTACGGATTAAATCTGCAGGATAGGAATATCGTTCATACCGCGCGATGAAAGTCATATACCAGACGAAATTGCACGGCGTGAACAACAAGCTCAGAATAGCCACCGTTGTAGTGGTGGGCGACGTTAGGGTCTGGGCTAGGATGGCAAGGATGAGGTAAACTATCGTACTGACCACGCCGGATAGCTGCGACTTCTTGAAGAATGCTGCGCCTAGGATAGACAGCGATGTCAGAGCCAGACCGGCAAGGATGTAATATAGGAGTATGACGGCAACATTCGTGTCGGGCCACACTCCGCGCGCAATTATCAACGAGCCCACGACCCAGCCGGGAATATAAACGATAGTGAAGGCGATATGGCAAGACAGAAGCCTCGCAGCTTGTGGCTGCCAGAGATACTTGGTGGGCATCATGGCATCGAGCAACTGTGACATTCCAATTTCCCTCTCAGTCGCCATATGACCCGTCATGTGATAGCAAACTCCTATTACGACAAGAATGAAGGATACTGCCAGGAAGTTGGTCAACGAGGACTGATAGTTTCGGCGGATGGTCTGTTCCCTCTCCTCCTGGGTTATCGTGGTAAAGGGGTACTGCTCTGTAACACCAGGCAGGTTGAACGACTGTGGGCTATTGGTAGCATTGAGGCTAATAATGGTAGAGTCGACAGCACGCTGAAGGGGGAGAGTATAGACCTCAGCGGAATTATCATCTCGGTCGATAAAGATGGTGGACCCCAATGCGCCATCGGCACGCAAGGTATAGTTCCAAATCCCACCATTGCCCTCGGTAGGAGAGGAATAGAAGACCACGGCTCCGTAGCATGAAGTTACACCGCGCAGAGTGCTCCGACATGTAGAAGACAAATCGGATAGTCGCGAGAGTCTCGTGGCATTTTTGCCAGCTTCTGTGACTATGTCTGAAAGTGTATCGATCGCAAGATCGATATCCCCCCCGGCCAAGCCATTGTTCACAAACACCACCGTGTTGCGGTTTGAGCTGGCCGCGGCCTGGAGCCCATCCTGTAGTGTTCTTATATCACGAGCAGTGCCGATGCCAAAATTAGCTGGTCTCACAAATAAGTTCCGAGCAAAAGTCAGGAAGGCGGCCAGGAGAATAGGGAGGACGAGGGCTCGGACAACTGTGGCGAAGGAATGCCGAACAAGGACGATTCTGAGATTCTTAGCTGTGAGGGTCCATACTTGCCGCAGAAACGCCATTATAGTAGGCGGGCGTTCCAGTCGATCAACTTTGGGGTACCGAGTCGGGAGATGTGCGGTTCGAAAATGATCGAATCTAGTGGTTCCGGTTGTTCCGCTGGTTTGCGCCGTGGGGGGAGTCGGCGAGCCTTCACGATCACGCCATGTACAAAAGGGCTCCGAGAAGTGATTATGTGAATATTGAAATACAGATGATGCACGAACTAGACGAAATACCAACCAAAGGGGAGGAGAAACGGAATATATTTACACAAGTATGTAGATAGATATCTCAGGGAAAGACTGAATGTGAACAATACAATACTGGGAAAAGAGCATAGCACTAAATACAAATACCAGTCTGATTTTTATTCAAACAAGACATGTAACTTAGACTAAAAACTTAAATGGCTACTAGATGACCCATTAGCTCTTAGACTACCTCTACCTACTACCCAACTACCTACTTAACCTACTTAAGGCAGTAAATCGGGCGTCCAACTGTATTGTAGGTACTAATTAGGTTATGTAGGTTAGTAAGATCTCCCCCGCGCACGTTTAACAGGCCCTACCCGGGCCATGTCATCTCCGACTATGTATGTAATATCCGTATTGAATCGTCGAAGGATTTACGGTTAACGCAGGACAGGGGTTTTTTTTTACTTGTGGTAGTGAAACCTTGTTCAGACAATGAGGCTGTGAGGAAAGAACACCTGCTTACCTCCTACATACGTAATAAGGTAAGAAGTCGCAGCACTTACTAGGTGTGTTAGTGGGGCGGCACGCAAGCACTAAAACAGCTCCACCCCGAGGAAGGGGGGGGGGGGGGAAGGGGGAAGATGGTATCTGCCCGTCCCACTTGTCTTCCGGCATCCGAACCTGATTAGCCTATGCGAGTTCACTACTACTAATGTACACTATTACATACGCCATTTCGCTACTTGGCATCGGCTGCCCGGATCCTCAAGACGACCTCTCCCTCCCTCCCTAATCATCTAGGTTAGGTGAGCTATGATTTAAAACGACCATCCCTGAGAATATCATAAGTGTCGCATAAAACGTTCGACCGACCGTCCGACCGTTCACCGTCCGACCGTTCATTGTCCGTGAGCTTCCTCCTAGGACCGACTCCCTTCTCCTACCCCTCCTTCACCTATTCCTATCTTACCTACATGTATACACCTAACAGATAGATACAGTGGAGTTTCACATCATACTGCATCTAACTAACCTAGCATACTGCTGCTTACGATCGCCAACATCTGCTCACTAGGCACCGATATAATATGCCACGATTGCGTAAACTGTCCGATCTAAGCCTCCTTCTTATATCACTTGGCAACGAGATTTTCTCGTTGCTTTTTTTTCTCGTCTTATTTTCTTTCTTGGCCCTTTCCTTGTCGTAGCTCATTTCCACGTGTAACAACTTGCCTCGTCTGAAGTACACTATTCTTCGCCCTAATCTTAGATTAGCCAGCGCAATCTCAAATACATTCCGCCCTCCCCCCCACCGTGGTCAACGTAGCCAAGGATTTTAGAGCCCTTGAGCGAGATATTTCTACAACATTTTCGTATTTCAACAGTAAAGTTCGGGTATCTTGTGAAGTTCAGCTCATTGGCATCTCGGCTCAGTCCATAACGAACCCCCCGGCGTAGTCGTCATCTATCACAAAGCCCCCGCCACCATAATCACCCTCGTCATCATCACTCGCTATCGCTACCGTTCCCTCTTCCAAGTCTTCAGCTTTTGCGACGGTTTTGCCCTTATCTATTTCCATTGCGTCCTCATCGACGGCCTCATCGTCCGAGTCCACCCCGGCCCAGATTCGCTCTCGCACTCGTAAATTCATGAGGAAATTCCTCCAGGTTTTGAGAACTTGTCGCTTTCTCCTTTCTCTCTCCATCTCGGCTTCTTGGTCCTTTAGACCGGCAATGACAGCCCGCACAGCCTCTTCGTGCTCTGAAGCCACCACTACACCGTATAATACTGCTGTGCCTTTCCTTCCCCTGAAATGAAATCCAGTCAATGCTGGGGCATAGTCCACGCCTAGTATGAAGGAAGCCCGAGCGCCAAGCTCATCAGCAACATATGCACCGCCTTCTGGAACCATACTGGGCACGTAGATATCCAAGTTGCCATATCGGTTCTTCGGTATCCGGCCGTTGACGACTGGTGGTGCTTTGTACAATTCCGTCTGTTCTATTGTGTATATCGGGGTACCAACCGTTCCACCCTCCTCCATTTCATCCACCTCGTCTCCAAACAAGTCCGTTTCTTGTTTAGCACGTTTTGTCAAAAATTTCACCGGTATTTCGTTTGGGAGTACTTCTCTACCCAATCGATACCATTTCTCTCTACTATGGGCGATACGCACATCGCCTCGCCTGTATATCTTTTCCAGGGGGCCTTTACTACCGGCGCCAACTGTGCCAGCAGGCGATGCTTCGGGTATTAATACCTCATTCCGCCTGAGATGGCGCTCAAGGGCATATATGGGATGATCTTTGAAGTCAGCAACATTTCGAGGCATTGGCTCTCGCGCTTCTGCAGCGGCCATCTCGTTAGCTTCAATTTGATCAAGGTCGGTCGTATAGCCTCGAGAATATGCCCGGAGAGCCTTTCGCCACCATCTCTCGCCGTTGCTGGCGACGCTTTCAACTCGCATCCTTCTCGTCTTTGCATTGTATGCTTTAACATAGCGACGGGTGACATCCTTCGCGGAACCATCTTCCTCGAAGCTCACGACATATGACATGCAGTTTTCTCGATCAGATGCGGGGGGCTCAAACTTCTGGAGCTTCCAGAAGGAGTTGGTTACGAGTGGGTCTGTCGGTTGCCACTTTTGGTGGGCCTCGTCCAGAATCTCGACCCAGTAGACTGGGAATGGGGACTCTCGAATCTTCTTTGGCGTCGTGGGTACTGGGCGGGACGGACTTTGAGTAGCTGCGGTGGTGATAGGTACATGGAAAGCGGTCGCGTTGGGATGACCCATTCGCCTGCGGGTCGGCAGAGATGTGGAATTCAAGGCAGGTGAGTCAAACGAACTGTCATACTTTGGCATCCGAGCATATTGCTCTTCCAACGGCAATTTTGCTTTCGCTTTTGGTGGCTTTCCTAACGTTGGCCCTCCCGAGGCAAAGGATAGGGGCTGAAGAGAGCACACAAGTCTCGCTTCAACACCAGCACTGCGGAGGAGTGCACAATACAGTTGAGCACCTACATCGCGAGAGCCCCGAAGGGACCTTGCGGCTTCGCGAAAATCGGCCTTCTCCATAGGCGTTTCCATATCGTCCGGGAGTTTGTACTGTGCCCGAGTTAGTCACGATTGTTATAACATGGGAACCATGATGTATGGTGATTACATTCTGTAAATGCTCTTCGTTCTCTGCCCATAGCGCTCTTCGGAGTCCTCGCTCAGTTATTTGGAATTTTATCTTGAACATTTGATTCACCCTCTGAAGCCCTTCTTTAAGTGAGTTTGCCCGACCGAACTGCGTGAGTTGTGTACTGGGGTTCAAAAATTTGATCATCTCCTTGGTTAAGAGTGGCCGTAGACTGTCTTGCACGACTGGATCGTTGCACCATTTATTCCTGCGCGCAGCGTGCGACAATAAGCATAGAAGATGTGTCTTGTGGATCTCTATCCGGCGATCCTTTTCGGCCTTGTTGATCGGTTTTCGCCTGTCGATGATTGTTTTACGAGAGGTCTCTTGTGTTCGCGCCGACAAGTTGAGTTCAAGATGCCCAGGCACGTCCTCGGCTGGGCCCGATCCCAGATCAGGGAGTGGTAAATCGACATCTTCAAATGCGATCTCGTCCTCGTCTGATTCCTCCTCTTCGTCCGAGTCTCTATAGACGGTCTGTATAGTCGCGGCGGGAATAGCCACATCTTCAAAGTCTATGTCCGCGTCCGAGTCCACGTCTCCGGTTTCACTGGTCTGCTGTTCATGCCTGGATTCCGTCTTTATCGGAGTGGCTTCACTCTCTTGCGATCGCCCGTTGTTCCTCTCGCCGGGTCTTTTGCGCTTGGTCGGTCGCTCCGAGGAAGCCGTTGTTGGTCGAACGTCAGCTTCGACAAGCATCTCGCGGTAAATGTCGGGGACACCGTCGTGGCGAGCGCTTGCTCTAGTGGCCCGAGTGGTCCGCGTGGACCTAGTGGGTGTCACATTATTACTAGTTGTTTTGCGCTTTCTCCCAGCCATTATTTGCAACTTCCAAGGTAAAGACGATAAAGTAGTGATGTGTAAAAGCAGGGCGGCATAGGTGCTTTGGTTGTGGTATGGGGCTTGGGCTTGGTTTTGGTGACCAAGCAACCTGAACCTTGCAATGGAACAGGCCCCAGCACTTACCTATGTAGTACCTAGTACTGTACCTATGATGGCAGGCAGTGACTACACTAGATTAAAAAGGTACCTAGCTGAAGGAGGGGCTACCAGTACTGACATCACCTACCGCGGCGGAAGTCGCGTCAGAGCTTAAACTTGTCTCGAAAGCACGTGATTCAGCATTCCTACTCCCGCATGCAATTAAATTCCCTTTTGGGGTTTAATTGATCATTCTTCGTACATCGTATTGATATGCCCTATTCCAACTTGAACAAGCCTATGTACCTAGGCACGTCTGTTCTGTACAGAAAATATGATTCTCGTATCATTTTCGAGTGGGCTATTGTACATCTTATGTACCTATAATATATCCATCCATTCATGAAATAAGCAGACTGTTATCCTGCCTCAGCTGCTAGTCGAGTAGCTCTTTGAGGATGTCGAGGCTGCTGCCAGAGCTTCTCCTTCTGCCTCAGCTTCGGCCATCTCCTTAGCTTCCTGGAGCAGCCGGTCCCAGCATTCGTTGCACATTCCGTCGTTCCATTTGATGACTTTCTTATCTATTTCCCCTCTGGGTCCGAGGCATTTCTTGAATAGTTCGGAACAGGTCTGTGGTCCGAGGAATCCCCAGCACGAGCAACCATGCCAGCGCTGGTATAATTCCTTACACATAATCTCTGTTTTTTTGTCCCCCCCCTCTCTCTCTCCTTATTCCGCTCGCGAGAGATTAACAAGTATAGCCCCTCTCGGTGCTATAGGAGGCGTCCCGTGGCGTTCGTGTTGGCGTTGAAGTTGTGTAGACCTAGGACCTCTGGGTTGAGTGTTTGGGATTTGTAACATGTAAACACACACAGATCGGCGAGAGTTGTTTCTTGTTTGCTTGCCTCCAATCTCGACTTGAACTTTTTATTTTCTTGACTTCCGGCATCGACTGTTGTATGTCGTCTAATGAAAGCAGGTCGCGTCTTGATATTTCTTTTTAGGGGAGAATAATTGGAAATGGCTTCCTTCCTGGCTGTCTAGTAACAGCAACGGCATGCTGAAAGAAAAGAACGTCAGATGTTTAATTGTTCAACATGGAAACATCGGTTTCATGTACTCCCAAATGGTTCGCCACTGGATACAGAATAGGTCGTTCGCTTTTTCTCGGTCGTAACAGTGATGGTTATTGGCCGTCTAATAACAGCATTGATACCCCAAACCGTGACCTAAGGAAGGTCGTAACGTGCTCTTTCAAGGCTAAAGACAAAGAGAAAGAGAAAGAGACAAAGGAAAAAGAAAAAGAAAAAAGAAAAGAAAAGAAAAGAAAGAAGAAAAAAGCAAATTTCCCTTGGGGAGAAATCAGCAGGCAACCTAATTCGTGGAGATGGGACTAACTTGGGACCTAGTATTACACGGCTGCAGGTGTTGATCAGGGTTCGCTGAACGCTGAACGCTGAACGCTAAACGCTAAATGCTGAACGCCCTCTAATGCATGGAGGGGTAAGGGACCGAATCAGGGACTGCTGCCAGGGCCTACGCTTATCAGATTACCTATCTAGTCAACGACAGAAAGAATTGCTGTGTGCTGGGAAACCCGCTGAAAAATAAGCTTAGTAGTTGCTTGGCTTGTGCGACCTGAGGACGTAGGTAGTTTTCGTCCGTTTTGCCAATCCACTTTGACGGGATCGAGATCGCGCTCACTAATAACTCTCCCCAACTCTCCCCAACGCTTCGTCGGGTCCACGGGTCTGTCCGTCTTCGGCCGGTTACCAGTGCAAGGGGCGCTGGCAAATAATCCCGGCCTAACTGTCTTTTCGTATGTACATTGATGATAACTAGCGACATAGCGCGCGTTGTCTAACCTAGGTCACTTTACACATGCCCTTCTTTTCTCTCTCTCGTTATATAGTTAGCTTCGACACATGAAAAGACGAGAATCTCAGGAGGTCGGAATGGAATGGTAAGGCACCCCATTCATGCATATTAATATGCTCAAAACTTGGATCGTTCCAAATTAGTAACCTAGCTACATGTCAGGTATCAAATTCACTAAAGAAAAAGAAGAAGAAACATAGTCACAGGCCAATCCAGTCCAGTGTAGTTGGCCCGCCACCACTGTTCATCTGAGACATGATACCGGTGCAGGAATATTCTGCATGCTGAAATGCAGATTAGCCCAATAAGACTAGGTTAGCTTGAACGTTCTCACACGAACCACGGCGAACCGCGGCCCTCGAGTCCCCTTTATATACTCGGCTCCCTCCTTGCGCCTGGGTTAGGACAATTTCCCAATCGGATAGGCACACGGGATGTTAGACCTGTTCGGCACCAAAGGCGGCATTGAATCCAACATGCTAACCGGCGCTGTGCTGTTGGCAAACCGTGGCACCCGACGCACCGGGTATTGTTGCGTGATATGATTAGCCAGACTTAGCAACTTGGCCTCCTCGAAAGGCAGACCCATTATCTCCATGCCGATGGGTATTCCCACGGGTGCTTCTTTAGTAACCGGGGAAAACCCTGCTGGTATTGTGACAACCGGATACCCAGTCAAGGCCGCTAGAATGCCATTTCGTCCACTTTGTGACGCCGAGCCGATCTTTACCACGAGATTCTTCTGTTCGGGGTATATGAGTGCGTCGAGCTTGTTGGTCGTGAAGGTTGAGTTCAGTGAAGCGGTCAGTTTGTTAATCTCATCAAGCGCCGTTGTGTATGTGCTGTCAGCGGTCGTGGAATAGAGCGCTTTTTGCATGAATTTATATTGACTCGGTATAACAAGATACCGACCACTCCGCCAAATCTCGTCAAAATTAGAAGGTCGGTCTCCCTCAAGATTCTGACTATCAAGGTATGCGTTTAGTGCGTCACGAAATTCAAACGTCTGGACGTCCAAATCGGCCAGAGCCGTGGCATTGTAGATTGTTTCGTTAACGGTGACGATCTCAGCTTTCTCTCGCTTCAGAAACTCTATTACGCCGTCCATTGCATCGACAACCGGCGTGGTTTCATTAGACTCGGTACGATTCCAAAATCCTTCTATCAACCCGATTCGAAGTCCTTCCAGATTCTGTAGTTTGGTCATAGCCGTTGAATAGTCCTGTCCTCGCACTTCTGGTGGGACGGCAAGAGTAGAGTTGTCGCCTTCATCAGGACCGACACTTGCCATGACAGTTAGAGCAGTAGCGAGATCCTGAATGTTCCGTGCCATCGGCCCAACATTATCCTGCGTAGTGCTAACTGGTAGTACGCCAGTCCTCGTGAGAAGACCACGAGTTGGCCGCACGCTGACCAAACTGTTCGCGCTTGCCGGACTACGAAGACTGTTGACCGTGTCCGTGCCTGTGCCCAAAATTGCAAAGCTCGCCGCCAGAGCTGCACCGGTCCCGCCGCTGCTGCCCCCCGGTGTCCTTGTGTGGTCGTAAGGGTTTATTGTCTGGCCGCCGAACGAAGATACTGTGAGGCCTTCAAGCGCCAGGTCGTGCAAATTCGTCTTACCAAGTATGATGGCACCTTCATCCCTCAGAGCTTTAACCAGCGGCGCATCGACTTTCGGTCGGTTGCCGGCCAAAGCAGCATTTGAGCCGGTGGTATTCATGCCTACCGCGTCGTAGTTGTCCTTCAGGACTATGGGGACGCAGAACAGCTTGCCGGTCATGTTCCCCGCTTGAAGCTGCCGATCCAGCTCATCCGCAATGTCAAGAGCATCCGGGTTGAGGCTGTTCATAGCATTGATCGTCGGGTTGAACTGCCCTATGCGTGCCATGAACGCGGACACAACTGAGCGGCACGTGGTTGAGTTCTGCGATAGCGCGCGATGCAGACTTGAGATAGTTGACTCGAGAGGGTCGAATGTATTAGAAACTTCGACTGCCCCTGATCCCTGGAAAAGAGGTGCGGTCAGAAGTGCTGCCATAGCTATTGAGAAAAATGGCCGACTTAGGCCAGATATAACTACCTTGAACGACTTCATTTTGGGCTGAGAGATTTTCATTTCTTTCGTCGGAGTCGTTAGGTATATCTTATAACAGAGAGTCCTTTTGTCGAGATGATCGGCCGTGAAGCAATTAGTGGCTCTCGCCCTCGATAACGTAGGGTAACAATTCCTACTCCAATTATTGTCAGCGGGCATCTTATCTTGTAAATATTGCGTTCATATGCTGTAGGTATGTACCCCATTTCCATTAGGTATAGGGCAAAATGGCTTATTGTAGATATTGCATCCATTTACTCGGTTCTTATTCCTTCATTTTGCCTGCCCCCTCCACATCCCCTCTATAAGGCATGTAAGCTTCCAAACTAACACACCAATTATAGGACCGTCAACACCAAACCACTTAAAGTCTTCCTAGTTGGTTTTGGTTCTCTGTGGTCCTACTTCTCATTGTCGTCACCAGCCCCCAGTAAGGGTTTCCATCCCATGCCAACAAACATATATATCTGGCCCCCATCTGCGATTGTATAACGCTTTTCTCTATCTGTCGCGACACAATATCAACAGGTCACTGAGAATATTGCCCCTAGAAACCGCACGCAATTAGCCGATGTAATCCAATAATTGATCCCTTTTTGAGAATTGTCCCGCCCGATCGTCGCTTTGGCGTCAAAGGAGGGAGCGGAGGGCCATAGCTCCAGAAACGCGCGTGATTGCACATCCATAGAGGGGCTGGTCGCCAACATGCATTATCAGACAGTTTCGGTCGGTCCCATGGAACTCCGCTCGGAGGCTCGACTGCGCGGAATCGTGTCGACGGACAAATAACCTGCATGTCAATATTGGTGCTCGGCGGTTAAGACGTCGCAGAGCACAGACTGGTCCGTCAACGAAGGAAAGAAGAGAAGAAGAGAAGAGAAAAAGCCAAATTGACAACTTCTCTTTCACAGTAAAGTGATGGGAGTTTATGACACCCGCGACCAGGTTTCCTTTTATTCTTGAAACTGGCTTCGCGGGCTCCTGGACGTGGTATATCTAGCCAGGGACTCTCTTGAGACGCCCATTAGCCTGATAACTGTAGATCTGCACGGATTCGGGAATCTGAAGATCGGCAGCAGATTGCCGGCACCTACATGCATTGCAATCATGGCCAAACCAGGGAGCGATGGGGAGGGCGCGAGAGCGGAAGGGGTAGCAGAGCCAAGTTACCAAGTTACTCCGCACCTTGGGACATTGTGTATCCCATCCCATCAAAGGAAATCCATCTGTCTATCGTTTCGATGGTGAGGGCCGCCGTCCCCGTGGGGGGGTTGCGGGCTAAGCACGGAACGGGATGTCCACTGGGGAGACCATCGCGAGCTCATCTGTCGGTCCTTGCTAACCGGCCGTGGACCTTAGAGCCTCATGCGTAAACGTCCCGTAAGGCTGGTTCCACGATACGTCGCCTCCTGTTGGAGTACAGTGATTCGTGAACCACAGCATCGGATAAGGCGCCTCTCGTCCATGTAGTACGACCCTGGTAAGAACATGGGCATCATCAAGGCCCGTCGTAGTGCTACAAGACGCAGCCGCCCGCGAACTAGCTCCAACGACTGAAGTCTTTGCGACAACTCTGCTATGAAAAGCGCGCCCTGCCAAGCACATATCGAGTGATTCACAACAGGGATGATATTGGGAGTAAATAGGAGCCTTACGCTTAGTATAACATAACGAGACGCAAAGAATCAAGCGATATCTTGTCTTGGCCTCGCTATTTAATTACGTCGAAGGAGATCCCTAGCTGAGATATACACGATCAGATGACACTCTTTTGAGAGTCTCATTGGCAGATCCATTGCTAGTGTGAAGGCATCTTGCCAGAGCCTCCTTATTACTGGCTCCCATGTCGAAGGGGGTGTAGTCACAGAACACACATAACAGAGGCCTTCGTTTAAGAGCATCTGAGCCCAACCGATAGGATCCAACCTAACTACGGTCCTCCATTTACCTAGCCATCTACTCAGGCTACCGCTAGAACTTCCGTCCATGCGGGTTTTACCTTTTTTTTTTCTTTCCGGCCCGTCTCGTCCTACTTACATCCACCCACATAGTGGATTCTCCACATCACATCCCATCCCCCCCCTCCTTTTTTTCCCCTTTTGACGCCGCTCGTATTCGGCCACGTTCAACGATATAAATATTTAACCAACCATATCGTACACAAGCTACTTCATGACGATCACATAAGTTTCTGGCATCGTATTTCTTCTCGGAGGCTGTCTGCTGGTCTACCGTCGCAGCCCGTTGAGTGAGATAGGACGACTACAAAAGACGGCCAGGCCAATCCATCCTTCTTAGCTTCCAAACCCTTTGGTTCTTTTCTTGATTTCTTTTCTTATTTCTTTTTTCCCTTGTTGCCCACCGCTTCCTAGGGATCTGTTAGCATTTCAGTGTCTTTTACTAGCTCTCGTCATCCACAAGCCGTTGGCATCGGTGTCCGGTGTATGTCGCTACTCATACCTACAGGTCCAAAAATGGGCAGGCATCAGTAGTCACTCGGATCCGATGTTATATATGTACTAGTCTAGGTGGAGCAAGACACCTGTAGATAGAAATACATACAATAGAATGCTGTGATATGACACTATAAAAGCTACACAGAAAGGGGCTAGGCTATAGTGTTGTATAAACTCATACACACATAGGTCACAACATGAGCACGTAGTATAGACTTCGATAATAACATTCCTTCTGCGCAGAAAGTTAAAGCCACTATGATCTAGTTTAGATATATCAATTAGACATGTCCTGGCGATAATCATGGCTAATATTGATACTTGTTTTGTACGTCTGTCTCGACAGGTTACGAGCCCGGACGATCAAGTGGCATGTTAAACATATTCTCCTCACTCTGTTTTCTAACGCTAAGGATATTGTGGTGGTCTGGTGTTGGGCTTAGATTATTACATAGAGACTGGAAAGTCAAAATCAGCTATCAAACTGTTGGTTATTACACGTGAAGCTCCTTCTCCCTATATTAGGTAGGTTGACCTTTTCACAAAATAAGTATGTTACCAGATAGTCATCTATGGACAGACAATACTACTCCAGGCATCCATCCATCACCTCCGATTAGGTATTACGTACTGAAAGCTGTAAGACTTTGGTTCCTCTATTCGAGATATGGTCTACCTAGTCCTCTCTTGTCTCCGATATTGCCGAAATGCCACTCAACGCTGTGTCCCCAAGTTCCTCGAAAATGCGCTTTTTCTCACTGCAGGATCTTTGGTGTAATAGACGAATAACCGATGTTCATGTGTTTCAGTTACATGAGATATCAACAGGGTCATCCACAAGATACTTGAGCCTGCGAGATCGACAGCTTCCGCACCACGTAACATGGCGTGCTCCGCCGCGCAGCGGAGTTGGCAAAGAATGGCAAATATGGCGCCCGAAGTTTCGTCATGGTTGTTTGGACTGGGCAGGCAGAGTTTCTAACCCTCGCTTCGACAATCTCGTCTGTAATCCGGCATGTATCCGGCATGTATCCCACTAGATAGATCCTCACAACATCGTCGTCAGCATGTCAGCCACACTGTGCAGAAAGGGCCGTTCTCGGTGCAAGACACCATGCTATCACTTGGCTTCAGCCGTAACGATACACCGGAGCTGTTCGCGCGGACATTCAGCAGGGATGGACGCCGTGCGCACGATTAGCATCTTAACCGAACTTGATTCCAAAGCAGCAGGTCACCATCCGATACTTTGCCGTCATGCTGGGGATGAGATACTACGACGAAAGTTGTGGGAAAGTCGACCAAAGCCACACGAGAACTTCCCGTTTACGACTAAATTCACAACACCAGAACACGCCATCCCCCCTCCAGCTTACGATATAGCTAGAATTTACTTAATTATATATGTACAAGTTCTACCGCTGAGCAGACAGCCGTAGCAGTATGCCCGCCAAGCCACAAAAAGAAGCTGAAAACACATGCGTGGGTGCGCTTCGCCAACCAGTGCGTCGTGGATCGCTTCGTAAAGGAGTTTGATGGGGAACAAGTCGACGATCAAGTTATACACGTAGAGGTTTATTTTCCTCTTAAAAGGATGGGGGCTAAATGAATAAATAAAATTTAAAGCTTTATATCTCTATGGAAATTCTTAGGCCAGATTTTTCGTAAAGATCTTATTGGAAAAAAAAGAGTCTTCCATGAGAACTTACAGATTTCCTACGAGACTCTATTATGGAGCATAAAACAAATTCGGAAAGACCAAGATATCCATAGTGAGCAGACTCGCCTCGCCATTATGAACATCTCGGAGAGTCAATTTCTCTTGGTCATCATGGTGGTAGACGTTAGCGTCGTTAGTTACCTGCAAGCGGAGGGGTCTCCCCGTAATCCCCGTACGGAGTGGCTAGTCCTAGATTTGGAGGGTACCATTTTGGTCTTAAAATCTCTGATCCAGGATGTTTCTCTGTCATGTACGCTTCATTTATATGCATAGCTATTCGTATCGATCACATCGGTATGTGTGATTCACCGCAAATGAAGAAAAAAAGGGGGGAAGGGGGGTTGGGGGTATAAACGAAGGGTGTCAGGAGTGGTGTACTAGAACAGGTGGTACATGGAGGAAGGTACCTCCCAGGAGAAAAAAGGAGTATTATAGGTAGGTATAAGTACTAGTATCGCTGATAGTTGTGGTTTTAGCCTTCCGCACAACGATATCGTGGTTACCCAAGTTCTTGCTGGGTTCGCGTGACATAGAAAGTGTCCATATAATGGAGGATATATATATATATATATATTTCTCGAGGCTACAGTCCCTTCATTCTAGAATGATTGAGGTTCCTTTTGATAAAGAAATACCTAATCCAGAGGAGTGTAAAGATCTAAACTTCAACTATTGTCGATTTTGGGTTAGTCAATGGTCCTATTCAGTCAGCCACATAGCTCCTTATGCTTTTCCATATTTGTAGATAAGTTATCCCCCCCTGGCGTATATTTGAAAAAAATACATCCACGAATGCAAAATTTTCTCTTCCCCTTTTCAGCCTTAGACATGGATAGTCAGGGAAGATGTCGTGGGGTTTAATTCTCCTTGTCTCACCTTGCCGTGATGATTTCTAGGACTAGACCGAAGTTCATGTAATAAAATTATATTGCCCCCATCATTCCACTACTAGACAAATTCTCCATATAGGTAGATTATATTAATTACTTCCCCAAAAGGCTCTGATGGTTCCCACCAAGAAACCCCCTGTTATAATCCCACCTCACTTCTTTCCATAGACCAAACCCTAGACGCTACCTACATTCTATAGGTCCTAAGGTTCAGGTCGTGACAGCATTGATAGTGATGCCGTTGATAACATCAAACTTCAAAGCTATTACAGATCAAATTAGGAAATCCACTTCGATAGATGTCCGTAGAAATCTTGGTCTCGAAGCTTTCTTGTTGGTGGAAAAATAGTTCGAAGAAATAACGCCGTAAGCCATAACTCTTGATGGCTTTCTCACCACTTGCCGAGGATGTCACATATCATTTTAATACAATATTGTCTTCCCACACTCGCGAAGAGAAGTATAGATAAAGAACATCGGTCAGGGAGAACCCGGTTTCTAGTATCGACGTTCTTCGTACCCCGGTCTGATGTTATCTCACTCCATTAGGGGTTTACAAGCCACATAGTAGCCACCGTTGGCGGCCTCCATCATGGTTTCTTCACATCAACCTGTACATGTACCGTTAGCTTCGCCTGACGTGTCTCGTCGGTCATGAAATCATCGTGATTCCTTTTTGGAAAGTCATTGCGAGGGTAGATATTTAGACGCAGAAGTTGTACGCCTCGAGTTGATTGCCCTCTATGCCTCTCGGTCCGAAAGACGCCTTCAACTTGCATAACTATTTCGTAAGAAATTGTGCTTTTATCAGCCGTGATATCGGAGTTGCTCGACCTATGCCCTAGTTCATTTTCCGGGATACTGGTGGCGTTTGAGCCCAAAAACGGCCAAGGATCTGAAGGCGAAAGGTGATGTAGCTAATAAGAGCTAGAAGTTTAGGATTGTTCTTGGGAACCATGCGAACTAGGTTTACCTTGAACCCTAGTGCTTCAAAGGGTGTTGTGTTCGTACACTAATTTCCAAACGACATGTCGCGCCTTACTGCATTTCTTTACACACACACACATAATTTTTAAAAATTAAAAACATATATATTATATATTTTTATAACCTTTTTTTTACTTAATAACGCTATAAATATAATAGTAAAAATTATCGTAAGATTTTTTTTAATGTTTTAAGCTTTTTAAAAAGTTAATAATAGTTATTTTTATTAATACTACTTTTTTTTTAATTTTAACTTTATAAAAATTGTTAAAGTTATTAAAATTTTTTTTAACTTTTAAAATAAAACCTTATTTTATAAATAAACTTTTTTATAATTAACTTAAATATATATAAATTTATTTGTTAATAACTTTATTTTATTTTTTTTAACTTTATTTTCGCGCTTTATTTTACAGGTAAAAAAATAGCTTTTTTACTTTTTACTTTTAACTTTAAACCGTATACGTTTATTTTTTAAATAAATTTATATAAATAAAACTGCTAATAAAACTTTATTAATTTTTTTTATTTAATGCTTTTAAAGCGTTTTTAAAAACTTTTATTAAAAGTTATAAAAAATAACGCTTAAAATAACGGTTTTTATAAAAATATAGTTTAAAAGCGTGCTATTATTATTAAAAAAGCATTTTAAGTAAAACTTTTAACTAAGCTTGCCTTTATAAGTTGCCGGCAAAAAAAACAAGTTATTAAAAAGCTTATAAAAGTTAAAAATATAAATATTAATAAGCTTTTTAATTAAAATTTATTAAAAGCTTTTTTTTTACGGCTTTTTTACTTATTATATTTAAAAATAATAATACTATTATTACAGTTATTAGTATAAAAAATTAAAATAAAAATAACGATATTATTATCGCGGCTATTAATATAAAAAATTAAAATAAAAATAATAATATTACTGCTTTTAATAATATAAAAAATAAAACTTATAATAATAATAATAAAATTAATAGCTTTAATAATAATAATATTACTTTTACTTTTTTTAACAACTTTACGTGCTTTTATTATATTAAAACTTATTATTTTTAAAATTTTTAATTAAATTTACATTATTATTAAAAATAAAACTTTTAAATTATAACTATAAAATAAACGTAAAATAATTAAAATAATTAACGTAAATAATTTAAAGTATTATATTAATAGCTAATAAATTAAAACTATAAATAATATTAACGATTTTATTATTTAAAAACTTATAATTTATTTGCAGAAAAAAACAAAAAATTATAATTAAACTTTTTTATATATATATATTTAAATTAAAAAGCTATTAATAAAGCAAAATGCTATATATAAAAATAATTTAAAAGCATTTTATTTTTATCTTATAAATAAAGTAAATAAAAAAAAATCTTTAATACCGTTAATTATTTAAAGCTTTTTTTTTTTGTTATAATTACTTACTTTTTTATTTTAAATAAAGCTTTTATTTTAATTATTTTAATATTTAAACTTTAATAAAACTTAAAGTTTAAAAGCTTTTTTAAAATTATTAAAAAACTTTATTATTAAACTTTAATTATTTAATTTATTATTAGTACTTTTATAATTAAAAATTTTTTTATTTAATATTTTTATTAAACCTTAACTTTTATTTTATTAAGTTAAAAAATTAAGTATTTTTTTATATTATTTATTAATATAATAAATATTTAAAATATTAAATAAAACTTTTATAAAAAATTTTATAAGTTTTTAATTTATAATAAAAATATTTTTTACGTAAATTATTATAAAGTTAAACCGTAATTTTATTAAGTTAAAAATAAAACCACTTATTATTCTTTTATTATAGTTAACATTATTAATTAAAATAAAAATATTATATATAATAAAGCCGTTTTTTTAAAGCTTTTTTTATAGTTATATTTAAAGTTTTTTTTTATAATTAAAAAAAAACAAGCATAAAAAGCAGGTTATAATAACGTAAATAATTAAAAAGTTAATAATAATATTTTTATAAACTTTTTAATAAAACCTTTTAAAAAAAAGTTAAATTATTTTAATTTTTATATTATTTAAATAATATAAAATAACTTTAATAATTAATTTATAAAAAGTTTAATAAATAAAATTATAAAATAACTTTTTAACTAGCATAAAAGGTTAAAAAATAATATATATTTACTACTTATAATTTATAAAGTTATTTTATTAAATTAATTGCTTTTATTACTATTATTTACGTTAAATGCCTTTTTAATATTTTTTTTTATTTACAGTTTATTACCGTTAATGCTAAAAAATAAAAATAATAAAATATTATTATAAAAAATAATAAAAACATTTATATATAAACTGTTAAATAAAGTAAATTAAATAAAAAAACTATATTAAAAGCTTTTTAATAATTATATATTAATTTAATAAATTTATTATTTTTTAAAAACATAATATATAATTAAGTAAATATTTTAAAATATATTTATTGCATTTAAATTTTATATTAAATAATACTTAAAAATTACGGTAAAATTTTAAAGTTTAATTATAAAAAAAAGCTTTAATGCTATATTAATAAATTATAACTTTATTTAAATAACTGCTATTTAATTACTATTAAATATATTATTTTTATATTGTTTACTTAAAATATTAGCTTTTTAAAACATTAATAATAATAATTAATATATACGCTGCTGTTTATTTAATTTAAATAATTTAAATATTAACGTTAATAAAAACCGTAAATAAAGGCAATATATAACTTTTAATTTAAATAAAAAATTATAAAAAAAAGGAAAAAAAAAAGTTAAAAAATAAGTTAATTAATTACTATTAGCTATATATAAGTAAATAAAAAAGTATGTAAATATAAAAGTGCTAAATAACCTTTATGTAAATTAAAAAAAAAAGCTACTAGCAGCTATATGTATAAAAAAGTTAAAAATTAAAAAAAAGGTTAAAAATTAAAAAAAAAAAATTTTTAAAAATTAAAAAAAAATTAAAAAAAGAAAAAAAAATCACCTCCTTTAAAACTCGAACTTAAAACCACGCCATTTTTACTTTAAAATAAAATAAAAATAACAAGTGCTTTACCTTTAAACCAAAAAGGCTTATTTTATAAAAAAAAAACCTTATTTAAATTTATAAAAGTTATACCATTTTAAATGTAAAACCTTAAAACCCTTTTTTTTTTACCCCCCCTCCCCCCCCCTTTTCTCTCTCCCTCTTCCCCCCTTTTTCTTTCCCTCCTTCCCCTTTTAAAATAGCCTTTAATTAGCTTTAATACACTTACTTGCTGTTACTTTTATTTAAAGTTACAGCTAGCGTTTACGTATTTAAAAAGCCTTTAAATTTTATTTTTTTTAACTAATTATATTAACGTAATTAAATAAAAAACAATTAAAATCTTTTTTATAAGTAAAATTTTTTTATTTTTATTTTAAATTCTTATATATATATGCTTTTAATAAACTAAAAAACTTTTTAATAAAATTAAAGTTTAATAAATAAAATAACAAATATTAAAGCTTATAAACGCTATTATTTTTAATTATCGTGTAAATTTTTTATAAATAATAAAAAAATGCATTATTTATAATAAAAACTAAATAAAAGTTAAAAAATAAGTTTATTAAAAATATTACACTTTTTTATAATTAAAAAATAAATTTTTTTTTAATAATTAAACCTTAATATATTAAATTAATAATAATTTTATTTATTATAATAGCTAATAGTATATTAAATCGATACTTTTTTTTTAAAACCTTATTAATAAATAAAATATGCTTTTTAAATACTTAATTATATTTATAACTTTTATTTTATTTATTAACGTTAAATTTATTTATAAATATAAATATTTTAAAAATAAACGTTAAAGTTTAATATAAATATAATAATTTTTATTTATTATTAACTTATACTGCTTTTATTTTTAATTGCTTTTAAAACCATTTTAATAAAAAATGCCGTAAAATAATAAAAATATTAACGTATACGTTATATGCCTTAATAAAAAACCATTATATTTTATTAAAATAAAAATTTAAATAATATATTAATTTTTTTTTTAATTGCTAATAAATATTAATTAATTATAATTATTTAAATAATAAAAATAAATTAACTTTTAAAGCTTATAATAGCAGTTTTAACGCATTTTTATTTTTTTATAATTATTTTATATATTTAACTTTTTTAAAGCATTATATTAACATTTATATTATTAAATAATTTTAACGTTATAAGTAAATTACGTAATAAATTATTTATTATTAAATTCGCTTTTTATTATTATAATAAAAAGTTTAACTTTTTTTAAAGCCGTAAGCTAATAATATAAAAATAATAAAAGCATTTTCGCAAATAAAATTAATCGCAAAATAAGAATTATTAAAAAGGCAATAAGCCCATTACGTGATTATGTTAAATAAAAGAAAAAAAGGTTATAAAAGTATATAACGCGTGTGTTTTTAATTCCCGAAAATTATGTGTGTGTGTGTAAAGAAATGCGGTAAAGCGCGACATGTCGTTTGGAAATTAGTGTATGGAATGTCCGTACGGAAGTTATACATGGTCCAATAAACACTTACTCCATGGCCTATTCATGATAGGATTCAAGTCCCTGACCATTAACCAAGCTGGACGTAATACTTCAACGTAGCCCTTTTGAATGTTCACATGGTCATTTACATCTTGAGCCGAGCTTGGACGAACGACATATAATGCCAAGGTCACATGCTTTAGTCCATGTAATGGTTTGTAGTATGATCATTAACTAGGTAGGTTTCCAAATCTAGCTGCCCGAGGACCAATGACACAAACCGAGATCTTGTCTCCCAACTTGCCGATACAGTACAAGAGCTAAAAAGGGGTATTGACTAAATTTTCATTGTTCGTCCGCCTGTCATATTTCCAAGAAGATTCTACATGGGATAGTCATGAGATGTAATAAAACCCAAGCTAATCGCACCCTCGGCGGACGAGAAGACCGGACGAGAGCCTCCTATGTATCACTTAAACCCGGTATTAACGGTCTGAGTTACCCCAGATTTCGTCATCCGTGCGGCACTTACGAATCCGGGGCTGTCTTTGGTAAACGGGAGAGCATCCTTGCCCAAGGGGCTTGCCGAGTGGCAATACTAGGCCCGAAACAACAACACCCTATCTCGTCCCGAGGCTTCTATCGTGCTAATGTGTAACATCCTTTTAAATCTCCTATTGGATAGTCCGGCAGGGGTAATACAACCGAGTCCAAAGTCGACTCAGACGTGGGGGCGAGGAGCTAACTATGGATTCCACGTGTGAGCCAGTCGCGTGGGGAGATGAGCTACCTACCTAGTCTAGCTCTTGCTTATCCCTTGTACTTAAATGCCGCTTTTAGCAGTGGTCTAACCTTAGGTATCTAAGAAGGGGCCTTTTCTATCTGAATCCTTGCATTGTCTGGCAAGTAAATGCTTACATACCCGTCTTACATATCTAAGCGGCGATATTAAAACGTCACCTATCCGAGGGGGAGTCAGATCCCCGGTAGTTGAAAATTATTAAGGGGCCGTACTACCCTCAAATATACAAACATATTAGTTGAAAAATAGTTCGTAGGAGAGGTGGGACAGTTAATATAAATTCATATAATTACTTGATAATAGCACAATACACATTGGACATCGTCCTAAATTTGTTTCTGATGACTCTTAGAGTCGGCACGACGATTTGTCATTATACAGCTACCAGTGACTACCAGACTGTGATCTATCGTAAAATAAATATAAGCTAATAACGAGAAGGTATTTTATAGTCCTTGGACTCTAGTTTCAAGCCACTATGATGCCACAGCCGTGCATGTGTTATCATAGGCGACTTTTACTGATATATGTAGGTCTTGATCCAACGTAGTGACGGAGATATGGAGATATAAGACTTTCTCGGTTACAGCCATTGCAGCTGAAGCTATACCAAAATTGAATGGCTCCCGAATATCACCTATGGCTTGCAGAAATAATGCAGGTCTGATAGGAGGGCGTCCATAGCCTCGGGTCATTCCACAATTTGGGACTTGCACATCATATTCGATTCCCACGTGGCGAAGTGAGACTTTCTTTTATGTTCTTGAAACTATTACGTCTGTCCCTTATCCTGAAGGATCGTAACTTTTCACCATGGTAGGGTAATACATTGCCCAGCTGACCGTAAGCCTGGGAGTTGATGACCAATTTTGTCATCGTTCATCACACGTATTTGGAGACTCAATGTTAGGCATTATCGCAGACCAATAATAATCGACAAACGATGAACAACACCTTGAGCCCTACCACTAAAGGATTTATTTCCTACGAATGGAGATGAAACAGCGGGAAATCACATCTGATCATCTCATGATATGTTCAGATTTAATATCTCGTCGTGCGTATATAGTAAGCGCATGGCCATCTGATTAATACATGCTCTGAATGAGTGTCCCAGCACCAATGTAATCACGTACCCTTGGCATGCATCGGTTCTTACCGCATCACTAAAAGTATCCCTCACCACCTTGGTCGGAAGGGGTGGGCAGACATAGTCGGCATGGGGGAATTAAACCGGTAGTCCCCTTCTTTGCCTTTCTCCTCTTCTATTCCTATGACGGAATCCATTACACATGTAATGCTCGTTAAATCGGTGTCGCTCAATATTAGAGATTTATCCCTATGTCCGCTGCCAGGGACCTTCATGCTAGTCAATAGTCATGCGTCAGAAGTATAACATTCAGCAGATGCAAATAGTAATTCGTTGGCGAGCCCGACCGGGAATACCAGTAAGGGTACTTTATTCTGCTAGGCTATGCGGCTAGGGTAACTATCTCCTTATGTTTCGGCAACGACATCGCTACCGTTTTCGTAAAGAAACCCTGTGGAAGGAAGGGGGCTTGATGATAGGATGTTAGGACTTTTGGTTGATAAATGCGTTAGTAACCATGATGAAGTAGACAGGCCAAGGCGCCGACAGATGAGTGGCTTACCAGGGTATGATCCGTTCCCTCGGAAATAAGTTAGGGAGATTTGTAAGTAGTATTTCCTACGAGCTTTCCTAGTTTCGGACTCCGAGGGTGATCTATCACCAGTACGCTTGTAGAGCTTCAACTTGGATATGCCTAACCTAACGCCTTCAAAGTGTGTGCTCTTGCTGTATGAGATGGTTGAATGGCTTGCAGATTCACTTCGTCACGCGACTAAAATAGAAAACCGCAACAAGCAATGGGATGCGCTTGTACCCCCATTCAAGATCATGATCTTTTAGGCTCTCAGTGGCAAACGCCAGAGGACTCTAGTAAACTACTACCATCAAGAACTCAGGGTTGGCATACAGCTGCAGACAGATCTGCGCCCGATTACTACCTGCCTACACGAATAACATCGTCCAACCTCAGTCATACAACAACTAAAGTGGCAGCTGGCTTTCTAGAAGCACATGTGGAAGCAAATGCTATGGTAACGAAGGTGTATTCTAGACCTCCTAGGGCTTTCGCATATTGATAAAAAATCGTTGTAGGCAGCCGACAACCACCCCTACTGGTAAGCTTATTGAGCGGTCAGATCAGTTTGGTCGATTCGCTCCGGAGCCGGAACTAGTATTGGCGGTGCTAAAGAATATCAGTTTACGAACCCGTTACCCCCAATGGTGAAAACCAGGCTCAATGAGGAATGTGGCGTTGATCGTTGAAACCCTTGATCTTAGGTACCCAGGAACTGGGGGCGGACCGAGTTACGCACCATCGAATCGATAATGCTTCATTATTGCCTCCCCCCCTTTTTTCATGGTATCACTTGAACATTAGCCGGGAAAATGTAGACTACTAAGACAAGTGAGCTATCGGTTTCACGACTAGTGTACTCAGGCCCTGATTTAAATACAGTACATCTATTTGAAATGGCATGGAGTATAAGTTGTTGACCATTTATAAGCCTCACAGGTCCAGGTATCATGAAAGCCTCCGATGGCTTGAATCAATGTATTTATGACGGCAGCCTGCAGCCAGATCAAGAAATGTACACTTGAGAGGGGAGAAAATGACCTCCGATCATCTCCGTTGTTGTATTGCATATGTATGAAAGGATGTAGTGCTGACAATCTGGCTTCTATCCTAGCCTTACATCCCGTCAAGAACATGGGCTTTCGTGCAATGTGGTTATATGCAGTAGTAATAAGACAAGCTAAACGTTCGGTGACGCATGCGGGAAGGGAACACCGTATACTAGGCATATTACATTTCTATATTCCACCACTTAGTAGGGAGTTTCCCGGGGCATTGTACTCGATAACTAGAAACTACGAGGCTGCTCATGGAACTGTGCCCAGAAAGATGGCACTTTAATTCACGTCGATCAAACCTGTATACATATCATGCCGTGAAGCTAACGATTTGTCCCAGCATTCTGGTGACTTAGGTAAGTGATATGGCGTCACGCATCAAGAGGGTTCCATACATTCAATCGCCCAAGACTATATCAATAACTAGAGACCATCTGAATAGAAGTGTGGTTATAAGTTGGTAAACATCAATTGTATAGTACTAGGTTGGGCAATATCAAGTAGGTTTGAAAGTAGGATAAGATAGAGCCGCCCCTTTCCCCCCTTTCCCCTTGACCTAATTCTGGAATCACGACGAAAATTCTGGATTTGTATTCGACGATCACCCGGATTACTACGTCGTGACAACCCTGACCAGCCAATAGAAGGTGAGAGTCTAGGTTAGCATATCGCCCGCACGCAGCATCCACACATGCATGCATGAAATATCCCGCCTTCGAACATTGAACTACAGTTCCTAAGCTTCATGGGTTAACCCCCATCGAGACGAGATATGACGGGTACACGTCGGTCTCCTTTGACAGCTTGACTCCTTTTGCCCGGAAAAAGAAGATGAGGCACTCAACCGTGCGACACACCGCTTTTGTTGACAGCTAGGAACGAAGGCTGCAAGGTGGTCGTTGGGACTTTTGACAGCTTATTCTGTGAGTAACACCGCAGCTACGGCGGCCCAACCCTAAGGGTGAGTACGACGGCTCCGTCTGAAGATCAAGTGCCTGCTCACTCTCCGTGGGAGTCATGCTGCCAGCTTGCCACGATAGAGCTACCGCTAGTAGAAGCTTACGGTATAATCAGGCCAATGCTACGGTCCTCTCTCTCACCTATAGCATGTCTTCTGTCATAACTTGAAACCCGTATTGCCAATGGTGGATTGCGTCTACATCATGATCCTCGGATTATATGGCCTCGGACTGTCGATAGAGAACGACAGCCGTGATGGCGTGACTACGTGGGGATCCTTTCCCCATTTCAGAGTCCAGCCCGGTGCTACACAGATGTTGATAGGAGCCTAGTAGTTGATGTAGCTCTTCACCCCGGCGTCAATCCTATGGCACAAGGCGTGGGATAACCATGTTTGCTTGGTTAGGTTGCCGGATACGACCTCAGTGTGGTGATGGAGGACACCAGATACTTCATTAAGTGATGTACTTACGACCTATCCCCTTTGCTCCTCGGGTCTTGGGCACTTTGTATCGTTCGAGGTCTGTGTTACTTTTTTCCTCCTTAAACACTTTTATAATATCTCGAATGCCCACGGCTGATCGGCACAGACCCTGGCTTTCAGATCATGTATCTGGTCTCCGGCCTATCCTGGCCTCGGCAGACGCTTAAGGGATATCATTGGAATAGGTGTTTGGACGATCTGGGGGCTGGGACAAGCAGGACGACCCCCAAAACCCCCACCCTCCAAAACCACAATGCAATTAATTCTGGGCCGGCCGAGTGCAATCCAACCTCGCCTCAGCAGGTATAGTGGGATCTTTGTCATCTTTTTTTCTGACAGTTCGAGTGCATAGCGGCGTCTTCCAGCTACATACGCCATTCGACATCTCCCGATCTACGGCTTTCTATGTGTAGGATATCTTAGAATCCCTGCCTCAGCCTCTCAAGGCATGTAGATAGTGGTATATGACCTTGCACAGTATAACCTTCAGCTGTCACGGCGCAACTGTGGGTGGCTGAGGCCATGTATAGCGTCCAACACCATGGATCATGCCATGGTAAGGGTAGCGAAAAGCATATATATAATGACCATGGGACACCCCCTCTTTCTTGTCACTAGGCTGGAGTCAAGCAGGAATCTTCTCATCTCCTTTAAGCCTTCTTATGCGGCGCACTTTACCTTGCTTTCTTAATATATCACCCCTATACTAAACGCCACGACATATTACCTACCGTTCGTGGGATAGTGTATCACCTCATCCACGGCAAACACTTGTGGTTAGCTAGAGCCGCTTTTGTTATCTCACATAAGGACTTATTGAGTCATCCCACACTCATATATTTGCCTTGCAACTTAAACGACCTTGGCCCATACCTTCCTGTACCAAGTACACAAGTCTCTACATTCAAGTTGACCAAATATGGCTCCTCATGTCGACATACCATCTCCCGGAGACCGCTTTGTGGCAGACTTCAACGGTGTATCTTTCCTTCCTGATACACCCCCTACGTTGAAAGCCGACTGCCTCAAGGAGATTGATTCACAGTCTTCACTAAGCAGTTCATTCGAAGGCACTCCCCTGAAAGGCGACCTTCATATCACTCGACCGCTGGTACCCGGTGTCTACGTGCCGACTGTATGTTTCTTTGACCCAGAGACCGAAGACGTGGACAATGGTGCTATTGCTCGTCACGCGGTACGTCTAGCTCAGGCCGGTGTAGCCGGCCTCGCTACTCAGGGGTCAAATGGCGAAGCCGTGCACTTGACGCATGCCGAACGCCGGCTGGTTACTTCCACTACACGCACGGCCCTCGATTCGGCTGGGTTTTCGCACATGCCGGTCATCGTGGGTTGCGGCTCCCAAAGCACCCGTGAGACCATACAGTACTGTCGCGAAGCATGGGAAGCCGGCGGAGATTATGCGCTCGTATTGCCCCCGTCGTACTATGCCTCACTTTTCGCGCCATCATCTGAGACCATAATCGAATATTTCACGACCGTTGCTAGTGCGTCTCCGATACCACTCATCATTTACAATTTCCCGGGGGCGGTGAACGGCTTGGATCTCTCCTCCGATATTATCCTCAAGCTGGCGCAGCATCCTAAAATTGTCGGCGTCAAACTTACCTGCGGTAATACGGGCAAGTTGAACCGCGTGGCAGCGGCAACACGCAAGGGAACCTTGAATTATGACCACCAGGCCCCTGAATTCCTAGTTCTTGCGGGCTCGGCAGACTTCACAATCCAGTCCATGATTGGAGGAGGACATGGCATCCTGGCAGGACTTGCAAACATTGCACCTAAAGCTTGTATTAGAACTATGGAATTGTTCAACGCCGGGAAGTATGACGAGGCCCAAAAGATGCAGGAGTCTGTGTCACAGGGGGACTGGACCGCGATTCAGGGTGGTGTGGTTGGCGTCAAGGCAGGACTCCAGTCGTGGATGGGTTACGGCGGCTACGCCCGAAGCCCGCTTCCAAAGCCAACTGCCGAGCAAACAAAGGCATGGAAAGAAGGATTCAGGGAACTGATTATGCTAGAGAAATCATTGTGAGAGGCTGCCGGCACCCGAGGAGCCGGCTGAGAAAGAGCAGAGCCTGGCTACCACATCTACCAACGTTGTGACCGAAGCCTGCATTAAGTTCTACCAGACTCCTACAAAACTTTACGATAGCGTCTTGTCGTTCAAGATTGCTCGATAACCAATACAAGTGCGTGGGCTAGGCATGAGTTTTTATTGCTGTAACTTCGCTAGCTGGCGAGTTACTAGAAAAGGGGCACGGGCATTGCTACAAGGGATTTCTCGGTCTGGTTGACTTCAATCAGCAGGACCAGCATGGGATTTAATGAAAGATAACAAGATTTTATTAATATTCAGTCG
Source organism: Biscogniauxia mediterranea (assembly GCA_018398605.1). NCBI lineage: Eukaryota > Fungi > Ascomycota > Sordariomycetes > Xylariales > Xylariaceae > Biscogniauxia > Biscogniauxia mediterranea. The sequence goes on along the minus strand of JAGXTR010000007.1, from coordinate 1,882,172 downwards.
CACGGAGCGTTATGCTGAGGGCCAAAAATGCTTTTTGGTAGTACCACTCACGGAAAGCAGCAGGCCAACAAAATTCGTTTCTATTGGGTTCCTTACCTCCCTACTCTTCCTTGGTTGGGACAAAGTCAGGACCTTCCATTCATCCTTGTTTTCTCATGTTCACATGTTTTTAAGAATTTTAATTCACTATTTCTGAATAGCAATGGGGCTAAAGAGTATACGAGAAGGAGACCCCCTTTTCTAGCATTAATAGTCAATGATATATGTCGATGTTTCTGGACACTATGGAGAAGTCCCATGCCAACTTGCGACCAGTCGACATGTCTCAGTTCACAATTCTTTGACTGTTTCACTCGGTCCCGCGCCTCTAGCTCTTTACCGGCGAAGAATTCTCCGAGGTGGTGACCGCTCTTCTCTAAGAAACTTGAGATTTCCGGGAACTCGGGACGTTGAAGCACTTCGCTTAGCAACTAATCTAGGTTACATCATCAGGAGGTGAACATCCACTGGGTTATGATGCCACAAATTCAATATCAATCATGATTCTTAGGATCTTCACTGCATACACATGGCCTAATCACGCCACCAACCTTCGACCTAAAGAGAGGTCGGCCATTGGGACTGCCGCAATTGTGAGCACAGCATATAAGAGGGCTTTACATGTCTTAAGGTGAGTAGTGTACGATCTTGTTCTGCTCCATAATCATGATCATATTTTTAACGGAGCTTAGAGTTTCTTGTTAAAACGGATATATCCACGGATAATTCCTCGCTAAGATATCTAGACACTGCATCCAAAATAGCAAAATGGTTTCCCAGTGGCTGAGTGATAATTGACTATCATAGTGCAAATCAGGGGAGGCGGGAGGGAGCCCAGTCTGTATATCATTGAACTGCCTCGTTCTCGATCTTTCCCGTGTGTCTCAGGAGCTAAAGCCTGTATCAATAAGCCCCCAGAGTAAGCAAAATGTTTCGATCATAATTTATTGACTCAGCCCATAGTTAGCTCCCTAGAAAACTCGTGCGTCAACATATAGGGCACGTTACTTACAAGGTAGACAGACAACGAGCCATTCTAACTAGGTGGCCCCGGTCTAATATTGATCTATAGTCTTTTCTATTCACATTATTTCCCCAGAATAGTAACCCGGCATCGTGCAACTGCCTCACAGGCCACAGTCAGCTTATGCCACATACAACCAAGCTAGCCTAGATATCTGACAAGGCACTTGGTCGCCCCTAAACGGACACTGCATAGAGAAGCATGAAGGAATAGCAAGTAGTGGCCTCCACGAGAAACCTAGCCTAAAAGAGTGTCTATTTGTCCACATTTGTGCTTGCACCACCCTACTCGGCGCACTAAACCTGTGCGACTGCAACAGGAACTTCCTATGCCGTGCTTTGTGAATCTCAAGTCTCGGCGGCGGCCTCTCCAAAGCTGAGCACGTAGGTAGAACCTGCCCCCACGAGAATGAGTGGCGGTGCCGTTGATTAACACAGACTCCCCACGTGAGATATTATGCTTGATTCGTTATGACATCTTCGGCCAGCGCTGCGGGTGGCCGAGTATGGCCCATGCAGGAAAGAAGGGATTGGCCTGTTCTTGATTTCAATGGATTCTGTATGTGACGACCTAGATTTTGAATAGGTGTATGAAAGCATCCCGTTATGGTCAACAGGCTTGAGAAGCCAGACGGGCTCCTTATTACCTACGACGGAAATCCTCCTCCCATCGGTACCAACTCCAATACTAAGCATGGCAATGCATATGCTTGGATACCGGATACGATTCTCGTATACCAAAAACCAGGTGATTGCACCCGTTACACCTCATATCTAATTCAGTATCTGATAGTGTCTTCCTACATGCCTACCACAAGGCACTCCAGGCTTAGAGCCGTATGCGGTTTCCTTGCAGTTGAGACCGCAGAACCAATAGGGGTCACTCAAAATGAATGATGAACAGAGTCAGAGGGAATGTAAAGAATTGGGTCTCGCTACCACCAGGAGAACATTAAAAATGGCCATGCCCAAGTAGTAAATGTTTGTGTTTGGTTTCGGTTAGGTTAGGATTCAAGATTCTGTTCCTGGGCAACAGATGAAGAGCCACCTAGTCACCACTATCTTTTTTTCTACTATTACCACTTGAACTGGTCTCCCATCGATTCGCATCAACCATCTCCTTACCAACTCATAACAAGCATCAGCATGGTCGGCGTGGCTGGTAAACTGGTTTTCCTCGCCGTGGTCACGGCTGTCGCTGCCCGAGTCGTAACTCAGGGCAAGGGCATAGCCGTCACTGGCATGACCACAGGTATAAACCAGCAGACCGGCGAGACGCCCACGCGAGTAAACATCAACTTACTTGCAGACAATGGAGGCCCTATGTGGTATGTCAGATTTTTCACGTCGATCGGAAACAAGCAAACTGCTTCTAACAGCAAACAGGGACCTCTACATTCGTGGCCTTGATGCTCTTCAACACAGAGCCGAGGATGACCCCAAATCGCACTTCAGCGTAGGCGGTAAGCTTGCGACCAAGTCGGAGTTCTATATTCTCTTGCTTATCTATTTTCATCTAGGTATTCATGGAATGCCGTATCGACCTTACAACGGGGTCGGACCCGATCCCAACGGCTCTGGTCTAGGATACTGCCCGCACATGGTAATGCGCCCCTATCTATCCTCACATCGCATATTACCCAACTCAATGAACCGCCGAGTACTGACCTCTCAAAAAAGGAAACGCAATTCGTCGCCTGGCATCGCGCGTATGTTGCGCTCTACGAGGTAGGGTTTTCCTAGATTGCTAGACTCATCAAAAACTACTTCTAACTGTTCTCAGCAAATCCTCGGGGAGCAAGTGCAGCAGCTCGCTCTAGAATACACTGGTGACAGTGCTTCTGCTTACCAGGACGCCGCGCAAAAGTTTCGACTGCCTTTCTGGGATTGGGCTTCCGATTCTACCCTACCGACTGCTTGCGTGGAGGAGACTGTCACCGTCAATGGACCGCAAGGGCAGATTACGCTGCATAATCCCATCTACAACTACCGGTGGCAGACATACCCCCTCGACCCTCACGAGTTTCCAGGTTCACAGGGTTGGGGTCCAACCACAACACGAGATGGGGCAAATGGATTCGATCCTGAATTTGTCAATTCGAAGCTACAGGATGCATCCGACCAAATCAGGGGAGCAGTTGTGAGCAGTGGTTATCCCCCCCCTATAGCACTGGCACCACTAACATGATATAGTACCGCACTTTCGTCTCCTCCAACACCTTCGAGGAGATGGCATCGATGGCAAACTCCGGATCTAGTTTCGAAGAGCCGCATAATGACATCCATAACCTCGTCGGCGGTTCTTTTGAAAACCTAGACATCACAGGTTTCGATTCCTTGTTGTGCGTTTTTCCCCTTCCCACCTCCTCCCATACCTTCCACACCTCTTTCGAGAGAAAAAAAAAACCCCCAACAAAAATGACAAGTGTCTAAAACAAAAATACCTTACTGATACGTTTCGGTTTTTTTCTCTTGCGCAGTATGCTTCACCACGCCAACCTCGACCGCCTCGTAGCTCTCTGGTCCGCCGTGCACAACAGCTCGTACCAGACACAGCCCTACGTCAGCCCGGGTCTGTACTCGACCCCCAGGGGCGCAGCCATCACGGCGGACAGCCCGCTGAAACCCTTCTACCGTACGTGATATCCCAACCCCCTCACCCCCCCCCCTTTTTCAATATCCCTGTATCCCGCCCTACCCGAGTAAGAGTAACCCAGTACCTAACATTTCTCCCCCCCCCCCCCCCCGCCCACCTCCCGGCAGAACAAGACGGCAAGACCTTCCACACCGGCATGAGCGCCGCCACGACCGAGGCCTTCGGCTACACGTACGAGGAGCTCTCGCGGTCGCGACTCGACGCCGACGCAGGCGCCCTAGTGTCGCGGATCAACCAGCTGTATGGGCCTCGCGCCGCGGCGGCTACTGCTACAACAACAATAACAACAACGACAACACACCGGCGCGCGTGGTTCGCGGCGCTGCAGGTCGAGCGGGCGGACCTGGCGCTGCCGGCCAGCATCGAGCTGCGCGCGGGCGGCGACGCGGGCGGCGGCGGCGACGAGAGGCTCGTCGGGCGCACGGTGCTGCTCGGCATGCCGGCGGCGGGCCTCGCGCACGACGAGATCGGGCTCGGGCGCGCCGTCGACGCCCTGGGTCTCGGCGGTGATGATAATGATGATGAAGCCGCCTCCGACACAGTGTTCCGGGCCCTGAGGGAGGGGCTGCGGGTTCAGGTGAAGAAGGTACGTTATCTCTTTTTGCGTTCTCTCTCTTTTTCTTTTCTGTTCCAACCCCAACCCCTTTTTCCATCTACCTAAAACAAACCCCTCGTCCCCACCCCCTTTTCTCTACCCCCCACCTATGTACCCAAAGATGATGCCAAGCACGGCGTTTTTTCGACATCGCCTGCAGCTAGGCGCATCCCATCGTAGCGGGATATGCTGGGCGATGGCTACCTGCATCTGCATCGGGGGGGTCAGGGCTCGTTCCTGTCGTGTACCTGTTCCTCCCCTCCCCCACTATCACCACCACCGAAGACAACCGATACCGCGAACATGAAAGCTAAGGGGGTTTTCGTTTTCGAGTGACTGACTAATCTTGCGGCGCGCAGGGTGACGGTACGACGGTCGATCTGGGCGATGTTCCCAGCCTACGGCTCCAGATCGCGCACGAGGAGGTCACGCCGGCGAGCAGTGACACCGAGTTCCCCACGTTTGGCGCCAGGAAGTACGACCCCATGGTCTTGTCGGGGATCAAGGGCGGCTGGGTCTTGCTGCGTTGAAGAAGATTGCTATGAGGTATGATGGGATTCGAGATGATGGGTTCGAGGGATTATGAACTTGAAGGTACCTACATACCTGGCTAGCATGGGGGAATATGCTACTCTGGCAGGAGCAAAATGGGTGCTTATTGGCACTCGGAAAAATTCACAATGGGCAAGTTTTTTCACTGGGTTCGGTTTCTCTTAGATGGAGAGGGACTTCGAATCTGGCCTGGTTAAGTTCGGTACGCGATGATCATGCCACGGCTTCACAGGTAGATAATAGAGAGTCCTCAAATGCTTAATACGCCCATATGATTTCCCGTAAGGCGATTGGGATTTATATTTATCTGGGGACTTGTTGAGACCTGCTCGATAAGCAAGGCACGTGTGACATCTTAACAATAGCTCGTGAATGTTTCTCCTACACATAGGTACATAAACATGCTAACCAGGTTCATATTGGTTAATCCCTATCCTCTCCTCTCCTCCACGCCGAACCTCCAGGTTAGGTCCTAAAGAAGACCGAAAGATGAAAAAAGAGGGGATTCTTCAGGCGAGGTGAAGGGAAGGGAGGAGGAAAAAATCAGGCTCCTCCCTCCCTCTTAGCGTACTCCTCCTCCATCCTCTCCTCGTACAGCCGGTCAGCCTCGACCTCAGCGGCGGTCTTCTCGCGCGTCGTGCCGGCCCCCGTGTCGACTCCCGCGCCGGTGGGTCTCACGGCCTCCCCGGTGCCGCTCTGTCCTTGGCCGTCGGGTGCCGCAGGTGCGGGCGCGTCGTTGGCGTTTACCTGCGGGACTAGGAGAGGCATAGTGGAATGAAGTAGGTAATTGATAAGGGGGTTATAGGTAGGTAGAATGGATGACCTATCTAGGTAGTTTTGACGAATGGGATGTTTCAGCGCCTAAACGCAGAATATGTAGAGACGCGAGGGAGATGTTGTTGTTATTATCAGATGTCGCGAATGGATAGGGGGACTATGTTTTTTGGTTCGGAAAGTTCAGAGGTATCAATGGATGTTGTTCCTGAATGTTGTAAGTAGTAGAGATTCCTGCTGAATCGAATAACCTTAAGTTATCTAGTATGACGTTTATTAGCGGGCGAGCTTCGGAAGGGCTGGCCCGCCTACCTGGTGGCCAATAGATGACGAATCTACAGGTACACTAATTTCCAAACGACATGTCGCGCCCCACCCGTTTTTCTGTTTACACACACATAACTTTCAGTTAATTTGCATTTTTACAACTTTTTAAATAAATCTATTAATAACTTAATAATAAAACATATTTTATATAATAATATATATATAAAAATAAAGCTTACGTTAATGCGCATATAGCTATATAATTTATTTTATATAAAGTTAAATATTTACGTTAATATAAGTAATAATGTTATTTTTATTATATATATAAATTTTTATTACGTTATATTACCTTGCGTTGACGCGGTACCCGACGCGGTACCTTGCGTTGTAATTTTTTAACAAATTTAATAATAACTTAACTAGTTTATATTTTTATATAATAACTTATATATAAAAATAAAGCTTTTTTTAACGCGCATTTAACTATATAATTTATTTTTTAAAAAAGTTATTAATTAATTTAATAAATATAAAAATGTTATTTATTAAGTTAATTAATAACTTTTTTAAAAAATAAATTATATAATTAAATGCGCGTTAAAAAGAGCTTTATTTTTATATATAAGTTATTATATAAATATATAAACTGGTTAAGTTATTATTAAATTTGTTAAAAGTTAAAAAAAAAAAAGTTGTGTGTGTGTGTAGAGAAATGCGGTGGGGCGCGACATGTCGTTTGGAAATTAGTGTACTTATCACCTGCCCTATGATTCGTTATGCTAACCTTAAGTTCCTTGGTTCCAGGCAGCCAGCTTTAACCATCCACTAACCTTAGGTGGGCATCCTCTAGTGTACTTACCTAAGGTTAAGCCATTTTAACTTCAATTACAACTTACCTAAGAGTCACTTACACACACCCGACGATCAGTTACACTGCACCTACTACAATCTTCAGATAGCGACGATTCCAGCGTAACCGAATATTTTAGAGTACCTAAGTCTTACCCTAATGTGTTCGGTTCCAATTCCGTATCGTCTCGTCGGTCCGCCCAAGATACGTGTGTGTGGATACACGTACTACATACCAACTGAACCAGGATAAACACCACACCACCTACTTATTCCAACTCCGACTATAGAAAAGTAAGGATATCCAATATTCGCAGTCGTAAATTTCATTTAATGTGTTTACCAATATATACGTCTTCTTGCAAAAGAGGTATCGAAGTTTTGTTTTACTTTCTGTATAACGCACCCAGCTGCGCCCCTATTTCCCCTATTTTCTCTCTCTCTCTTCCCCCCCTCCCCCCTTTTTCCCCCATCCATAATACCTACCTTTCCTTCCCCCTTCCCCCCCTCCCACCTCATCATCTCACATCACAACCCCCCCCTCCAGCCACAGCAACCACCCCCAGCACCGCCATCCCCGTCCAGAACAGCCCCTCTCCCTCCCCGCCGCCCCCGAAACCGGCACCGTCCCCGTACCTCCGCACACCCCGCCCTCCTCCCCCACGACCTCGAGCAGCACGGCCTCGGCGCGCCTCACGCTCACGCGCAGCGCGCCCGCCTCCCCGACCGTCAGGCTCTCCTGCACCTCCCGCCCGACCCTGTCCCCGGTGGCGTCGTCGAACGCCACGCCCGACACGGCGACGCCGCTCTTGGCGTTGGTGCCGGGGGCCGTGAGCCGGGTGACGCGGACGCGCGCGCCGGGGCACCAGGGGGTGTTCGCGATCGCGAGCGTGGAGTTGGGCCGCGCGCCGGCGCTGAAGGTGGCCGGGTCGTCGTTGTCGGTCGCCGCGAGCGTGGAGGGGTTGGACAGGCCGGCCGTGCCGTTCCATATGCCCATGTCGAGGAGGACGAGCTTGGCGAGGGTGCTGCCGGCGGCGGCGGCGGTGGCGCTCGAGTTCGCACCGCCGGAGCTGTAGATCGCGTACCCGCTGAGCGCGCTCGAGTTCGCGCCGGGCAGGGCGGCGACGCTGAGGCGGGCGCCGGGGAGGGGGCGCCACCGTCTTGGCGATGAAGTAGTGCGCGTACCAGCCGGGGCGGATGCCGGGCTGGAGGGTCTCGTTCTTGAGCTCGTAGGGCAGGGGGGTGAAGGCGGAGTACTCGGAGGTGGCGCCGAGGTGGAAGTACAGCTTGCGGATGCCGAGGGCGGCGCCCATGAGCACGTAGTCGACGCCCCACAGCGCGGCGCCGAACGTGTCGCTGATGCCGCTGCGGCCCGAGCACGACACCGAGTTAGTCTCGCCCATGACGAGCACCTTGCCCGTCGCCTCGGCAGCGGCGGCCTGCGGCCCGTACTGCGACACGTTGAGCCACAGCGTCGTGTGGTTCGACAGCAGGTCCAGGCGCATGCGCAGCCAGCGCGCCGTGTCGCACGTCGACTGCGGGTACAGGTGCGTCGCGTACGTCTCGACAATGTCCAGGTCCACGCCCGAGCTCGGGTCCGCGAACGCGTGCGTGAGGTTCTCGATGCTGAAGTCGTCGATCTCGTCCTGTTGGTCCGGCACCCACGGCGGATCGGCGAACACGCCCGCCTGGAACTTGGGCCGCGACTCCTCTGCGACCGCCTGATACCAGTCCGAGCCCGTGATCTGGCCCGTCAGGTTGCGGAACTGCTCCGTGTATGTGGCCACATCCCACGTCGCGTCCCGCCAGCCTTTGTTGATGAAGTGGTCGATCTCGTTGCCCAGTTCGAACATGACGAGCTTGTCACCGAGCGCCGCGTGCGCCGCTTGCGCCTCTTGTACGGCGATCGTCCATGCCGAGTCGTTCACGGCCAGATTCAGAGTGTAGATCAGATCCGTGCCCATTGGGAAGTAGTCCGCCCACGTGTCGAACCAGTTTGGTGTGATGTTAAACGTCTTGGCGCTGGTCGCGTTTGGCACCGAGACCGAGTCACCTCCTGTGGAGAGTGTACTATATATATAGGTCTGATCAGCAGTGTTTCCGCCGACGCGGATAGGCGGTGCTTTGCCCGTCACGTTGGCGATAATGCTCAGCAGGTTGGACGCTAGCGGTGTGCTGAGGTAGGACTCGAGCCAGACGGGCTCAATCGAGTAGCCATATACGTCTGGGTCTAGCGGCCGTGGTGTCAGGCCGTTTGGGATATCTATGTCGGTATCCTGAGCGGTGGCCCTGCTGGCAGCCACAAGCGCCGCGAGGAAGAGACTTCGAGCTGTAGCCATGACGGACTGGCGATTCAAGGCGAGAAGAGCACGAGAAACAACAATAACACCTGCCTGACCTAGGTCTAGGTCTAAGACTAGGAAACCCGAGGTGGTCTTCCATTTTTAAGCTCGGAGCCCGGTTATACGTCATGCCATCTTCTCGTGGGATGATTCCTAAAATGATCTGAATAGCTATACACTACTTAGTAGCTTGAGGTCTTGGAAACGGGGTAGGGTCACTGCGAGCAAGGGTCGTAAAGGCCCGAGATGCGGAGACATAAACTTGGAGATCCGGGGAAATTAAACCCGGCGACGCGAGGTACAAGAGCACGAATCAAAACACTGACTTGGCAGGTTGGTTGTGACCTCGAGTACCTGATATTTTGAAGCTTCGGCTCAGGGGGGTCCTAGCGCTGTGACATTTAGAGAAAATCGCCTAACTATCTGGGGTTGGGTGCTGGGTCAAAAGTTGGGGTATTTGCCCATCTCTTTACCTATAGGCGCGGTACCTAGTGTAGGTAGGTAGGTAAGCTGCCCTGCGCCCAGATATCATCTGCAAAGGTGGATGCAGCTATAGAGGGGGCTGGAAGAGAGCTATGTATGTAGATAGGTGGTGCACTATGCTATACATAGGATCCCCGTATTAGCGCAACTAATGATGGTTCGTTGTTTAGTCTACGTACACACGAGACACCACACAAGCTTCACCACAGATTACTCTCTCAATGTCTATGTTCATTCGCTCGGGAGGGTGACGCTGCGCCTAATCTAGAAAAGTAGAATATACATGTGCAAACTCATACCGCCCTTACGGCGAGGTGTACTTGTATCCGTACTTCTCCTGGCTCTCTTTGAGGAACGCCGCGGTCTCCTCGGACTTCTTCTTGAACTCGGGGTCGCTGTCGCGACGCTTCAGGAGCTCGTCGTTGGCGAGGGATGAAGCGGTGGGGATGGCGAAGCCCTTCTGCACGGCCGGCCGCTCGAAGCAGCGCGCAATCCATTTCTTCACGTTGGGGAACAGGTCGAGGTTGACGCCGCTGAAGACGGCGATGTTGGCCCAGCCGAGGATGCTAATGTCGGCGATGCTGTACTTGCCTCGGCCGGGGCCGACAATGAAATCGCGGCCCTCCAGTCGCTTGTCGAGAACGCCGTAGAGGCGCTCGCTCTCGCCAACGTACCGCTGTGTGGCGTATGGGATCTTCTCCTTCGCGAAGCTCAGGAAGTGGTTTGCCTGCCCCTGCATGGGGCCGAGACCACCGTGCTGCCAGCCGATCCACTCCTCGGCCACGGTGTAGTCGTCGCTGTCGACGGGGAAGCTGAACTTGTGTTCAGGGTCGTACAGACGAGTTAGGTAGCCCAGAATAGCAATACCCTCGAACACGGGAAAGCCACCGCGGTCGTGGTCTACAATGGCTGGGATGCGGCCATTGGGGTTGATTGCAAGGAACCAAGGCTCCTTCTGGACGTTGTTGAGGATGTTGATTGATTGCCAGGTGTATTCCTTGCCGTAAGCCTCCTTGAGCTCTTCGAGCAGAACGCTGGCCTTGTAACCATTGGGAGTGCCTGCGCAAGCAGGTCAGACACGATTTATTCAACACCATTGACGGCAATGTATAGTGTGGTTAGTAATATCCTGAACGTACCAAAGGTGAGAAGCTCAATGCCGCTCTTAGCAACCAGGCCGGTCGATTCTGCCATCTCGATATCTCGTTCTACTGGTGCTGTAGGCTGCGGGGTCCTGCTCCTTGTCGAGTAGGAAGCTTTGGGAAATGGGCCCGGGCTCAACGGTTTAGATAAAGAAATAGGATTGGGAGAAGGCTGGATTGTGACGTTATAGTTGTTATTGGTGCAGGAGATGCAAATACTGCGGACTCGTGGGCGACTAGGCAGAGTTCTTATATGCCGCGATAGCGCGACACGTACTGGATGAAATGTCATGAAGCTTGGGGGGGAAAGGGAGGATGGGGAATCAAGTCACGCAATGCAGAATAGAAAAGGCGAAGTACTCCTTGTACCTAGGTTTAACCAGTCAATTACTTACTTAGCAATCCAGCTTAGCTAAGATGGAACATCTCCAACTAAGATAATCCATCCGGTCTAGAGTTGGGGGTTGTGTTATAAATCAAACACGACTTTAAAGGAGGTGCCGCATGGTGAGATGCAATGCAAGACGCACAACAGGTACTTGACATATTTGAAATCATGAAGAGCTAGCCAGAACAGTAACAGCTAAATTATTAAGCAAATTCCACTAAAACCTAGCTTGAGGTCCACGTCTCACCTACATACTAGTAGTATAGGATGACTACCGCTAGATCTACACTAACACTAGGGAACTACCTATGGATGTTAGGCATACCGCATAGTCAGCCCCGACGGAGATAAAGGTGTCTTTTGCTTGTTCCAAAATGGGTCGTGGCCTGTCCACCTTCTTTTCTTTTGGTCAGCATCAGCCAAATCAAGTTCTAATTCTACTTGAGCCGAGTTTGAGGCAGGGTGCTCGGACATCCACTCGCACAGGTAGGCAGGTTACGTTGGGGCTCGGGGCTTAGAAATCGTGCATCATGACATTAATGTCACGATCCCCACGTTGCTTACACTAGAGTCTGAGACAATGACGACGTGTTCCTTCATTATACAAAGCATTTCAACTCATACCGAGAGAGAGAGAGAGAAAGGAAAGGCGAGAAAGAGGGAGAAGAGGACAGAGAAAAGAAAATAACGTTCCAAAATGATCATACAAGACAATTCGCAAAGCTGAACATTAACCAAGTAACTTTTTGGATGTTGCCATTTGCGTCCCTCTTTCCCAGAGATAATCTCAATCCACTGCAAAGCGTGCCCATTCGAGACCCCATTCTCATTCATCAATGCTGAAAGCTATCCTTAGACATATACATTTCCTATGACTAGTTCCATCAAACCGCATCCATGTGTTAATTCTACCGAACATCTTAGGTATACGGCAGGTGATCTAGATAAAGTAAGGGGGCGCGTTCATAAAAGCAGAGTTGAGAATTTTACCAGTAACCGCCTCGGCGGTACTCCTCGCGAGGGTAGCCACCACCTTCACGAGGTCCATAACCGCCCTCCCGCGGGGGGAAGTCCCGTGGGGGCCTGTCATATGGCCGGCCGTTGGTATACGGGTCTGGAGGAGGTCCATAGTCACGGCGGTACGGGTCGTCGTAACGTCCGCGCGGCGGCGGATAGTCGTCGACCGGCCCACGGCGGGGTGGTGATCTGTAACGACGCTCGTCGTAGTACTCGCGACGGGGGCTCCTATCACGATAATCATCGCGGTAACCACGAGGGCTGTATCCACGAGGAGGACCACGGCGTTCGTAGGGCTCTCCCGGCACGCCATAGGGCCGGCGAGCCACCGGAGAGCGAGACCGGCCTCGATCCCGAGGCGGGAAATCAGGTTGCGCCTAGTAGAAGCCCAGGTCAATAAATACGATGATAGACGGACTAGCAACATAACCTACATCGGCAACACAGGTAACGCGCTGTCCCTTGAACTCGCGACTGTCTAGTTTTTCAACAGCAGTCTTCAAGTCTGCAGCAGTCTCGAACTCAACGAAGCTAGAAATCAATCAGCGCCAAGGTTTCAGGCAAACAAACAGCATTGGTGGTACAAACCCTCGACCGTTACCGTCACGACCCGTTTCCGAGTAAACAACGTCGAGGCTCGATTGGCGAGCGAAATCTTTAAGGTCCTATAGCCAGAATCCATGTAAGTGGGAATCCCAGGTGCGGCATGCATGAGTGTTGCGGACAGGCCAAAAATCTAGCTCCAGAGCAGAACCAGCAAAGGAGATCGGTCAAATAAATCCAGGCAGGGAGTAGCGTCCAACAGGGTAATCCTAAGGCACCATAGCCAGCCCTCTAGACCTCACTTCCAGCGGTCGGGAGGGGAGGAGCCAAGAGGTTGAACGGTCGGTGTCCTTGCTGTTGGCGAACAGACATATGGCGCCAGACGTCCAGCTGTGCCAAGGAAGAGGAGAAATGATATCAAAGCCAGAATCCGGGGTGCGACAACGGGAAAACGGGAGTAGAACAGACCTGCCAGCTGGTATCATTGGGAAGTCCAGTTATCTGCATGCGAAACGGAGTGCGACGAGGGCGCGGAGCACTGCGCTCGTGGCCACCAAAGCCTTCGCGGTGCCGGGAACCTCGAGCGAACTGCACGGTCAGGCGTGAGCCCATAAAGTCGGATCCATCTTATCGCCAATATTAGCCAGGAAACAAGGGAAGGATTTCAGGAAAGACGGTAGCCAGGAACGGTCCAAGACGTACGGAAAGCTAGAAACGAGCGTTGGTGTTAGCTAAGCGTAAACAGAATCGACAGGCGTGACAGGGTTATTGTTGTCGCTTGGGGGAGATCTTACCAGGAACGACATCGCGCGCGTCCATAGCATCCTTGTATTCGATGAAGCCGAAGCCATTCATCAGCTTGATCTCGGTAATTTCGCCAGTACCATGGGTCGCAAAGTGTGCTTCAACGTCAGCCTTAGTGACTAGAGAGGAGGCTGTCAGTATTCTCGCCACAACGCGTGGGGGAGCAAGGCTAGCTGCAGTAGCTACAGCTCAAGATGATAGAGCACCATGAACATGGAGAATGACAACTTACCGCCCTTTGGCAGGTTGCCCAGGTACAATCGTGTGGCGGAAACCTCAGTAGCCGCCATGGTTGCCGTTGCCGCTGCCGATAATATCTCGAGTAGCGCCTTCGATGAAGTGCGGGAGGGCTGAAGCTCAGAATGTGGGAGGCGACTGGATGTTCGAAAAGGATGTCGCAATGATGCGCCGAAATTCAAAGATTTGAGTAGTGAGTCGGGCAATGGGAAGAAAGGTATTTGATGATATTTTGGTGAGGGAAATAAAACAAGAAGGAAGGCTGGAGGCCCAAAATCAATTGGGCTGGATGCGCAAGTGATGGTAGATAAAGTGCAGATGAGGGGGGAAGAGAAAGGTTTTGAAATGCGACGTGGGTGAATATGTAAGGTAAGTAATGTAGAATGAGAGAGTTGGATGGGTGGCCGGATCACAGCCTGTTACTTGCTGCTATCTAACTAGTGTGCCTTGGGTAGTAGGTACGTGCGAGACGTTCACGCGAGAGAGTCCATGTACTAAATTGATGTAGATGGACCGATGCAGTGCGCTGCAGACACCCGTAAGCCGGACGATTAAGGTGCAGAAGCGGAGTTATGGTCTGGGGGGAAGGGGGGAAAGGGAAGGTACACTACCAAGGTGTAGGTACCGCAGGCGATGTACTTAAGGCAGCTGGTAACAGGTAATACTTAGTGTTAGTAGGTAGCTGCAGTGTTTTACTGTCACAAGAAACCAGAGAGAGAGAGAAAAAAAAGAAAATAGGTGGGAAGGATTGGTGAATTTTGTGGAGGAATGGCGAGAAAACCTTAGACTTGGCAGGTCACCGGAGCTATTTGCAGTTTCCAAAATGGATTACAGCCAATCAGGTCCTTTAGATGGTACTCCACTCATCAACTACGCACACTATCCACGTAACCTACTTACATACATAGCAGGTAAGTATGTAGGTAACACCAGGTAGGTACTTGGGTACTCGTTCTAAACAAACCTTACCAGACTACTACTACCTAGTGGCACTCAGAGAACTGTTACAGGAGGTAGAGTCTCGGTGTCACAAAGTTGGACTATGATATTGGAACTTCTTAAACAACCTTAGGTAGACCTGAATCTCTACCTCCAGTCTGCCTGAGAGGTACTAGGTATGTATTACTACCTAAGCCAAGACGTCCATGTTGCAAGTACACCATCAATTACATGTGTTTTATTTGAATGGCCTCCACTATTCTAACACCCAAGTGGAAAGTGTCTAAATTGTCAGTTCCAACGCCTCCATACGCAGATACCTACCTTAGGTACCATAGGGCATATAATCTAAATATCGAAATGACAAGGCCCTAAGCAATACATAAAAACAACCTACCTAACCGTTAAGTACTAGGTTAGGTATATATGTAACTACGATATCTGGTCTAAAACCATCACTAGGTATGAACTAGTACTATTTATCGCCCAAGTTAATTTACCTATATGCCCAAATATGTACACTACATACTACTAGCTACATAGTAGGTAGGCATGTGCTACTACGTAGTCACACATACACTAGATCTACGATATATGCAAGTATGTATGTGGTGTATGCATGCAGCCTCAACCGGGGCGGGAAGGGCTCAGCTAACTGACCTACCCTACCTAACGAGAGCTGATCGCTACCAGCTTAAGCATTATCAAACACGGTTTTCGCCTTACTACTTCATGTTATTCCAAGATACTATATATTTACTTTTTTCTCTTTAGTCTCTTTTGCTTCTTTTTCAACTATTAATTGTCACTTACCATGTCAGCCCTACCCTGCCCACTCCTGACAGTCTTCATTTCCACTCTCGCGGTATCCTCCCAGTATAAAACCTGTTAAAAAACGCCACCTATGCAATCCCGAAACAAATACATACTTTGTCGTTTGATACGTCTATATATGAGCAGCAATACGTCTATAAAAACGTCCCAACGCCGTCGCCGTGTCAGTCATGATCCTTGTAACAGCTACAACACCATTACTATTGTCTGTCTCAATACCCTTGCCATATGCATATACGTACTTTCATTGTCTCTTATCTCGTAGTTGAGCCAAAATTAGCTTTCTAAGAAGAGAATGTCAACCAATTCATCGACGATCGTAAACACCAAGTGAGAACTATCCTATCGTTAGCATGCCGTCCTTCAGTGTCTTCTCTGCGTGTAGAAGGGTTGCTCACTTCAGCCTCGGGTTATTGAGCGTGGCAAACATTCGTCGGCTAGCTGCCTGAGCGTTGACTCGCCCCACGACGTTGCCAGCTAGGTCTGGCACCAGAGTAGCCAGCATCAAGCTTGCTTCCCTGCGAGTCTTGGCCTTCTCTGATGACGTTCTAGGCACCTTGTTTCTATTGAGCTGTCCACCGGGCCACATAGTGTCCCTCAGGAGCCCAATATACCTAAGTACGGCATCTTCTTGCACCAGCATCTTGAAATTGTCCCGCACTTTACGTTCAATGGTACCTCCTAACATCTGATGCAACACCACCACAACAGCGCGGCCGCGGAGCCAATTATTGCCTCGGTTGAGTCCAAACACTTCCAGAAAGATGTCACAGACCGGCTTTATAAAAGGCTCTAGTTCCTTGTTCTCAAAAGCGTTCAATTCGGCTTCGGCTTCTGCCGCAGTCACGGCATCTTCGTTCGCGCCAAGAGGCACCGTACTCATCTGGCTCGTAGCTGCCGCAATCAAGTTTTGCCCGGCCACTGACAGCTGGTCCAAGACAGGAATATTCCCCAAAATGTCTTCCATGCCATCAGTCACCGAATCGTATAAACGCGTGATCATGTCTTTTCTGTCCTCTCGGCTCACGAGGTCTTCACCCTCCGTGATCACACTCTGGGAGAGAAAGGCCCGCAAGTCTCGGCTGCGACACACATCTGGAAGGAGGAGAAGCTCTTGTAAGTATCTTTCGAGTGCGTCGCGACGCTTACGAAGGAACTCGTTCTGAAACTTCATCACCATCCTCCGTCGTGGAAAGTCGAGATTCCGTACAGATGGATATCTATGTCGCAACCTCTGGTGGAGTTCTAGAAACTCACTATAGCGCCGCGTGACGATCCAGGCCGCTGCGGGCATTTTTTCTCCAGCATTTCTCTGAACCTCCACAACGTATAGGGCGAACTCTCTGCCATCATCTTCTCGGCCCACCTGTATTGATTTGATCCTGATAGAAGCACGTCCGTAAAGGCTGTTGTCACTTTCTTGAATCACATACTGCTGTCTTTGCAACTCTTTTCGCCGAAGTTCTCTCTGTAGACTGGCCTTTGACTTGCGCAAGATGCGAAGTTCCGCGGTGTTGTTAGTTAATTCGGCTTTCTTTGTTAAAGACTCTATGACAGCATCTTGAGCCATAAGTCGGTCGATATCACTGGTAAGCGCAGTGATAGCCTCCGCAAGTCCCAAGTCTCCGGGGGCGGCTTGGTGTACTTCGTCTTCAAGGTTCCCTTGTTGGTCCTCATCCTGGTCCTCCTGTTCATCAGAGAGAAATTTCTCTTCATCTCCGAAGAGGTCATCATCCATAAAAACGCCAATCCGCGAAGCGGCACTAACTAGCCCGAGTGATGCGAGACTCGGCCTCTCGGTTTCTTTACCTGCTTGATTTGAACGCGCGAGGTCAAGCGAGTCTCTGACTGATTCATTATCCTGGCCGGAAAAGAGGCTAGATACGCCGTCATCGTTACCGAACAAGGAATCTCGAAGGTCCTCTGCTGTCTGAGGACGTTCATCCTCCATAATGTCGTTAAGAGCAGCCTCCATCGCCTGAACGACCTGAGTATCCGGTACTGTTCTTATGGGTTCTTGGTCAAGGCTCTGTACCGAGTCCGCCATGGGATCGTTCTCTAAATCATCGTCGTCAAATAGTGGTGAAGTTGCATTGTCATCTAGTGATCGCCGATGCTCTGGACTATAGCTGCCATTGGCAGCCATAGTCTTCAGGTCAGTGGCGGATAGCCCTCGTCGGACTGGAGCATTAGTCGGGTTTAGTCTTGGGTTAAGTCGTGCGACAGAGGTAGGTTTAGGCATAAATGAAGTCGAAGCTCTTGATAGTTGTAGGTGAGTTGATGGGCCGGCCTGGGACGGCTGAGTTTGGGAAATGGATTTGGATGATGCTTCTTCAGATGCCAGTGCTTTATAAAATAAGTCTGACTTTTTGAAGGCCTGTAGGTATTTAGATTGCATAGATTCGAGAACAACACTTTGTGCTTTCAACACAGCCCGTCGTGCTTTGTGATACTGGATAGGGGTAGCGCTTTTCCCAGAATCAAGGAATTCGCGAATTGTTTGTCGTATCCCAGGCGGCACTCTAAGCTCGGGCCGTGAGAGGTATGCCTGGTCGATTTGAGCGAGGTCAATACGATCCGATTCTGTCCAGGGACTTAATGATGAGGATGAGTGCTCGTCCTCGGCCGCATCGTCTTCCAGTGGGTTCCGAAACCCGTCCACAACCAACCAGAATTGCACTAGGGACATGAGATTTTGCCGATCCATATATTCCATAAAGTATGAAAGACCAGACGTGTCGCGTAGTATGTCAACGAGTGATGCATGCTCCAGCCGCGAAAATCCAGTCGTTGGAACAGGATTGTTGGGCACTGGCACATTCCGTCTATCACCGCCAGCAGCTAACTGATGGACCCTCTGATCTAGCAGTCTTTTGCCCATATCTAGCCGGCGCATATAAACCAGATCCTGTCCTTCCTTCTGGGAGTCTTTCTTCAGCTGACTAGCCACCTCGCTCCTGAACCGCCGCGCATCTGAAAGGTTGTTTACCTTGCGAATAGTGCGGATGAACTTTTCAAATTTCCGTTCGCCGTCGCCCGGAGCGAGTCGTGGGAATGCAACAGGCTTAGAGCTTTTCGGTGCTGGCGAGGCATGGGCATCTAAGGCGGCACGCAATTTACGAACGGTAGAACGGTCTTGTAACATACTGCGTCCGTAGTTCTCCATCAGTTGATTCCAGGTGTCGGGCTCTGCTAGAAGTTGCATTACAGGAAACAGGACAGCACACGAAACGATCTCACGGACGAGACTGAATACAGCCCGGCTATCTAGTAGATTAGAAGGAAGTACTTTGGGGAGGATATTGGCTATCATATGGCGCAGGTGATCTTGCTGGACTAGCTTTGTATCCGAATAGGCCAAAGACGCAGCCGGGTGCAGTTTTCCATCTCTATATTTGGCAGCAATGGCCAGGTCGAGTTCTTCTGATTCTGTGACATCGCGGTTTAGCTTGCGACCCCGTACCGCCCTCTCAGCTTCATCAAAATCTCGGAAGTGCGCCGTTAAGATGGGAACTATCCTGCTCGTAACCACCTCAACCAGATCTAGCTCAAACAAACGGTCGCGGACCCGAAGTATTATGTGGCGCATAACTCTGTCCACCTCATTTGCGAAGACGGGGTTCTTGCTGATATTCGAATACCACGACTGGATGAAGTCCCGCACGATCAGTTCGAGGAGCTCGTCTAGGGCACTAGATATTCTTGGAGAGTCGGCATAAATTGGAACTTGAACGTAAGTTTGTCGGGCTTGGAGGGCGGCGGTCTCTTTGTGCCAATTGCTGGCGGCGGCGAAGGTGACGGCATTGGGCCGTGAAGTTCTGTTTCTTTGGCTATACACCGACCCTCTGGATGTCAGGGTTATGAGGAGGACACATGCGACAAGAGTGAGTAGCACGCCACAGACGAAGGCGTACGCGGCCCATCGTAGAGCCGGGAACCAGCTGACAGTGTAGCTCCAGGCAACGAAACAGACTGTGCCGGCGATAAGGACATCTCTCCCCTTAAGGGCCATAATCCGGTTCAAGTGGTCGAATCTGTCGCGTCATGTTTTGTTGGTAGAGGGGTTGTTGTCGGAATGGAATGATGGAAGTTGACACTTTGGAAAGCCAGAGCCAAGCCAGTAAGTACTTAGTGGTAGGTACATAGCTTAAGAGGTACGAAGTCGGTACCTTCCTGCTGGGTAGTTACTCCAGGTACCTTCCCATTCCCCGAGGTCGCTTATCAGTCACTGGGATGTAGTAAGTACTTACTTACTTGCCTGGCAGTTAGTGTAGGAACACCGGACCCAGCACAGTCCCACCAGTACTGTACTACTATTAGTCGTATACCTGGTTACCTCCTTTGGGTACTGTATCATCCTACTATGTAAGTAGCATCAACCTAAGTTAGGTAAATATCACAACTATCAACAACACATATGGTAGGTATGCTGTCTCTTAGCGCTGCATGTGTGTGTCGATAATTCATGTGTAATTTTTCTCAGAGGACAAATCAACAGAACTACGTTTTTTATTTACTCTGTCTGTTTTCATGGGCTGCATAGGTATTCTCGCATATGTATGGACCGGATTTCAACCCTAGGTAGGTATTACCTAGTATACATCAGTTCTGACAGATTGATGCTGCATAATGTGAATTGGGCTTCGGCCATATCTGGCAGCCCATCCAACCCCCCCCTCCCCCCATCTAGCTAGCCACTTGTACCTACATCAGAATCAGGATGGATAAACTGTACAAGTGATTCGCAGCTGTCCACTGCGTCAGGGTCGTCCCATGGGCTGCGCCGGACCCAGGCTATGCGTCCCCGGAAGATCGGTGGATGTTCGTAGCTTATTAGCGTCAACAAATCGTCTAAACAACGTATGACTTCATTAGCGAGGAATATGTCCTGGTGTAGTAGGAACAAGCCAAGCCCCGAGAGGTTGTGCATAGGTATACATGCATCGGTTTTCTGCTTCACTCGTTCACCCCTCGCGCCTAACCTAGGTAGTTATCTGTGCTCATGTCACCTAATTCGTTCGACATGCACGCAACTCGAGCTAGGACCGACCAGACCGAGATTATTTTTTCTGCGAGCGAACCACTTGGAAACAAAAGGTCCTCTCGATACTTTGGATACAATCGGCGCTAGAGGCGATGCCCCTTGAATTTACATGTCACCATGAATGCAACCAGGTCTGGACAACTTACACGCAAGTTTTGAAACATCCTCACCGTTCACCACGGGGGATCTTCCAGGCGTCGAAACAATGCGACAAACTTTTGGCCTTTGTTTCTCTCCACCTTTTTACCCTCCTCTGTCTCCGTCCTCATAATCCCCACACAGGGATCCGCTTCTTGTTCTTCCTCGCCCACCCTCTCGAAAGAAGGATGCGCTTCGAGGTGCTGTACCATCCAGTCATGGAGATCCTCTACATCGGTGATGGTATACACTATACCGCCCGGTCTGAGCACATAGGCGTACTCCGAGTTGAGGGTTGTGGATACAATCCTGGCCTTGTGTTTGCGCTGCTTGAAGTGTGGATCGGGAAAGCAGATGAATATCTTGGTAAGCTGTGCTTTTCGGAAGAAGTTGGGGAGGAACTTCATCGTATTCGCTCGTAGACAACCAATGTTTTGGTACAGGCCGCTCTCCGAATTCTGGGCTCTGAGCGCTGTGATCCGGTCCTGAACAAATGCGGTCACCTGAGTTCGAATCTCCATGCCGATCAATAGAGTATCTGGCATGGCGGGCGCCAGGGCCACAAGCAGACCACCAAACCCACAACCAATATCAACAACCTCAACGTCCTTCGTCAGTTGTTTAGGCGGTCGCTTCGACACGACGTCGGCAGTTTCGGTAGTCTGAGAAGTCGTGGTGTCTTCATCTTGGGTAGCGACGAAAGCTGGGAAATATGTAGACCAGTCCATATCCTGCGGCGTTACTGGGCTGCAATCAGAAGTCAGCGGTAGTTCTTTTTCTTCTTCTTCTTTTTTTTTCCAATAGTAAAGAGCAGCGAGACCGGGAGGAGCGGGTGACATACTAGATCAACTGGTGGTCCGAGAAGGGATTCGCATGGGCTCTCTGGCGATAGAACTTTTTCCTAGGCATATTCGTCGTGCCATTTTCTCTCTGGGCTTGGCGGTAGTCCTGCCTTTTCTGCCGCTTATTTGGCTGTCCTGCCATCCTCTCTTTCTTTCACCCGAAATTTGGGGTCAGTTGTAAAAGCAATATTTTATAACTAGAGGAGGAGGAGGGAATTATATTTATTTCTTTTAGCGTGGTGTAGTTGGTGTTGATCTGTAGGCGGGTT
Source organism: Biscogniauxia mediterranea (assembly GCA_018398605.1). Lineage (NCBI taxonomy): Eukaryota > Fungi > Ascomycota > Sordariomycetes > Xylariales > Xylariaceae > Biscogniauxia > Biscogniauxia mediterranea. Next base: position 1,860,392 of record JAGXTR010000007.1, on the reverse strand, counting down.
GGGTTGTTGCATATGCGACTTGGTCCCCCGGCAATGCGATCAGAAAGGGAAGAAAAAAAAGTTCCAACTCGAAAGCTCAGTGGAGGGCCAGTAATGGTGGGGTTGTGGGGGTGCGATAAGTTAGCGCCCCAGATAAGGTGTGTGAGCGTATCTGACCGTATCCATGTCAACCCAGGTGCTAGGGGTGGTTTTTGACTTTTGGGAGGGGGGGTGCCAGGCAAGCGGTGGGCAGGCGGGGTGGCAGTTGGCAAGGATCATCCTCGGGCTCCCTGGACCCTGTGTTTCCGGGGCAACTGCATCTTGTTGATCGGGGATTTTTGGAGACAATAGGCTGGGCCTAGAAATCAACCAAGTAAACGCTCCCCTATTATTGTCATGAGCTCGCTACAGTTTACAAAGCACGCCCAATGATACATTTATGAAGCACCCGAACACGTCTTGTTTTCCTTCCCACTTTCAGCAAGGCAAAGCTTCTCTTCGTTTTCATCGGCTCGACGATGGGAGCCCACCCTTCGTAGTGGTCATGTCATCATAGCTTCGATTCTCATGACATACTTTATTTTAGCAGTCGGTATTTGGCACAGGCATAAACCATCCCTCCATCCATCCATCCATCCATCTGCTCACCTATCCGTCTGTTCATCCATTGTTAGACCGAGCATTCTTGTTTCACCCCCATTTGCTTCATTCCCATCCCTGGCATTCTCTCAATGCATGCCTTCAAAGAGATGGCTTCTATTGAGAACCATGCCGCTACAAATTCCCCTCCCTCGCCCACCAAATCCTACCACCAGCGTTCCCGCTCCAACAATGTATTGAAGTCTTTTATGCAACGACGCAATACTGCGGATGCCGAGTTCCAGGCTCCCGAGCCACTGGTAATCTCAGTCTCGCGCCCCGACTCAATGATCCAGGACGAACTGGTCATGGCCCATCCGAACACGTCTCGCCCAACCGCCCTGGGCGAGATCCAGCAGAACCAGGTCGGTGGTGCACCTCGATCCCCCACCAAGGAGACCGAGAGACTACCCACTGTGAGATCGCCGAGGAAAAACATCTTCAACACTGTTGTGCCCAAGTCGCCCACCAAGAACGCTTGCAAGCTCGGTGGGGATCCGGACAGCCTGTCTCCGGTCAAACCGAAGAAGACAAAGTCGGCTACAAACCTGGTTGGCTTGCTGAGCCGGCCCAAGAGTGCAAAGAGCCTGCCGAAGCTGTTTGGGGATGACGAGGTTCACTCTAAGAAGGACAAGGAGAACCAGACACCACTCGAGCCACCTCGCATGCCAATCTACGCCCAATTCTCTAGCGGGGCATTGGAGCGGCAGAAAGCACTGAACGCATTGACCGGTAACGATGGCAACGACGATGTTTTCGGCAGGACTTACACAAACACTTCGAACAATGTACCTAGCACCCACAAACCCAAGATACGGCCGAAATCCTACCACGCATCATCTTCCACATTCCAAGAGCTCAAGCAGTCCTCCACCGACTCCAAACACAGTTCCGACAGTTCTAAGAGCTCATCGTCCAAGCTCACGCGGGGCCTTAAGGTATTCTCGAGCGGGGGTGGCTCCAAGGACAAGTCGCCAGTGACGCCCGACATGTCCGAGTTTGTCGTTGACCCGAAAGACATTGACAAGCACCTCGAGGCCATGCTTGACCGGCGGAACATCCCCGAGCACCAGCGGTACAAGATGCGGAACCTCGCCGACACCATCAAGATGGAGTTTATACGGCAAGACTGGGCCGAGAATCGCGGCATCACCAACCTCCGACCTGACAGCCACGGCAGCGACTCGAGCATATTCGGTCCCCCGGAACAACAGGAGGACAAAAGCAAGGACAAGGACAAGGACAGTGAAAAGGACAAGGATAAAGACGGCAAGGTCAAAAGAACCCGAGGGCGCACCTTTACCCTCTCACGGAATAGCGCAAAGAAGTCGGAGTCGCGCTCCCCCAAGAAACAGAAAGGGGAGGGCAGCATCGGACGACACTTCCGAAGCCGATCTACAGACAGCGTGGTGAGCGAGCGGCCCATCTCGGCCGGGTCCGGCTCAGGGTCTGGCATCTTGTCCAAGATGAAGCTACAGCAGGGCCCCGGGGATTACGTGAGCTACCTTCGCAAGGTCCAGAAGCCAGAATCGGTAGAGGTGGGCAAGTTGCACAAGCTACGGCTGCTTCTGCGGAACGAGACGGTAGCTTGGACAGAGGAATTCATCCGCCAGGGAGGTATGCAAGAGATTGTAGGGCTACTGCATCGCATTATGGATGTTGAGTGGAGGTAAGTTTGCTACCAACCCCCCCTAGTCCCTCTTCAGGGGTAATCATACATGGGCTCTATTTCTGACTCGTTTCCGCCTCATAAACAGAGAGGAGCATGAGGATGCGCTCCTACATGAGAATCTGCTCTGCCTCAAGGCACTGTGCACCACCGCTCTAGCGCTGCAGTATCTACACTCGATCCAGGCGACCCTCTTCCCAGCGCTTCTACATATGATCTTCGACCCCGAGAAGAAGGGGCCGAGCGAGTTCACGACCCGCAACATCATCACATCGGTCCTGTTCACTTACATTCAGTCCGCCCCGCCCCAGGACCGCCCCGTCCGCGCCCGCACGATACTCAATCACCTACGTGATCCCGAGCCCGAGGAGACCAAGCGGCCGGTGGACTTCGTGATGGGCATGCGTCGGGAGCGGCCGTACCGCGTATGGTGCAAGGAGGCCACCAGCGTCACCAAGGAAGTATTCTGGATTTTCCTGCACCACCTCAACGTAGTCCACCTACCACAGAGCAAAGAGCCCAAGGACGGGACGGCCCCGTCCACCAACACTAACACCAACACCAACGTCGCCGCCGCCGCCGACAGCCTGACCTACATGCAAGCCCACTTCCCGCAGGAGCGGCCGCCCGTCCCGGCCGCCCCCTACGTCGGCGGCGTGGAGTGGGACGCGACCAATTACCTGGCGTCGCACCTGGACCTGCTCAACGCCATCATCGCCTGCACGCCCACGGCGGAGGAGCGCAACGCCCTGCGCGGGCTGATGCGCATCTCGGGGTGGGAGCGCTGCATGGGCGCCAGCCTGCGCCTCTGCAAGGAGAAGTTCTACCCGTGCGTGCACGACGGCCTGCGCACCTGGGTCGCCGCCGCCGTGGAGGACGGCTGGGACGCGCGGGACGTGCGGTACGGGCCGCCCCCGAGCCCAGGAGCCCAGCTAAGCGGCCAGCCAACGGTGGAGGAGGAGGAGGAGGAGCCAACAAGATCAAGCCCAAGGAGGAGCAGGCCGTGCCCAGGATCGAGATTCCCAAGCTCGACTTCGGACTGCCCCACGGCCCCACGAGCCCGGCTGTCAGAGCGACCTGCGACAACTGGCTCTCGTAGAGAGAGGTCCTACTTCGGCGTTGGAGGGGGCAGGACGTGAAGGAGGAAGTGGCGGCGGCGGCGGAGAAGAATAAAGTGGGAGCGCCGTGAAAGAAAGGCAGGGGGAGAGGAGAGGGTGAGAAGCCGAATAAGAGCAGAGAAGGATATTAAAAAAAACCACTACTCGGGGCGTTCATGAATCAAAATTGCGTAGAGACACCACACAACACACACAACACACAACATATTTGCATTGGACGGGAGAATCGGAAATCCTCCCTCACGGCCGGGTTGGAATTGTCAACATTTCTTGTCAGTATACTTGGATGGTGTCGGTTTGGCTCTTGTTTTCTTCTTCTTCTTCTTTCCTTTTCCATTATTGTTGTGTCTCTTTTTCTTATCTGGCTGTCTGGGAAACTTTTTTTTTGGGGGGGAGGGGGGAGGGGGGGAGTTTGTCATGCCTTAACGATTCGGGATCTCTCCCCTTCTCTGTTCTTTTTTTCTTCTTCTTCCAAACGCACACCACCTCTCTCTCTCCCTCGGTAATGATGACTGGTGGGACCTAAGGCAGGTTCCACGCGGATTAGGCTAGTTGAGTCGATCGTGACGGAGCTCTTTTATGATAATGACACGGATTAATGAATCAAACGACCTTCGTGATAGACTAGACTGGATACGTCTCCTTTCCTTCTCTCTTCCTTTCGCTCGTTATCCACTCCTTCCCGCTCCTCTCCTCCCTCGCCTAGCCATTTCCGCTTAATCCTCATTGCTTGGACAGGCACTTCGGCATGATTACATCTTGGCCCCCTATGGCCCCCTATGACTAAGGGTGGTTCCGTTGGGTCTTCCTCCCCTCCCCCGTTAGCTAACCCAACGCGGCCTCCTTCGCATACAAAACTTGCTCCCCCCTGGAAGAATGGCGTACGCCCTCCCAATTTTGCCAAATAGGGTACATGAACACATGACCTCTATTAACCCCTCTGGACCAACGATGGCCACCGCCTCTCACGTTGGTGGCCTCTTAAATTGATGGCCATGTGTGCCAGTTTCGCGCCTATAGTTCTAGAGGGCTTGACACGTGCCCTGCCGTGAAGGAGCGGAAAGAGGGGGGGAATTTGGACCCCATTGAACAAGTCCCAATACGAAGCAGCATATTTAGCTTGACACCAAAAAGAAGGCATTCGTCGTTGCCGTCTCTCCTTTTTCGTCGACACCACTTCTCTTTGTGCCCTTCTCAACTCGAATCGTGATTTAGCGACGGAAGCCTCGAATAGTTTTATTTTTGTCTGTCTGATAGATTACTTGATTGAAACATTCTTTGCGGTTAGGATACGGCAGGGTCCGGCAAGATGGGGCAGTGGCTTTTGTGATAGATCATTCTCGTGACGATGCCATCGCTAAGCGGCTCCACGAGGATAAGGCTTCATTGTTCACCATTGGCCGTTGAGGATCCACCTTGTCCCTTGATCGTTGTCAGGTACCGACAGGAACAAGAGTGCTCATAAACCAAGACGCGCTTCCTCTACCAAGATTCGGCCCCAGTATCGGCGAGTGGTCCTTGACCGGGCTAACTCTTCACTCGGACCGGAAGCTCTCATCAACAATAAAAAAGAACCGCACCTGCTGCATAGCCGCGCATGAACTGTGACTTAAACCGATCTGCCGTAAGGATATGATAGATAGTTAATACAGAGAAACTTGGGTTCATCTAGACTCTTCCAGTTTATTCCGAGATATGCAGCAGAATACGTGTTGCAGGGCGTACCGGAGAGTGTAGGCCGTCTGCATCGAAGCGAGAGACTACTCGGTACTTACAAAAAGAACGTGGTATCTCCATATGGATGTAGCTGCTTCTCAGCAACATCCTTGATATGCGTAATCCCTCCATTTTCTCGCTAGCCTAGCTAGCCATCGGGGATGTTTATATGTGTTGATACGCCGTCTCTAGAGAAGTATCGACTAGATGTGAAACGGTATCTGGGGTCAACGACCTTGTGGACAGGTGCTCGTTTTTGGGAGAGAGGAGCGTCTCCATCGTGACGGAGTTGCAGCTTAGATGGTGGATCAGGAGAACGAATTAGAGTTGCATGGCCAGCTTTCAACAGATCTTTGGCGATATGACATGTCCCCTTAGCTGCAGGGAAGTGTCTGATTCTTGATCACTAAATTCTCCAACCTAAATGATCCCAGATGGCCTCATAAGACGTCTGCACCAGCCAACACAATGGTTTTATATCAATCGCTTTTGACATGACGAGATGACGGGATGACAATATTGCACTGATCGATTACCAGCGCGGCGATCACGGCTGCGGTTTGTCCGAGAGGGAACCGCAGCCGAGATGGCCCCCCAATAGTAAGCATCACGGCCATTTACTGCTAGTTTTGCATAATGGCAGGACAGATATGCAACCTATCAAGCTCGTGACGGGCGGGATGGGGTGGCCGCTTTGTTCCGCGAAAGGCAGTACGGTTCCGGGGACGAATTGTTCGCTCCCCACTGGCCGGCCCGCAAAGTGACAGGACGAAGCTAGGGACTGTCGGAGTTTCTCTGCAAGCGAGAATATTCTCGGGGTCCTTTAGCGGCACATGAGTGGCCAGTAGGTGCATTTATCCACGTTCGATTCAACATTTATAGGTCTATATCGTGGTATGAAAACCAGGAGGTTGGCCATAGACACAACCGAGGGGAACCGAAAAGCAACCCTCCCCCCCACAGACTCTAGCCAAGTTGATGACACCTTAGCATACCGATTGCCAGGAGACCTGTAGAGACGAGCATCGGAGCAATAACGATGGTAGCGAAGACCTCCCAGGCATATGCAGGCAGGTCTCTCGGTCAGTTGCGTGTTCTGGAAATAGACAAGAAGCCAGGCGAGGCACACAGGAGGAGAGGAGTACGGGCCCAAGTCAGACAGAACAGATGGGACAGACGGGATTTCGGTTACGTATAAGCTAATAGATTCTAGCGAAGTTGAAAGGTTGAAGTCTCGATGAGCTGTCGACGCTTCCAATAAGGAGGTGACGGGAAAGCCCCCGAAAATGGTATTTACCTTGCCGCGATGATCGGATGCCACGCTTCTCTGCATTCGTTCCGCAACCCGTACCTGCAAGTCGGTTAACAGTCGCAAAGCACACGTGCCGGGCTGTGGTGTAATCGGGGGGTTGTGCGGATGAATGCTTGCATTAGTCGGGGGTATATGTAACTTACAGCTATCGCGCATGTTCGGATTTGTTTTTGTTTTTGTTTTTATTTTTCCTTTTTCTAAAAGACGAGGCGGATTACATACCAAGTCAGGGATGTAGCTAAGACGCAGCTCCAAAGTCTAATCCGCTCATAACGTGACGAAGGCGAAGCTAAAATGCCTAAATGGGTAAGTTACATTAGCCTTGGATGACACAGCATCGGTTACCCGCCAAAGCAAGCCCCAGGTTAGAGAACAACTTACATAGTATCAATATGTAGGCTGGTTGCTAAAGGTACACTATGTATGTACCTAAAGGTACCTATCTAATCCTGCATTTCGATCTATTCCCTGCTGGTTACTGCCATTCTACATATCTGGTATTTTACTCAACATGGAAAGCTTTATCAAATGTAACATTAGTCTGGTAAATATAGCATTTGATCTACCTAAGCTACAGCTAACCTAAGTCTGGTATCTAGTTAACTAGGTATTTTGCCAACAAAGCCATGGACAGTGACAAGATTTTTCAGAAGGTTCACCTTTTGACGCCAATGACTCCAGATCTATTTACCGATTATTGGGTACTAGCTCGATGGTATAGGTATACACACCTATATAGTCCCGTCCTATAGGAATCTCATCCGCTAGCACAGTACACGTACTATTAAAACATTAAATATGTAGCTGGCTAATACAAGTTAATTCAACTCATCCGCGCACTTATACATATATAGACACATATACACCTTTCATCAAGACTAAAGAGGAGGATGGGGGTGAGACGTTACAGCCAACGCATACTTGCACTCCAACGAGTTCTGTCTTGGGGGAGGGGGGTTCTCTGGTCCTGTCACATGTAAGTCCAGTAATGGACCTACATAATGTACAATTAATACAAAGAGCAGTAGTTGAAGACTAGGTACTCCGTTGGAAAGATGGAGACGTAATGTATGTCTGGTACTATGTAGTTATGTAGGTATATTACCTATATATTAAATGTAGTGTATATGTATGTACAAGGGAAATCAATGTATGCCTGGCTCCGATCACGTTCGATTATCGCTCATTGATATACATCAATGGTAGGTATTAATCAATCAATCTAACTTGATAGTGAGGTAATCTACCCGAGGCACATTAGGGGGATTCGATAGGCAAGTAACTACATACCAGGTACTACGTACTACTAATGGATCTGCGCTAGGTAGTTCCATTCAGACGGCGCGGAATTAAAAATACATACCCAATGGATGCTGTGATTGACGATAGTAACTCTAGATGTAGAGAGTTCGTCCGTGTTTCAGAACCGAAGATGATGAAGATCTCCTCGGTACTGGTTGGTTCTTCCCCCCCGAGAGGTTACGGTGAAAAAAAAATTAGTCAGGGCCATGGGGGGGTAAAGTGTCGAATGATGATGATGGAGAAAGCCGGTTTGACAAGTGATGAGCTGGGTTATAGGCTACAGTATGGGCCAGCTAGCTGCGGCTTTGCAGATCCCAGAGTTACCAGAGCCACTATAGTGCATTATTGGTAGAAATGACAACGGCGTCATACAGCTGGAGGTTCCCGTAGGTACTTAGTAGTAAGGAAACCTCCGAATCACACGTTCGTCAGTCAGCGAGATTGAAGGTAGTTAGTTAGTAGTGTGTAAGTACCTGTAGTGTAGGTACAGCTCTGTACAGGTTGCTGCGTACATGTATCAAAGGTTTTGGAGAATTTTGCAACTTGGAGGAAAGAGATAAACTCGAAGTAAGTTAACCTAGCCTTAATTACCTACTAAGTACCCGACCTACCATGTAAGTAGACATGTATTGATGTATGTATGTAAGAGTAACTGCCAGGGACAAATCGAGTGCTTCTAGCACCTTTCCTAAGTAGACCTTGGCGCGGCCTTGGCACCGCTACTTTATACTTGTGGACTCCAGAATTCAGCCTACCGGCCCCGCCCAAGTCCACCCACGAGTCCACCTGCACCGTTTAGTCCACGTCCCCCCTCTATCACCACTCACATTCGTCCTCTGGGTCTCTGGGCCTCTGGCTGTCTGGGTAGGGGACGAATTACAGTGCTTCCATCTACTCCCAGCACCGCCGACACGCAGCAAACCCGTCATCCATTTCCTCAAACCCCCATCAACTGCTCTCTCTCTCCTTTGTCGCTCCGCAACCACCGGCGAACCACGGTCTGCCATCAATCACTACCACCTACCTACACTACTATTTCCACCACCATTTCACTATCGCTGGCCACCCCCCTCCCCTCCCTCTTGTCGACTCTTCGTACTCCTGCCACTCCCACTGTCGACCTGGCTACTAAGTACCCTGCCGCATCCGCATCCACATCCACACCACACCTGCGAGGCCTTGCAGCCGCCTACTTCTGCTTCTGCTTCTAACGAGCACGGCCTCTCAACAAGCTCCCTACGCTTTTAGTGGCCCACATTACCATCTCCATTGAGACTTGAAACTTTCTGCAAGCGTGCCGTACCGTCGATTGCTCCTAATCTGCCCTGTCTGAACCTTGCCCGTTTTCGTCTTCCCGAACGGATCCCCAGCCGAACGGCAAGCAATTCGGTCGAGACCCGGAGACGAGCTGACCACTTTAAGAAATCCTGCTCAAAATGTCAATCAAGTATGTAAAAGCTTCTACTACTGCTACCACTATTACTACTACTTCTTCTGCTTCTTCAACTTCTTCTTTTTCCCTCCTTCCGCCTGCCTCCCCCCTTGGCCTGCTTACCCCCAGCCATCACTCTTCCGCTACTTGCCTTCTTACCTTCCTATCTACCTATTTGCCTATCTCTTTGTTGGAGTCCAGCTCGACCGTGCTTCTGCCATCCTCCCCCTTTTTACCAACGATGTAGGAGGTTGAATCCTCCTACTCTTCTCTGAGCAACTTGCTCTTTCGTTCCACATTTTGGCTGTACAGTAGGCGGGCGAGGCTCGGTGTCACACGTCATCATGGACTACGGACTCCACGATCAGCATGCGTCTTACATCCTTAGCCAGAGCCGACAGGAGGAAGAAGAGGACACTGACTTGGATGCCAGTTGGGTCATGCTGTCCCGGACAGGCGATATACAGCCCCTACCGCATGAAAGCATATTACACAAGACGAGGGGCCGCATAGCACTCAGCATAACAGCTCCAAATCAGCCGCCGGGTGCCTCTCCCTTTTCTATCAAGAGTGACAGCGGGACGGCTTTTATCACAAACCAGAGAGTAAGCAGTGGCCTTCGCTTCCCGAGGGGCCCGTGCTGACGTTGCCGTCATAGTTAATATACCTGCCCGCCAACCCCACGGAGCAATTTAAGTCATTTTCTTCGAAAATACTAGGATGCCAAGATGGGCGTATGTGCTCATCCTGGATCGGCCCGTGGTACTGGGAGGCCAACGTGCGGCCGGTGCCTGACGGCAACATCCCGCCTGAGTATCCGAGGGTGAACCTGAAGTTGACTTTTAAGGACGGCGGTTCTAGCGAGTTTGAATCTAAGTTCGTGGAACTGAAGGCGCGGCTCCACCATGCCGCACAGATTGCAGAGGAGTCGGGACAACGTAATTGGGCGCAGACTGTCCATGACGAGCAGCTCCCGGAATACAGCGCACCTCCCGGTGGAGAGATTCCCGATCAGACAGGATCAGCGGCGAATGAAGTCGCCCAACGAGCGGACGAAGCAGCGCGACAGGCGCAAATAAACCAGCCAACTCCAGACGAACCTCCGCCGAACTACGACGAAGCTCAGGCTCAGGCGGTTAACATGCGTTTCGATGAGCGCATGAGAGAAGAAGCTGAACGACAATGAAATTGTACTGCCGTTCCAAGCGAGGAATTAAATACTCAAGCACCTAGAAACTGATCAATGGTCGACAGAGTCTATATATATATATATAAAGCAGGCTCCAAGTGCTGGCTTCGATCGTGGATATGAAGATATGATACCCGGTTAGCTAGAGGCGCATGTTCATACTAAACAGTTTGTCTCTATGGAGCCATGATAGAACTTGGGAAAGATAATGTGCAAACAGATGGGTTTTTTCCAGAACAGTACTATAACTTTGATGAGCCTCCGACTATACCAATTGAGTGCAATGCAACCCCTATATTTGTCTTGAATGAGGTATTTTATGATATTTTTACCTACGTACTATAGCTACCTACATAATTAATTATTAGCTCTTTGGGTTAGATAAGAACTCCCATAGTATTTAAGTATTTCTTTCCTCCTTTGCGACACTTTACATAACGTGATCTGGACTTGCAGCAGATAAAATAGGTAAATTTCGAGAAAAAAAAAGATATTCTATATTTTGGGTTTGTATGGCATCATCGATATTGTATGGGTTGACTACCTAAGGTACGGTATGCACTAATATACGGAGGTAGATTATATTGATAGTAGATAGTAGGTAGGTATGTTAGGTTTGTTTTTGACGTTGTATAATTGATTGATATCAAGGATAGGGGTGGTACTTGGAAAGTTGAGGCTAAGAAAAAGGAAAGTACCTAGGATTGGAAGGTTCTCTGCTTGGGAAGTCATGTGATTTGACCTTTGGGCGCCGACCAATCAAATTGCGCCAATTGGTGATGCCCTTTAATTTTCTCAAAAACCAACGTTCCGTTCCGGTGACAACATCTTATCCACAACACTCACTCGCTCATCCAACAACACAAAGCCATTGGACCCGTGCAGTGCTCGAGCTGATCGCAATGGGAATCTGGGAAACTTTCACTGACCTGGTCGAGGCTGCTACGCCATGGAGCACCGCCGAGGCCGAAGCTCCAGCTGAGGAACAGGTAACCATTCACTCATTCAATCATTACCTCGCCTCACCCCACCTGCAGAGCTCCCAACATAGCTGGGCGGGCATATCTACCCTAGCTTCGATGCTCTCTGTGGTCTGACCCAGATCCCCCCCTTCTCTCAAAGCTCGAATAAGAGAAATCACATCGAGATGTGTTGTCGAGGCAACTGCAGCACATGGTAGCAATACGGCTAACGACGTACCTTAGGATTCTGCCCAAGACGAACCCCAGGAAGCCGAGGAAGAGGAGGAGGAAGAAGAGGAGGAGGAAGAGGAAGAGGAGGAAGAAGAGCTTGTGGATCCCAAGGAAAAGTTCGAGGAAGGTTAGTTCGACCGATACCCCCGTATGCGATATGCATGATATGTTATATCCAACACCGGAACACTCATCCGCGGCCTCCATAAGCCGCGATTATGAGCGGTGCAAGCACCGGGCCGACCGCCGTTTCGAATGTCTACTGACAGCGCGGATAGATTGCAGGAACTCCAAGCAATGCGCGCCTGTCAAGCACCACTTCGACGAATGTGTCGAGCGAGTCACCAACGCCTCTGAGGAGGACGAAGGCAAAGAGGATTGTGTCGAAGAATGTAAGAATGGCCCCCATCCTAACTGGTACAACTACGTCATTGCAGCCCGAAGCGGGTTGTACGGGCAAGTTCCGTTGACGGGATCGACTAACGGACCTGTCTTTTGCAGTCATGCATCTTGCCCACTGCGCCAGCCAGTGTGCAGCCCCCAAGCTCTGGTCCGTCCTCAAATGATCACCGCGTAAAGGCCTTGAGAGCGGCTGTACTTCATGTGGAGCCCCGATAGAGATTCTTGTGACGAAGTGCCGGAAGCATTTGAAAAGGCGACCTCGGCATCACCATCGTCATCACCATGCGGCTTGCATTGTATGGTGGTTATGTAACACGACCTGCGGCTTAGGGAATGGCAGGCGGCTAAACCGTCTATCGTCTCTTGTATCATACACAGCATGCAACCTCTGAAATAGACCCCTGTTCCTCATATACACCAGTAGGCTCGCTCGCCCCAGATCATGTGCGGCGTCTCCTTGGAGTAAGAATACGTGTCTTCGTTTTACCAATATGCACCCCAAAGTTATTACAGAACGTGGCATGACATTTAGCTAGAAACCGTGTCAATACCACCTTGGAGGGGATTTGTGGTCGGCTCTTTATAGACATCTTCACGATCTACATAAACGGCTCTTCCGTTGGAGACGAATTATTTCGGAGACTTTGTATTGTCCCCTGCTGCGTCCAGATCTTTTTTTGCTACTAGACGGTGCCCATTGGTTGGTAGATGCTCTGAGGCTGTATCCGGCTTCTCGACAATGCCTAGCCGTCCCCAGCCGACAATTTCGGGGTGATCAATAAGTTGATCGATATAGATAATTTGCTATTATAGACAGGTACTTCGGAATATAGCACCATCACAAGTGGTCTGTGTATGTAGGGCAGATGCTACAGTTCGTAGGCCTGTTCTGTTTCAGAACTCATCCCAACCCCTCCCCCTCCCCCTTTCTCTAGTAATCCGACTTATCAACGAACTTATATAGCCTACCTGCCAGCCCACATGCGCACATCGATCACATGTCACATCCCTTAATTTTTCATCTGTTTATCTCGGTAAGAACACAGAGGGGCACATAGTGAAGCGACTATCAATAAAATCGGAATTTAACTACACACTCACACATATCGCAATACATTGATAGTCGTACACACTTCTCTTAATTATCCGCCAATCCAAAGAAGCCATTGATACTTATCAGTTTAAAGTCGGCATATAGGTAGTTAAGTACCTATCTGGGGGAGTGGTTAAGATAGATCGGTAAGTATCGTCGCCTACATGATGCGATTTATAGAAGAGGGAGAATTAAGAAAGCGGATCAAGTTAAGTTGCATGTAAATACATTTATATTTGCCTTTACTTGCTCACTCATATAGCGCTGAATTGGTTGGTTTGGCTGACCTGGGCACTTATTCAAACACACAGAGAACCGTGACCTGTCTAACATAACATGTAATGTACACTAGAGACACATGATGGGGGATATCGGACGGATGGAAAGGGCACACCTTGACATAACGCAGGAACTCTCATCAAACCGAAAAGTGACAGAAAAGGCGGAGACTAGTATGTAGTAAACCTCGAATTGAGTTACGTACAGGAGGGTTATCTGGTAGGTTAGGTAACCTGGCACCCTGGCAGCCCGGGTACGCACATACCTATACCTAGAGAGATCCCGTTATCCGAGTAACACAAATAAGGCCGTCAGTGGCTGGGTTCGGCCGGCGATTGTGACCAATTCGGTGGTCACTGCCGAATAACAATACCCCTCCCCCACCCTTCCTCTCTTTCTTTCTCCCCTCTCCTACCTGGGTTTGATGTATCAAGTACGCGCCGCTCAAAGTGCCGAGGATCACACGAACAAGTCCCCACGGAAGAGGGATCCTGAAAATGGATACTATATACTATGAAAAAAAAAAAGGCAAAGAAGAGGAAGATGATTGAATTGAGGCAATGAGCTAGTTTAAAAATATAGAGTTATAGTTATGTCTCGTAAGTATACTATCAAAATGCAGGTACCAAGCATTCAACCAGGGTCAGTGCGCACTTCCAACCCCAAGGTTTTACTGCAGTGCTGTTGCGCTGTTGCTCAGACGAATTATGTATAGTGATTAATCCCCAACAGGTACAGCACGAGGCCACTTATTAGTCAAACAACTGATTTCAAGATTTCGCGTCCTGTATGCTTACTATGTATTAGGTAGTAGTATATCATGCAACACATATAATTACTTACCTAAAGGTAATGTATACATACTTACTCCAACTCTCATGGACAACCGAGGAGCGAAAGAGAGGGGGCGGGGAGGGTGGTTGTTGTTGTTCATCCGTTTTAATTACCTAACCTAAGGTATTCCAACGTTGGGTTAGTATTGTTGTGTTGTTGTGTGTTGTCGCGATTATCCATTGTCGTTGTCCCTTGCTGAAACAAGTGCCAGTTTGTCCTATGCACCTAGGTAATGCCTTTTTATACCTACATACTGAGATATTGTCCGTCTGCAATGTATGTATTATATGTAAGGTAGATCTGCATGGAAATTCGAGAAATGATGCGATCAGGGTGATCTGATCTAACTAAGGGCTGCTTTTTGGGTCCCATGCTTGGTGCAGAAGAAATCGAACCAAGAGTTGAGGAATCTGGGCTCACCTCGGGCCTTCTTTTTTTTTCTTCTCTTCTATTCTTGACTTGTTAGTAGTATATGTAGGTATGTATGTACTATCTCTTACATGATCCTCTGCTAGATTTAATGGAAAGTGACTAAGAGATTCTATTTGGCCCCTAATTAAGGATTTGATATACATACGCATACTACCAGACATACATGCCTCCGTAATACATATGATATCTGAGCGCACTTAGACCAGATGAGAGGGGGCTGGGTTGTTGGATACATATGTAGTAGTATTACTTACCAATACGAAGTACCCAACACTGAGCTACCTAGGTACCTAGGTATGCATGCTATACCAGTGTGCGCGTGTAAAGACTTTGCTGATACTGTACACAAGAAATCAATCATATCAATATCGATATATGTTGACACACATTAACATCGATGAGTTACATTATAAGGTAGGTTTATTGGCATCCGAGTACCAGACACCTCAATACACTACCCTGGCGCATAGCGTTTATTAGTGGACCTGCCTTCTCTGAGTTACAGACATACATATTCCATACACCACATACCTCCCTAGAAGGGCAGGATCTCCACTTTTCCCTATGCTTGTTCTTCCTCAACTTGGAATCTATGTAGCAAGGGACAGGGGTTTTATTCGGCTTCTGATCCTATCAGGAGGGCTTATCGCGTTTTGTCTCTATGCCTCTTTCCTCTCATCACAGGGCGTATCAGCTCTGAGTGTCCAACCTAAGGTTAGGGTGTTCGTATCCATGGGTTGACTACTACTATGTAGGTAGTGGCAGTGTAAGTGGTAGTGTGTACAGAGAAAACATGGAAGTGCTAGTCACATACTATCTTGTACATAACCTAACACTGTACCTAAAACCTAGGTACCTAACCAACAAATGCACATGCGCACTTGCACACTTTTGATACAACACACACTCTCTCTGTCTCTCTGTGTGCTACCCTGCTCCCAATGTTAGGTAGGTACGTATGTAGATAATGTAAACTCACATGCATACCTACTACATATAGAGAAGTTAGGTAGTACCTTACATTACCTTACTAGAAATCATACCTTGTCTTACCTTGTTTTTTTCTCCTTCTCTCTTTATCTTTTTTATCTTTTCTTCTCACCCCTTTCCGCTCCGTTGTTTCCTCCCCCTTCACCCACACCTATAGACCGGGACTTTCATGAGGCGAATCTGATACTTCGACACATTCTGCCGAACACTATACGAAACGCCTCATGCTGAACAGGTAGCCACAGCCTATTGGGGCACGACTAAGGAACAAGCTTCTGTCTCTGTTGCCATACCCCGGATATCGTACGCTACCAAGAGTAAAAGAGATTAGAAAGCCAAGAGTCAGGGCAACCCAGTTGTCTGGGGTGGTCGGCAAAAAGCCACCAACGAAGGAAGCCCATTATCAGTCGACAGCGAGCACTAGTGTTGGTTAGGACGCCGCGCACTCACCTTAATATCGTTCCATACCCGTCCCTTGCATTGTAAAATAGTGTGGATCACGGCACATACCCCTTGATATATATATATATACCTACCTATATATACGTATATATTGAAGGCCTGTCCGCCCGCCCTCCTAGATATGGGTTCCAACCAGACCTCAAGCCCCCGCCACGGCGACGACCTGACGATAGCAGCCACGGAGACAAACACGATAACGCCCAGCACGACCACCACGGACGACCACGTGAACGGGGAAAAGGACGGCAAAAAGAACAGCATGGACAAGGCCCGGGAGGCCTACGCGCTGAGCCGCAACGGCGCCGTCGCCGGCTCGATACGCAAGGGCAGAGACGGCCACCAGCGCCTCGGCTCGCGTGATGGCGGCGGAGTCGGCTTCGAGCCTCGGGGCTTCGACGATGACGATGGCGTGGCGCGGGAGGAGGCCGAGGACGCCTCCATGGGCGAGGGCAGCGGCGACGACATCGTGTACAAGGTGTACAAGCGCAGGTGGTTCGGGCTGGCGCAGCTGACACTACTAAATATCATCGTGAGCTGGGATGTAAGTTGAACTAACTCTCCTTTACACCGGATCCCATCCCTTTCCTTTTCTGCGATTCGATGTATATAGATATCTATCATAAGCATTATTATTCCCGATAAGGTATGAGATGTCGTTACATTTGGGTTGAGAAGAAAGAGGTGAGGGCTGGAGAGTCGCCTTTGCCTTGCTGCAAGCCACGCTTTGTGTTCTTGCGCAGGACGTAGGATGCCGGAGTTGCATCCTTCAACCTCAGCCTGCTTCTGCTAGCGCCGCCATCATATATCATATATGCCATTGGGCGGTAGCGCTCGCGATATGGATATCATCTTTCACTATTCTCAGGTTTTTCTTTTCTAATATTTAAACATCTGACTGAATCGGCCCCCATCTCGATGTTTACGTTATGACATGGACGGGAGCAAAACACCTTTTCATTTTCTTTCCTTCTTGCTTACTTATTTTCTCAGTGGCTCACCTTCTCGCCCGTCTCGCAATATGCCGCCATTTACTACAGCACATCGGAATCGGCGATCAACTGGTACTCAACAGCCTTCCTGTTCTCCTTTGTCGTCATTAGCCCCATCACCATATACATGCTGCACTGGGGGCCCAAGCCCTCCATCGTGACGGCCGCCGTCCTGATCCTGGTGGGCAACTGGGTGCGCTACGGCGGCTCACATGCGCAGACTCGTGACGGCGGCATTTATGGCGTCGTCATGTTCGGTCAGATCCTGACTGGCTTGGCCCAGCCGTTCGTTCTCAGTGCGCCGACGCGGTACTCGGACATGTGGTTCACGAACCGGGGGCGAGTCGCCGCCACCGCCCTGACGAGTCTCGCGAACCCCTTCGGCTCGGCCATCGGCCAGCTCATCATGCCATTCCTGGTCACGCAGCCGGCTGACGTATCCAATGGTGTGCTTTATGTCGCCATCATCGTATGTTTTACAAATAAATACCTCCCCCTATTTTCTTCCCCTCTCCACATCCTCCTACGTTGATTGGAGAATTGTCGTGGAAGCATATGATATGAAAGAAAGAAAGAAAGAAAGAAAGAAAAGAAAAAAAATCGATCTCGCTAACGTGTTCCCTGTCTAGTCCTCCATCTGCGCCCTCCCTTCCTTTTTCATCCCGGCCGCGCCCCCGACCCCACCCGGCCCCTCCGGCTCCACCCCAAAGATGCCCCTGCGGTCCTCGGCGCGGCTCCTCGGTTCCTCGCCCGAGCTCTGGCTCATCCTCGTGCCCTTCGCCGTGTACGTTGGGTTCTTCAACAGCGTGGCCTCGCTGCTGAACCAGATCCTGGTGCCGTACGGGTTCAGCTCGGACGACGCGGGCATCGCGGGGGCGCTGCTCATCGTCGTCGGGCTCGTGGCGAGCGCCGTCTCGAGCCCCCTGCTCGACCGCACGAAGCAGTTCCTGCTGGCGATCAAGCTCGCCGTGCCCGTGATCGGCATCTGCTACCTGGTGCTGATCTGGATGCCGGCGACGCGCGCGCTCGCGGGGCCCTACGCCGTGCTGTCCGTCCTCGGCGCCGCCTCCTTCTCCCTCGTGCCCGTCGCGCTCGAGTTCCTCGCCGAGCTCGGCCACCCCCTCAGCCCCGAGGTCACGTCCACCCTCGCCTGGGCCGGCGGCCAGCTGCTCGGCGGCGTCTTCATCATCGTCTCGGACGCGCTGAAGGCGACGGGCCCCCGCGCCGACCCCCCCGACAACCTCGACCGCGCCCTCGTGTTCACCGCCGTCGTCGCCCTGGCCGCCGTGCCCCTGCCGCTCGCGCTCGGGCTGTTCGGCCGCGCGGACAAGGTCGTCATGAGGAGGGTGCAGAGCGACGAGCGGCAGAGTGGGGAGCAGCGGCAAGTAGAAGCAGAGGAAGGTACTGTTCGCGTTGTTCCTGCGGCGGCGGTGGGGAGGGGTAATGTGGTTTGAACGAGGAAAGGGTTTATATTATAATTGGGAAAGGGGGTTGGTTAGTTAGGACTGATTGCCAGTTGGTGAGTGGGTGAGGGGGGACCTCGGGTAGGACTTTTTTTCCTGGGTTATAAAGGTTCAGAGGGTTAGGGGAAAGGAAAGGAAAGGAAAGGAAGGGGAGGGGTGAAGTATGAGTGGGTGTTGTATATATGGATTGCGTATATAGATCTATCATGTTGCTATGTTCTTTTTTTTTGGTTCGTTCTTCTCTTTAACGTTACTTAGATACCACCTACCTACCTATGTCTATAGTCCAGAGAGAGAGAGAAAAGAGGGAAAAGGGGACGAGCTTTTCTTTTTTTTTTCTTTTTTCTTTTTTTTTCTTGAGAACAACACGAAGAGTTTACGTTATAGATACCAAACTAAAGATAACGACGAGCAGGAATTTAACTATTTATTAATGAAAAAAAATTTGTATGGAATGAGGGAGAGGTTTTCTATAGATTATCGATATATATATATATACCTACTGGAACCGATATACATATATCAATACCTCCCAACTAACCTTAGATTGCCTACCTACCTACCTATGGATTATATATATATATATATATATATAAGTGCATGTATATATCATTCATAAAAGGGGTCCCTAATACCTTATGTGGGTAACTTAATGAAGTCAATAGAAATGTGTGTTGAATCAAATGCGTGTGTACGTGTATAGAGTTCTGCCACAGTTGGGTTGAGATTTAAAAAATAGGGAACTCCCCCCTCCTTTTTCACCCTCCCCTCCCCCTTTTTTTCAAAGTACCTACCGTGGCAATTATTCTAGTTATACTATTATATTATTATTATATGTCCAAAATATCTCATCTCATTCTAAGTCGTGTAGAATGGCGTAAACGCATATATAAATGTCAGTACCAAGCCATCACACACATATACGCCCCTCTCTTCCTTATTCAAATAACGCTGAATGTATCCGCACACCATGAGCCCAATCGTCATCCACAACATATATTATGTATGCATTCTCTCTTTAGCAAGAATCAACAACTGATGTATCCCCCCGAACATATCTACTTATTAATTAACCCGCCTCCTTTCTCTCTCTGCAGTCCTCATAACCATTCACTCGTCCACCTTTCTCCTCCCAAGCGCAACCTCCCACGCCCGCCTCAGCCTCTCCAGCTCGGCCCAGCACTTCCGCCCATCCTCCTCGAACTGAGCCCTCTTCTCCTCCGACACGGGCTCAGCGCACCACCTCCTGCCCCTGCTCTTAGCCAGTATACCCTTCTCGTCCTCTCCCTCCCCTTCTCCCTTCGGGTCCTCGACGCGCCCCTCCCAGCCCCACCCATCGACCTCGGTCCGCTTCGGCGCCGTGGGGCCTAACCGGCCGCACGCGGACCCCCACTTGGAGGCGTGCGCGCGCGGCCTCGAGGGCGCCGGCATCCGCGAGCGCGAGCCACACCGGGGCGCAGGCGCCTCGGTAAAGGGTGACGGTGTGCCAGGGGGAGCCGGCCCAGCGCGCGAGCAGCATGGCGAGGTAGTAGCCGCAGAAGAGGAGCCAGTTGAGGGGGAAGAGGGGGGTGCAGACGATGCCGGGATGCGAGAGGTAGAAGCGGGGCTTGACCGCAACCGGGGGGACGGACGGTTCCTGGGATGAGGGAGACAAGGTGAAGTAGGGCGCCGAGATGGGTCGCACGCTGGGCAGGTCGGCGGTCAGGGCTAGGTAGTCGGTGATGCGCTTGCTGCTCTCGTAGGGCGGGTTGCGGAGCGTCGCCTGGAAGTCGCCATGGTCGAAGTGCTCGCGGCCCGTGTCCACGCTACTCGTCCAGATGACACGGGCGGGTTCCTCATCGGGGCTCGAGCGGCTCAGCAACGGTAGGAGCTCGTGCGCCAGGATGTAGTGTCCGAAGACATTGGCGCAGAACACCTCGGCGAGCGGTGGCGGCGGAGGCGCTCCGGGGTTCGAAGGCTTCTCGCCGATGAGTTTCTGGTGGTCGAGCACGGCAGCGGGCAGTGCGATCTTAAACGATGGGTATGAGGTGCTTTGCACAAGCCCGACGGAGAGGAACTGCTTCAAGAACTTTAGCCAATCTATCCCCTCCCAGCCCCCAATGCCAGCATTCAAGATGGCGGCATCAATCCTCGGTATGGCCACATCTTCGATGACACCCGTGGGATCGGTCAACTTGCCATGAACAAGTTGGTCGGCGGCGGCGTAGACGGAGCGGAGGTCGCAGAGGTCGAACTGGACGCTAAGAATGTGAACGCGTTCAACGGCTGTCCGTGGGTCGTAATCGGGCCCGGCGCGAGCTCGGAGCTGCTTGGATGTCTGTGCTGCTTTGTCCAGGTGGGCGCGCAGGGCGAGGATGGTCTCTCGAGACTTCTTGGCGGAACGAGTTGTGGGTATTAGTATTAGGTGGGATGAGAGAGAGCGTTCGGCGAGGAACTCGTCGATAATCCGCTGGCCGATGCCGAGACCGACGCCGCTGGTTTGAGGGGGGGACCTCTGTTAGTAGGGCTCTTCAAGATCAGGGGCTTCGTGAACGAACACATAGGAGTCACATACCTGTTAGCTCCAGTCAAGAGAACGAAGTATTGTTCATGGCTAGATGCTTCTGCCCACGGCGGAGACACCATCGTGAAGAGAGAAGTATATGTCGTTACTCGTCTAGATCACGAGAAGCAAGGGACAGCGCATTGAACGTCAAAGTTGAATAGGTGGAGTAGGAAGTATGATGTCGTGTAAGTACTAGAAACACGGTATTGTTATTAGCACCCATGCTCTGTTCATGAAATTTGGGCGGTGAATCCGGGCGGAATCCAGATCCATCAAGTCACTTTCCAGGTTGAAGCCCGCCATTGGATCTTGACTTTTCCTACTTCGCTTAACTCAGGTTAGAAACACCGACATCACGACATGATCCATATTACCATGTAGTAGACGTCTCAAATGGCATGTATGTATGTAGTATTGAAGTATTGAGATTAGAGAAGATAAGGTTCAGAAATAAGGAATGGCCAAGAAACAACTTGAGAAATAACTTGAATTGATCCTAAACAGTGGGGTTTATCGTATACTGTGTATAGTAATAACATTGAATATGCCTTAGATACTAATAATGTAGTACATGTTGGGAGGGATGGAGTTACATACATAAAGTTACCTCTTTTGTGTTACCTACTAAGTGAGACGTTGATGACCGGAAGGGGTACATATGACCTACTAGTGTATGTAGGTTAGGTAATTCATGCAAGCCCCCTAGGATTATGTACATATCTCTACCGATGCCTCGGTATACTCACCTTAAATAAGCCTGGTATATGTACTCCTTGCCTCGGGGTGTCATTAGGGTGTATAGTAAGTAACTATTACTTCTACCTAAATCTACCATGTAGGTATCCAAGAGGAAGAGGAGAGACGAAGGTAAAAATAAAAATAAAACCGATAAGAGAACTAATCAAGCTAGTGCACGTAGTGTATCTACATTTCAGGGATTCGAGGAGGAGGATTACGACTCCGCATTATCCGATGGGATCTCCAGGGCCCAGTTAGATGGCATCTCTTCTCGTGCTTCCGGCGCCAGATTTCCATCTTAGTATGTAAGTAGGTACATACATAAGGTAATAATAGTGTCGTGGTAGGTTATGTATGTATATAGTATGTAGATGAACTTAACCCCTGACTCGGTACATAGTTAGGTACATAGGCACAATACATAACATGCAACTCTCGCTCACACCACTTTCTTCTTTCTCCTTCATTAATTAAATCATCGTCGCTATTATTTCATTGTTACCTACCTATCACACCATTATTCGAGTAACCCCATCTCAGCCCACCCTCTCGTTCATTTATTCATTCGCTCTCGCCCGCTCGCATATCTTAAATCGCGTTGCCTTTGCCAACCTAGGGGCTCCTATCGTCAGAGTTATTTAACTTTGGGCTGATAACGCAATTATACCTACCGTGTACATGACCTAACCTACCTACCTTTGCGACCAACCACGATCTCCTCCTACTTACCACTCTGCCACTCTGCCACTACTACTACCTATACACTAGCAGTACACCACTAAACCTAGCCAAATCTCACGTACAAGACCACAACGGCCGCACGCTTATCCCATCATGAACAAAATGCACATAGACGAGACGATGGCTTGGTTCGCCCAAGGACTCCGTTCCAACGTCGTGCCGGCTACCGTCTGGGCCATCATTGGCTGGATTGCCTTTTTCTTCGTGGGTTTTCCCACCCGTGCATCTACAAATAAGTTCTGGCCCAATCATAGGTACTAACTACCCAACGCCTTACCTATAGAAACTAGTCAGCTTGTCTTTCGCAATTCCCATCATCAGCTTGATTGTCTTTGACTTCTTTCTCTGGCTCTGGAGACTGAACCGGCCGCCACCCCGAGACGCCCCGCAGGACAACAGCAGGACCCCGAAGACGTCTACCCAACCGTCATCTACTAGTTTCGCTTCTGGTTCTGGCTCCAGCTCCAGCTCGGCAATGAAGTCTACTGGCGACCTGGCCAGCAGCCAGCGACGTGTGGGATACTCAACACAGGCAGATGGTCGATGAATTGGCGCGTTGCTACGATTATGAGTGCGGTTTTATGGATATACCCAATTTCGAGACATGAATAATAGAATCTCTTTCTTTAGGTTTGGTTTCTCTTGACTTGGAATCTACGAGATTTGAGACACTACTTTGAGCAAGTCGCTGGTTACTCCCATAGCTGTGACCTCACCGCCAGCACCCGCGCCCTGTATGATGAGCGGGTTGCTTCCATATCGCTTGGTGTAGAAGCTGATGATGTTGTCACTTCCCTTGAGCGCCGCAATCGGGTGCGACTTGTCAAACATCTCCAGTCCGACCTTGACTGCCTTGGTGGCCACATCGATACTGCCCACAAATCTGACCACCTTGCCCTGTTTTTGCGCCGCAGCCTTGGTCTCCTCCATCTGGGAATCGAACTCGGGCAGTCTCTGCAAGAACTCGTCGCCACTGGAGACCGACTCGAGCTCCTTCGGGATCAAGCTCTGGACCGGGAACGAAGTGGGCGACTCGACCGGGAGACCAGCCAATCGCGCAAGGATCGTCAACTTGCGCGCCACGTCGAGCCCATTCAGGTCGTCCCGAGGATCGGGTTCGGTGTAGCCGAGCTCCTTTGCCTTCTTCACCTCAGCAGACCACTGGCCGCCAGAACCTTCAACCGGGGCAAACGAGTTGAAGAGGAAAGACATGGTACCACTGAACACGCCCTCGATCTTGGTCACCTCATCGCCCGTCTCTACCAAGTCTTTCAGAGTCGAAATGACGGGAAGTCCAGCTCCCACGGAGGATTCGTGGTACACCTTGGCGCCTGAGGTGGCAGCCGCCGTGAAGATATCCTGCCACAGCTTGTATGAGCCCGAGAAGGCCTTCTTGTTGGGCGTCACGATGCTGATGCCACGGCTTAGGAACAGAGGATAGGCGTCGGCCACATCCTGAGAGCTGGTGTTGTCGACCAAGATAGTCTTTGAAGGCGCTGCAGCCAAGTAGTCGACAGTCTGAGGTAGACTTAAGGGGG
The DNA here is from genome assembly GCA_018398605.1 of Biscogniauxia mediterranea. Classification (NCBI taxonomy): domain Eukaryota; kingdom Fungi; phylum Ascomycota; class Sordariomycetes; order Xylariales; family Xylariaceae; genus Biscogniauxia; species Biscogniauxia mediterranea. Next base: position 1,836,337 of record JAGXTR010000007.1, on the reverse strand, counting down.
CTTTCGTGGAGGCAGCAAGGTCTTGGAGAACGTTCTCGCTGGCGACGGAGTAGTCGGGGTTGAAAAGGGCTTTCTTAGACGTGGAGACGTAGCAGAGGCTCAGCTTAGGAGCCGGTCGCCGTGCAGACAGAGCAGCAAGTTGGGAGAGGAAGCATTTGCCAACCCCGCCAGCGCCTGTTGCGCGCATAAAGTTAGTATAAGAATGGGACCAATCTCGGTGTCTTTTCCTTCTTTTTTCTTCTTTCTTCTTCAATACTTACCAATAATGGCAATAAGAATCTGGTTAGACGAAGCCATTCCTTTCAATTGGTGTCCCTGCTTTGGCCTATTATGTGTGAAAGATGATGGAGATGGTAAGTTAGATAAGGTAGGTATGTAGGGCCCAAAAGTTATTCAACCTACCTAGCTTAGACGTGGGGTAAAAGTGGTTAATGGTGTGCTCAGAAAAAGGTTCTGGTTCAACCGATCGCGGGGCATCTCAGGGACCATTGGCCCCGGCAAATTATTACGTAGGCTGTCCCGATGTTAGGCGTGGTGGAGCCTCTGCCAGTTAGCTCCTGTTGTGTCACCCGCCTCTTCTCCCATCCTCCTTCTACCTTCCTCCTTCTACTAGACCCAGCTTTTCCACCTTTACATTACAACGAAGAGAAACATACTGAGACAGAGACACAACGAATACCCGATATCACCAAAATCATCAGCCTTCGTCATTTACAAACCAACAACGCCACCAATCAACCCACGTTCCATCGTAATGCAGTAAAAGATGCCACAAGACCCGAACTTGTACGGGCAACGGCCCGCCAAAAAGCAAAAGAAAGAGATTCCTCTATCGAGCTCCTTAGCCTTCACATCACAACTGTCCTCCCTAATCTCCTCCAACTCTGCCTCCGCCCCTGCAGCGAGCGCCTCGTCCGGGCGTCCACGCCCCTCAAAATCCAAGGACGACATATTTTCGATCAAGGCGAAGCGGAAACCGGGCAAGGGCAAGGGTAAAGACGACGGAGACGATGACGACCGCAGCCACGACAAGAAGAAGCTAAAGCTCAAGGACGTCCACGGCACAGAAGAGGAGAAGCAGGACCTCGCGCGCGCGCGACGCAAGATGGAGGAGAAGGCTCGCCTGTATGCGGCCATGAAGCGTGGCGACTACATCGCGAAGGAGAACGAGTCGGCGCCCCTCGTCGACTTCGACCGCAAGTGGGCGGAGAAACACCCCGACGACGAAGAAGGAGGAGGAGGAGGGGGGGCATCAAGTTCGGGCAGCGACAACGAGTCCTCCGACAATGATAACGGTCATGAGCACGATAGCAACGAGCTCATCGAGTACCAAGACGAGTTCGGGCGCACCCGCCGCGGCACCCGCGCCGAGGTAACGCGCCTGCAACGGCGCCGCGCGCGTGTCGCGCTCGCCACCTCGGAGCTCGAGCGCATGTCGGCGCGGGCGCCGCAGCCGGAGCCCAGCCGGCTCATCTACGGGGACGTGGTGCAGGACGCGGCGTTCGACCCGGAGGCGCCCACGCGCGCGCGCATGGCCGACCTGGCCGAGGGCCGCGACCGCGAGCCCACGCCCCCGCCGACGCGCACTTCGACGGCGGCGCCGAGATCCGCACCAAGGGCGTCGGGTTCTACCAGTTCAGCCGCGACGACGCGGCCGCGCGGCAGCGCGAGATGGAGGGGCTCGCCCGCGAGCGCGAGGAGACCGAGAGGGCGCGCAAGGAGCGCGCCGCCGGCCGGGAGGCCCGCAGGCGCGAGATCGAGGAGCGCAGGAGGAAGATCGGGGAGAGGCGCGCGGAAAAGATGGCGGATAGCTTCCTCGAGGGGCTCGCGGGGGAGTTGGGGGTTGCTGCGGATGGTGGTGGTAGTGGTGGTGGTGATGATGGGGTTACGGGGAAGGGGGAGGGAGAGGTCGGAGAAGAGGGGACAAGGGAGAAGGGAAAGGGGGTATAATTAACGAGACGAGTGAGAGAGAATCAACCTAAGCTCCTCCTCATACCCCCGCTCCTTGACATGGAGCAGTGGTATATCAAAACGGACTACATTACCAGCCAACTAGATCTGACCTCACCCAGATTTACCTTCAAAGCCATGGGAATTTCAACTGGTAACTTAGGTATATAGGTATCAGATGAGGCTAAAAGGAATAGAGGAGGGGGAAAAAAGGAATATCATGGTAGCAGCTAGTTACATCTTTTGACTAATATCCCGAAGGGGAGAGGAGGAGAATGACAATAAGAGAGAAAGGAAGGGATACGAGCTTTTGTGTCTAAGAGAATAAGATACCCCACCCCCTTTCCCGGGACATATGCAATATCGACTGTGCTGTCTCAGTACTCGTATATACGTGATAAAAATCGAGGCTCTGCACCGTGTATAACCTGCATGTATACCTAATCAAGCATATCAATATTGGAATATTGTGCCGTTAAAAGAGAAAATCACCTTGCCTACCGTCCCCCTTCTCTCCTCCTCTAGCGCCCATCTCTCGAGGGAGGTAATAACCATCACTAATACCCAATTCATATTATAAAAAAGTATCTCGGTATCCTATGTATAATTCTCGCCTCGATTAAAAGGGGTGGGAGGGAAGGGGGCTGTATACTAACTAGAATACGATGAATGTATACGGCGTTTTGACTCGAAGACTACTTTTTTCGTCTCTTCTCTTATATCTCCCGGGGGGGAAAGCTATTTAAAGTCACCTTTCTATATGCTTGACTGTTCCGTGTCTGGTCACATTTACTATATCTACGGTGAAGATATATATATATATATATATCCAGTCCCTCGTTCTCTATCATGTGAGAGACATCTCCAAGTCAACCATTACGGATACACTTACTGGTTTACCCAGCGCCAACCCTCAAGCTAGACTTGTATATGTGAATATCAATATATAGGTAGGTAGGTATCTGCTTATCTATCTATATACATATATATATATATATATATCCTTATACCTATATGTTAAGCAATATCAAAACCGTACGCTCACACGTGTGTATACACACATTTAGTAGTAGTAAAATATAGTATAGATCATATCGTATGTAATAAGAGGTATAAGTACTAAATGCCTAAAACTAACTCTGATATATATATTTAAGATGCGGTACGGACAAGGCCCTACATAGAGGGCCAAACCAGACCGCGCGCACCAAGGAGAAGCAAACAAAAGAAGCTAATGATTTCAGATAACACCGTATATACCATGAGATCCATCCGTCCCGTCAGATCCCGCTCGAGCCCAATCCCGACCCAGTTCTTCTCGCCAATAATAGACACAACACAACGTAGGAGGGAGGGGGAGAAGGGAATTTTGTCCTCCAATCCGAACCCCCTTTTGCTTTTATTCTGTTTTCGTTAGAATTTTCTTTTCTTTTTTCTTTGGAATCTTCAAGCAAAGAAAAACCAACTCCAATAACGGCCATATGGGTGAGCTCTTTCCCTAAACGCCTGAACAACCAAATGCCGTATCCCTGTATCGTATCCAATATGCTATATACAAAACATTCCCATCGCCTGACTTCTGAATGGAAGAGAAAATACACTGCGTCCGGGGAGGTCGTCGCAAGAAAAATAAAATTGACCAAACATTACGCCACTTAGGTTAACCACCACATACATCCGCAGTCGCTCATGTCGTTGCCTAAGCTCCCGCTGCTGTCGCGAATCGCTAAATATTCCTCAATAATGTCCCGTTTGGACGAGCCACTATTTCCATAATCTGTGTCTTCCTCATATATTTGTACTTCGATGTAATTGCCCTTTTCATCTTTAACTGGGACTGCTTCTATACCTTCGCCAAGAATCTCGTATTGTCGGCACCACGGTGGAGTTTGTGCATAGTCAGGAATGCGGCGCTCCTCAACCTTGACGACCCTCGGGTATGGTGGATTGCTGTCAGGCGGCATAGGGGGCATGCTGAAGAAATCCGGGGTTGCCGAAGACGACGATGCGGTATCGGTTGTGGTTGATGAGACAACTGTTGCGGTCGTCACGAAGGTATCCGGGAAGTCTTCGTGTCCGCTGTATAAAGATCTAAAATCATCTCGTGCCAGAATGCTTGCTGTCGGGGTCGCCGGGGTAACAAGTGCTCGGGCGAGATTCGTGGTCGAGGATGTCGGAGTTGGGTTTGGAGGTGGAGGAAAGCTGCTACCAGGGCGACTGAAACTGCTGTTTTGTCCTGCATAGATGAAAGTTTCTAGAATTGTGCTATCCCAATAGCATATCCAAGGTTTGTCACCGGCTTGGGCAATGCCTTTACGCTTGAAATCACCACCAAATAGCATGCGGCGAGACTTGTCTGAAGTTGAAGAAGAGGAAGTTGCCGACGATGTGCTCGGTGACAAAAATTCTTGAGGAATGATAACCGTCTTATTGTAAGGTACCTCGAAAGCCCACGCAGGGCCTCGTGAAGGCTCAAACGTATCGTTGACGAGTTTGAGTTGTAGGTTGGTAAGGTCCGGTGGCTGCATTCCATACGAGTATACTTTTTGAGCCATGGTATATGTGTCATTATACTCGAAACTCATAGAGTAGGATAATACATCCGGCACACCAGTGAGCTTCTGAATAGACATAGCTAGCTGAGAGAATACCATGTTGCAATTCCATGTTTGGGCTTGCGTAGTATCCTTGAAGCATGTATTTGGAGCGCGAGTATTCATAATAGGCATGGCGAAGGTACCCTCAGCCAAGGGCGGTAAGGATGCTGGTACAGTGGATAGAGGTGTAGCATCATATGTGATTGTTGTCACTGCTGGTTGTGGAGGCCTATAAACAATATTAGCAAGAACACAGGGTTATGGGGCATATATGTTCCGTACTTATCATCTCGTGGTGGGCCTTTTCTTAAATGAGGACCGAAGAGTGTACCAATTACTGCCCCAAGGACTACTCCCATCATCAGGAGAACGATGATTGCTAATACTAACGCCCAACATGGTACAATACCCCAAACACGTTTGCGCGCAGCTTCTTGCCAGGTCTTGACAGGCTTCTTTTCGTCAGTCACAGCTAGAGCAGCCGTATTAATTTCATGATGACTAGTCTCCGAGTTGAAACTCCGGACTGATCGGCGTGATTCAGGAGAGACGGCACCGCCAAGGTCTTCCGTCGATGAAAACTCAGGGTTTCTTGTAGCAAGCCCGATGCCGCCAGCTCCCGGTACCGGTATCGCCAACATCGGCTGTGCTGGCACCGGCTGAGGAGCATCAATACCCAACGCTTTTCTATGGTACGTCTCCTCCGGATATCTCGTATAAGGAGGCAACTGTTCTGTATGCCCGTCGGGTCCAATTAGGTCTGCCGCATCCTCTCCATCCGGACCTATCCTCCTCTGGTAATTATCGGTCGCACCAGGAAACCCAACATTAATATCCCTCTGAACCGGTCCATCCCCCATGGTGCTAGCATCAACCTCAGGTACAGTGTTCTGCGGATACATCCCGTATGGATGTGTCGGTCCTCGTGGTCCATTGTACGATCGCTCAGAGACGGGCGCCGTTGAGGTTGTTGCTAGACTGGCAGTCCTGGCCAGTCGAACATCCTGGGGGTACATTTGATAGGGGTGTGAGGGGCCCCTTGGGCCATCGTAAGGAGTCTCAACGTTCATGAAAGCCGAGCCTGTGGACACACTTGATGCCCTAGTTGGCATGGGATCATTGAACGGGTCCATCGACGTACCCTCATTTCGCAGGGTCAGCGATTCGTGATGTCGATGCGGCTTCGAGATACTCGATGGCCTGGGCGATGCGACGCGCGCAGGCGAGATATCAAAGGAAGAGACAGATGGTCTCGACACGTGGGAAGCATTGTGATTATGTGCGACTTCGGGTGGTCGAAAGCCGTCGGATATTGCCATTGCCTGCAAGTCATAGTCGTCATCGTCGGGCTGGACGTTAGAAAACCTCACCGACGCTCTCAGAGAGCCGCTACGGTCCAGTTCGGACGCCTTGTCGTTGGAGCCGCCCATGGCTACTGAGGGTAAAGGGGAAAGTGTCTTTCTCGGTCGGCGGCGATGAATTACAACATCAGCGGGTCGACGACGGACGACCGTGGCGCCAAAAGGTCATCGAAAATCAACACCCCTCAGACTCCAGCCTGTGTTGTGCTTGCTATGTTTTTATCTCGTACCCGTATCGCGCCGTGTTGGGTCGTTGGGTTGATATTTGGCGATTACAGAGTTGTTCGTTGTGTACAGTGAAGATGGGTCGGACAAGTAGGAAGTGAGAGATCGAGTGGCTGTACGAGTTGAAGGGGCCCGCAGTTCATCAGGGGCCAACTTGCTGTTAGTGGGTTTCGGACTTTTGGGTTGTTTGGGGAGAGGGGGGGGGGGGGTTAACCGGCAGGCCTAGTGTACACTACAACAGGTTCCTTCCTACTTTGCAAGTAAAGTAACTGGACAGGGGCCTTGTCTAGCGCCTGGGCATCCAGCCAGACCGAGCCCTGATTGGATTGGCGCATTATTCTTTTCTCTCTTTTCCTTTTTTCTTTCTTTCTTTCTTTCTTTCATTTTTTTTTTTTTAAACTTTAGTCTCTTTTTTCTTTTTCTTTTTACCCTATCCCGTCAGCCCGTCTCTCTTCTCTCCTCTGTCTTTCCCTTGGGAATGTCTATCTTCTGCTGCTGCTACACTAGGTACATACCTACCTAATTGACCAGCCCGTCCAGCCCGTCTTACTACATATGTCCTCTCCTCGGAACACCCCCCGGCAAATTCAAGCCTACACTAACCTAGTCAGGTTGGGAAAATTGATGGGTACATGGGGTCGATCACTGACGACCTAAGTTAGGTCTCGCCTAGTTTGGGCTTCCTGCCTTCCCGCTCATCAATGCTCACTCAGCCTGTTCGTCAGGTCATCATTCACCCTTTGATTGCTTGGCGAAGTAATCTCATTAAGGTTTATTGATGAGCGCTCTGCAACTTACCAGGGGACCATGGCGAAGGATGTCAACACCAGAACCCGAACCCGAACCAGGACCAGAGTCTAGACGACCCGGCCGAGTAGAGTGCACGTCGAGCGCTCGTCCAATGCCCTGTTTTTGTGTCGTAATTCGCAATGAATCATTGATGACAATAGTTACATTTTCTTGGCACCCACGCACGGTGTAGAGCAGTCGTACTCTGAGCCGAGATGGTAATATGTGCTGCGATGATGGATTCGCTGCACGCACTTGAGCCTATTCTGCAAGGGATGAGCACTTCCGGCCCATGGGCATAACCAGCGGCCACATGAAGAACGCGAGAGCGAGAGAAAGAGGGGTTCCCATCTGTACCCAGACAGGCCAGACACTGCCAGAGCCACCATACCCAGTATTGCTAATACCACCGGACAAAGATTAACGTTCCAGGCGGGGTGGAGTTACTGCTGTCGTGGTGGTGTTCAAGGCCAGTGTACAAGGTTTATAGGGTTTCAAGCAGCATCATTCGCTCGGGTTCTAGCCATGAGCCCTTCTACAAAGTACACTACCTTGCCTGGCCCTGGAATTCCCGACCAGCGCCCTCAGATCTCGGGATCTCTTCATAAGTAGTGTCTGGTAGTCTCTTAACCGGCTTCCGCCTACCATCAGGCCTGTCCCTGACGACTACTAAGCTCTAAAAAGAGACGAAAGAGGAAACACAATCGGTTGAGATAACCATATCTTCGTGAAGCAAACTTGTTTAACTTGCTCACATGACAATTCTTATCTGATGCGAGACCTGAAGCCATGTAACGGCGCAAAGAGGAAGGTGAAGGGATAGGGCGAGCTATTTCTAGATCACCGTTTCAGAGCGAGACTTGAACCTTTTTGATGGTTTGTAGCGAGACCCGCCAGCGGGTCAGACAAAATAATATTCAAAAGGCACTACATCAACGGCTATAATAGAAGAAGCAATCGAAGCAATCGTTTTAATTTTCATTTGATTTTCATTCTATTTTGATTGACCACATATACCCGTGTTGAAGAGGAGGGGTGACCTAGACTAACACTTCGATGCGTGTGTTCCATTCCTACATGTACCGGACCGGAAGGTCGTTGTACTGAAATTCACCTGTTTGGAAGGACGTCCGACCGGCTAATTGTCATGGATCAGATGACTCAAACAGCCCTTAGGGGAGAACAAAGTGTGTATTCCCCGGTCGCAGTTTAAACTACGAAGTACTTAATCGTCTCCGCGGCCATCGATTTCCCACAACATTTCAACGTTGGTTCTAGGCAATGCTTGTTTTCAATAGTAAAACATGAATCAACCAGACATACAATTAGAACTTAATAACCATATTTACCATGGGAGGCACGATAGTATATATATATATAAGTATGACGTAATAATTTGGGACCAATAAAAAAGGCCCGTGTGGCATGTACCCATATCTCGTCGTGAAGTCATGGTCCGCTAGAGTCGGTAGTTAGAAAAGTCTAATAAGGATTGAGTGGCACCAAAAAGCTAGCGCCAATAGTTTAGTCCTAACTGGTAAAGTATTTAGCAGCTAGCGACCGAAGACCAGCGGCTTTTGCCGTCAATAAGAAGGCCAGTCTGTTATATGGACTCAATGCATCGGGCCACTACGAACACGATAATCTGATAGAGTTGTCCCAAAAGGAGCTAACCTAACATTGGCATCAATGCAGGCTTAACATCGGATCTCTATCTGAACTAATTTTCTCGGGCTGGCCTACTCACCTCAAAAAGTTCACGATAGATTCACAAGGGGCCGAAGATGCACCTAATAGTAGTGTACCTACTAGATAGTTCCTGGCACAAATTTACCCGGAGATATTATTGTCGCACAAGCCAATAAATATGGATATGGACTAACCTAGCAGCCTAGTACCTATGTACCTAGGTATTGGAATTCATTAACCTACTTAACCTACCTAGTAGGTAGTGTTCCGCGCCGTCTTTATGCTCATATGATTTTTATATTCAATATACTAACCTTAACACATACCTACATCTAATGTAGGTAGGCTGGTATGTAGGTATGTCGTACATAGAGTACTGTAATACATAGTAACAATTGGAATTGAGCAGGATCCATCGTGCTGGTCGCATCTGGTGGGTGAGCAGTTGACCCCAAGCTTTTTACGATCTAGCCGGCCCACCCCGGAATACGATCCTAATTGTACTCCACTCTGCCCACTGTCATGCGCGCTAATAATAAACTACTCTCTAAGTAGTTAGCGTAGGTAGGTAGGTATCGGGTCTGCTTGCTTCGTTGATGATTACCTAAGGGAAGGAGGTGTAAGCCATCGCATCACGAAAGGAAAGAGAAGTCTTACGAATGTTAGTAAAGTGTGACTACTTTTCTTCTTCTTCTCTCCCCTTCCTTATGTGAGGTCCTTTTCTTCATTTTCATCTTCCCATCAGATACACGAGCAAAAAGGGGTCCTGTTGACTAAAAATGGACTAAGTTACCTGCATCTCTGCCCCTTCATGCAATTCAACCTAGCCACTATCAGGAAACATGCATTATTGATGAATTACTACTACTATTACTACCGCGCTTAGATCAGATCTAGGTCACACTCACCGAGGGAGAGAGGTTGGCATTGCAACTTGAGCCAACAAGGCCTGTGCAGATTCTTCTAGACCTCGAAGCAGCATTGTCAATGTCTACAGACCCGGTGCCCTTCGGGAGAGAGATGCGGGTTGCTCATTTCAACTTTGCTCCGTCTTACACTCCGCTGAACCACGGTTCCTTTGGGGCTTTTCCTTCGGTGGTTCGTGACTATCAGCACAAGCTGCAGCACGAGACTGAGGCCAGGCCAGACACTTTCATTCGTTTCGTCTATCCCAAGCTATTGCACCAAGCTAGAGGCGCCGTAGCTCCCCTACTAGGTGCCGACATTGATGAAGTAGTCTTTGTGCCGAATGCTCTCACAGGTATCAATACCATATTAAGAAACCTTACCTACCGAGACGGCGATGTCATTCTTTACTTTAGTACCATATATGACTCGTGTCTCAAGACGATTCAGTCCTTAGAGGAGACAAGTCCGGTCAAGGGATTTGCTATCCAGTTGACCTACCCCATTGAAGATGGAGATATACTTGACATGTTTCGTGCCGCTGTCCTCCAGGTCCATACTCAGGGCAAGAAGGTGAAGCTTGCTATGTTTGACACTGTACTCACCTTTCCTGGTGTGTGTTTCCCATGGATGCTGCTAGTCAACATTTGCAAGCAGCATGGCATCCTGAGCTGCATAGACGGCGCCCACGGCATGGGCCACCTCGATCTAACTCTTCTTGCTCAAATTGGGCCAGACTTCTTCGTCAGCAACTGTTACAAGTGAGCTTGCCCCTCCCTAACCCTTCTTTCGTCTCACGACTGCCCTCGGCTGCTGAAATTGATGTATACTAGGTGGCTTATGGTGCCTCGCGGATGCGCGGTACTATATGTGCCTCGTCGAAATCATCATTTTATCAGAACAACCTATCCGACTGCGGAAGGCTACATGTCTGCCGTGCAGCGAGACGGACTCTCGCATACTGAATATTTTGTCAGGTTATTTGAAAAGGTTTCGACCGTAGACACTACGCCGTATATCTGTGTGCTAGAGTCAATGAGGTTTCGAGAGCAAGTTTGCGGGGGTGAGAAGAGAGTTCGGGATTATTGCAAAACCATCGCACGCGAAGGAGGCAAATTGATGGCAGTCACAATGGGGACGGAAGTTCTCGAGAACGAGACAGGATCTCTCGGCGAATGCTGCTTCACAAACGTGAAACTGCCTTTGGAGATCAAGCAGGATGACGTAGCGACACGAGACTCGCACAGAGAAAGGAATTCTGCAGGAGACATATCTCGTAATGAGGCCAAAGCGGTGGCCGACTGGATAACGGAAAGAAGCATTAATGAATTCGACTCATTCATTGCAACGAGGTTTTACGCTGGCGCTTTCTGGACGAGACTATCTGGTCAGATATATCTCGACCGCGAAGACTTCAAATGGGCTGCTAATGTCTTGCTCGAACTTTGCGCTCGAGTCAAAGAAGGGAAATGGAAGCATGTCTCTGAACCAATGTTTGAATAATGTACGAGTTGGGAGTCACCCGCAATTTCTCATATGATCGTTCGTATTTCAAACCGAAAAAGAAAAGAAAAAGAAGAGAAAAAAGAAAGAAAGAAAGAAAGAAAGAAAGAAATGGCAACACCAGACTCATGATTATTACGCAAACATACATATATGGAGGATCTATTTCCAATCTAGTGAGAACATGAGCAAGTTGGCAGCCGGTCGGACAAGGCTGGTTGCAATGATACATCGATTTTACAGGCCGAATATGCAAAGCAATGTGTGGACAACGTTACCGGTAGTTTCGTTTTTATGCTTCCCTTGTTACTCGGGCGAGGCTCCATCACCCCATTTGTCGCAGTCCTGAACCACCTGCATCAGAGACAATAGCGCCGAGGCTCGGGATGCGATTCTCCAAACCATGTGGTCATCGAAACTTATATCGTTAATGAAACGACAGTGCATGTGGGGGAGGTCCATAGAAGGGGGCAAGGGGTTTCAAAGTGTACAGCTTACTCGTCTATCTGCCTGTCCATCCGATCTAGCGGACACAGCAGAAACGAGACATGTTACTCCAGGTAAAGAATACTACATAGGTAGGTATCCTTTTATCTTCTAGCTCAATTCTCTTACATCCCCTTCTGAGGAGGGTAGAAAGACCAACGCAGTAACACGGAAGGGGGGCACTATACTAAAGCCCAATGGTACCCAAAGAAAGCCTCAGTTCGGAGACTCATTCACTACAAATAAAATAAATGGGGAGCCCGGCTGATTCGTTGGGCGATGAGGCTCAAAGCCCCGAGGCTTCTCGAACGCGAAGAATGATAAGAAGGACTCCAAGCGTGTGCATATTCTGGGCAAAGGAGAGCGACATGGGGGGAAGGATGTTTCAGAATCGTGTGGTGTGAGCTGCTGCCTTCGCGACCCTAGTCTTGGGGCGAGAAGCAAAGCGATGTGTCTTTGACGGGGGCAATTACTTGAATTCATTGGCTGCAAGTCTGCAGTTGTGTGAATACGGATGTGTCATTGGATGGAAACGAGCTGCATGCCCAGCTCGGGAGTGGATGGGAAGAGGGAGGAAAGCAAAGGCAAAGGAAGAGGGGGAGGAGGTTACAGATGATCATAACCTACCTAACCTCGCCGGTATCCTATCGATGCTGGCTGTCGCCGCGACAGAGAGCCGTGATCCAGTGACGCAACACCCATTCGCACACATGCATGAACGTACGCAGACAAAAACGCCCGTCTACGAACAGATTCTCGCCGTGGGCTGGCGACAGATACTTGTTCTGGCTTCGCCGGGGCACTCGCAGCTGGGGACATGACTATCAGCCTCTACATCCTGCACATATAACTACATATCAAGGTACTTCGCAGAGCGAAAGATAGCGTTATTGGATTGATGCATGGCGTCCAGGGGCTTGGTCGCCCGGCCACACGGGCGAGATTATGGTAGGACGCAATGGTCGAGTCTACGTCTGGCACGAAGGCAGTTTGCACCGCCGTCATATTTTAAGAGGGTATATAACATCGCCCTGTGTCGCCCACGTTCGTTTGCTGGCTTGATTTCCGCCCTTCTAATCTTTCCTCCGCCCGGCTATCTATCTACCCAAGCAACGAGGCTCGAGACTCACATCTTTAGCATCCGAATCTGTCCCTTACATGCTACATTGGGGACATCAGCATACAGCCGTCTAGGCTTGAAGACCTTATGAGCTGTCTAAGAGCCATTCCAGCATAGGGTTGCTCTATATAACAAACTATACCCCTATTTTGAACGCTGCCGCCACCCTTCCGGATACTTCTATAAATTGATTTACACTCTATATCCACCGTTCACTCGCATCACGGAAAGAAAAATGAACCCGTACGATCCCCAAGGCAGCGGACCGTACGGCTCGGACACCTCGTCGTTCTACTCGGTACGGTCGGGATCCGTCGAGTCGGACCGGTCCAGCGGTTCCACCCAGTCCTTCTGGTCAAGCTCGGACTCGCAGTCGTTTGTGTACGTCGAGGACCCGCGGGGCTGCTACGGAGTACGCGGCGCGGTGACCCGCAAGCGTGACAAGCGCGACGATCGGCGGATCCGGATCGCGGCTCATATCCTCAGCGGGCCCTTCGCCCAGTCGAAGCTCCTATGCCGCAGCGACGACAAGAAACACGGCCGCTGCTGCGACGACGGAAACGGGCCCTGCTGCCGCGGCCAACGCTCGAGGTCCGTCAGCCGCAGCCGCCAACACCACCACTACCACCACCGGCACCCCGAGGACCCCTTTAACGGCCCCCCGCCCCCGCCCCTGCCTACGATGCACCACGGGCCACCGCCTCCGCGACCGCCGCCCCCGCCGCAGCACCACCATCACCAACCAGCCGCGGCCGGTTTCGAAAATGGCTTCATCCAGATCCCACCCGCGGGCGGGGCACCAATGCCCCGAGACCGGCCGAGCACGATGATGCTGCGTGGGGCTGGAACACGCGCGGGCGTCATGCAGAGGTTTTCGACTAAAGGATGGGAGAAGGGAAAGAAAGGGTTGGCTTGCAGCCCGCACTAGCTTCCTAATTTATGATGTCTAGAAACCTACCCACCTAGGAAACCTTTACCTTACGCGACCTTCCTTTATTCTACTTTACCTTGCCTGTCTAGGAATTACTTCACAGCACTATTCAGGAAGGGCTTTTTTTTTCTTCATCCTCTTCTTTGTCGTTGTTATTCGAATCTCATGGGATGGCGTTTGGAGCCTGCTTTTTGAATATATCAAGGGGGGAGCGAAGCGGAGAGGATTATGGAGATTCATCATCACTCCCCCTCCTTCTCTCTCCGAATATCACATCTTTTCGCCACGAGGAAACGACGTTATGATTTTACAACAACTCACGAGAACAACGATTACTATTATCATTTTTTATCACCACTACTATCATTTGCTTTGTCTCACTATAGGCAGGAAAACACCAACCCAGGTAGTTGGAAAACCAGGTTGGGGACAAGCCGATCATTCTCTTTGCCCCCCCCCCCCCCCTTTTTCTTTTCCTCTGCTTCTTTTTATTTTAATAAGTATTCGATACCCCTAAAAAATATACCTGTATATAGATATATAAAGCAACAGTGTTTCTTGTTCCTTTTTAAACCCATTCAACTTCACATGGTGGCTTTAAAGTTTGTTGCGAAGAAGGAGAGGAGGAGGAGTGTTCATTTTGATAGGTTTATATACCTAGTCTTGGAAAGGGATGGGACGATAGGGACTCTTCTTGCTGGCAGAGTGAAACACAAACGGCAGTATTTTCATATCCTGTCATGGATATATATATTTATATTTATATATATATTTCTTGAACCCCCCTTACCTTCACCTTCCGGCCTTGAAGCCTAGATGAATCACACGTGCGTGTGCCCGGGCGGTGGGGAAGGGAGATGTAAGGGGGTTGGTTCGGTAGGACAATACTGGTATTTAGGTACCTACTTAGGTATGTATCTATACTAGTTGCTGACCGCGCACCCTCATGTCTTTTCATGAAGGCTCGCGAACCAATGTCAAGAGTTGTAGATTTCCCCAGTCTAAGATGTGATGAACGCCTGCCCCTCGTCGGATCCGAGAAGCAACCCACCCCCTCTTTTTTCTTTCTTTTTTTTCCCTTTTTCTCATTCATCGCTTACAGGCAGCCAAACTACTGCGGCTCTTGCAGCTGCAGGTCATCCATCTATGTAATGCCATCGGGGAAGATGATTGCTCAATTCGCCTCGCGGTGTTGTTGTTGGCTAACCTAGGTAAGTTTGCCTTGGAGCTAAGCTAGCTAGGCAGGCAAGGCTCGGCAAGCCATGGTAAGATTGTATATACACTACATACAGGTATGGATGTACCTAGGTATGTACATACATACGTGGGTTCATGGGGTGATTTATCCATGTACCCTTTTCCCCTTTTTTTCTCTTAAACCCTTGGCATTGGCCTTTGGGATTTCCGGGCGGGAATGAGATGGATGTAAGCTTATTTCTTCGGTCTAAATCCCAAATTCCCAAATCCGTAGTCATGGGTTTTCTTCTTGGCACCCTTGCTTCATCCTCTATACGACTCCCCCCCTTTTTCTTCTCTAGAATTTGTAGAACTTCGGTGAGAGAGAGAGACAGCTTGATTAAAAGTGGGGTTTGTTATCTACCTACTCGGGTCCTAAAGATGAGTCAGATTGCTGAATGGATGAATACCTAAGTAGGATAGGATAGGATCTTACCTACATACTACCTGCCTCTGACCTGGGCCTTATTCTCTTATTGGACGAACATGTTGCACGTTATATTGACATCTTTAGTTTTCGGCTCCCTAGCTTACAAGCATGCACGCGATATATGCTTTGCAGGCTCAACATCCGTCAACAGAAGCTCAACTCACCTGAGCAAGACCTGAAACTAAAGTATTATCTGCCGTCTGGTATTACTCATTCTTCTATTACCTCCCTGAGTATGTAGTGTAGAATCGAGGCTGAGTCGTTACTGAGCTTTACCCACTTGGGAATGTCTATGTGGCCTAGGCATATGCTGAAGATCACAAGCCGCCTTTATAACAATACATAGGATGGATAGGAGGTACATCGTAAGGTTTGAACTTGAACTGGATGGCTCTGCCTGCATAGCCACATGGGGAAGGGCCAATAACAACGTTTGATATTTACCTACCACACTACTTCCTACATAGGTACCTGCCTATGTATATATGTATCAATGATTTATGTAGGTAGGAAAGGAAGGAAGAGCGAACCATACAAATGTCGATCACTGCGACACTACATAGACTACTGCCGCTGTGTTTCTCACCTGCATATGTCTGTACCACCTATTTTGCTTAAGCAGGGGCAATGACTACAGACCTAGTATCCAGGCAAGAACCGCCACATGCAGGTATCCAATATTTATCCATCATTGGTCGCCATTACGATAAAACACATCAATATACCTACATACATAAGTATCCATGCTTCCACTAAAGTCCGCAGCAGCAAGTTTTGGTAGTAAATACACAACAATACGAAATCTTAGGTTAATTTGTAATCAGGTGTAAGGTGTTATGACTATGAATCTTTGCCCAAGTTACGTAGATAGTAGGTAGTTAGTTAGTTTCAGCTCTCCGGTTACCTTCGCAAAACTGTCCAGGTGTGGTGGCGCGGCACAGCCAAGATAGAGAGGGAACGAGGTAGGAAAGAAAAGAAAAGGGGAAAAAAAGAAAAAAAGAAAAAGAAAGAGGTCCTAGATCGTATTTGTGTTTCCCGTGTTGTACCTAGCTAGTGTAGGTAGGTAGGTAGGTAAGTATGACATATTGACGTACATTGATACCTATCCAACTCACCTACATATCTCTAGCTACACATCTAACCCAAGTACTAGGCCTCCATACAAACCTTCTTGCCAACTTACACATGCCTCCCTACCTCTCAATACTAGGTAATGAAAAAGAGCGTCCTTGATCCCCCCCCCCCCCCCCTCTTTTCCCCCCTCCTCCTCCCCTATGACATGACCCTATATCCCTGTTCCCGTCACACCTTATACTAGGTATGTTGGTGCATCATAAGGCAACAGAACCTAGGTACCTATATAAAAAAACACCAAGCCAAAAAAAAATGACCCTCTCTTAGTCCCCAGACCCAGTCAGCCAGTCTAGTGTAAGACAAGAGTGACATGTGAAGAGAGAAAAATAGAGGGGGGAGGGGAGAGGGGGGGACCTCAACCTGAAGAACCGGGGAAAAGACAAAGCCGCTGAGCCTCTCTCTCTCTCTCACCCGGCCCCGCCCACAGGGCCTCGTGAGGCCTACCTGACGGCTGTGACACAATCGGCATATGAAAATCGTCGTACCGGTTTTCCTCGTCTGCCAATCACCGGCCTGGTTCGAGTCACAAAAAGCTGCTATAGCGCCCGCGGCGCGACCGAACTAGGATGGCTAAAGGCAAGAAAGAGAAGAGAAAAGACGGGGGCAAAAAAAAAAAAACCCCCCTCTCAGACAGGAAACCGATGGAGAGAATGGGCAAGGCAAGGCGAGGCAGTGGTGGTGAGAATGCTAACCTAGCTCGGTTGCTTGTGGTCGTGCTCTGCTGTAAGGTGATGTGTACTCTTAGCGTATGAGTCGGACATCGCGAATAAGAGGAATAAGGCAAGAACAAATACCAGGCTGGTGGCGATGTTGCGTATTGTGTAATAGAGAACCATAGGATGTTATTTAAGTCTGTTGCCATCCCGATGTGTGATCATATCTTCATACTCATCTCCCCAACACGTGGTGTGACAACATCTCGCTCGCCTGAACCATACGACCTAGCTACAGACTCATTTGACTGACTGAGTTATCACTTCCGGTGCCGTGACCCGACTGACCCTTTGCACCATCACCCTTCGGTGCTTCCTCGCCATAGCCGCCTGCTGCCCATTCTGGGATATTCACTATCGACGCCGTGATGAACTACTCAACTTCTTCGTCGGAGCCGATCGCATCGTCAGGCACCCTCAGTGACCCTAATTCTCCTCCGCAGCTGGCTCTGCTGGATTTCTTCTTCCCTGGGTTCTCCACGATCGCCGGCGCCATCGAGAAGTACCTGCACATCGATCTCAATGTGTACATCCCCGTGGTTCTACTGGCGGGCGCCTTGATGCTCGCCTGG
The DNA here is from genome assembly GCA_018398605.1 of Biscogniauxia mediterranea. NCBI lineage: Eukaryota > Fungi > Ascomycota > Sordariomycetes > Xylariales > Xylariaceae > Biscogniauxia > Biscogniauxia mediterranea. The sequence continues at coordinate 1,818,695 of JAGXTR010000007.1, read as the reverse complement.
AGCTACACCAGCCACTACTTCTGGGACCAGATCGAGCAACACTTCATGTCGGTGGTGGATATCCGCACCGACGACGAGATCTACCAGATCCTCCTGGCCTGGGTTGCGGCCCAGCAGTTTTCGAAAGGCGCGAGACGGTTCATCGTCAACGCCAGCCGGATCAGGGGATATTGGTACTGGTGGTCTCCGGAAGACGAGGAAGACGAGGAATATGATGAAAATGGGAGGCTCAAGAAAAAGAGGCTGACGTACACGCCGTCGTTCGGGACCCACCATTTCTGGTACCGCGGCCGGCTTCTCCAGTTTCGGAGATCATATTCCCGAGATCAGAGATCCCTCATGATTGCTAGCGAATGCGAGGAGATCTCGCTGTCGTGCTTCGGCCGCGACCCGTCGGTCCTGAAACAGCTTTTGCAGGACGCCCGCGAGAAGTATCTCGCAAAGGATGAGAAGAAAACCCTCATCTACCGGGGAATCTCTAAAACGGGTATCGCCAGCGACACGTCCTGGCAGCGTTGCATGGCCCGGGCTCACCGTCCCTTTTCCACTGTGATCCTCAACGAAAGCAAAAAGAAGGAGATCATTGACGATATTACCGACTATCTCTGCCCCACGACCCAGCGGTGGTACGCGAACAGAGGTATCCCTTACCGACGCGGTTACCTACTTTACGGCCCACCTGGCACGGGCAAGAGCTCGCTGAGCCTGGCCTTGGCCGGTTACTTCAAGATGAGAATCTATATCGTCAGTCTGAACTCGATGCTTGCCACCGAGGAAACGCTGTCTACCCTCTTTTCCGAGCTTCCCCGGCGTTGTGTTGTCCTCCTGGAAGATATTGATACTGCAGGCCTGACTCACACTCGTGAGGAAGAATCTAAGGACTCGGAGGACGAGAGTAAAAAGAGTAGTGGAAGAAATGATAAGGAGAAGGAGCGAATTGGACGGCTGTCTCTATCCGGACTTCTCAACGTTCTTGATGGCGTGGCCTCACAAGAAGGCCGGGTGCTCATCATGACGACTAATCACATCGACAAGCTAGATAGAGCCTTGATCCGACCCGGACGTGTTGACATGATGGTGGAGTTTAGTTTGGCGGATGCGGAAATGACCTCTGCCGTCTTCCGCGCCATTTTTGCTTACCTTGAGGGCGACGATGAACGTAAGTTTAGCCATAATGGCTCGCCTAGTCTAGAGTCCCCAGAGGGTCTCGAGGAGAAGGCGAGGAAGCGGGAAGCCTACGATGCCGAGATCAACGCGCTGGCTGAAGAATTTGCAGCTAAGATTCCTGCGCTTGAGTTCAGCCCAGCCGAGCTCCAAGGCTTGCTGCTGCGGCATAAGCGCAACCCCCGGGCGGCTGTGGAGAATGCGCAAGGCTTCGTTGAGCAGACTCGTAAAGACCGCAGGGAGAAGGAGCTGAAGGAGGCCGAAGAGAGGCGAAAAGCTGAAGCAGAAAAGAAGGCCAAAGAAGAGAAGAAGAAACAAGAGGCCTCGGCCAAGGCAGAGGCTAAGAAGGATGAGAAGGACAAGAAGGACAAGGAAGCAAAGGCAAAGGCAAAAGCCGAGTCACCGATCATTGAACCTCCGACTACCGAAACAGAGAGGGCCGAAGAGCCGATAGCCCCCACCCCCATCCTAAGCCCCGGAGACGTAGCACCGACGGAAAAGCTGCAGATTGAGACAAAGGGCACAACGGGTCACAAGAGGCATGATTCCGGTTACGCAACGCCGTCGAGTAGTGATCCCTGATACGGTACATACCGAGTTATGTGCCTGGCAGTGGGTATATGAATCTTCTATGTCTGATTTTCTGCAATGCGGTTTTGGAGTTACGATGACCTAGGTTAGGATATAACGACTTGGTCATAGGTGGGTAGTAGGAGGCGGGATGGGAACCGGGCGTATGTTCCGATTCCGTGGACACGGGGTTTTTATAGGGACGGGCAGGACGGTTTCGAGACCAACATCGATAAGCCAGTGGCACACATAGCTAAGACAGGTACCTAATGAGATGATAGGTAGTATAATGAAAAAGGAAAAGAAAGATAGCTTGACGATGATAGCGTATTGAAAGGGGAGAATGACGTGCAGGTGGGAAAGCTGCTGGAGATAACTTCACATGGGGCTCGGGGATGCCCATTGGAGTAAGCTCCGAAGAAGGATTCTTCTCTGGTTGGCGGTGATGGCCCTGGCTGGTCTGGACACGTCGGCGCTGAGATGTGCATCGTACACAGCTCGACTCAACAGTCAGTGGCCCCAACCAAAAGAAAAGCGGAATACAGCATGCATGTTCCTAGGAGGATTTGTATCAGACTGATTCCGGGAGTGGTAACGAGGAGCCTTATGGCGTTAAGCGAATCGTCGTCGTGGCTGTCGATTGGGGCCCTTTGATCATTCCCGTTCGATGCAACGCTGAAATGGCAAATTGTAAACGACCAAGACAGGGCAAGGGTTCAGGTTGGCTGATATTTTATTTTTATTTATTCTCATTTTTCGTTGTGTGTGACCGTGGTTTCTGTGACAAGGTGAGAGAGTGAGAGGATGATAAGTTAGTAACCTAGGTTATGACACGTTATATCGAGGACAAGAGGTGCTGATGTAAGCTAACAATGGGTGGTGGTATAGACTTACATACATATGTAATACCTAACCTAACCCAAGGTATACTTACATACCTACCTGACCTTACATATGTATCAAATGTATGTAAGTTAGGTAGTACATAGTACATAAATCGGTACTGTCAGGTATTACATGACTGAGAGGGGCTCTACATCCGAACAACCTCACACTCGACATATACAACAGGCATAAGAAGATTACCTTAACTATTCGTTTGCAAATATTGAGACAATCGGAGTCCGAGTCTGTCGAGTCCAGGGTGTTGGTAAAGTGTATGTAGTGTAGATAGCCTTAGGTAGGGACAGGAATTCGGGGATCGGGGACGGGGCCTGGGTATTGCCTATCTAGGCCACGTTCCCGCAACAGGTATAACCCCTGCCCACTTACACACCATTATGTATGTATGTACTACATATGTACGTACATACCTACATGCTACTGCCTGATACCCTTCTCACATGTGCATATTCGACTAATACCTACGTCGCCAGAGACAAGGTAAAGAGAATAGTACCTATATAGTAATGTAACTTAACCTAGTAACCTTGGGTGAGTCCTGAAGGCCCTAGAGATGACTGCAGAAAGCTTCATGAAAGGAATGACGGAATGACGGATTGAGAAATGCCGGTGATGGAGGAATAGGATGACCTACCTAGTACAAGATAGCGATAAGGGAGGGGCGGGAGTACCTAGTAGAGCTACATGATGTACCACCTAGTGTATGTAGGTACTGGTGCTGGTCCGATTAGGCCCTTGAAGAACGTTACTAACGTCACCTAGCTTGCATATTTTTTTATTATCATTTCTTTCCCTCGTTGAGCCTCGTGGTGATGGGAAAGCGCTTGTTTTTGAGGGCCGGTTACTACTTCTACTAACGGTTGACTACTTTTATATATTTACGTACATGGAATCTACTAATAACACCGAAATCTCCTTTAGCTTGGCTATCGCACCCCCCCCTCGGCCCCTCTTCCTGCTCCTCCTCCTCCTCTTAACCCCTCTAACCTAACTAACTGCATCCCTACCTACCTACCTACCTACTTTCCATATTTCCCCCATCCGCTTTCCAAGGGTCTTCTTGGGATTGACCTGATTCGACTCGACTTGATACACACCGGATACAGACAAGGCGGAACATACCTAGTTAGTCCTATCTTAGGTACCCGACATATTACGTTATCACAAGCTTCTCCCTGTCTTGTCTTGCCTTGCTTAGCGTCCATCAGCTTTGTCTCCTTGTGGTTCTTTGTTTCTTCCCACTTATTTCCCCTCCTCTTCTTCTTCTTCTCGACGACTTCCTAAAAAGTTAGTATTCCGAAGCGGTACGTTATATTAAAGGTGTAGTGTTTTGATCCGAAAAACGGGAGCTAAACACACACCCACACATACACATACACACATACACACGAAGCATAAGAGGGAGACAACAACAGCAACAACAACAACAAAAGTGAAAGAGAATTGAAGAGCCAAAAGTCAATAGCCAGCCACCTTACACACCTCACAAGCTAACTAGGTAACCTAGGTAGTGGTAAAAAAAAAGTAACTAGTACAAAGGGAGAGAGAGAGAGAATAATAGGAAAAAGAATAGGTATGTCTGTCTGTCTGTCTGTCTTTCTGTCTCTCTTCCTAGTCGATCTCCACCAACTTCCTATGCAAAAGACAAGACCACGCAACTCTTTGCTGGGCCTCTTGTATACGTACACTTGTACCTGTCCATATCCAATCCATCTCCCCTCCCCCCTCCCACCCCCGAACCCCTGCTTCTTATCCGTTGTTGATTTCAATTGGCGGTGAATGCAGTCCAAAAGCCCTTTGGCCCTTTTTCTTTCCCGGCTCGACTAACATCAAAAACCGCCCACTCCCACAGATTATTCTAACAACATTTTCTCTTCTAACCACCATTCACTCATCCCACGGTCTCCTACACAACTATCCTCTACTTCGAAACCATGGCTTCGCGTCCTCAGAACATTGGCATCAAGGCCATTGAGCTCTACTCCCCCAGCCAGGTACGTGTGTCCCTCTTCCTCTCTCTCCTCTCCCCCCCCTGTCACGCCGACATCGCATACACCCGCCCCGCCGACCCTAGAATAGCTACTTGGCCCAGTTTCTCGGCCAGCCCTTGCTAACTCGTCTCTTCTCCCCCGCAGTATGTCGAGCAATCTGAGCTCGAGAAGTACGACGGCATCAGTGCTGGCAAGTACACCATTGGTCTTGGCCAGACCAAGATGACCTTCTGCGATGATCGCGAAGGTAAGTTGTCTACCTTCCTTGGGCCCCTCTTTGGGTGCCCAGCCTGCCCAGCTTGCTCCTCTTGCTAAGGCGCGAGCCTTGTTTTCCAGACATCTACTCGATCGCCTTGACGGCCACTTCGAAGCTTCTCAAGAACTACAACATCGATCCCAACTCCATCGGCCGCGTCGAGGTCGGTACCGAGACTATCCTCGACAAGTCCAAGTCGGTCAAGACCGTCTTGATGCAGCTGTTCGGCGAGAACACCAACATTGAGGGTGTCGACACGGTCAATGCCTGCTATGGCGGTACCAATGCCCTGTTCAACACTGTGAGCTGGCTCGAGTCCTCTGCCTGGGACGGACGCGACGCCATCGTCGTTGCTGGTGACATTGCCCTCTACGCCAAGGGTAATGCCAGACCCACCGGTGGTGCTGGCTGTGTCGCCATGCTAGTTGGCCCCAACGCCCCTATTGTTGTCGAGCCTGGTCTACGAGGAACCTACATGTCCCACGTCTACGATTTCTACAAGCCCGACCTCACCAGCGAGTACCCCTACGTTGACGGCCACTACTCGGTCAACTGCTACACCGAGGCCCTCGATGCCGCCTACCGCGCTTACTGCAAGCGCGAGACCCAGCTGCAGAATGGCCACGCTGCCGAGGAAAAGACCGGCCTGGACCGTTTCGACTACATGTGCTTCCACGCTCCGACATGCAAGGTCGTCCAGAAAGCCTACGGTCGCCTGCTGTACCATGACTACCTCTCGGACCCCGACAGCGCCGCCTTTAAGGAGGTTCCCGCTGACATTCGGGGTATGGACTACAAGAAGTCCTTGTCCGACAAGGTCGTCGAGAAGACTTTCATGACCCTGACGAAGAAGCGCTTTAACGAGCGTGTCTCGCCCGCCATCCAGGTTGCTACTATGTGTGGTAACATGTACTGTGCCAGTGTATGGGGCGGTCTTGCCAGTCTGGTCTCCTATGTCGACAGCGCTACGCTACAGGGCAAGCGGATTGGGCTTTTCAGCTACGGTTCTGGTCTGGCCGCCAGCTTCATGTCGCTGCGTGTCAACGGCAGTACCGAAGCCATCTCCAAGGTTCTGGATATCCCCAACAAGCTGGCTTCCAGAAGGGCTGTGCCCCCTGAGACGTATGAAGTTGTAAGTAATGCGCTTTTGCTTGAAATAATGTTGTCTCGTCGGTATACTAATTCTACTCTAGTTCTGCGAATTGCGCCACAAGGCCCACTTACAGAAGGACTTCAAACCCCAGGGTGACATCTCCACGCTGGTCCCGGGCACCTACTACTTGGAGCATGTTGATGACATGTTCAGGCGACACTACGCCATCAAGTCTTAGAGTAATTGCGAACAACGCGTCATACCCCATCTTCTTTTATTAACAATAGACCAGCATTGGTTCATTTGGTCCTATTAGAAATATACGGCTCTATGGAGCCCTTAGATGTTTTATTCAGACTTATTAGCGCAGCGATGGGGTTGGGCCCATATATACAGAGGGGGGACCATATGGCATATAGGGTTCACTAATAATGTCGAGTGACGAGAAGCACCCGACTTGTATATACCAGGAGTTGCGCAAGCCACGGGTTGTATGAAACATATGATAAAGAATAGATCTTTATTCCAAGACCACTAACTTGGACTATTGTGATTTTTGTCATTGAATCTGACTATATCAACAAGAGAGAAGGAACCAGAAGACCAGGCTGCAGTGTACAACTCCTATTCAGGGGTTTCTATAACCTCAACGTAGGTTCCATCGGTCTCTAAGCTGACAGTGAAGGCCACATCTTCGGGCTCTTACAAGCTTCTAGCCATGCTCACTGGTTACCCCTAGCGAGTCACCAGATTACTGACTAGACCCTATTTCAATAGCAAATATAGGTAAGCCTGCACATCTAGTGAAAGCCATTCCATTTGAAGCCGCTGCCCATTCATGTTTCGGATGAGCCGTCAGTGGCTACGACGACTCTAACTACTTGTCCTCATGTCAGGCGACTATATCTTCTAGTTTACCCTGAAGCTAAAGCGCATCATATTACGATATACATGTTAGCTTGTCCACGAACTCTTGGGAATGTATCAATCCATTGTCGAGGACCAAAGCTACCGGTTCCTCTCCAACCTCAGTCCCAACTTGCCATCAGGTCTAGTTAGGTAAATAAAGTATGAGTGAGTACTTAGGCATTACCAGTAACCTAGACCTCTTCTCCTTTTCTTTTTCCTTCTCCTTCTACTCCCCCATCTCTCTTAGCAGTAACAACAACAACAACCGACTCATACCACTCACTACCAAACCCCCCCCCCCTCTTTTACTTACTTACCTACTTACCTACCCTTACTTGCCATCCCTAAGTATTCCCGAGTCTTCTATCTCTCTCTCTCTCTCTCTCTCTCTCTCTTTTTCACACATCACACGTCATAAAACCTAGGTAACTCTTTACTCTCTCACCCACGAAAAAAAAAAACCGAAAACGAAACGAAAACGATTTGTCCATCGACAACGACGCGGGGGAGCAGAGCAGAGCCCTGAAACTGCGCGGCCCCGCCCGCCCGCCCGCCCGCCGGCGGACCAGACCACGCACGCACTGCGGCCGGGTTGGCCACGCGAAACCGCGAACCGCGAACCGCGACAGCAACAGCAGCGGCCTCCTCCTTTCTGCTACCCCGGGCGCGGCGGGGGCATGCTCTGGGGGGCGAGGGAAAGGGAAAGGGAAGGGTCAGACCAGATAGATTAGGTTAGGTTAGGATCAGGGGTATTTGAGTAGGTAGCCAGCCAGCCAGCCAGCCCGTTTGCGCGTTCCGCTTACACTATATACCTAGATTAGTAGGAGAGACCAAAAAGGGGAGGGGGGACAGACATAGTTAATGCCCGTGGTTTGTTTATTATACGACGGTTTTGTTCGGCCGGGAAATGTAATGTATCCACACTCCTCTATTCTGCTGTTCCTTAGGTCTCTTAGGTTTGTTGATAACGGGACGACTTTTATATTGCTGCTACTGCTAGATACGGGCGGGCCTGATTCACTAGGTACTTTCCGTATATCTAATCTACCTACCAACTACTACTACTACTACTACTACTACACCTGACCCAACCAAGAAGTAAAGATTCACTTGAGACGGGACTACTCTACTGTACGTATACGGTCACCGTCTCACTAGTTAGGACGGGATAAGGGTAGAAAAGCGCCTATGTACTCATCTTTACCAACAGATTATTACTCGCACTGCCCTTCCTGGCCGGGTTGGCTACGCAAGCCCACACCGAGATTCCCACTTGCAATTCCCATGCTTTCGTTTATTTTTATGCTTCATCACACGTCGTCATCTAGGTATTCTACTCTACTCTACCCTGCGTGTCTCTATAGGCACAACGCTGTATTTGAACCCGAGCATGATCTGATCTGAGCAAGACTCTTTGTATTACACAACCCTCATAACATTGCCACCAACCCCCCAATTTTTCCTTCCCTTACTTCCTAGCCCCTGTTTCCATGCAGGCATTCATATTTTCATATATTGGTCATCCCATCCCATCCCATCCCATTCCATTCCATTCCATCCCATCCCCATCTCACGACGTCTTTGCCTTCCTCCCCGCATCCTCCCCCTTCTCTCCGTCTCCTTTCCACTTCCACCCGGCCCTCCGGTGCAAGAAGTAATCCCCGCTCTGGATGCCCTTCCAGATGCCGTACAGGCCCCCGAGGGGCCACGTGGCCTTGACGCGGGCCTTCCACCCCTGCGCCTCCTCCTCCTCCTCCCCGCCTCCCACGTCCCGGACCTTCACCTTGTCGTACACGCTCGGCAGCGAGGCGGCGCCGTACTTGCGCCGCAGCGCCTCGTACCACTCCCGGTTGCCGTACGTGCGCCAGAACTCGCCCTCGTCGTAGTACGTGTGTGCGTACAGCCACTTGAGCCCGCCGAGCTGGTCGACCTTGGCCTCGAGCTCGCGGTTGAGGCGCACGAACTCGCGCCGGTCCGCGGGCCCCCAGCCCCAAACGCCGATGTTGAGCATCCTGCCCGCCGGCTCCGTCCTCACCACTGCTGCCTGGCGGCTTTCATCATCATCTGAAGAAGAGGGGGAGGAGGAGGAGGACGACGACGACGGCGTTCTGTTGTTATTGTCGATCTTATCCGTCCTTTTCTTTATCCGGAGGTGCGGGTGGAAAGTCGGGCCCGCGGGCGTCTTCAGGGGGCAAAGCCACAGGGGCCAGATCCCGAGCTCGGCGGCGGTATAGTCGACGAACGCACCGGCCGACTCGTAGGGGATGCCGAGGTCCTGGACGACGAAGCGGGCGCTCTCGCCGCTGCCGTGCAGGGCGCGGTACAGCATGCGCGTGTGCAGGAAGTCGTCGAGGAACCAGCGGAAGAAGCGCGTGAACGGCACCGGCCAGAAGTAGTCGAACGCCGCCTTGCCGACCCAGAACCCGCCCCGGTCGTACCGGAACAGGTACTCGGCGAGCGGGATGTACTCGGTCACACAGCCCTCGCTCAACCCCTCGGGCGAGCGGTTCGGGGCCGCAGCTACGGTGGTGTTGTTATATACGGACGAGGGCAGACGCTCGGTGATGCTCTGGGCGTGCATGTAGAACCAGGGGTCCCAGGCGCGGCTGAACGTCTGTACCGTGTGCCCCGGCGGCAGGTCGTCGGTCATGTGGCCGCTGACGACGACGCCGTGGTCCTTGGAAAATAGGATACCATCGACGTAGTCGTTGCCCTCCTTCGCACACTCCTGGCGTATAGCACGTACCGCCTCCGCCACGGTGTTTGTCCGGCGGTACGTGGTCCGGACGAAGCGCTTCGCCTTGACGAGCCGGAGCTCGAGGAGGGTGGTGACGCCCAGGGTGCCGACCGCGCCGGCGGCGCCGCGGAACAGGTCAGCGTACTTGTCGTCCGGCCCGGGACGCGCGAACACAACCTCGCCGTTGGGCAGCACCATCTCGACGCCCTCGAGGGTCTCGTCGAAGTAGCCGTGGCGGAAAGAACTGCTCTCCCCGGCGGTACCAGCAAAGCCACCGCCGGCCGTGATGCCGGGGAACTCCATGACCACGGGGGGCACAAGACCGTGGCGTAGGGTAGATTCGACGAGGCGGTCCATAGGCACATTAGGTTCCACGAGGGCGGTGAGCTTGGCCGTGTCGACCTCCAGCACGTTGCTCAGGGCGCTGATATCAACGAGGCGCTGCCCGGACTTGAGATGCGAGGGCCGTGTAGAGTTGGTACTCCCGTGGAAGATGCGGTACGGCTCGGAGCGCTCGAAATAGGAGCGTACCGTCGCAGAAATGAGCCGCACGGCTTGCCGGTGTCGCTCCATTGCCTACCTATACGACCCCCTAAACTTCGGTAGTATGGCTCTGTGTGTGTGTGTGTGTGTGTGTGTGTGTGTATGTGGGTGTGTATGGGGTTAAATAACATTCAATTGACTTTATCACCATCCGGTCTCGGGCCAGAGTACTGGTGGTTCGAGGACCTAGGGCCTTAGCTAGAGGACATTGATATTGGATGTGTGTATAGGTAGGTAAGTAGGTAAGTATATATGTAAGTATGTAAGTGTATGAGAGAAGCTAAACAGCTAACCTTAAGGTTAAAAGAATTGAAAATTCGGAGTTGTGACGAGAGCTGATGCAGTATCCATTAGACGTGCGTTAGCGCGAACCTGCCGAAGACCGTTACTACATACCTACCCGACTTCCCGGTGTTAAGTAACCCCTGCAAGCAAGCCACTGGGTTAGGGGATCGATTACCTATATTTTACAAGTGTTTTCACTCTTGTATGTAGGTATACATTTGGTGTTTGCTTCAATAACCCCTAACCCCTTTCCCCAAGTTAAATGTTATCTTGCATTGATTCTTTCAACACTATAGGAGCAAGCAACGTACTAAGGAAGTATCTTTACGTATGTAGGTATTCCGTTGGTCACAATTGTCATGTACTCAGGTGCAGGTGAACCTTGTGCCAATATGAGGTACTACTGTATCATGTACAAGAAAAAAAGAAAAAAAACCAAGAGCTCTTCAATTGTGTGTAAGTTGTGATATCTCCCTCTATATATATAAAACCATACGCTAACCTGACATAACAGATCATTGACTCGGTATGTATAGTGAGAGGTATCAATATACATAATCTCCAAGTAAGACTAACGACACTATCTCTAGGTAGACTTGTCCCTTCACAGCTTTGAAACAACCTCCGGATACGACCTCTTGCGGCCAACCTGCTTATGTGCCATGTCCAGGACATCCGTTTCCGAGAACGGCGACAGCCTCTCCGGGTCGATCGGGACCTCCTCCAGCGTCTTCGCCTTGACCGTGGTGTAAGCGGATTTGACGGGGGTCCCGCCCGCCGCCGCCGCCGCCACCGCGTCCGAGATGAACCTTGCCCAGCTCTCCAGGCAACGCCGAGACTCGCGCAGCTTGGGCAGGATGGCCGCGAACACGTGCGGCATGGCCTCGTACTCCTCGAACACGACGGGGACGCCGTCGCGCCCCAGCCTCGCCGCCAGGTACCTGGCCTCGTCGGCGAGGCACTCCCAGCCGCAGCAGACGTAGACGGGCGGGGCCCCGCGCCAGGTCCGGCCCAGCTGCAGGCTCACGAGCGGGTGCAGCATGTGCGCGTCGTCGACGTACATGTGCCTCCTCGGCGGGTCCGACGGCCATATGTCGTCGGCCGGCGGCTGCCGGGAGGTCGACATCAGCGCCGGCGGTGGCAGGTAGTCCCATTTGAGGTTCGCCGACAGCGAGGGCATGCTCTGCACCACGTCCACCCACGGAGAGTTCACGGCGACCCCCGCGGGAATGGGGACGTCGCGCTCCTCCCCGAACCAGGCGATCTTGCGACCCTGCCGTCGCATCTCCAGCACGGCTCGGAGGAGAGCTAGGGCGAGGTTGCCCCCCGCACTGTTGGGAGATTAGACAGTGGTTCCCCTTTGGGGAAAAATAGTGTGCAAGTCTTACCTGTCACCAGCAAATACGATTTCCTCCGGAGGAACCGCCTCGTGGATGGACCCGGGACCCGGATAAAGCAGGGTGAAATATGACACTAGAGCATCTAGTAGTGCGGACGGGAACGGAGCCTGGGGCGCCAACCGGTATCGAACCGAATAGACTCGGCCGCCGGTGAGCTTGGCGAGCTTCTTCGTCACGGACCTATGCGAGCAAGGGTCGCACAGGTAATACGCGCCGCCGTGAAAGTAAAGCACCGTCACGGAGCTCTTGCATTCCTTCATCATCTCGTGGTACTTGTCCTCCTCGGATACCCGCGGGAGCGTCGATTTGGGGGTTGCCGCAGCACGGTAGCCCGTCCATTCTGCCTCGACGGACACGATGTCGGGTATCTTGAAACCCGCACCGTCCGCGCCAGTGTCCTGCATAGCATCGATCGCGGCCAGGAGCGCGTCTCTTATGCCATCCTCGGGCGGGACTTGAGAGGCCACTTTGCTGACCCATATCCTCCCTTTGATGCCGGGGTCCAAGAGCGTGAGAGCCTGCGACTGGGAGATAGACCGCGGTTTCGAGCGCTGCAGTAGCGATCGTAGAACCGATATGGTGACCTCGCTCTCGAGGTCTAGGTATCGCGATTGCTCTGAAATCCTGAGTATGTGCGCCACAATGACGCGGAGGATCAGGGGTATTCTAGGCAGTATTGACCATATGAACCCGCGCTGGGCAGCTCGGAGCTGGCCTGCCGCCCTGTCTCTACCCTCGCTGTCCGACATGTAGATATGTCTAAGTGTTATATGCGGCGGGGATACGAGGCAACGAAAACCCTATAGGCAAGTGACGACAAAGTCCGGAGATTTGTTTTCTTTCTACCTAGACTGAAGAACCACCGGTATTAGTGCTTTGGAAGATGCGTAAATCCACTATATCTCAACTCCAAAGTAGGTAATGTATAACCACGGTGAAAAGAGTTAGGTATACCTAAGTATCATACAACATCAGACACTAACATATACGTTCTCAAAACGATCCCATTCGTAACTATGATATTGATGTAAAGAAAGATGTATATTGATAGAAGGGGGAAGGAAATATGCAGGAACCCTGAAGATGGGCATGTGAAATTTGTCCGGTAAGTAGGTCAATGTCGGAGCAAGAGAGATGGAAAAAGGATAGCAGCTGGATTAAATAAAGCATCTATGACGAAAGATATGTCACCCGCATCGAGCTGGTATAACCCTTTAATGCTGATGCATTTCCCCTCCACACGGGTACTATTTTAACCTACTTATGTTTTACACTAGGTATTTTTGAATAGAGAGGGAGAAGGGGGGGGAGAGGATTCCCGGCGAGTTGGATTCTTTCTTTCTCTTCCTTCAAAAGTCTTTTCACTAGGTTCTCGCAAATAGGTTTATTTGCGCCACCTACATTGATATGTAACTCCCCTCCCCTCCTCTAGGACTGTCTACACAACTGCTCTCCTTACCAATTTGATATCTTGGATATATACGTTACATCCAATAGTTCAGACGCCGAGGCTCGGCATCTCTCATACTAGGTAAGGGGGGGCAAACTAAGGTGGATCTCAGATCCCCGAATGCGCGTATGTAGCTTATCGTGTCGCACTACAATACTGTAAATGTCTGGTGCATTGATGGGTTGCGCAGGACTTCGCAACATATTCCATAATAGGAAACTGGGTCCCCCAACTATGGTGTGTCTATACCAGCGTTAGCGGCTCTATTTCGACTGCCTATGTGTAGCAGTTACCTATGCTACATTTGATCAATGTATACCATGTTTCCGAAGAGCCTAATAGATTATGCAGACGCTGTTCAGACTTAAGTAGCTAAAACCACATCAAGAGCATTCCCAAAGGCATTGACACACTATACAATATTTCAAGACTCTTGTTAATTACTCCTTCCTACGCCTTCAATACTCCTACTACATACATATATACAACCCCCATTCCCCCAAGACCGTCTTGCACCCTCATAATCTCCCGCTTCTCCCTTCGCCCCCGAAAATAAATTCCATTCGATCCAGTTCACCGTCCATAGACCCAATAAGAAAAGACAAGGAGAAATAGAAACGATAAAAGTCGCTCATCAAGGGAAAAGGAAAAGCGCGTGTGCATATGCATATGTGTGGTACTTCCCAGCTTTCATTACGATGTCAAATTTCCCATCCCATATGATAGATATACTTAATTCCATACCAACTCTTTCGTACATAAAAAGGGGGGAGGAATGAAGGGGAAAGAGATATAATATGAATGCACGTGAGACTCTTCCATCATCTCTCTCTACCTCAGTCTGGTAGGTGCGGAGCGAGTTCCCCCCTCCATTACCCCTTCATCCATGCTTGCTTGGATCGATCCGTCATTATACATCAGAGAATGACAAAATAAAACGCCGCGCACACCTCAAAAAGCTTGAGTAAGCAAATATTATGTGTCTTATTTATCTGCCATTAAGAGCTAGTTGCGGCGTTCTGCTGCTGTGGCTGCGACGACCCACTGGCGCCGGCGCTGCTAGTGTTGCTTGCTGCCATCTGCCACGCCGGGATCGAGGCCTTACCGGCCGGCATGCCGCTTCCGAAGGGGCTGGAGCGGCCGTTGAGGGTGGCCAGATAGTCCTGCTTGTTGGTGCTTGATGCCGCACCCTCCTCCTTCTTGACTTCACCGTTCTCCTTAGGCGCCGCAGCGGCAGCAGCAGCCTCGGGTGCAGCAGCAGTCACCGCAGGAGCTGGAGTGGCCGGGGCAGCCGGGGCAGCCGGAATGGTGCCAGCGGCGGCAACTGCGGGACTCACGGGGGTTGTGCTGCCATTAGTCGGGCGCATGTAAATGCTCGTGTTGGCCTGGGGTGGGGTGGGGTTGATTCTCTGCCCGATCAATGACTTCAGGCTCTTGACTTCGTTGCTGATCTCCCGCAGACGGCTATCGGTGAAATCCTTATTTGTCGCCATAGACTTGGGGATGATGCCCTTCAGGGCCTTCATGTCCTCGCGCAGCCGTTCCGTCTCGTCGTCTTGCCGCCGGCGAGCGGACTGGGCTTCCCGCATGAAGCCCTCAAGTTCTTCGATGGCCTTATCTAGCTTTTCAGTCCGCTCTTGCTCCGATGTCTTCAGAGCCTCGGTATCCTTCATTAGCTGTTCGATCGTGGCAAAGGCCTTCTCAAATTGCTCGTCCACCGTCATCTTGTCTTGCTCCAGCTTCTCCGGGGTCGGCGGTGCAACTAATGGGTACAGGTAGCGCTACATGCGAGTTAGTGCCTAGGGATTGATGACAGACGCGAGGAGTTACGATACCTTTGTGACAAAGTACAGACCGTAGCTCACGCCTCCCACTACGGTAGCCATGATGAACCAGTCCCGCCAGTCCCTCTTAGGGGGCTCTGGCGGTGGTGGTTGCCATCCATAAGGCGGTGGCTGTTGTTGATACTGGCTATAGTAGGGTTGCGGCTGTGGTTGTGACTGGACTGCTCTGGAGAGTTGCTGTGATGGGGCGGAGGCGACGGGTGTTGATGCTGGTGGTGGAGCTGAGCCTGTCCGGGCGAAAGCGGCTTCGACCTCTTCTTGTGTCAGGTTCTTGGACCGCAGGAAGGACAACTTGTTTTCGATGGGAGATGTCGCGACGTTCGGGTCTTGAAGAACTACATGATGGAATCGTCTGTTAGAACCGACTGAACGATGGCTGCTGGCCCACCTGCAAAAACACCTTGGGCATGAATCGGATGGGCTTACATGTGACCGCAGAGGACACAATATCCTCACGAATAGGCATGATTACGGCTTGAGCTCCCAATGCCCGAGTTTCATGTCCTGTCAGGAAGAGGAAGGGAAAGGGGGAGGGCGGTCAAAACACACGAGAGTTATGAATTAAAAGTCTATGTAGAAGGCGAAGTTGTCGCGCTAGGAAACGGCGCCCATTGATTCGTTTAGGTTAGTGACTGAACCTTGCACGCTGCCCCCGGCCGGAAAAAAAAAAGATGGAGGCCGGTTTGGACCGAGGCTCGTTCGCTGCTACGCTGGCTAGTTGCATATGTATGTATGTCTTATGTAATGCATCACAAGCCCCAATTGCGTCATCCCCAGTTCTATCAATATATGCCTGTATGGAAGTGCTGACTTCTATTTACGCCTTTTCCCTTGCTTACGTCAAGTGCTTCTTCAGTCTCGATTACTAATGATCCTAACTATTATACGCCAGAACTCATCAAAAATAAAAACACCCACCCTGCTTAGTTGTTTGTATATCTAACCTAGTAACCTATACATATTGATATCTACTCCGAACCTGTAAAACCCTCATAGTATCCAAACGCGCGCGCACTTTGTACCTAGTAAAAATAAAATAAAAATAAAAAAAACAAAAGACCAACCATCTATCTAGATGCTAAGCAACATCACCAACTGTAATGGCGAACGCAATGAAATGCATATAACCTCTTCACGCCTACCATGTATGCCTGGCACCCCCTTTTCCCCTCCCCCTTAAAGGATCCGTAGGGCACCCAAACCTCACCAACTCAGCAACCCCTTCGCGCGATCAAACCCGCCCCTAAGCTGCGTATCGGGCTTGACCACCTTCCCCTGTAGCACCGTGTACTTGACGATATTCTCGCAGTCCTCCGGCCTCACGCGCGCGAGCCAAATGCACTGCGCAGCGCCCACATCCTCTTCCTCTTCCTCCTTCCCTTCTCCTTCCTCCCCTTCTCCCCGTCCGTCCCCATCCCCATCCCCATCCCCACCAGCATTCCCCCTTGTCCCCGTCCCCGTCGACAGCACCACCTCCTCCCCTTTGCCCCTGCGCACCGCGTCGACGCCGAACGCGTCCGGGCGGCGGTATACGATGACGTTGGCCGAGTACTTGTGGCCGCCGACGTGGCTGACGAAGTAGACGGCGACGCCGCCGGGGCGCTCGTCGTCGGGGTCGCGGTGCAGGCCGAGCGGGCGCAGGTGGCGCTCGAGCTCCTTGCGCAGCAGCGGCGCGCTCTGCCCGCACCGCGCGTCGCGCGTGCGCTGCGAGCAGAGCAGGACCACCGCCCGGTGCGGGCACGGCCGCGCCACCAGGCCGCGCGCCTCGGGCGGTATTGTCGTCGGCGCGTCTGCGTCGGGGGACGGAGAGGCGAGGGATCGGGGCAGCCGCACGGGCCCCAGCGGCGTCGTCGTCGTCGGCGCGCGGTTGATGTACTCGGACACGACGGTGGGGACGGCGGCGGGCGTCACGTTCTCGATGATGGTGAAGGCTGGGAGGAGGAGGATGGTGGTGGGCTCCGAGTAGTCGGTGGTGTGCGAGGGGGTCGGCATGTTGGACGCGGAGAGCTTCATCTTCTGTTTGGTGGGGTTAGTCAGTTGGTTAACTATGTATGTAAAATAGTACCAGTGTACAGCTAGCAAACGAAGAGAAAAAGATAGAGGGAGAGAGAAAAAGGAGAGAGGGAAAAAGATACCCCATTGCTCGGCCTCTGCGCCTTGCCGAAAGCCTCCATGACGCTACCCTTCTCGTCCTCGACGTCGCGCACCCAGTCCGACTTGCCAGTCGCGACTAGTACGTGCGTGCTCCAAGCACCGACGTTCCCGTACAGCATGTCCGACTGCTCGACCTTAAACCCCCGCGGGTAGTGAACGTGGCAACTGTCGCAGTCGTGCACGCAGTCCTCGCCGTCGACAGCAGGGTCTGTGGGCGGGAACAGCTCCTGGGCGAGCTTGGCGGTGGTGGTGGTGGTGGTAGTAGCGGGGGACCCCCCGGCCTTACTTGCATCATCGCCGATGGCCAGCTTGCGCGCGCCGTCGAGCAGCGACTTGAATCCCAACGCCATCTTCTGCTTGAGTGGGGGCGAGCGGTGCTGCTTGGGCTTGGACGGTGGAGGGGAGGAGGAGGAAGAGTGCGGTTGTTGTTCGGAAGACGGGCTGGCGGTACCGCTTGCTGTTATCATCGTGGGGGAAGGAAAAGAAGGAAAAAACAGAGAGACAATGCCGATAAAAGAGCGGGTGTAAGTCTTAAAGGGCCAAAACTAGTATGTAGTAGTAACCTAGCAAGGTTACAAAGTATTGTGGGTTTTGGGCTACGCTCTCCCGGGGTTGTCCCTAACGCATTATTAGTTTCAATACCACGATCGGGGGAAGTGGGAGAGAATCCGGTAGTTTGTTGTCAACCCTTGCATTAGAGAGATGAAGCTTCAATGTTGTGTCGATTCTCGTGCCATTGGTGAGTTTCCTTACTTTGTTGGCGAGCAGGGCAATATATCCTCCGTTCTAGTAAGTACTTAGTTGTAGAGGTAATAGTATGTACTTAGGCACGGAGTAGAAGAGACTTTGTCGCCCGGACTTTTAGAGTAAACAGTAATATCAATAGGTAGTTATATATATTTATAGGGACGTACATAAGGTAGTAATCGTTTAACCAGCCGAGTTTGTCTCGTTAAGTTGTTATGGGGAAGAAAAAGAAAAAGAAAAGAAAAAGACTACATAGGTATAGGATTCGCCCAACTTGCCATACAAATATCAACAAAAATGTAAGCGCAAATATAAACCCAACCATAAGACAGTTCAATGTTTTTTTTTCTAATAGCGGACAGCCCAGCCATGGACTCGGACACCGCCTCGGCCCTATCATCGATACATCCGACCGTTTATTCGGTCGTACGAGGTTCGGCCCGCGGCGACAACCTCCCAATCTTGGTCGGTTCGGCTCGGCCTCCGAGCCTATGTTAGAGTAAGTATGGTGACTTGGGAAGAATATCGCCGAAGGATATTTACCAGAATCAGGAGTTAAAGTTATCAGATCACGCAAACGTGACCGTCCATTTTATCAGATCTAGCTAATTCAGATGACGTGACTGGTTGCAACCCCTGCCAAGTGCTAGTATGTATCCATTTCTACCGGGGTATATTATATCAGAGCATGTGCAAGACTGCAAGATGTGGTAGAGTAGAGAACATAACCCGCATGTCAAATAACTTGCATCTTTCCTGACGATATTTTCATTTAAACCAATATGCCTCCTCCATTTAATATATATATTACAGGTCCCTAAAGCTAATTTTAACATGCATTCCTTTTTATTATGTCGTATCATCTCTCTCTCTCTCTCTCTCTCTCTCTCTCTCTCTCTCTCTCACTTTCCCATCTTCTCGGAACGCCTGACAAAATTCCCTCCCCATTGACTACTATAATTTGAGACGGCCACCGAGGTTACTTGAATAGGCGTCCGCATCTCCCATTGAATGAGTCGTCTGTAACTTACATGTCGTAAGTCGGGTATAGCAATTACATTATACCAAAAGGAAAAGAAAGGACAGCCGAGTATTAAAATACATCCGATAAATAGGCCTGTGAAAGTTAATAATAGTGCAATCCCTCTATAAAAAAAACCACCTCAACAAAAAAAAGAAGAAAAAGACGAAAAGTATCCATCATGCATCATCGCTACCCTCTCCATCGGTCGAGATACCACTCTTTCTCCTTCTTAGCTCGCCTCGTTGCTGCATCGCAGCCCGAATCTTCTGGTTGGCCTCGTGGAAACCCTCCTGAGAATCCAGCGTCGTGAACGCGGAAACGGGGAAGCCCCCAGATCCGCGACCGCCACCGCTGCTACTACTCCGACTTCTAGACCTGGACGGAGGCCGAGTTGCGAACATACCGATCGAACCAATATTACTGAACGACTCGTTCCGCGGAATGGCACGGCTAGATGTCGTGGTGTTCCGCCGCGACAGGCGAGGTGAGTCGGGAGGAGTCGGTTCTGTCGCTTCGCCGTTATGGGCCATAAGCCCAGCATGCTCTAGTGAACTGAGAGCACCATCCTCGCGGAACGGATCGGAAACGAGTCGGGTACGGTCGAAGTCTTCATACATGTCTGGGCCAAGGTCATTGATGACCTTCACCACCTGCTCGGACAGCTCCGCTCTCCGTTCACGCAGTTTGTGGATACTGTAGCTAGACGTCGGGTTGATGCAGAGAACCAGTGGCCGAAGTGACTTTAGAATATCCATGCCAACCTCGCCAAAGCGGAAGGCCGCAAAGGTAATGGCGGGGAAGATGATCCAGGCAACGACGTAGACAAGCCAAAAAGGTACCCATTCGGGCACGTGGCCCCAAAGATGATCCTGGTACACTTTGACTGCAAGTGTGATGGAATAAAGGTTGTAAAGCACAGGAGTAAATGCCATAGCGACAAGGAGCTTCCAGGTGGCCATCACGTCTCGTCCTTGGATCTTGACAGATGAACCAGCAAGGGCTTCCTTGGCCTTCTTGTGGCTGATGTATTTGGTCGCAACGAAGACAGGCGCAAATAGGACAAGTCCCGGTACCACGCCGATAGAGAGAACCAGTAGCTTAGCAACCCGATATAGCAGAGTAAATACGACTGTCGGTAGCGTCATCTTGGCATAGGCAACCTGGTGGTCCTTGATGTTTAGGTAACGAAGCTGCTTGTTGTACTCCTTCACATTATCCATCAGCTCGATAATACGCGGGTCTTCTTTGTACTTGGAGAATCCTATGGCTAATCTCCTATTCAACTCCACCACTGTAGGTAAAGGTAGCTTCTTCCCGGTATTATAGAGCCGTCTAGCACCTTGGATGCACATTAGAGTATCATAATCCGGAGCAGATACTGTGACAGCACTTAGAGCTTGGTAGACCATATCAAGGGTCTGGCCAATAGCATCCCTCCGTTGGTTGTTCTTGTACTTGTCGACTAGGTCCCTGGGAATCTGAAAGGGTGCGCCAAACTCGATGACGGCCCGCGACCGGAACTTGTGAGCGTGGAAATAATTCATACCAACGGGGACGATCTGCAGGCCACAGTCGGGATCCTCAGCCAGAGCACCTAGCGCCATGATAGCAACGCCGGCCTTCAATGGCAGAAGCTCTGTACGGTCGTGGCTACCGCCCTCGGGGAAAATACCCACACAACCACCCGATCTCAAGCGGTTAAAGACTGCCTTGTAGACCTCGGTCTGATCGATGTGGGGAGCCAGCTTATATTTAGTACCCTGGTAACCATCTTTCGGGCCTTTTAATTCCTTATTACCGATGTTCCCCTGCGCATCAATATCGTCTCTCCCGGTGAGCTGCACCATAGGGACGAAACCCTTGAATGGGCGTTTCGTTCGCAGTTCTTCGGGCCCCAAGATCTGGGATATATCGACAGAACTGCCCGACTGGCCCTTGACGGAGGGTAGGAATATCATGCCACCGATCTCGGCCTCCTTCTCAAAGTCGGTGCCGATGCCACGAATAAGGGTAGGGTCGTTGACTGGGTCGGGAAGATAGATGAGGCCCTTCGCTGGTTTCGCCTTGTCCTGCGCTCGGCCGACCGGAACCGACCCGGTTTGCCGGGAGCCCCATCCGATAAACCCATGTACAGATTTCTCAGCAATCAGGAGACCGACACGTCGGTTTGCTTCGTTCTTTAGTGTTCTCTGGAGGACAAGACCGTCGACGAACTGGTTGGCATGGGGTGCGGCGACGAACAGGATAGGGCCGCTCTTAGGAACTCTCCAAGCTCCTCGGGGATGGACCTCGCGGAAGAATAGGTCGACAAGGACGGAAAAGGTATGTAGAAAGGCGTCGTATTTCCATGGCGTCATGGGATACAATTCTTTGGTCGGACTGGGAGCTGGAGCGCTCTTGGGAGGCGCCCCGTTGCTGAGCTTGCCATTCTCTGTCATGATGGTAAGGAAGCGTGGTCCTCAGGTCAGGGTTGGTGAGGTGGGTAGTGAGGTGAGGTGAGGTGAGGTTAAGTGAGAAGGGGAAAAGGGGAGAGGGAGGAGGAGAGAGAATGAGCTAGAAACGATGGTCGTAGTGAACACTTATTTATGTCTCATTAGTAGCGGGAAAGAAGGAAAAGGAAGAAGAAGAGGGAAGAGAAGAAAAAAAAGAAGAAGAAAAAATTAGGGTGTCGTTTCGCGCTGACTGCGGGGTCGGTACTTCAATCGCAATTATTTCGCAGTCCTTACCCAGATACCAGATGCTAGGTAGATGAGATGCTAGATGCTACTAGCTAGCCAGATATTAATATGGACTTGTCTGGGACGCTCATGAAGGAGGGATGATGTAGACAAGTGGCTAGAAAACCAGCGAAAGGAGATTAGCCAGTTAGCTTGCAAGACAGCTGGGCTGGCTTTTGTGGGAAAGGAATCACAAGCGTCATAGCTGGAGACGGAAGAGGGAAAAAAATAAATGGAGATGGAGCTGGCGTTTCTGTAGATCTTATTCGAGCATGGGGCAATGCGATGGTGCAAGCCAAGCCCCCCAAATTTCTGCATTTAGCAGAACCCAATTCTAGAATTTCCAGCGCATTTGCGGCCTTTTGGCTTGTGCAATTGGCCACTGCACACTGCGAATGACCAATGGGATCAAGAGAGCTGGAGATAAGAGGCTGCATCGCCTGGTGACCTCGGGCGACCGGTGGCGCAACGGAAAGAACTACTTACCTAGGACGCCGAAGGTACCGAGGGAGGGCCTAGGCATGTAACGTTATGTACATCACAAAGTGGGTAGTATATGGTAAGTACATATAGACTGTACATTTGATGTCAGTCCGGTACCTACCATGCGGGTGTAAACTGCTCATAATAGACTTATCAGTCCATAAACTTCTGATTCTAGTACCTATTTTATATGTCTTTGCATAGTACCTACCTAAGTAGGCATTTTTATTTTATTTCAAAAAGGTAAGTGTTATGCCATTACGATGGTTATTGCCGTCAGCAGACAAGATGCAGCATAAATGTAAAGGAGCTCGGGCGTTATGTCTGTTCCTCAAGTCCGAGCCACAAAAGGGTTCAACCCGAGAGAACATCCCCTTAGATACTCCGACTAAATGAAAGCAAAAAAAAACAAAAAGACTTCACTACTACTTATCGACCTAATCAAGAGGTTAAAAAAAGAAGTAAACATGAATAAGGAACCTCGATCGCACCGATGATGGATTTACAAACATCCACCTATACCTACCGCGTAGGCATGGTCTCCATATCTAATACCAGACATACACCTCCCGTCACTTGTATATATCGTGTGACGATGTTGGTTTGGGAGTATGAGATATCCATGTAGTATTTTGACGTGTGACCCGTTACCCCATCAATGTCTAAGCGCTCGCTACCTCCCGTCGCCTCGCCTACCTTACCGTGACCACCTACCTAGTTGTATCAGACATACCTAACCTCTATTCACACGTATTCAACCTCTACAACACAGGCAAGAAAGATAGATGGGTAAGTATTGTAGGTAGTAGCAGTAACTTTAGTAACCCATCATCACGTCGGCTCCGGGATGCTCCCCGCATGTAGGGTACAGCATATACATGTTTTATGTGTGCCAGCGTGCGCTTTGCGTCCAACATTAAGAACCCCGACACTAACACAAAACCGAACGCCAATACCTGACGAACCTTATTAAGATAACACACGAGAACCTATAAGACGACCAAGAGATCCACTTGACATAACCTTTATTGAGAAATGTGGAGGAAACTCTCCTCCCCCACTCATTGTCACACATGTTGAGTTTATATCATCCCTGAAAGCGCGGGGTTAGTCTGAGCTATCTATCACCTTTCAACTCACTCGATGAGACGGAACGTATATATCAATTTACTATGATAAATACATAGCCTAGATTACATAGGTACCTACCTATGTACATGTATGTAGGTAGTTATCATGTAGATAGGTAGATAGTTGGTTAACCTATCAACCAATCTACCTATTGATAGTACTTACTTACCTACCCGAGGCCCCCTTCTCTGTCTCTCCGGCATACCCGGTAATAAAGCCCGCCATCATATTGCAGATGCCTGCTACTTCCATGCAAAAGCCTCCTCGCCATCAAATTTTTGTTGAGAGGTCGGTAATTCATACCGTCTATCCCTTAGGTTTCCCTTTACCTTTCCGGCGCTTCTTGTCTTCGGGCACTGAGACGCTGCCCTCCTGGATCTCGCCCTCCTCCACCTTCCCCTCCGCCTCCAGTTCTTTAAGCTTCTCCTGGCCTGAAATGAACATAGTCAGGTCGTGGTTTTGATCTTTCAGGTCTGCATTCTCCAACTGCAGCTCCTTGACCTTCTCGCCCAAACTCTCAAGCTCCTTATTGACGTGCTCGATCCGTTTCATCAGCCCCTCGGAGACCTTTTTCTCTTCCTGTAAGCTTTTCCCAAGGCCTCTTGCCAAGTCCGTGGATTTGGTCGCCCTGGTACGTTCACGCTCTAGGTCCCTCTCTAAAGACGGAATAACCTCATTTCGTAATTGGCCTTGCTCTTCTTTAAGCGCTCGTAACTCCTTCAGTGCCTCCGATGCTTGAGATGCTGCCTTCTCTGCAGCCGCCGACGCTTTTGCTGCTTTGTCCGCTGCTTTCGATAGCATCTCTTCAAAATACACACGTTGGCTTTCCAATTGGCTGGTAAGGAGATGTGTGTACTCCATGCCAATGTTCTCCAACTTAGCCCTTGGCACAACGTCATCGGATTCATGCCCACCGTGCCCATTAGGACCATCTTGATGACCAGGGAGTTCGACCACCTTTCCATCTCCCTTGTCTCTGATCAGACGATGAACCCACATGTCTCCAGCGTAGTCCCATACGTATTGGGTAGCTAGCTCGAGAGAAAACGTGTGTGCTGTGTCTTTCCAATGTTCCTTCGCGTGGCCTCCCTTGTATCTACCACAACCCACGTTACCACATATCAAACATATCCAAAGATCCTCGGGCGAGTCACACACAGAACACAAGTTAGATACGTGCGAGCCAAATGGTTGCATATAAGGGTTCTCAGGATCATACGGGGCAGATGGAGTAGAGTTCGAGGTACATGTGTACTGGTTATGGCTATTCGTAGATGGATTGGTATGCCGGCACACAGGGCAGCCAGACCCCTTCCATTTCTGCAGACAAGAGCAGTGAAAGACATGTTGGCAGGGGATCGTCAGCAGACCAGTCGTGTCATCCATGCGCTCTAGGCATACAGGACAGGTGGGTAGTTCAACTAGGTTCGGCGTCGGCGGCGGGAATGGCTTCAGCGAGTTGTGCGTAGATGAAGATGGAGTGAAAGGGTCTTGGCTGAGATCTGGGAAACTCCCATCCCCACGGGTTGGGGTTTCGAACGTAATAGACCTAATGAAAGCGATATTACATGTCTCCGGCTATAAACAGATATCAGCTGCCCGGTGATCTCGAGACTGTGTTGAAGCAGGAAGAAATAGGGGGCATACCTCGATTTGATTAAATACCTTGCCGTCAAACTCGTGACCAAAGAGCTGCGCTCGTTTGCTATCGCGGAACTTCATGAGTACAAGATACCGGTTCATCCGGCCTGTCATGACCATTCGGTAGTGGCTTATTTGATCCCTCCACTTTTCCCCGATGAAACCCAGAAAGTCACTTGGTGAGAGATAGCTCGGCACGGCGGGTATGCAAACTGTTGTGCAGTCGAACTGGTTATCATCCTGACCCTCCCCGGCCACGAGTTCAGGTGGAAGATTGAGCTCGGGGCTCTCGTCACTTTCTCGATATAGGTGTACAATTCCCCAGCCAAAGTTTGTATGCTTGGAAGTTGTCAGAGGAACATATTTCGCTTTGGTGGCCTTGCCAGCACTG
The DNA here is from genome assembly GCA_018398605.1 of Biscogniauxia mediterranea. Lineage (NCBI taxonomy): Eukaryota > Fungi > Ascomycota > Sordariomycetes > Xylariales > Xylariaceae > Biscogniauxia > Biscogniauxia mediterranea. The sequence goes on along the minus strand of JAGXTR010000007.1, from coordinate 1,793,262 downwards.
CCCATGGAAGGGCCCACGGCGGCGGCGGCGGCGGTCGAGCCTGCGACCTCTGACATATTGTCCTGACTCTCGCGGTCTTCTGTGTCTATGCTCTCTACATTAAGCTGACCAAACCTCCAGTCCCTTGCTGCGGTCTGGGGGTTGATGGCAGCATGGGATTGTGGAGGGGGATAACTCAGTGTCCGCTGCCGCTGCCGCTGCCGCTTCTCGCTTAAGATGATCAGATTTCGCTCGTCTCGTGTCTCAGTTGGCCGTAGCGTACCGCAGTCGATGACGTTATTATCGGCCTGCGGTTTGATGCCGGCTCGAGACTCTCGCGACAGGTTGCGACGATTCGGCTGTGTATAGCTTGAAAACGACCACTGCGATCGGGTGTGCGATGGAAGATGGTCGAATATACTCGAATCCTTCTGCGGGAACCAAACTTGTTCGTCCGCAATAGCTAAGGTCTCTGCTCCTTTACCAGCTACTGGTGGGCACGTCGGATAAAGCTCAAACTTGAGGTGATAGAAGTACGAAGGCATAGCCTACTAAATCTTGGCTACAATGCGAATCTGGAGGGTGCTTTCGTCAGGGAAGCATATCAAATAAAGTATCGACTAATGCTCGAGGTGGCAAATGCTGTTGCGTGTCAAGGAGGAAGTAACATTTCGATCTCAATTATTTCTTTAGGATCACTAAATATCATCTTTGAGACAGACGAGTAGTTTCGTTTTTTTAGGCCGGAGTTCAAACGAGGAGAGGTATTCGGGTAGATACACGGGTTTGTCAAATGGAAGGTTAGAGGCGTGAATGGCGACCGGGCAACCTTGCGGTTGAGCCACTTGTTTGGCGGGGCTTCCCAGCACTCTGTTTAGGCATCCCTACCCGGGAATTTAATACCTAAACCTATACTACATTGTACCTACTAGTGTAGGTGTACTTCAAGTTAGGTACCTGATTACGCTTTATTACAAACATGGGTCACAATTAGCACCAGGTATCAACAGAGGTCAAGTCAATAAATTTGGTTGTATTCATCGAGAGTCATCGCATCTTTTAATGCGTTAGCCACCATGGGCTATTATGTAGAGAATTGCTTATCAATGCCTGAAATCAAGAGCCCTCAAGCCAGGGAACATGCCAGAAACGCCAGTTCGTATGGGTATTGTCGTCGCCAGTGTCCAATAATTTACTGGCCACCACGGAGACGGAGGACAAGGTGAAGAGTGGACTCCTTCTGAATGTTGTAATCGCTTAGAGTGCGACCATCCTCCAACTGCTTACCAGCAAAGATAAGACGTTGCTGGTCCGGGGGAATGCCTTCCTTGTCCTGGATCTTGCTCTTCACGTTGTCGATGGTGTCCGACGATTCCACCTCCAGAGTGATCGTCTTTCCAGTGAGCGTCTTGACAAAGATCTGCATACCACCTCGAAGGCGGAGCACCAAGTGTAGAGTAGATTCCTTCTGAATGTTGTAGTCAGAAAGGGTACGGCCATCTTCCAGCTGCTTTCCGGCAAAGATAAGACGCTGCTGGTCAGGCGGGATACCCTCCTTATCTTGGATCTTGGACTTTACGTTGTCGATAGTGTCTGAAGACTCCACTTCCAACGTGATGGTCTTGCCAGTCAGGGTCTTCACGAAAATCTGCATACCACCACGCAGACGAAGCACCAAGTGCAGAGTCGACTCCTTCTGGATGTTGTAGTCGGAGAGGGTTCGGCCGTCCTCGAGCTGCTTACCAGCGAAGATCAATCGCTGCTGATCGGGAGGGATACCCTCCTTGTCCTGAATCTTGGACTTGACGTTGTCGATGGTGTCGGATGACTCGACCTCAAGGGTGATGGTCTTTCCGGTGAGGGTCTTGACGACTATAAACACTGTTAGTAATCCTATTCGAATTTGACAAGGGTACGTTTGCCGGGGATTAACTTACAGATCTGCATGCCACCACGCAGACGGAGGACAAGATGGAGGGTGCTCTCCTTCTGGATATTGTAGTCGGAGAGGGTGCGACCATCTTCGAGTTGCTTGCCGGCGAAAATCAATCGCTGCTGGTCGGGAGGAATGCCTTCCTTGTCCTGAATCTTCGACTTGACATTGTCGATGGTATCAGAGGACTCGACCTCAAGGGTGATGGTCTTGCCAGTGAGAGTCTTAACGAAAATCTGCATCTTGACGGTGGATGTAATGAGAAATGTGTGCAGACGGGAAGTGTTCTGATGATGTTGATGATTAGTGTTGATGCACCGAGTTAGGTGGATGGATAGAGATGGGTGGTTTGGGATATGAGGGTGGAAAGAAAGGAAGAAATGCAAGGTGAAGTGCGGGTTGGAAGGTAGAAATAGGTTGGGGGGACGCAACCGGATTTCCTGAGGAGGCGCAGTGGGCAAGAGGTAATGGAAGCCTTGAGAAAGGACAGGAGCGGGGGTGCCAGGTGGAATAATTGCTGCTTCTAGGCCAATTACGTCCTAGAAAACCCAATGTGATTCATCAGCATCAGGCCAGGAGGCAATGGGGGCAATGGGACAGTGGGGGGAACGCCCCAGAAGGGACTAGACCCCACTAGCATTGCCCGGCAACGTATCAAGTACTTACCTATGACGTGGTTGGGCCTCCTAACCCAAAGTCACGAAAACTCGTCTGTTAGTGCTATTACCAGCCACAGGGGTTTCTTGTGGCGCTGCAGTTCGTTGAGAAAGAGGTATCTAACCTAGTAGGTAGTTTGGGTACATAGGTTAGCTGGGCACTTGTAGATAGCCTGTTTGGATAGATGATGCCCAGAGAGAAGAGGAAGAATAGAAATCAAACTGCCACTTAACAAAGACAAATACCTACTTTTGGTAGGGAGGTAGTATTGAACCTAGGTACGTGCGCGAGTTGAGACAATGGATGGAAGCAATAGGAGCACATGGATCGATCATGATACTTAGTAGGTATCCTTATCTGTTCCCTTATCTCACCAAGGACGTCATGCGGACTTAGATTCTTATCCGTTTAAGGCGATAAGGCCCTCGGACAGTCCGGGTTGCTGGGGTTAAGTGAGACGGGTGGACGGGATTAGTAGTTTAGTGTAGGTACCTACTTACTTAAGTCGGGCTTGACCATATTAACAAACCTTCGAATTACAATTGTCAATACTCCTAACCTTACCTACATAGTACATCACCTATTCTACCAACAACCTCAAGCCCAGAATCGATTCGCCCATGGATCCATTGGCTAGGTAGAATGAAATGGCAATTGCGACACTAGTGCTGGTTTTCTCACATGGTAAAATTACCCCTACCTCCCATTCCTACTTACGTAGAGCTTGTACCTAAGTGCATACGTATGTAGGAGTATCTATGGAGGCACCGGTACGGCGGGTCAAGCGCCAGACACCCGGAGATTCTCCCTTCAGCCCGCTGATCTCTGGATCCGGGCGGCCGTGCTTTGTCGTTCCTAACATTATGTTCCGATGGAAAATGTCCGTTGGTATGTTACGGAGTATATGCACTCAACTTGAGTTACCTACCCGTGCAATGGCGATACCCGACGCCATGAATACCCCCATACCTGACCTCACCTACCTACCCATCCCTTCATCTGTCTAGTTCAAAACCCTCTGTCTCTTCTCATACCTACCCGGTATCCCATCGTGCTATGGGGCTTAGACACCAAAGGGACCCCTGATAATCTTGCTGCACGCAAGGATAGACGTCATTACTGGCCCGGCTGCCCAGCAGTTTCGACTCCAGCCAAAACACAAATTTGGATGACGACTTTGCTCAGTTCACTTTATAGCGCCACCACAACCATCACCACCAATACCACCTAGTTAGTACAACTAAACACTGATGTCTAGGGTACATAGGACGAAGGAAGACTGGAAGGACAGAAGGTATCAGGTAGGTAGCATCTCGTAAGGAGAGATGGCACGGCGACACCATTCTAGGCTAAGCCGAGTTTGTTGAAAAGTACCGGAATGCATTAACAGCACGCAATAATGGCATGTCACCCAACAAAGTCCATTGAGGCGAGATGAGCGGGGGTTTACCCCCCCCCCTTTTTTTTTCTTTTTTCCTTTTTTTTTCTTTTCCGGAGCCGGGACGGGACAAAAAGTACCAACCACGCTGCATACCATCTGCTGTAGACCACCATCGTGAGAAGAGACCAGCACAAGCTGTCTTTCCATGGACCTATACGCTGCAACTACCAAAAAACTCCCCCCAAATTTTTCCTCAATAAAAAATTACAAACGTGGCGTAGTGCATGATGTATGTAAAAGAAGAAGGAAATTCCTTCTTCAGAATAATTCTACCGAGGAACCTAAGCACCTATCTATCTACCTACCCATCCTATAGGTACGTAGCTACGTAGGTAGGTAAGTAGTAGATACTTGTCCCGCTGCTGCTGCGCATCAACCCGAAAAGGGTCCCTTCACCCGTGCTCTTCACCGACATTTCCCTGACGCCGGAAAACATTGGGAGAGGTGGGTTCCGCAGTTAGCTTATTCCCAATTAAGGACAACACACGAGAGAGACCATTACGAGGTTGCCATGTTTTGCGAATCATTTCTCTTAAGAGACCGAAGTGGAAGTGAGTGTGGGAGCGACAAAGAGAGCGATAGAAGGGGGTAGGATAGGGAGGGAGAGAGAGCAATATCAGCGGTAGGTGATAGTCGTCCAACGATAGGATCATAGGCGCACCATAAAAAATTCTCATTGGCTGTCTCTGCCATCAGAAGGGCACAAAGTAAGATAACCCAACTTCATGCTGGTTGATGAGGTCGCATTCAGTTTTCAGGTCGGCTTACTTGCATGGGAATAGGTTGCAGCGTGTCTACATGATCCAAACTAGAATCCTTTAGACGCAACCGTCCGTAAATAAGCTGAGGACTACATCGACGAGCAAGGGCAAAGGGAACAAGGTTGATTAGGTATGTTTAGTGTGAATCTATTTGCCTGTCTTTACAAAATAGTATCAACGAAGGCACTGCTATCCGCCTCGTGGGAAGCTGAATCTCCCAAGTGCCCATTTGGTTCGTTCATGAAGGCTGTATAGACCACCCTCGATCTATTACACACCAGAGAACCTATGAATGCACTGTCATCTATGCTTTTGTACGTTACCCGCGTGTGTTCTCGTCTCGTATCTGCTCCCATATCATAAAACATGATCCCATGAAACGCTTTTGAACGCTTGCGCGAAATGGCAATCATAAAATAAATTCCGAGTCATACATTCATTGAATCTGCCGTTAAAAAAATGGTCGTAAATCGGAGCAACATGGCGTAAACATCGCATGCGTCGTGGCGGTGACCAGCCGTGTAGTGAGAGAAAGAAGAAGAATAAGTGAGTAGTAGGTCATGATGAAAGGATCATATCCTCAAAAACGCCATCGCTAAATGTTTCCAGCAATTTCAACAAAAGAAACAACCCAAAATAAACAAATCAAGTGCACGCCACCTAGCGGACGTTTCCGCTGTACTATTCAAAAGTGTGTCTTAGTTAGACTTGATAACAAGCTTAGACAAGAACTTATTCGACAACGAATCGAAATCATATCTGTCAAATTTTGACGTGTTTCTCGTTCGGAGATACGACTCTGTTTATTCGTTAGTATCCAAGGTAGGAGGGTAGAATTTGTAAGGGTCTCTTACCATGCTTCAAAATATGCTGCCGCACTTCTGTCATAGCTTCGCAGACGGCAACGTTGTTGTTAAGAAGGTGACCGTGGCGCTGGCTGTCCCAGTCGACTAGAGACGGAAGCTTCTGGGAGATGGCGTGGAAAAGGCCAGTGATAACGCCAACAGGAGTAGATTCCATATCATGGCAGAATTTCTCGACAGCAACTGGGTCCGGCACCCGGTAGTGGCAATCAAACTGCATCTCCTCCCATACCGCCAACAGAATAGAAGCCAGCATGAAGATAGTTGGCCAATTCTTGAGACGGTCACCACTGTACACGCTAGAGTAGAGGGCTGAGAGTTCCTCCAAGATTTCCTTCTGTAGCTCACGCCACATGTCGGCCATAGCACACTTGATCTGGAAGTTGATCATGACGGGAGCGACATATTTCCCGTAGTATTTCGAATCCTCGTCATCGATCTGACCTTCCAAAGACTGCTCAGAGCCCTGTTGCTCGACGAGGGTAATGTGCATAGTCAGGTTGTAGGCCAAGACAAGCTTCAGCGCCTTGCGAATAACCGGCAGCTTCTCCTTGGTGTAGAAGCGGTAGGCCGTCTTCAAAATTTCCGTGACAAAGGGAGTACCTTCAAAGTGATCATCAATAAAATTCTCAAAGCCGCTCTCAATGTGCTTGTCCAAATACTCGGCAAGAGCATCGGTATTGATGCCACCCTGGCCGACATCCAGTTTCTCGGTCTTGAGCTCGAACTCGATGGGCTCCTGATCCACCTGGTACGACTCAACCCAATCAACCTGGAAACAGCTGTCATCCGCGACAAAGACTTCGCGAACCATAACGGGCAGACAGAAACCATATCCATGCGTAATCCACATCAGACTCTCCTTCTGCGCAAAGCCCTTCACATTGTAAACGGACACCCCGCGCCCCAGGTGTCGCTCGTAGTCCGCCTTCCAATCCTTCATGAAATATCCAATGTCCTTGATGTCAATGCGAGTGCAAGGTACCTGCCAGAGACGGGCATGGGACGGTTGGCAACCACCACAAGGCTCGCCCTTGTCGCAAGTCTTCTTGAGGAACTTGCACCGAAGACAAGCTCGGAGCTTTCTAATCTCACTCGCCTGCTTCCGCTGCTCAGGCAGGAGAGGGCCCTTTCTTCGCCCAACCTTCTTCTCAACAGTACCGTCCTTCTTTCCGTTAGAAGTCCTTCGAATAACCGATTTCGTGGACTTGGCGATTGGGCTCTTCTTGGGACCCGAATTCCGTCGCGACGGGTTGTTGTGGGGCGGAGAATTCACACCAGACCCGCTAGCCGGGCTGTGGCGCGTCGAAGTGGGAGACGTCTTGATGGGAACAGGGGCAACAGCAGCAGTCGGGCTGATAATCTCATGAGTGTGGTGGCTCTCACCGTGGTAGCAATTGCGGTGGTTTGACGGATCCGAGTAGGTATCCGACTCAGGAGAGAATGGCGAATAGTTGAAAGAGACATCCTCGTAACTGCTGCTGAATTCGAGAGGCTGGCCACTCCCATCCGAGTGAGAGGCATCTGAATTGGTCCTCAAGTGGAGCGTCTGGCCCGGGTTGAAAATTGCGGCGGTATTTTGTGCCTGGGCTTGAGCGTGCTGGTACGACTCGTAGTTTTGATACATATCTACTTGAGTCCAGCCATTGTCGCTCGAACCTGGCAGCGACAGAACCTCGAGATAAGTTCCAGTCGGAGACTGGCTACCTAAGCTCCCAAACCGGGGGAGGCCATCTGCTGGAAATTGCAGCGAGGCACCAAAATCTTGCCAATTCCCCATCCCCATCCCCTCCCACTGCTGCTGCATGGCTCGAGCATCTTCGATGGGCGAAACACTGTTAAAGCCCTGTTCCATCTGGATTCCGGACTCAAGGGCGGCCTGGGTCGTCGCGGGCAAATACTCAATGGGACTGTGCTGGAAGCTGGCGGCGGCGGCGGCATACGGATTGAAAGGAATCAGCGCGTTGTCCTGAATGTAGTGGGAAAGATCCTGGACCGGAGGATGCTGCTGCTGGTGCTGAAGGAGGGTCCAGTCGGTTAGAAGAACAGGCGAATGACCGGGCTGGGCGGCGGCTCCTTGGTAAGGCGAGTGTTGCAACGGACTCGCACTCGACTGCGAGGGCGATTGCGACTGCGGTTGTTGCTGGTGTTGAGACTCATCGGGAGAAGAGACGTTGCTCGAGTTTGAGGTCTGGGGAGCTGCCACAGCAGCCATATCAAGCGGCATTGACCAGGCACCTGGCGGGCGAGTGGGAGGAGCCATTGTAGTGGCCGATATGGCGGGATTCGCGGTTGGAGCAGTGGTAGTGTACGGATAACGGTCCCGCTGGTCGAAAGCAGTCAAGTCCAACAGTGCATCTCCCCCCGCGGCGTTGAAATCGAGGGTCATTGTTGTCAGTCGTCAGGGAGAGGAGAGAAAGATTCAACTGGAGGATTGGAGGAGAGTTCCGCTAGTATTATTAGACAAGCAGAGGGGACACCGCTCTTTCGTGAAAATGCCCTCTCAGCTTCTGGGGGGATGAATAAGAACAGAAGTGAGAGGTGTGATGGCGGAGGAAGTAAGATTCTGCGGTGGTGGTCGAGTGAGATCGAGGATAAGGATGGGGAAGATGGCCTTGAGCAGGCAATGGAGAGGAGGCTTAGGAGGCTTGGAAGACATGAGATTGTGCGAGGGCAGACGGGGAAACTGGCGGGAAACTGGCGGTGAGAGGAGCAACGTTGGCGTCGCAGTCCCACCTGCAACCTGCAGTAACGGAGCCAATCAGACGGCGCATCTTGTGGGCCGACAAGACATGGGGTGGGCTCGGGGTGGTTGGCGCTGGGCCAATGACCAGCCGTTCTGCCAGCAGCGCTAACACCACTAGCCTGCCTGGCACTGTCCGCGGTACACGCGGACAAGCGGGGGAGAAGACTTGGAAGAAGAACTTTAGTTTAGGTAGGTAGGTAGTTTTTTTTTTTACTATGCTCTGTCGATGGCGGGGTTAGCGAATGCTGCCGGTACCAATCGCCTGTCTTTCCCACCGGCTCCCACTACTGTACAAGTAAGGGGGGGGACCTGGTCCCAGTCTATCAATGTATCAATGTATGCAAGTTCCAACCCTGTTCTTTTTTTCTTCCTTTTTTTAAACTACAACTAGTATGTTACCGGAGTAAATGGCACTAAACTTAGGTAGTTGTAAGTAGGTAGTTGATGTAAACCGATCCTACATGTATCAATGGACATACATATTTCTCATCAATGTCTCCAGTATATAGACCTAGTGTACCTTAGGATGCAGGTAGCTATAGCTTTTAGCTGCAGTTAAAAAGCATAGCTTACATACATTAGGTAGGTACCTCAACTAACTACCTACATACATAGTAAGTATTGACCTAAGGCACGCTATCCATGCATAATACCTACATGCAATTGATCTACCATACCAGAGTACCTACCAATAAGAACGAAAAAACTTACGGTAACAAAAAGAAAAAGGATTAGAAAAAAATAACACCACAACCACGCAACAACAACGAACTTCATATGAAATGTCGCCACTGGCTGATCTGGCACTCTGGACCAATTCGATCTAGCGTATACCCGTCTAGCACTGTCCCCGAAACGAGGAAGAACCAGGTTTGCGTGCGGGTCGATGGATCATACACTACAACCAAGTTGTAATTCGAACGTTTTTGATGTTAGTATGTGATGTTCAGTTGAGGGAGGGAAAAAAAAGACCAGCATCACTGTGATGATGTAGTTATGTTGATTAAATACTCTAGCTCTCTCGGACGGCTTACTGCAGATTCAATTGATTAGTAGGTTATGTGTCAATCTCACTTCAATTGATCAGTTTCATACTCTCTATCTAGCTACGTAACTACATGTACACTGCATAAGGTGAAGTCCTTTCACCCTCCAAAAGACCGAAAAGAAAAGAAAAGAAAACCCCTTCAACAATATGGAAATCTGACAGCCAACTCTCAGAATGACAAGTGTATGCGAAGGCTTGCAGGGGTAAGGGTCAGTAAGCTCACCACGGAAGACTCAAGAAAGGAAGACCCCGTTATAGTCTCGATATAGTCCGTGTAAGTCTCTTAACTCAGCCTAGTTCACATACCTAGGTAGTTGTATGTATACTACTATGTAGATCTTCTTCAACCATCGACAGACCCAGGTAGTATATCGTCACTAAAATAGTTCCGTGGAGCTCTATAACCTCGGTGCATTCCCCAGCTCATGGCACAGTTACCCGCAACCAATACGAACAACCCTAGCCTGTAGAATTTCTCGAACGACGAGTCGTGTCCATCAACGATTCCAGCAAGCCGACCCCAAGGCCCCGACCCCTACGCGAGCAGGGTCCAGCAGTAGTAGGATGCACAAAGTCTCCGGCCAGTATCCTTGCTGGTTTCCACTGTGTACCACACATCCTGCCGTCAGCATCAGCATCTGCAGATAGACGTGATACCGTTTACACTTGAGCCACTTGACCTCCGCATCTTTCGCCATCACCTTCACCCAATCCTAATCCGTCACCCACATAAATCGCCTCAGATGCCCATCTCATTTCCGCACATTGGTGTCATGTCTTACCCTTTCCGGGCCCGAGCGTGAGCCTGCTTTTTTTTCATCATCACTATCATCATCATCATACAGCACGACGCGAAGAAGCCGAGAGGTAGCACGTTTTGTGAGTCTTGTTATCCATCGTTTTAGCAGCCGCTTTGCCGTGCTAAAGGACACCAGCACGGCCGCCACGAAAGCTACCTAATCCCATCCGGTGGATCGCAGTCCACCCGGGGCTCTGTATCTAAGAGCCGGTACCCATCGATGGCGGAAAAAAAGAAGCGTTGCCCATGAGCTTCCCCCACTTGTGCTACCACACGGCTAGATGGATCACTAGGTACCAGAGCCAGACAACCAGACAACGCCCGTAGCCGTAGCGCGCGATTTGTCACCTTGTCACCTTGTTCGTACGCTTGTGGGAATCTATTGGCTGTATGCGGGACAGCTCCTCTTGGAGGATTCGTTCATGCCCTGTCACTCTTTCCAGAATATAGCAGTAATCTCGTCAAGATATCATGTCATATGTACATACCTCTAGTACTGCTCATCGTTTCGATATAACTAGGGCGCGCCTAGACCTAGCCCCGATACGGCCATCTCTTTCCCCTGTAGGCATATTTGTCCTTGCCGTACATGTCTGTCCTTCAATACCTAGAATTAGGTATATGGGCTAAACGCCGATCTCAGCCTAGATATGATCAAGATGTTAGATGGAACGTGCTGCTGAGAGGAGTGGTGGTTATCTAAGCCACCTATTCGTTATCTCGTCCAAGGTCGACAATTACTTGCAGAACCATTGACCGCCCCGTCCCGTTGTCGGCATTATCGATCTAACGGAATATCAACCTAGGCAGGCGTTGTTCTGGGGTTATCGTGGTGAGATCCATAGCTAGCCAGCTCACTCGATGCAGTTGTCTCGGCTCCACGATGTATGGGCCACCACCTAGGTAGAAGAAGGTGGAGATGTCGGTTCTCACGAAGCGCTCCTCCACCTTGAAAGACTGTAAAGTATTGGTACGCTAGTTTTTCGACCCTGCCTATAATAGATGCAACCTAGGTGAGTATGTACCCTATGCCTGAAACCAAGTGATGAAATTGAAGGAGCAAAACTACAGAAAAGGGTACCGGTATTCCATCTGTTAGGTCTGTCTCAGGTCAACGCATTCTGGTGTTGCTGTGATGTGTACAAATCTGAGACATCCCCGGATCGACGGAAGTCCCAACCTACCATGCGTTAAGTCCACGTCTTTGTTTAACCTTGTGACTTCGCCACTAGGAAAGGTCCGCTCGCGGCGAGACCCGCATGTGGCACTGCTGACTCCCGGCCGGAGCACAGGACGACGGTAGACGGTTGCGGGTTTAGCTACCAGCCTACCACGCGGGGGATATCATATAGATTTTCTTGCGGCCCTCGCAAATGCCAATGAGATGTACATAATACAGAATGTCGTACAATGGTTTTTTCTTTAATAATCCTTACCCAACCCCGCTCAGTGTGGCTGCAAGACTTTGGGTTGTTCAGCCCAGTGTTGCCGGTGCACGATGCGGATGGACAACACTCCCGATGTTGACAGCAAACGGTTGCGTTGATAGCGTTGCCCGGCCCTTTGCGCGACTTTCGCCATTATAGAAATACTTCGAGAACCTTTCCTGTTTGTCGTCAAAGGAAACCCTCCCCTGTCATGATCTGCAGAAGCGAAATAGTCTGGTCCCAGCGACTGGAGAGCTTAGGTACGGGGTAAAAGCTGTGGGCAGATATTGTCTCGGGTGAGAGCACACCCCCCCCCCCCTTCATGCCAGCTCCTCACGCGAAGAAGACGACCCAGGCTAGTATATCATCAGTGCTCCTTGTGCATAAGAGGCAGAGGGGATATATCGTTCCTATGAGCCATACGAGGCAGACCTTAGGTAGTCAAGCTGGTCTCCGTCATGTACCACTACACCATATCTAGGTGCATATCGACGCTGGCTTGCTTGTTTGTGGCGATTGCCCCCAAGCGAGGACTATACTAACTAGATTAGTTAACTAACCTACATACCTAGCTTTTATAATACAGCTATAGAACTAGGGTGCTCTTGTAGCTCTAACCCAGAACCCGCAGCAACGTGGTTCCTCTCATGTGAACAAGAATGAATATTATATCCGATTAGGAAGACTGCGGTATCATTACTAGTTCTCGGTGTATTTGAATTTTATCTCGTGGTCGTCGAGTAAAGTGCACAACGCAGCTACTACCTAATATCTTCTCTATGCAGGTATCCCTTGAGAATCAGATTCTCTAGTGGTGGAAATTATGTAGCGAAGAGGGCGGTCATACTGGAGGTCTATATTAGTCTACCCCCTGATGTTGTCGTCGGAAAGGGCCTTCTGGGCCGCTTGATTTGTTCTTTGGTCCGCAGTCCAAGGGGTATGGGTAGAGGTCATAGTCTGAGCCTTTCGGAAGGGAAGCTGTCAAAAGTTGAACTCGTAATTTAATCTAGAATGTATAATTGATAGGATGGATAGAATTATTTGATGGTGTCACGGTTGTCGGCCTAATCTTGGGTGAGCAGCTTGAGGTAGGTAGTAGAGATAAGTACTAGGTAGGTAGTAGGTATGTAGGTAGGTTTAAATTGTCAGGTGATAGAAATGGGTGGTTGAGCTGAAGCCAAGGAAGCAGTTAGAAGGCAATAAAGTTTCGGTGTCGGGCCGCAATCGCAGCAAAGCTGGTGCCTGTACTTACCTATAAGGTAGGTCGTATGTAGGTAGTGCGACCTGAATAGCCTTCTAAGTTAGTAGTAGGTCACCGAATGGGCAGTTACGTTCATGGATATCTATTTCCGTCTTGATAGTAATAACCTCCTTCTCCAGGGGGATCTCCATTACTGGCAGAAAGTAAGGAACCCGTGATAGGGTACCTGAGTACGAAGTACTAGTAGTCGTACACATATACTACATAATGTATGTAGGCTAGGACCGAAGATTTGCCGGCGCAAACTACCCAAATGACGCACTCTCAAGGGAGGTGCACAGGTCCACTACATACCTACAATGGGTTTGAATCGTCAGGTGGACACCATCTTCAAAGCATCACAAAGAAACAATATCTAGATTTGGGGGCTACAAAGAACCCCGTTCATATCAAGCGCTACTATTTCTTTCGAGGAAGGGGAAAAGAAAAGAAACAAAAAGAAGAAAAGTTTACTCGACTTGGCTTTGACGAATTTCAGTGTCGCCGCTTCTCTTGAGGAGACTCCTCACCAAGCAGCTGCACACATCCGCCTCTCGCCTGCGTCTCATGCCAATCAAGACTAGCCTCGCCAGAGCGCGACAACGGAAATCATACAGAGGGAAAATCATGGCGACTAAGGCCTCTGCTTCATCTGTGAGCTCTTCGAACTATGGTACTGGCCAGGTCGATGAAGAGCTCGTCTCTCCTATGGCGGGCACATCCGCGGTTCCTAGGTCTCATCTCGCCCCCATGATTCCTGACTTGTTCATCTTGGACCCCCCCATCAGGGACGCCCTAGTTACAGATACTTCCGACTTACAGGATGGGACTGTCGAAGAATGTCGGCCCTTCCTAGCAGCCAAGGTTAAAGGCATCGACTACAATGAGCACGGGGTGCCACATCTCGACCGGGAACGTCACATCAAGTTTCTTCAAAAGAGCTTGGGGAGGCTTCCTGCCCCCTTCGTAGCTGCTGATGCAAGCAGACCGTGGATATTTTACTGGTGTCTGAATGGCCTGTCTCTCTTGGGTGCCGATGTCTCGAGCTACCGGGACGATCTCGTCGAGACTGCACGGTCTATGCAGAATGCTACGGGTGGGTTTGGGGGAGGCTTCGGCCAGCGATCCCACCTGGCGACTACGTATGCTACAGTCTTGGCACTAACTATTGTTGGCGGAGAGTCTGCATATGAAGTCATTGACCGGAGGGCCATGTGGAAATGGCTCTGTACCCTGAAGCAGCCTGACGGGGGGTTTCGAATGTCGATAGGGGGAGAGGTTGATGTTAGGTAAGTCCTTCTCCCCTGAATCACACCTCGGGGCGAGTATCTTACGGTGCTTCTAGGGGGGCCTACTGCGCTGCTGTTATTATCACGCTGCTTAATCTGCCGCTAGACTTGTCCCCAGACTCCCCGGCTTGGACGGCAGACAGGCCTGATTTATTCACAGGCCTCGCAGATTACGTACGCCGATGTAAGGGAATCCAGCTAAGTAGAGTGTCCCTTCTCGTTAGGTCGCATACTGACCATGCAGGCCAAACATTCGAGGGCGGCATCTCGGGGAAGCCGGATGCGGAAGCACACGGTGCATACGCCTTTTGCGCTTTAGGCTGCCTTGCTATTCTCGATGCTCCGCATCGTATTTTCCCTAGGTTCGTAGTAACCCGCATCTTGCCCATGTCTCCCGTTGAAGGTGTAAATAAAAGGTAATAGCTCTCTAACGCTCGAGGTTGAGTTTAGATACCTCGACATCCCGCGCCTTATTTCTTGGCTTTCGTCGCGCCAATATGCCCCAGAAGGCGGGTTTTGCGGTCGCACAAATAAACTCGTTGATGGATGTTATAGCCACTGGGTTGGGGGCTGTTGGCCCTTAATAGAAGCCAGTATTCATGGGCCTCCAAGCGAAGGCAATAAAGCGACCACTTATACCACAGCCCTTGACTTGTATTCTCGTGAAGGTCTCATCCGGTATATTCTTTGCTGTGGGCAAGATCAGACAAAACGAGGTGGTATGAGAGATAAACCAAGCCGGTAAGTGCGCATGTTCACTTTACACCGGGAGATATAAAGTCCATTGACCAGGAAAAGCACTTCGGATGCATATCATACTTGCTATGTCCTCAGCGGATTGTCTTCAGCGCAACATATCACCCATTGGCTTCCTTCGAGTGGCGAGGGAATAATGGCGCACTTGACGTATGACGTCTCGCCGCTCATCGAAGACCATCAAATATTTGACGAGGAAGACCGAATCAACGCAACCGACCCTGTCTACGCGATTCCTGAGGAGAAACGCAGAGAGATCATGTCATACTTCTTGTCAAAACCAGGATTCTGACCCGCTTATGGCCGCTATGGCCGCATATCAGAGACCTTACCCGACACTGGGCCGAGCCAATACGAGGAGATTTGGAAATCTTCTGCTTGACTTTAGTAGTTTGGCTTCCCAGCTTTCGGCCCAAACGCGAGATATATTTCCATTCACGTGCCTTATTCTCTACATGGTATAGGGGCTGTGGTGTCTTGATAGAAATTCGGCATGAACCCCTTTTGATCGAGACGGGTTGAGCCGAGCATGCTTTACCTACCTAGATGGACATATCGGGCGTGAATGGATTGAAGCGTCAGCTAGATCCCCCGTAGTATCTAGACTACATACCTCCGCAGTTACACATCAGGACAGCGCATCATTGAAAGTTGGCAACATAGATTGGCCCGATCATTGTACGAGAAGGTACCCGTATCCCTTGGCTATACCCATTTGAACGATATGTACAGGATTTATTATGCACATTGCAGTCGACATACCAACTACCATTAGTACTACAGGCGTAGGTCAGTGAGAAGGTATCGCCCGATTGCAGTGAAACAGAACCAGCCGGAGGGATTCCCACACTCGTTAATCTACGTTATCCACCACATGTACTGCCGTCGCACAACATGATGACTACAACTCAAGCAGCTCGACTGCAAATCAGTGCGAGTCTGCGGGGCGGCAGGTTGCTCGAAGGGCTGGAATCTGGCCTGACTAGTCTAGACTCCGATGTGACGCCACTCCCTTATGACCATACTGCTCCAAAACCCGAGGTTGACGGCAAAGTGCAGGCATCGTCGAGGCTGGAGGGCTGATCCATCATGCGCGGCACCGATGGTCCTCCAACATCGGGTCCTCACACCAAGTTGTCGAGATAGCGTGTGCTCAGATGTGTGTGCAGAGCTACATGTGCCCTGCACAGATCATCTCGAGGGCACTGGCAAGTTGGGTAGGTTGGCCACATGTTGTGGTCGTTTTGCATTACACCCCTACCTCGAGCCGATATGGCCACAGCAAATCTTTGACGTGGCAGTCTCCATTATGGCCGCCTTTGCGGCCTTCCTCGACTTCAGATGACAAAGCGATATATACCGAGCTAACACTATAGGAGGTAACATGGCGTTATCTCTACTGATCGCATGTGCTTCGTACAAATTAGCCATATGTTGTGCAACGCGTATGGTTCACAGGCGGAGATTCGTCGACGACTCGAGTCCTGCGATCAGCTTCACAATGATCCTCTAGTACTACCGGGTCGGAACAGCAGGCCTCAGGCTGCAGCTCAAATATGGGTACATAGAGCCACCATATGCCCTACTTTTTCCCCCCTTGTCCCCTGATGGTGTTGGCAGTCGTTACCTGCCAGCAAGTCTTCAGACGATGGGAAATGGCAGAGTGCATTGTGAGACGCAATAAGCTACGAGGAAACATAAAACAGAGAAAGAAGAGGAAGATTGAGGTGAAGAGACCGTCGACAGTGCACATGTGGACGATATGAGTGGCGAGCAGAGCTCCCAGGTGTATTAGAGTATGGGATGGGCATGCGTGTTTGTGTATGGCGGACAAGGCTTGCTGCACGACATCCATCGCCTCGCCGGTGGGGACGGGTCGGATACACGATACATCTCACTCAAACCCAAAATCATTCGAGTAGCCGTGAGATCCGGCCAAGAGCATATCGAAAAGAAGGTTTCCGAAGGCTTAGCTCTAGCTGAGCTGCAGTGATATCATGGTTCATCTCGGTCGAATTCCAGCAGTTTGGACATGTTTTCCATCGGAGACTGGCTCATCATTGCAATTGCTGCCCTAGCAAACACGTTGCATCGACAATGACTTTCGATGCATGTATGTATGTATGTCTCTATCTATCTCTGGCTGAAAGTTGAGGTTGCATTTGTGGTTTTATTGGTGTATGGATATGTAGGTTGACAGAATGTCTGCACCAGACCAAGAAAGGGGCGTTGAATGTAAGAAAAAGGAAAACAAAAAAATTGTATTGAAAAAATGGCTTCATAGACTAAGACCGGTAGTCTCTAGTCCCTGCAAGGTAGGACCCTCCTTACCTTGCATAGTACCAATACCTATTGTGTGTATTTTAGACTAGGACCGACTGTTTAGGATACCTACCTAATCTTTCTACTCTTTTCTCTTCTCTCTCCTCTCCCTCCCCTCTTCTCCCTTTCCCCTCTGCCCTTGTCTCTCTCGAGTATCTGCTTCCCACCTAACCTAGTTACATGCACTTATATCTCGCATCACTTTGTTCTTTCTCACTCATACCTTTCGTGTGAAGCTTAATCTTCTCAGTCGAAAGTAGGAGGAATTCAAATATTATAACTGATCACATATTATGGACGTTCTAACCCTGGTAGTTGAACCCCAGACCTACATGAATGTAGGTAACTATATACTACCTAAGTAGTAGGTATTGCAGAGGTATAATATATGTCCCCGTTTCGTAGACCAGACCCTGTGTACCTATGTATACTATCTAAGATAAGATCGCATGCGGTCTATGCGTTCTTTTTCGGATATTTCAATTTTCTATTTTACCTAACCTGGTATTTTATGTAATAATACCTAAGGTACCTATCTACATACCTACATACCCGACCTAAAGATATTTTTAAAGGCGGGCCATGGATATTTTAACCTCTTCTCCAGTTCTCTTTTAGCCCCTCTCATCCAATACCAGACACTTTCAATCCAAGCAATCCAAGCGCTCAAGTATTAAAAAAGAAGAATAAAAAAATACAATGATACTAAAGTCCTACCGCCATTTGACATACATGTCAAGTCTCAAAGTTACATGGCCGTCGTCTTCTGCGGCGTCTCGCCCACTGGATTGTAGCAATACTACAACAATTGCCCTTCCCCCTCCAGTTAGCCAAAGGCAACAGTCGTCATAAACAGCGTCCATTTCTCCATATGCAACAAATCGTCAGGTCTAGCGAGGGGCAGGTCGAGAGGGGTACTGATACCTCGGTGCCCGGCCGACGGGCTTGCAGAAACCAGGTACTCATACCGGTTCTGACAAAGACTCAGAAAGGTCCTTCTTGATTTAATATCAAGCGGCAATGCCAACTCATCATTGCATGAGGTGTTAAGCGTCTCGACTTTGGCTAGTCGCCCTCGCCTCTGCCCGACGTCGACGATGTTGATTGGCCAATGGTCCCATAGGCTTTTTTCAGTGGCTCCTGTCGGTCCTCGCAGGGTCTCCAATAACTCTCCCAATAGCTCTTAGGGCAGAGACCAGGTTCATTCTAAGACCAGGATCTCCCAGTGGGCCAGTCAGTGTGTTCATGCAGCTCATATTTTTTTTTGCTGTTCACCGACTTCGTGGTTCCTTTCCGGCGCAAGTCAGTCATTCGATTTATTCACCTCGTCTTTGGCTCCAGAAAAGGGCCAGAAGGTAAGGAGAAGAAGCGAAGAAGAGAAAAGAGGAGAAAGGAAAAACGAAGCCATACATGTATCTCCGCATACATGTTGTTGGCTGTTGCTGCTGCTGCTGCTCCAACCCTCAACTAACCAACCATTACATGTTACATATGACCCAGTCAATTTTTTCCCTTTTGCCTCTATTTTAGCTGAGCTTTGTTAGACTACTTTCACACACTCTGATATGATTTGCCTGTAAGTTCTCTTGCTGACGCTGTTTATTTCGACTCGAGGGCGGATTGCTTACCCCCCCCTCCTCGGCCCAATACGTGTACGCTTCTTCTTATGTTTTCTACTGCAAAGCATCCCATCTGAACCATTGGATTGGCTTCTGGATCTGATATTACTCGGAATCTGGGACCTCATCGTCACTCCTGGTCACCACCGTTGAGGTCTCCCCCCCCCGTTGTCCCTCATCGATCCCGGAGTCCCTGTCGTGTACATGGATCTATACATACAGGATACATGGGCGTACATCGACAGACAGGCATCGTGGTAACATGACAGATGGACATGCATGGTACGTGGGGAGGTACCACTACTTATTGCCTATTTCTGAGTCCGTCGAGAAAGCCCGCTAGGTATTTTTCTAGTACCAGCTATCTTTCTTTGGGTTGATTGCTATTGCATTAGCGGCCGTCAAGAGGGATCTTGGAATGACAGTTCCTTTTCCTACTCTCCTATGTACCCCCAGACGATATACCAGGCACATCCCTCTTCCTGCCTGTCCGGGACGTCCAGGAGACGAGACATGACTGGTGGCCGGTCCGCTGGGCAAGCCAAAAGCCCAGAGCTTCTTTGTTTTTCCTTTGTTCCCTTTTCCAATTTGCAGTTCCGCCGAGGACGTGGATTGGCCGCAGAACTGGTTCCAGTTCATTTTGCCACTTCACTATGCCTACCTCTGCATATACAGCGTCTCTTTTACCCAGCAGTCCCCATTGTCGGACAGGGTATGGGACAGAGCTCAGACGGAGAAGGAGGTACCACATCCTGCCAGGAGGAATACCGCAAGACTTATCAGAGATGATCATCTTTGTGAGAATGCATTACCCCATGTGTTGTGGTGGAGTTGCCTAGTCTCTCGAGATTTTATCAACTGGCAACGACTCGCGCCAACACATCAGGATGGGTCACACTCTTCAAGAGCCGCATCTTTTTGCCTGCGTCTATCGAACTCGGTTCCATCCCAACCCCGTTTCCTCTTCGGCCTTGTCTCCTTGATTTCGTCTTGAGATATCCCTGCCCCGCACTAACATCTCAATTCTGCAATAAAGCACACATGTCTCGCCGTCGATGGCTCGTCTCTCTGCACTATAGCCCTGAATACGTAGCATAACCTCCTTCTTCAACACTACCACAACCACACCTACGCTGTAGTACAGAATCTTCGTCTACGCTCACTGCTGCCCTACCGGTCTTGATAATCTCATCCCTCATCACCACCCCCTTCTCCACGGTTGGGCTCGACTGCATACTGAAAGGCGTCTGGATTCCCTATCCCGCGTTCGCCTTGAAGCATTGTCACCCCAGGAACTATTCACCAAATTGCCCGGCCCTTGGTGTGGGGGGTGTTTTTATTTTTTTTTCTCTTTCCTCCCCTATCTCAAGACTTCAGCCTGCCGGGTCTTTACGGAAAGCCATCGAGCAACAGTCAGCACAATGGGAGGCTTCTACATGCAGTACCTCGAGAGTAAGTTTCCTGCTCCAGCATATTGTGTGACTTGATCCTTCTCAATTGCCCATGGTGGTGGTGTTGGTGGTGACGATGATGATGGCGATGATACGGGCGGTGGGGCGGAACAAAGGGAGTTCGTCTTACACACGTGAGCAAGCCCCTGCATCATCAAGACGTGCAGCTTGCCATCGTGTTCCTGCCGCAAGAACGTGAATACATGCTGGCATTCCTGCTTAAAACCCCACGTTTTTGAGTTGCGCGAACCAGCCTCCACGTTCGATCCGGGGCGTTCGTTATTAGGCTATCATGCATAGATTACTCTCGATCTTCGTCGCGTCATCAGGGCTGCATAGCCGCGCGGGCGTCGTCGGTATCGAATGAGAGTTTTCCCAGGATCAGTAGCTAACATAGCATCCGATAGGTCTGTGCCGGCGCCGTGGGTGGCGAGATCCTTCGTACGAGTGTTACAGAGACCCCAGTGGCTACACGTGCCTGGTCCTAGTCAACGGGCGCGAGTATCAGACAGATCTTGCGTACGAATCGGACACCCTGGCTCAGGAGAACGCAGCCATGAGGGCGTTCATGGTATGCCGGAACTTTTCTGTCAATGGGGGCATGCTCGCCCGCAACGGCATCGTCCAGGGTCTCCCAGCCAATGAGTCAACTAGGCGCAAGAAGTCTCGTCATACTTCATCCAGTCACAGCCACCATGGTCACAGGGAAAGCCGTCACAGGTCGGGCAATCACTCGAGCAGCAGCTCGACGGCCTCCCTCGAGTGAGGGAGGCTTGGCTTGGCTTTTCACAGTGCTCCATTGACCAATGCCGTATTTGATTATCGAACAGTTTCAGACCAATGGATACAAGCGCGGGAGAAAGAACGAGAAGGAAAAGAGAAATTAAGGCGTCGGATATTGACATATATACACACGGTGAAGCTTCACAGCTTATCCCCTTACCAGGCATATTACCCGGAATTCCCACTGAGCATGGCCCGACGAAAGAGAAAGAGAGAGGAGACGGAGAGACAAAAAACTGCATAAATCGACGAATAACGAATTAACGAAATAAATTAACGACCTTACGAAACGATCTAATCACGAAGTTTTCCGCCAATTTGATGGCTTTTTCTTTTCCATCCTGATACGTCTATTTAGAGCCGCCTCTTCTTTCTCTATCCAAAAGAAAAACTTTTTTTTTGATGATGACGATGGCGATGATCATCCCCCCCCTTTTTCTGGCCGTTGGGAACACAGAACCCGGCCGGCCCAGGAATATGCACTTTTTTTCTTCGTTTTCGGAGGATTTCTGCAGCCGAACGGAAAATAGATATGCTATGAAGAGGGACCTTGTTCTGTGACAAGGATGACCGCCACGATTGGATGATTCAATTCTCTCTCCTTTTTTTTTCACTTCTTCATGGATAGACGTTTCTAAAAATCAATTTGCAATCGATGAGGGAAGGAGGGAACAGAGGACGGAACCCAGCAAATCTTGACATTCTTTCCGGTGCGTGATTTAGGTAACCTGGAGAGGTTGATACCATCGATTTCTTCTGGTTAAGAGCGGAGAACAAAAAAAAAGCAAACCGGTCAGTTCAAAAGTTCGGGAATGGGATTTGTTAGGGGGGACCAGGAGAGGAAAAGGGTTGGGTGGAAAAGAAAATATACACGGTTGGAATATCGTCTCCAACTGATTGGCTTGTGGACGGGAAGCTGACTCAGACTTGGGAAGGATTATTATTATATACACGTTGCTCTCAAGGGTATATTATGATGTTACGACTACACAAATACACGACGCATCAGATCAATGATATTTACGAATATTTACTATGATTTAGTCACGATTCCCAAGCCCTGACCTGTGAACGTAAGAAGAGCCCTTTTGGGGTTTAAGGGTGGGAGGAAGACAACAAGTTGAAAAAAAAGGGGGAGGGAGCGGGTTAGGCACTGGAAAAAAAAAGCTTACACGGCAACTCTTGCTGGTGTATAGCAAGACTATTGACACGGGGTTTTCCTCTGCCTCTGTTCTCTTAGTTGTAGGTAGGTTAATCGTTCGGCTTCGGTATGCACGAGTTGCGAGCAGATCTAGGATTTCTTTTTTTTTACTCATTGGTCGTAGGTAAATACTACTCAGTAGCTCAGTAGATACCTAGGTAGGTCAGATGAATATTCACGTGTCTGGCGCGCGCACGCGCGCGCGTGTTACATAGGTAGTGGACATACGTATACTAGGTAGGTATACATACCCACCATCATCACCACCACCACCACCACCTCGCCCACCCAATTATCCAATATCCATGTCTATGCGCTTTTCTTCACGGGACTAGGGGAAGGGAAAGGGGACGAGGGGAAAGGGCTAAAAAAAGAAACAAGGGGGCGCTCGCGCACACGCACGCGCACGTACGCGCGCGCGCGCCCTGAAGTCCCATACTGAGTATCCAAATCCAGTTCCCGAAGTCCGCCCGCCCATGCCCCTCCCCCCCGGATCTAGCTATTTAAACGTAGGTAATCCCTCCTTGCGCGACAAGAGCGGGATTCCCGATTTAGAGCCATTTTTATATTATTTTCTGTTGTTGCTGCTCGGGGACCCACACGGGCGGAACGTACTTAGGTACCTAGGTAGGTAGGTAGGTATATATAGTAAGAGGTCTTTGCTCTCGTCCTAGTGTACTAATTGCCCCCCTGGTTGTGTGTACAAGATTAAGTTAGGTTAGGTTAGGTGCGTGCGTTGCGACCTGGTGCGAAGTATTGATATGTGTAGGTTAAGACGAAGTTCAGATGAGTTTGCGATGAGAAAAGTGCCGGTGGCGATAAGGTTGAGGCATGTAGTGTACTAAGGTATGCTGATCCAATGGCAAGTACTACACGTGTAAGTATACCTACCTACATGTGTCGGCACCTAATGTTATACAAGGCAAAAGGTGGAAAGGAGAGAGATAATTGGTAGGGTCGGGATGGATTGTTCGAAGTTCGGGATCACGACACGCACACCGAGGTAAGTTTGCATAAATCTTCAAATCAATACCTACTCACCTACAGACCGACGACCCCGGGCTTTTATTGTTGATCACGGGATTGCCATTGGGGAGGGGGGGGGAGCGAGCAGCCCACAGCCATGACCTACTTACGTGCTACATATAGCATAGAATGAGAAGCAGGTAATCGTCAACCAGCATATGCATTATGTATCAAATAAACCGGGGTCATATGTTCGATGTCTACTTCTCTCTCGCATTTGACAGATCGTAAACTCGGAGGTTTATTTTATTTTTATAGTTCTCGGACCCTTTTTTCTTTCTTTCCTTTTTTGCCCCTTCTTCTGATCAAGTGACTAGTAGGTTAGGTATTTTGAGAAGAATCTTTTTTAACGATACGGGAAACCGTGTCATCATTGTGCTTATCCCGATCTTGCTCTGGTTAAAAGGAAGGGGAAAAAAAGAGACAGGAAGCCCGTATTCAAAAATGGGATGATGTTGGGAGGAGCGGGTGCTCGTGAGCAAATAAGACAATCGAAATCAGGTTATCCACGCGTCAAATTCGAAATACGAAGGGATAAAGGGACGGCGGCGTAAAGATCGGCCAAAATAGGGGCGGGCGGCCACGGCCTTACTTTTACCTCTCTCTTTCTCCTCTTTCGCATTGCAGTACTGCTACTATTAACATAGTACCTAGGTTAGGTGACTTGACTAGTCCTACTTGAAACTTAGTACTACCGGCGGACGTCGCAGATCGCCGTTAATCGAAAATACTAGGAACAACATAACAATACCAGTTGGCACTACACTATAACTGAACAACCAACATGAATCCTCGTATCAATAGAATTGATATGTTGGACAAGAGTCTCAGTTGCGTACTTCAATATACCAGGTATAGCTGTATCTTTAGATGGAAGCAACATTGAATTGGCTGGCATAACTCACACCTACCAGTTGATAGCAACTCCAAAAACCACCTAATATTCTAACCACAATTGATTGTCGATTTGGTTTTACGTTCCCTACTACCTATCTATTGTCGTGCAGATTGGTAGGTGTGATCTGGTGTTTTCTTTTACCATTGCAAAAGCATCCCGGGAGATTTTCGACGAGTTGACAGGCTGGGGCTTGGGGGGGAGGGGGGAACGTCGGACAAGCTCATTTCAATATCACGTAATGTCGAGTTCCAAGGACCAAAACTCGATGGGCGTGGGGTTGGCGATGGTGTGATTGGCTCAAGCCGATCGCCCCATTTCCCGTTTTGTCAAGATCAGGGGTGGAATGGACGCGGGCGTGCTCGGATATGCTGGCGAGCTTGGTGTGGCTAGACAAGGCGGTGCCAGGGTACCTCAGGGGGCGTCTTTTCAGGTCAACTTTTTATGGGGGTGCCCTGTCAGGTGTACCAATGAGCTGGCGTGGTTGAGGCTAAGGAAGCCGCAATAATTTCAAGTAATTCAAGCATTTAACGTCCTCAAGGGGGGGGGGGGGGGGGGTGGGAGGACTTATAATTTAATTTGGACGAAACATTGCATCCATTTACTGGTGTGAGGAATTGAGAGAACGAGAGAGTCAATAAGAAAACATAAAGAATTCTCTAATAGTACAGGTGTTCTTTTAACTCTTGATCTCCCCCCTTTCTGCACTACCTACCTAACCTACATCAATCAAACTCCTCAGCTGCCCCTTCACTCATAGGTACATACCTAACTTAACTATATATCTCTTACAGTCATTCGCTTTGTCTACCTACTTCTAGTACCTAAAAAGTCTATTTATTTTAGCCACGTCCCTGCGCACGCCGCACAAACTTAAATCCACATCCATTCAGCGCGTTGATCCTTGGGCTGTCTTTGCACCACCACTACCGCAACCATCACCCACCAACCAACCAAACCCACCCCATCCTCGAGGCCACATCGTCGTCTGCCTCCCTCCCACCATTCGCTCTTTGACCACCTGCCACCGACATCCGCATCATTCGACCTCGATCTTCAATTCCCCTCCCGACCCCGATCCCGACCTCGACTTCGACTTCGATTTAAAATTCCAGACGCGATCCTGTGCAACTTGTATTGCCATCTTACACTCACTGCTTTACTTACCACTATCACTTCTACTCCTCATCGCTCAATTCCAATATGAAGGGTATGTGTTGTCACTGTTGTCACTGTTGTCTTCCCCGGTAGAAATGTAGGCGTAGCAATAGCAGTAGCCATAGATTGGGAACCTCTACTATAGAACGTACTCGGGCTGACTCTCCTCTTCCTCTATAGCTCTCATTCTCGTCGGCGGCTTTGGCACACGCCTGCGGCCATTGGTACGTTCCCCCCACGGCACACAATGCCGAGATCGATCAAGATAATATATAATTATTGCCGTACCACCTTCGTCTACGCCCAGACTTGGCTGCTAACGCCCGTCGCCTCATAGACCCTCACTATGCCCAAGCCATTGGTCGAGTTCGCGAACAAGCCCATGATACTGCATCAGATCGAGGCTCTAGCGGCTGTTGGCGTCACCGATGTCGTTCTCGCTGTCAACTACCGTCCCGAGATTATGGAACGTGTCCTGAAAGAGGTTGGTGCCCGAGACAAATTCCCAGACCCGCATTGCATCTACTCCTCGGTTCACCTGCTGACCTCCTGTCTGCCATACAGTACGAAGCCAAGCTCGGCGTCAAGATCCATTTCTCCCTCGAGAGCGAGCCTCTGGGCACCGCAGGTCCCCTCAAGCTTGCAGAGGACATTCTTGCTAAGGATGATTCCCCATTCTTTGTCTTGAACTCGGATATCACCTGCGACTTTCCCTTTAAGCAACTCGCCGAGTTCCACAAGGCACACGGCGACGAGGGCACCATCGTTGTCACCAAGGTCGAGGAGCCCTCCAAATACGGTGTCATTGTCCACAAGCCCAACCACCCTTCTCGTATTGACCGCTTCGTCGAGAAGCCTGTTGAATTCGTCGGCAACCGCATCAATGCTGGTCTGTACATGCTGAACACCTCAGTTCTGAACCGCATCGAGAAGAACCGTCCCACCTCGATCGAGCAGGAAACTTTCCCCGCCGTTGTGCGAGACGGCCAATTGCACTCGTTTGATCTGGACGGCTTCTGGATGGATGTTGGTCAGCCCAAGGATTTCTTGACCGGCACCTGCCTGTACCTCTCCTCCCTGGCTAAGAAGAGCCCCGAGCTACTTGTCTCGCCGTCCGAGCCGTACGTCTACGGTGGCAACGTCATGATTGACGAAAGCGCCAAGATCGGCAAGAACTGCCGTATTGGCCCCAATGTCGTTATCGGCAAAGGTGTGGTGATTGGCGACGGTGTCCGGCTCCAGCGATGTACCCTCCTACCGGGTTCCAAGGTCAAGGATCATGCCTGGATCAAGAGCACCATTGTCGGCTGGAACAGTACGGTTGGCAAATGGGCTCGTCTAGAGAACGTGACAGTGCTGGGTGATGATGTGACCATTGGGGACGAGATCTACGTCAACGGTGGTAGCATTCTTCCACACAAGAGCATCAAGGCCAACGTCGATGTGCCCGCCATCATCATGTAAGGCTGGTTGATCCTGGCCATTCGTTCAGCAACCCCTCGGTTTGATATTCATGTATATTTGACACGACCTCCCAATTTTTCTGTACGATTTCGTAATACCTCGACACTTATTAATTCTTCACATTTTCCGACTCCGACGGCCCATGGAACCTCTCTCCTCAGCATATGTTCGATTCCTGTTTTTCAATTAGGGCCGGCGTTTCTGGTTGGCATGGAGGTAAAGGCCGATTGATACGTGATAACATTTAGGGATGTGGTTTTACGGAGTAGGGCGATGATATACCCATCGGCTTGTAAATGATTCCCACCAGAGCTTTGCGAGTCCTAGTTCGGGTCAGGGGAATCGCCCCCCATCTTTACCACATTATTCTTCACCCAGGAAGCTCGAGCATTCCTAATATTTTCGGAACGACGAATGGGGAGGGCACTACCTGACACGGGTTTCATCACCAGCATGTGGCACGAGGGAATGGTAGTGGTATGCCTCTCGGCATACCATCCGTGGGCATAATGAAAGTCTGCTGCCTCACGTATATGTGAGGCTTTCGGACAAATGAGTAAAGGAGGAACGTGACATTTGAGGCATGCATTTACGGTGTTTTTGCAGTTGTCTTTTATTTCCCCCCTTTATCTTGGCAAGCTCTTGTTTTTTTTACACCAACCTACCTAGCTTTAATGTTTTCAAGATGATGTGTCACCCACCACCAGAACCACCTATGTTCACGAGAAAAGAAGAGCAGCAACAGAAGAATAAAAAGAAAAAGAAGAATTATTTATACTTGTCAAGAAGAGCAAGGCGTTCGTGTATCCGTTGTGCGTGTGAGAGATTAAGAGTAGTTTGTAGAGGTAGTTGAAATAGATATATGTGAAGAGAGATATGTAAGAATAGTATGTACTCAGTATCAGTGATTGTGTTGATATTGGATCTTGATATATATATATTATAGGTGAAGTATTAGCTAGCTAGCCTAACTTGAGCGTAAGAAAGCATCAATGGGGGGGGGGGGGGAGTAAAGAAGATAAAAGGGATAAGGGGGATGACTAGTTAGTGAACTAGGGGATGCTAAAAGAAAAGGGGAGAATATTGAAAATGAATTCGAGTCGGTTTTCGACTTGTGCAGTTTTCTAATGGCGTGTGTTAGGTTAAAAATAGTTTTGATAGGGGGTTGGAAGTAGAAGTAGAAAGAAAGGGGGGAGGGAAGTAGCTTTGACTAACTACATCTACATGAGAGTGTGGGTGAGATATGGTGCGATGTGGAGGTTTTCTTTTTCTCTTTTCTTTTGGATATGTAGATTTTTTTGGTTTTGTAAGGTGAGTAGAGTAGAGTAGGTAGAGTAACTAGAAGGAGGGAAAAAAAAGGGCGGGATTAGGGGGTTGGGGGGTAAGGAGAAAGAGAAGGAGAAGGAGAAGGAGATGATGATACTTTATTTAACGCCGTGACCAGCGAGAAGAGTGTCCAGTGAAGGATGATACGCAATAGCGGCGAGCCTCCCTTGGGGGGGGGGTGGATAAGAGCGTGTTAAGCTAGGTCATAACCAACCCTATTTGACAAATCTAAATAACTAACTAATTGCAGTCACTGGAAGTTGATGATAGCTTAGCTACTATAGGAGAAGGTGA
This sequence comes from Biscogniauxia mediterranea, assembly GCA_018398605.1. NCBI lineage: Eukaryota > Fungi > Ascomycota > Sordariomycetes > Xylariales > Xylariaceae > Biscogniauxia > Biscogniauxia mediterranea. The sequence goes on along the minus strand of JAGXTR010000007.1, from coordinate 1,764,784 downwards.
TATAGAGTAAGTCAAAATGGGAAAAAGGAGGGAGAAGAGAGGAGAGGAGAGGGGTTCAGGACGAGGACGAGGACGTGGATGAGGATGAGGATGAGGATGAGGATGAGGGAGGGGTGGTAACCCTGGGGGTTAGGGTTAGTTGGGCTATGTGCCGTGGCGGCTGTTGCTTGTTAGGTGGATATATAGATAGATAGGTAGGTAGGTAGATAGATAGTATTATATTCGTGTAGGCTAGGGGTTAGGGGTCAGGGGCAAGGAGATGGGATGGGATTGGTGTGGTGTGGTATAGGGAGAGAAGAGGGGAGGGAGAAAGGAGAGGAGAGAGGGAAAAGGGTGAGGGATAGGAAGAGGGGGTTGAGGCGTAGAATTTTGAAATAGGAGGGGGAGCGTCGGGGTTTTTTCCGGCTTCGAAGATAAGACGAAGAAAAAAAAGAAAGAAAGAGGGAGAGGATATATGTCTACTAGCTCCGGTCCTTGTCTTCTCTCTCCCCACTCCCCTATTTTTTCCCCCCCTTTTGCCTGCTTTGTCTTATCTTGTACCATGTTGTTTTCTCTCTATCTTCTGCTTGTATGAGAGAGTAAGGGATGAGGGGGGACGATATAGGTAAGGAGGGAGAGAGAGAGAGAGAGAGAGAGAGAGAGCTATGTGATATATTCTACCTGCATTGCATATAGGAATGCGGGGATAGAGTGATGGGAGAAAGACAACTGGGGTGTGATAGATAGTAGAGAGGTTTCATTTTATGGGGTAGTAGTATAGTAGTTTTGAAGTTGTTGAGCACAAGTATATATCAAGTCAACCAGAGATTGTGTGTGTGTGTGTGCGCGCGCGCGTCCCATGTCTGAGAAGTACAAGTACAACACATAGGCAAGTAGTGATGAAGCAGCTGGCAAGGGGGTGGGAATCTAAAGTGCATACATGTATAGTAAGAGAAGTATTTGGGGATATAAACCACGCCACTCCGTATGGATGAAGGGGGAATGCACACGCGCTCAATCCTTGTTCTCATGCAGCAGAAGATAAAAAGAAAAAGATTCTAGACCTTTTTCTCCCTTCTCTTAATTCTAGCTACCAATGATCACGTAGTGGAATATAGATAGATATGCATAGCTCTAGAGAGCAACCATGTGAAAATTTTCCATTTGTGGTCCTTTTCCTCACGAGCCAGGCCAACAGTGTTGCCATTAGTCGTAGTACCTAGTATAGATGGTACATGTATCAGGGAGGGGGAGGGGGAGGAGGATGAAAGGGGGACAGGAGAGGGAAAGTGCTCTATCGAGGTATTCTTTTATGAACATCTCTGCTTCTCTAAGAACAACACTAGCTCGCCGAGGTTTTGTTTACCTGAGTGTTTCTTTTTTTTTTTTTTCTCGTGTCAATTACGCTTAGGGCCACGAAGCTTGGGGCATTGTGATTTATCATTAAATTAAGGTCGGGGTTGGGGAGAAGGATGGGAAAAGAAGATCGGTAATAGAGAGAAGGATCGTAAAGAAAGGGAAAGCAGATGGGGGGCGGCGGGACGGGACGTATGCAAGAGAAGAAAAAAGAAATATTGAGATAGCCCCGCGGGCCGGAGTCGAGGTTGTGGGGAAAAAGGGGGGAGAAGGGGGGGAGGGGGGATGGGAGAAGAGAGGATACCTAGGTACTGCAGATACACGTATGCAGGTTAGGAAAACTGGGTTAGGTTAGGTACCTATTGAGTGGGCCGACAAGCGGTCATGGGATAATATGTATCTTGCAGTGGAGGCTCAAAAAAGCATTCTCTCAATGTAGGATCCAGAAGCTTTGTGGCATCGTACCTGAAAATCTTTGTTATATTCCACGTACGCATTGTTGGTCAGCCAGTTGGTTGTGTCAGATATGCAGGTAGAGTCGAACAATTATTCTAGCGTTGATATTTCCCCTTACTAGTATTCTTCTTTCCTTGCCTAAGCTAATGTAAGGAGATAAGTATAGGTACCTTTGTAGCTAAAAGCACATTCACACTACATCTAAAATACCTTGATGTGCCCTTCGGTAGAGCATTGCAGGAAATGGCGTTTACCATTTTTTTTGTCTTTCAATGTTGCTCCAGCCGGATCTATATTTAGAGCCTTGATCTGCACCATGTCTTGTGATGGTAAGGAGAGGAAATCCAGGGATGGCTGACAGTTCAAGTTCAAGTTCCATTTTAAAATTTCAAGAGACAGGCAATGGATGTGAGCACGACATATATTTCAAGCAGATTAATTAAGCGAGGAAGCGTGGGGAGTAGTAGAACAGACAACCAGTTCCGAAGCTAAGGTGCTTAGCATGCTTGTATGGGTGCAGACGATTTAGGGAATAGGGGTTGGAAGGGTTCTACTTCGAGAATGAGGATATATAGGTTTTACCTACTTTGTGTGTAAGAGGTCAAACACGGCCTGTATGTAAGTGTAACTGATATCACAATACACACTAACTCAGCTCGTGCGTGCTTATGACCATTCACAGTGGTTGATTGATTACTTTGATAATACCTGATGAGGCCGTCGTAGTGAAGATACACTACTTATTATCGGGTATAGCATAGGTACTTATTGATATGGGAGTCATGTATGCCCCAAGTAGGTACTAATGTGGATGGAGATGGAGCCTGGGAGGCATGAGGACTTCACCAGATATCGCAGTCAAGAACATCTAATTTCGGTGGGTTAGGTGATTTAAGAAAAATGCTGTGCAAATTCAAAGTGGTATAATGTCAGGAACATGGTGGCGTGAACTCATTTTCGTTTAAGTTCTGCCAGTTTTTGTGGTTCGGCGTAGTGGGCGAAGGAAAAAAAACAAACTCACAATGAGGGCCTCCTCGTACTGTTGATGTTTCTCCAATACATCTTCATCAAAACGTTATGAGCGGGCACAGCTGACAGCCGTCAGGAATACATCCGCCGTCACCTACACGCATTCACCTAAAATTTCTTTTCCCTCCAAAGAGTAACCGACAATTCTACAATTCTACAAATTCCATCACCCTTAACCCAATTTCCGAAGGCCGCAATTGAAATTGCCCTCATCATACCCAATATACCCAACTCAACTCGGCTTTCCCTTTTCAACCGTCACCAATCCACGTCCTACCATTCGATTTTCGCACTGTGCACACATCACCAGCCTTCTGGCTTTCACCTCTCACCCCTCAACCCTCACCCCTCACCATGGCGACGAGTAGCGCCCAGCAATATGTGGCATCGACTGCCAACAAAGGCTCTGGAATGAACCGCAAGAGAGCCTTGGAGAATGACAAAGAGTTCAGCAACCCACCTGCGAAAGTGCGCAAAGTCGCCAACCACAGCCATGATACCCCCCACCTAGGGTCTAACCCCGCTACACATCACCTACAGCATAAGAAGGATGATCCAACCCAGGTAAACGAGACCGGTGCAGACACAGATGATGAAGAAAGCGACCGGGAGAAGTCAAGCGACACGACCGGGGATAAGTGCCCCAGCACACCTAAAACTACACCTAGTACTACACCTAACACCACACCCAACACCACACCCGACACCACACCCCGCAAGCGCTCGGGTGACTCGTGGTGGTACCGTGCCGGTACGAAAGTGGTTGTTTACAAGAGAGACGACTTTACCGGTCGAATCCGCCCACGGAGAATGATGGATGACATGTATGCCAACGCATCTCCAGAGAAAATGAAGAAGTACAGACAGTACCACTTCAGATACATGTGTAGAGACGCGACCGCCTCATCGGAAGATCTTGATGATTCCGAGTATAGCGATGACGACAGCGAAGATGGCAGTGATAGAAAGGAGGGAGATGCGAGTGAGAATGAGAACGATGGTGGTGATTATGATGGTGATGATGAAGGCGATGACGACGATGACGAAGGTGAAGGCACTAAGAGGAGTGAAGGTGGAGATGAGGAGGAGGGACAGGATCAGGATCAAGATCAAGATCAAGATCAGGAACAGGAGCAGGAGCAGGGACAAGAACAGGAAGACGAAGATGTCATTGAGGACGAAGAGAGCGAGGATGAACAAGATGACGATTATGAAGACAAGGAAGGAGAAGGAGATGAAGATTATGACGAAGAATAGGTATATTTGAAGTGAGGAAGGACGAGGGAGGGGAAAGAGGCAAAGAGTGATATCAATACCCAGGGTTTAGGTAGATACCTACCTCCAACAGCGCATACAAATGAACAGGAGGCTGAACTAGCGACGGCTGCCGGAAATCTGATAACCAAAGATTAGTGGACAAATAGACCCACAGCATCTTCCATGACGTTCATTTGGTGGGCCTCATTGGCCCGGACCTCACGTCCTACGGCCCCACAAATAAGCACCGACTTGACCGATCGAAGCTGATCATCTCAGAAAATCGCCGGTGCAAGAGCGCTGAGCCTCACAACGGATGTAGTTGTAATGTGGACATGTAGCACGGGTGCTACAGGCTGGTGGCCTTAAGCTTAGCTCCGAGCACCAAACCGAGCATTTGGATTGCAACCGTGTTGTTGCCATTGTCACCCCTAGCCGCAATGGGCCTGCGCCAAAACGTGGCTTGGGGTTGGGATTGAGATTGGGAGGGTGTGCGACAAGGGGAAGAGGGAAGAGAGTAAGAAGGAAAAATGAGAAGGAAAGGGGGGAGGGGGGAGAGTCGAATGCGAAAGAAAGAGGTGGTAGGCAGGACGGTGAAGCCAAAAAGCGCGAAGGATCGCCGATCGTGAGTCCTCACGTGGACTGCCGAGGCCGGTGGAGCAAGTGACGCCTTCGATATCGGATGCAACGCACACGTCTCGTCCTGGGTCCTGGTAATTACAATGCTTTTATTTCCCTACCTAGTACCGTACCTGCGTGTTTCTGGCATGCCGATCGAACAGACAGCGAGAGCGCGAGATGGCAGTGCGCTCACCCAGGGCAAGAAAACAAAAATAAACAATGGGATGGGGAAGGGAGAGAAAGGGCAATAGATCGGTTGCTCGCTCTCCTCGGCGAATGAAGACGGGGCGATATCACCAACGCTGACAGTGTAAAGTTAATTTCGTATTGTCACGGAAAAGGAAAAAAGGAATAAAAAAAGGGTGCCCGGTTGTAAGTAGTGTCGTGTGTAAAGTCCGGGTCACAGTCAGTATTACTGTGGACTTTTTGCTTTGACACGCGTCCGGATGACCAGAAGAAAAGTCCCGGAATGCATGGCGGCCTTTCTCCTTTTTCTCTTTGTTTAATCTCTAGTTTTGAATTATTTTTTCTTCTTCCCCCTGCACGGAGTTGGTCACAAGCCATAGTTGGGTACCCAAACTAATAAGGCCCGGACTAGGCTGGGCGGGCTGTGTTGAGTGAGATATGGGGCTAACTTGGGGGTCTCACTGGCAGCCGTTCCACTTGTCATTTGACTCCCTTTTCCATCTCGTTGGGCCCGACTTGTCCGTACGTAACATTAATGGTCCCCCACTAGTGCGCAGGGGGCTTAATTGGCATTTTGAGTGGGTTCTTTTCTGTTATATGAGGATTTGGAAAGATATCGATGAGAGCTCGATCAGAATTCCACCTGGAATAGGAATGGGTGGAGGGACCGATGGCAATGCTGGATGTTGATATGTTGTGTTTTTGTGTTTTCTGCTCTTGATTGCCACCAATTCTCCACCAATTGTGCACCGACGTAGCTGGAGCAGACGAATTGTAGATTGTAAGTGGTCGAAATTTGAATGTGTAGGGGGGAAAAGAAACCCGAAGCTGGCCGAAGCTTGGGTTTTATTCAATGAACGTGCCAACCTGCGTCCAGCAAGGGCAGCCCCTCCATCCCCCCCTACGTTCTTTCTCATTCCTTCCTCCTTCTACGGGGTAGGTACATACAGTAGTGTACACAATGACAATGCACTAGTGTAGGCATCTCCCCCGGAAGGGTCAGGCCCCCGTCCTGCCTTTTTTTTCTCTCTTCTTCTCTCTCTTCCCACTCCATACCTAGTGTAGTACCACTAGCGTATTTCACGTTCCCGTGCAGCCTAACGAGCTGCACCCCCCAAATCTGGAAGCAGCAGAAATGTGGGCGTCTCCGCATCGGCGTGTTCTAGTCCAGGGTTACTCCACTAGATTAAAAGCTCCCCAGACGCTATGACTGGGTCTCGAAGTGCGATACGGTATCGGCCCCTGCCTGTTTCTGAAGTTTGAATCCCACTTTATTACCTGCATGCATGCATATTTTCAGCCGAACGGGTCGCGAAGTACCCAAGTACCATGCGCATCTTGTTGGCATACCCTATTACACTGGCTTAGCATATCGTATACCTTTTTTTGTGTAGTTGTGTTGGTGAAGGACGGGAGGTAAAAAAAAAAAAAAAACCCCATAGCTTACATTATATGCGAGACTACTAAGCTTGGCCATGGCAGTCGCCATTACCGCCCACGATCACTACCACAACCACTATTCCTGTTTCTCCTTCTCTTCCGCCTCCGCCTTGTCTTTCTCCTCCTCTTGGTCCTCCTCCTCCTTCTCCTCCTCCCCTAGTCTCTCCCTTTCTTCGGCCACTACTTCTACTGCCGCTTCCTCGCTCCCTCCCTCCTCGTCCTTTCTCCCCTTCTTCTCCAACTCTTTATCCTGTGTCTTTCCCCTCGTCTTACTCCGAACCATCCGCATATCCGCCACTTCTCTACGCTTACACATTGTGCTTTGTCGCAACCTAGAGCTTGTCTCGGACCCCGACTCTCTTCCACCTCGGCTTGGCGCAACACCCATCGCCTCTACCCTCCTTGCTAGGACCAGCTCGGCTTGCCTCACGAGTGTTCTCCTTCCCAGAGACCTCCAAGGAGACCAGTTACCCCCTTTATAGGAGTCGCCTCCTGCTTTACCAACCGCTCCCACATGCATACCATGGGAGAGACTCGTGAGCGCAAGCGTTCTCGCACCGAGGACTACTCGGTTGCCAATGGTACCCAGAATGGCATGACCAACGGACATACCAATGGGCATACCAACGGCCATGCGACGAACGGCCTCACAAATGGCCATACCAATGGCCACGTGAACGGATACATCAACGGATACATCAACGGATACACCAACGGACACGTCAACGGCCACGTTAATGGCAACGGTGTTGCCCATGTCAACGGAAATGGCACTACCCACGTTAACGGGAATGGCGTCGCCAGCATCGACGACGATGACGATGACGAGTGGTTCATCGGCAGTATCGACCAGGGTACTACTTCATCCCGCTTCATTATCTTCAACCGCTTTGCCGACCCCGTCGCTAGCCATCAAATAGAGTTCCAAAACCACTATCCGCATCCAGGGTATGCTATATCTCTCTCCTACTATGTTGGCGCGGCACGAGCTAATTTTCTATCTTGCGCCGCAGATGGCATGACCACAATGCCTATGAACTCCTCTCCTCGGTGGTTAACTGCATCGAAAGAGCTACTGAACAATTCCTATCCAAAGGCTATCGTAAATCCCAGATCAAGGCCATCGGTATCACAAACCAGCGCGAAACTACAGTTTGCTGGGATAAGTTTACCGGTGAGCCTCTTTCTGAGGCTGTCGTGTGGCCTGATACGCGAACAAAGGACCTTGTGCGAGAACTGAAAGCCCGCCCGGGCGCAGATAAACTACTGAGTCTCTGCGGCCTACCTTTGAGCACCTACCCCTCGAGTGTGAAGCTGCTTTGGCTTATACGTCACCATGACGCTATCAAAGAAGCATACGACGAGGGGCGCCTCGCATTTGGCACCGTTGACAGCTGGCTGATCTACCGACTAAACGGGGGCCGGGCAAGGAACGTCCATGTCACCGACACCACAAATGCAAGCAGAACTATGTTTATGAATCTGCATACTGGTCAATATGACGATGAGCTTATCGACTTCTTCGGAATTGACCGCTCCAAGGTTACATTCCCCAAGATCGTTGCCTCGTCGGATCCCGAGGCCTTTGGTACCATAGCTTTTGGTTCACTAGCCGGAATTAAAATTGCTGGCTGCCTCGGTGACCAGTCCAGCGCTCTGGTCGGCCATTGCGGGTTCAGTCCAGGCCATGCAAAGAACACATACGGTACTGGTTGCTTCTTACTGTATAACGTTGGTACTAAACCCGTTATATCTCAGTATGGCCTGCTAGCTACCGTAGCGTATGATTTTGGCAAAGGCCAGAAGCCAGTCTACGCCCTAGAGGGTAGCATAGCGGTGGCCGGGTCCGGTGTAAAATTCCTCATGAACAACTTAGGTTTTTTGCGCGATTCATCTAGGGTTAGCGAGCTTGCGGCAAGCGTCCCAGACAATGGCGGCGTAGTGTTCGTCACAGCGTTTAGTGGTTTATTTGCACCATATTGGATTGACGACGCCAAAGGAACTATCTGTAAGTTTTTACCCACTCCTGGCTCCACAGTATCGCTGCATCTGTCGGAGCTTTTATTGTCATTGAGATGGAACTAATGCATGACAGTCGGCATCACGCAGCATACGCAAAGGGGTCACATCGCCCGCGCCACCCTTGAAGCGACCTGCTTCCAAACGCGCGCCATCCTCGAAGCAATGGCGAAAGACTCCAACCATAAACTGGGGGGTCTCGCTGTTGACGGCGGTATGTCCAGCTCGGATCTTACCATGCAGACCCAATCCGACATTATTGGTATCCGGGTGGAGCGTCCTTCCATGCGGGAGACGACCGCGCTAGGAGCCGCTATTGCTGCCGGTCTGGCAATCGAGGGAGGCTGGAACAGCCTCGAAGAAGTTTCAGCTATCATACGGAAGAAACCAGGACGAACAACTTTCGAGCCTCAGATGGACAAGAAGAAGGTCTGTAGGATGTACAGCAATTGGGAGAGGGCTGTGGAGATGAGCCGAGGCTGGGTCAGGGATACTTTTGACGACGAGGTGGCTGATGGAGTCAATGGGATAATCGACAACTAGCGATGTCGGCCCAGGCTTTATTTCTTAATTTTTTTTAAACAACGAGCTCAGAAAAAACGCCATCGTATCGGGGAGAGAAAGGAAAGATAATGGACATACTAACCTGGTCGACTAATAGAGGAGGGGGCAACCAATCACCAAAGTGGTGAATGAAAGGAAAAGCAGAAAAAAGAGATGGAAGCACACGCTCCCTGTTTTGATTTGAAAAATAGGGGAGGGAAGATGAGTCCTTTTGAGACTTTTTTGCATCGAGGGCGCGGGAGTTGACATTTGCAAGGTATTGATATGGTTGATACCTTTGAGCTTCGGATATGATAATGCGCTTACGAAAACAACTACCACAACAACATCACTTTTTTATCAATCTACGCCCAACCAAACTACCTTGTCTATAGGGATTCATATACATATATATAATAAATAGTACAACTGTATTAATATACACTACCATTCACTTTCTCCCGATCGAACTAGTGTTTGCGTTTTCGCTGATCCTTTCATGCTTGCCTATATGTCTTGCCATGCCGGACCTCCTTTTCGGATAAGCACAAGATAGACGAACTACACATAAAACAGCTCACGGGTGAGGGCAATTCATTGCTTGTCGGGTTGCGGAGCTACCTATTGTCTTATCAGCATATAAGACAAATAATGTGAGTTGTCTGGACAGTACTTATCTGACATATAAGCGCTGTCTGTATTGTATGTATCTGGTATATGAGATGCAGCGTGGGGGGAAACCCCCACACCCACATCCTTTTCTACTTTCCCACCTTACCTACCTACATATCTATGTATGTATGCATGTATATGTCAATACACACAACGAATCAAATTGAGTCGTATAACCCTAAAAGGGTAAGCCCTTTTTTTTATAGATTAACATATATTACAGAGTGACCAACATGCACCACATCCCACACTCTTGGAGAAGGCGGGGGGTGGGGGAAGGGCAGTAGGAAATCAATCAATAATACTACCTAGGTTACCTATAGGTATCTCGTAAATTTTTTGGTCCTTTTTTTTTTCTTCCTTTCTTCATTTTTCTTCTTCGTTCTTAACTACTATGGTACGATATATATAAAATACAACACGTTCCACTAGTCCATATTTCCATTTCTTTTCTCTGTAAGGACAGATATTTGTAGTACTCATACCAAATAAAAATAAAATCCGTTGTCGTCCCTGATTCCCCCCCTTCTCCGTCTCTCTCTCTCTCTCCCCCTTTTTGGTTTAGTCTAAAGTACACAAGATAATCCGACTAGGGGAGGGGGGAGGGGAATAAATGAAGATACGGATGAGGGGAAACCCTTCCCTCCCTCCGTCTCCGGAATTTGAGAAAGAGGAAAAGGGGGAGAAGAAGAAACCTTTCTGTCCCAACTCTTTTTTTCGTACACAGCCTTCCCCCCTTTTCATCCCTTTACCTTCTCGCCTTGACCAAGAGAAACGTGTATAAGGTAGAGAGTACAAGAAGTGTAAGGAGGTATGGGTTGGGTTGGGTTGGGTGGGTGGGTGTGAGGAGTAAACCAACATAAAATAATAACCAGGAATGCCTTTTTCTCTTCTTTCCAACGTATATCTTCATGAGTCCCATGATCTGCTGTTTTGTTTTTCCCATCCCATCTCATTCCATCTTCAACTGGCTTCTCCTTTCTTTTTTTGGTCTCCTTTTTTTTGCGCTCGTATAATAGAAACCTAGAGAAGATAAAAATTGAAACCCCTTCGTCCCGATTCCCGTTCCTTCATCGTCCAGCTCAGCTGAAGCCTTCACCAGAGGCAACCTTCCATCGTCCGTTTTGAGAAAAAAAGAAAGTATGCAGCCGTTATCCATTCATGCCATGTGAGAAAAAGAAAAGAAAAAAAAGAGAACACACACCACGCTTCTCCAACTACATGGTGGAAACCAGCCCTACCCCTCTCATCTTCCTCATTCCCCCAGTATAAGCAAGCGCTGCAATTCCTCAAACAAAAAAAAACAGCCCCCCTACCCCACCCCCCTCGCTTGCCCCCTTTACTCTATTTACGCCTCCCCCAACCCCAAGAGCACCAAGTTGGCGACGTTCATGACGACGATGATGATCCAGATGACGACAGCCAGTATGGACACCCACCACGCATTGGCCATCTTGACGATGACGGGGTGCACGTCGTCGCCGACGCCGGTCGGCGTAGCGACCTTCTCCAGCTTCGACTCCTCGTCGCTGTCGGCGCGCGCGCCGAAGAAGCCGCGCAGGCGGCTTTGATGCGGGGCGGTGCCCGCGCCCACAGCCGTAGTAATGGTGGTGACGCCGTCCTTGCCCTCGGTGACGAAGCGCGCGGAGCCCGTCTGGGCCGTCATGTACTTATTAAAGCACGTGAACCAGATGAGGGGGGCCGAAACGAAGGGCAGCACGACGCTGAGGGCGACCTGGCTGCCGTTAAGGGCGTCGTTGAGCTTTTCGCGGCCGGCGGCGCCGGCGATGATGATGCTGGGCGTGATGGAGATGGAGCGCGTGACGAGCCGGCGCAGCCACGGCTTCATTTTCCATCGCAGCGCGCCCTCGCACACCATCTGCCCCGAGATGGTGCACACGATGCCCGCCGACACACCCGAAAAGAGCAGCGCCAGCGCGAAGATGGTCCCCGCCGCCGGGCTAAGGCTGCGCGACAGGAGGTCGTGGATCCCGAAGATGTCCGCCTCGAGCGCATCTGGGTTCTGGTACAAGCTCGCGCCTGCCACGATCAGGATCGCACTGTTCACGAAGAGCGCGAACGTCACGAGCGAGAGTGTCACCTCAGCGTACGCGTACTTGAGCGAGTGGTTGATCGCCTTGAGGCTGGGCACGTAATACGTCTTCTCGCCCGTCTCCTCCTCCTCGCCCTGGGTGCTGCTGGCACTGCCAGTATCAGACTCGGGAGGGAGCAGCCCGCGCTTGGTGTCGTAGTCCAATAGCCGACTCTGCACTATCCCGGAGCCAAGATAGAGCGAGTGTGGCATAACCTAGATGATCATTGTGAGTAAATATGTACTTCTGGAGTATGCGCCAAGAAACTTGGCATGTTGTGTAAAGTACATAGACGTTCTACTAGCCACAGGTAGAAAAGGCGGGCTTGGTGGTGGGGAATATATCTTGTTATAACATACCGTAGCGCCCAAAATCCCGCATGCCTGGAATATTCCTCCAGACGTTGTAATAACGTCGTTCGGAACGTAGCCCCGGAAAACCTCACGAGGTGTCGTGCCCTCGATGAGCGAAAGTTGAATACAAAAGCAGACGACAACTGCGAGGACGAGAAGCATAACGAAAACTTCAAAGAAACGAAGGCCCTTCATGGGGCCGTTGGGCCGGTAGAAGAATAGAATCACTATCACATCGGCAATAGATATGGCACACCCAGCCACGAGGGGCAGTTGGGGAATAAGCAAATTGAGTCCGATAGCGGTTCCGATAACCTGAGTTTGGTCAGTTACACTTTTTCCGTCGAATTAAGGTCCGGAATGCTATTAGCTTCCATGTTACTCACTTCAGCAATGTCGGTAGCGATGATAGCGGCCTCGGCCATGACATATAAGAAGATGTTGAGCCATCGGGGCAAGAACGCGCGGCAGGCCTGTGCCAGGTTCATGCCCGTGACAGTGCCCAGCTTGACGGAGAGACACTGTAGGAAGACGGCGAAGAGATTGCTCATGAGAATGATGAACAGGAGACGAAACTTGTTAGCCGCGCCGGCGCTGATGTCCGTCGAGTAGTTTCCGGGATCGATGTAGGCCACAGCAACGAGAAAGCCGGGTCCCACGAACTTCCCGAAGGTCGCGATAGTGTGGGCGACCTTGCGTAGGGGACTCCTCGGACTGCTGCCACCATGTCCAGGCCGGGCGAGGGCACTGTCTGTGGGTGATGGCATCGTCATCGTAGAGTCCCCTTGGTTCACCTGAGTCGAAGTCATCGTCCCAGGCGACTGACCAACGTAAAGTATCGTGCGACTTGAAGCGTTGGTCAGATTTTGCGCTGACAATAGGGCGCGGTCTCTGTCGAGGATGGTTCCAGGAGGATTGCTCTCCGCTATTGGCTGACCCGAGGTATTTATACTCGTCGAGTCCTGGCGTCTGAGTGCCCGGACGTTGACAATACCGTTCAGATCCTGGTTGGTGACAAGGTCGTTGGAGAAAGCGTTGGGGCTTTGGTTAAGACCCTCACCCTCGTAGGGCTCGTCCGTCCTCGAAGTTTGGTTCATGATGAAGCCGGGGCACGTGCCTATGACCGCGTGGACCACCTAGGTATTCCGAAGCACGGAAGCGAAGCGAGAGAGACGAGGAGGGGGAAAGGGACGTGAAGAAGCTCTACTGCAGCTATCCTAACCAATACATGAGTCAAGTGATGGCTCAGAAAAAAAAAGGAATTACGACAAAGCGGATGGCGAAGGTTACAGAAGCCCACACAGGATGCGTACGCAAGTGCAAGTTCAAGGATAGGAAGAGATGTAAGTCAGGTCAGGACGGCATGTAGAGGATGAGGAAGAATAGGGAGGTAGTATAGAAGTTATGTAGTAGTGTAGTATTGTAGACTGTACAGCGACTCGTTGATTCGTTCATTCGTAGCATCAGCACTAACATATCATGGCGATTGCCGTCAGGGGTCCCACCATAACTGGGTACACAAGCTAGGACAACCCCAGGAACTAGTGTAGAAGCCGCTCAAGTGTAAGGTTTAGCAGAGGACCTAGCGCCTTACCGGGTCGATCCTAGCAGTAGTGTATGTAGCGGCGAACTGTTTTGTTCCATCCGGTTTATATGATCTGCGCTGCTACCGTTTCTTCCCTACATGACGATACCACCTTGGACCCTCTCGTCAACCGGCTGAGGCTATACCCGAGATCCGCTATCTCTCTCTGAAGAAAAAATTATATATAAAAATATAGGGAAAAGATTAGAGCACTTAATCTACATGCAGCTGCAGAGTTTCAAACCCTCGCAGCCTCGGTCGACATGCAAGTATCTACGTGGGCAGACCATGCAAGCAGACCATGCAAGCAGACCATGCAGAGAGAATACGACTGCCGAAACTCCGATTGGATGGACTGACTGGAGATATGCGAGTGTTATGATGATCTAACTACTAGATCACTGGGGAACTACTATCAAAGCGTAAAAAGCTTAGCTAACTGCCTATATAATATAGTGGGTAGGTCAATAGATGCTTGTTTTTTTCTTTGTCTTTTCTGTTGTATAGTGTACCTGGGTAGGTGCTTATTATATACCGTTCTCTTCCAACTTCTCTCGCTACTAAACTAAACACTCATGCCAACTAAGACCTAGCAACTCGTACCTATCTCACCTCCTCACTCATCGCCCACCAAACCACCAAACTTCCTTCTTCGCGCACCTCATAACCTGGGCCACTCAAGCATATCTGTTTCGGCGTTGCCATGGGGTAACCCCTCACTGCAGCCTGTTGACCCACTGGCCGGGCATCTCTTCCGGCTGCATGCCCTTGCTCGGCTGAGTGGATGCTATCATCGGAGGCTGTGATGATTGCACAGGCAACTCGTCTCGGGCTGGCCCAACCTCACCGTGACTTCTTGCTGTCACTCTTTGCCGCAGCACGCTCCTGTTCCCTCTTGGCGTAGATCCTAGCTGTAAACGGGTTCTCAAAGGCGAGCGCGACCTTGTAGACAAAAAAGACCCAGGCTGTAAGGAGGATGCCCGCCGGCTTTCCATACAGAAGCGAGGTGCCCAAGAAACTACAAGTCGAGCCGTAGTACATGGGTGCGTCCGTAACGTTGAACGGGAAGCCCGTTACCATGTCGTCCATCAAGATGCCAAAGTAGTCGCCAAGAAATGTCCCCGTGATGCCCAGGGCCCACGTCGAAGACAACACCAAGACATTGCCGACGATAAGTAGACCGTACGCTAGGTATTTGATTTCGCTCGACTCCAGTAACGGATAGGATGGCTGCTCGCGCAAGGCACGTTCAAACAGGAAATCGCGCAGGAGACCTAGAAAGAATATCGTCGCGGCTAACCCGTAGCAGGCGGCCTGGGACCGTCCGCCAAACAACCTGGTGAGGATTTTGTTGTGGTATTCTGTTGAACGCACGTTAGATGTCTAGTTGTGCCGCACTTCGGTGCCAAGGTTGACGAGCGTTGGGGTAGACGAACCTTGGCGGGCTACGATGCTGCGCAAAGGGAAAAAAAGGAATTAGTTTTGATTCTGCAAATATGTCTGGACTTGTGGGTTTCTTTTTATGCAACCTACTTCCAAAACAGGGGGTTGAAGGCGACTGAAGCTGCAGAAACTGTGCAGGTCAACATTAGCAATCAGCCGAGGGACTTGAGACAACAGACACAGACGCAGACAGACACAGACACAGAAACCTCGGGATGTTATGGGATGTAAACATACTGAAAAGGCTCTGCTGGTTGAAGTCTACCAGCTGGGTAGCAGGAGTGTCGAATGGCGCCATGATTGCGGTGACTGCGATTGATTTGTACTGATCAATCAAGACGGATGGATGGAGGCTGGTACGGTATAAGCGAAGGTGTTCTTTCGTCGTGGGGAGGAAAAGAATTCTTGGGGCGGCTATTCCCGGAAGATTTGCTGGCAGCTTTTGAGGTACATACCTAATAAAAGGTTAGGTTAGGTGCCCGTGTCTGCCTGCCCTCTCTCTATTGGCCCCCTCCCCCAAAATGGAAGCATTCTCCTCCTTCCCATCCTTTCGGTGCAACGCTCATGGCGTCACTGTTGGGAACCCCTCATAGTCCAATGGTTGGATGGGCTTACTAAGTTACATAGTAAAGCGACTACCTACCTATCAAGGCAAGATATCTCGTGCTCTCTACCTACATACATACCTACATACATACACACATACATACACACATACAGTACAATCCTTAATGCACGTTACCTATAGCTTACATGCATTGGTAGGTAATTGCCGCAGACAATACCTAACGCTTCAAACCCTTTAACCTAGAGACTGGTTCTAGTTGTTGCACTCAGCATATTGAAAATCATAAACGTAGGTTAGATGGATGGAACAAATCATCGATTGGGACCAAATGCTCGTCCCCGGGTATCCGATATGTATACTGCACTGCCGATAAAGAAATATACCCCCTCCTCTTCCAAGAACCCGCCGTTCCGCATCACCTCCGCGTCCTCGTCTTCTTAGTTGTCTGCTGTGTATCTTCCTCTTCTTCGTCCTGTCCTTTCTTCAGATCCTCTTCCAAGCCCCACTCCTCCTTGTCGTACCAATCCTCGCCGTCCGACATGTCGCGGTTCGGTCCGCAGTGCGCCTCGTACTTAGACCACTGGAATACCGTCTTCCGCATCCTATTAGCCCGGAGAATCCCTTCGTATAGCTGTTTAGATCCTCGGCATATCTCTTCCTGCTTCTGCACATATAGTTGCAGGAGCCGCCGCATGTCCTCTGCCTCCTTCTCTGGAATCCCCAAATCCCTATCTGGATGAGCCGATCGCGGCGCTAGGAAGAATGGATGGATGGTGAGATCATCCGCTTCCGATGTTACAGACATCGGTCGGCTGCCGCTATGATCTCCTTCCCTTTTGGTTTGGTTTCTACGAGATGCACTGCCGACACTGACGCCAGAACCCACCGAGCCATTTGGCATTGGACCATCAGTTCCATCTATCCGCACCTCGTTGTTTCCATTATGGGCATGGCCAAGAACCTCGCCCGCTGCACGAGGCCTACTGCTATTCGGCCGAACGCCTGTCTCGTCTGCTACATCGTCCTCGTTGGAAGGGACGTGCCGTTCCGTCTCTTGGCTAGTCATCTCTTCATCCTGGTTCATTGGTTTGGTGCTGGTGTTGTTTGCGTCGACGGGAGGCTCGGCATCCATCATGGAAATATCGGCGTTATCTGCTGCTTCGACCCCCGCTGCTGGCTTCTCGTTTCTAGCCATGGCAGCCTCGCCGTTTCTCAAAACTTGCCCATTCGACTTGCTATCGGCAGGTGTACCATCTACGCCTAGCATGCTAACGTCTGAATTAACCGAACCTTTCGCTTGATTGATGTGTTCCATATAGTCGTCGCGATATAACTCAATGTCGTTCGGACCCAGCATCAATTCGCAAGGCGCCCAGATATGATCGCCGACAAGTTTTGTCTGTAAGTGTTTAACTTTCCAAAGCGCTGCGTTCTCCTTTTGCATGATGTCGCAACTCTGTTTAGCGAGTTCGGTGAGAGTTTTCGATAGGTAAGGTCGAGATAGTGTGGGATGTGTCGGCAGGTCAGTGACCGAGGTTAAGGGTGCTAATATACCTATAGATAATCCAAGAGAGGAAAAAGTTAGCCATTTAATCACGTACGAGGAGGGCGTAGGGTTAGACAGCGAGGAGCAAGCGCACGTACTTTCCAGCCGTACATTCGCGTACGGGTTAAATTCTGCTAACGCCCCAGCGACATCGTGGTAATGCTCTTCATCGTCGTCGCTATCGAGTTCGTAGCCTTCATCGTCAATGACTGGTGGGTTTCTGCTAATGATTGCCCTCCGGTAACCCGCGTGGTTCACAATCTGGAAGGTTGCAACTCGTCAGTTCGCGTCTTCCACTGAACGAACCACGGCAAGACTCTGTACCTCTTTGTAAACTTCTGGGCCAGATGGTGGTGCCAACTGGCCTTCGCGTACAAAGCGCGCTCTCTTCTTCAGCTTGTGCCCACGGTTGCCGTGGTGGTTGATGTCGGAATCGGAATCGGACTCTGAGAGGAGGAAGGGTTAGGCGACCGCGAGTAGACTGTAGTGGCTAATGACGTACCATATGCTTTCCTCTTCAGCGCTTTCTTCATCGCTATGATAGTTTCGGCAAAGAGAACTTGTTGAGACGCCATGGTTGGCGGCTGTGTTCCTCCAGGCTCGACCGCGATCTAGGTAGAGGGAGGAGGCCAGAGGTCGAATAGTACGAGAGGCGGTGGATCACAAACGGAGTAGTATACAACGCCGGAGTAATCGAGAACTGGAGGGGTTTCGTTGAAACAAGTCTGAAAGTTGTCTGATCTGTTCTGCGAGGATCGTGGTTGGGGTCTCGCTGTAGGAGTGTCGGTCGCAAGTAGTAGCAGAGGCAGAGAATGTAGGTAACGAGAAGTTGGCATGAAAGCCTTTGGTGTGGAATTCACGTAGAGGACTTGTTGTTGAGAGGAGAAGAATGGCAGTGTAAAGGGGATCTTTGCCCTAGTATCCGAGTCCGAAATGATGCTGGAGAATTGGTTGCGAGGAAAGAGTCTGAAGGAGAAACAACTTTCGTAATGGGGAGCTAAGAGAAACAAGGCAAGGCTGCCCGCACGACACAAAATAAAAGCGCCCAGTCTCTGTTTGGCGCAATATAGCAGCTCTGAGGATTGGACAGCCACAGAGAGCCCCACTGATTAGCCGAACGGCCTTTTTCAGATGCTTAAAAGGTGAAAAGGTTCAGAAGGTTTCCAGTTCCAGTGGCTCTTTTACTACCTACTAAGCTTGGACCCCTGAAGCCACCGGGAGGCACTCACCCCGAACTTCCGACTCTGTGTGAGGTCACAGCGGACTGGACTGAACCTACCCACTAGGTACTAGTAGATTAGGTATGTACTTCAACATTCAGTTAAGGTTCTATAGCTTGAAGTGGCCTTGGTCCAATCAATACTATTTCTTACCTCTCAGCCTCTATACAGATTATAAAGTAACCTTTGCAACCTAACCTACCTACACACATCAAATACCTCTAGGTATCTCTCCTCCCTCTCAACACCACTCCCGTATTTCCTCGTCCCTAGCTACTCGCCTCAGGTAACATACCTAGTCCTGCTCCTTGCGCTTCTTACACCTAACCTGGAAAATGCGCTGAAGCGACAGAAGCAGAAACAGTGCCGTACCTAGTAGGTAGTAGTCTGTGGACACTCTGAATCTACACGCATCGCTTGATTCCATGAGGTCCGGCTGACTGTTTGCGCAGTACCGCGCTGCCCATTGCTTGTACAATGGCCTACAAGTTATAATACCAATGTCTATAAATCTCCCATCTCGAGATAGCGATGGACGAATACCCCTCGGGCAGCCTGGACTATGACGTCCCCTTCCTAGTCGTCTCTGGGCTTACTTCAACCCCCACCAAACCTCTTTTGACCGACCCGTCTCTCAGAGAGCAAGGAGTACTCATACGATCCGAGTTACCCCCTATCGACAGCCGCGAGGTCAAAGACATAGTCCGGTTCATACAGGACTCGGATGTTACTAGCCTGCCATGGAGCTCCCTCGACCATTCATCGAGGAGACACAGGTTCAAGGTCAAGACCATAGGGAGGGTATGTGGTCATGTGTTGGAAGCCCCTCTTGCTTTCTCATGTCCCTGATTTTTCTCTTCTTTGATAGGAACTCCTCCTCCCGCCACGACGCGCACGTCTACCCGACGATCTAGAAGCTCCTCTATCTCCCCCTGTCTTACATTCCCCCTTCTCGCCCCTAAGTCCGGGCTCGACCCTATACCCAGATGGCTTGATAGACACGTGCTGGCTGCAGAAACATCAGCAGTACATACCTAGCGTGTACCTTTGCTTCTACAGCTTGTCTTCGGACATGACTCTTGCCACCTTGCACGACAATCAACTCAAAACTGACATCAATGCTGTCAAAATTGCCCTCAGCCAGTCTGGCTATAAGACTCGCCTAGTTGTGGTAATCCTCAGTGATCAGTCGCCAAGTTCTATGGCCCAATTCCAAGATAGGCTTGAAAATATTAGGAAAAGTACCGGGCTAGACCCCAAGACGTCTCTTTTCGTCCTGCCCACCCGACGGTCCGAGGCAGAGCTAGAGTTAGCGGTCGACAGTGTTTTGACTGCGGTTTTTGATCAGGCGATTGAGTATTATCGTGATCTGGGCAGGCATTCCCGCAAGAAAAGGGGCAGAGGGGTTGCGCCGCAGCCAACGGTTCCGCCCACTAGCGGTACCTCGCATACGTTATCTCTCCAGGGATGGCATGTCCGTTATGATTTCAAGTCTGCTGTCTTTGCTGAGTTCAGACACGAGCTGGATTTGGCACTGCGCTCTTATGAGCAGTCGTACGAGACATTGCTTGGTGCAGATGTCATAGAAACTATCCCAGCCTGGAGCCCTAGGTTCAACGATGCTCGGTTTTTGGCCGATATAATAGCGATACGCGTCCTAAGGTGTCTCCTTCTGATGGGCCAGAGCACTGCAGCGGTCAAAAGATGGCAAGCACATCGTGATAGAATGAGTGACTTCATCGACCGTAGAGGTCACGGCACCCAGAATTATGGTTGGAAGGCTTGGGAAGCAAGGTGGTGCTCCGTCATGGCCAACTTGATAGAAAAAGTGAAATATCCAGAACTGGAACCGTCATCTATGTCATTATACCGGTTGCCCGAGAAAACACTCGCTGCCGATCGATTGCAACCATGGGAGCTCCTTCACCACCCGGGCTATTGGTACCGAGCCGCCGCACGACATATTTCCCAAAGGCGGAGACTTGCGGCATCCATGCCAGAAGATGACCGAAAACCTCCTGATAAGGCCCAGGCACGATTCACCGGCAAAGCTTACAAATATGATACTTATATGTGCCCAGAGTCTTATGAAGAGTTTCCCCTCGATGGACCTGGCGTCAACCATGCGCAAATGATATTTGACCGCTTAATGCTCGCAAAGACGGAATTTCAAAAACGCCATCAAACACGGACAGTGGCAGAACTAGTGCTAGAATCATGTAAAGAGCTCAGGAGGATGAAGAAATGGGAGCAGATGCTAGCGCTACTCACGCCCCTGTGGAGAAATATGGCATTCCGTATGGAAGGATGGTGGGATATCACAGAAGCGTTGAGCTGGACGTTAAGGGCTGCCGCTGTAGAAGTTGGCCAGATGGACCTTATAGTTGCCATTGACTGGGAACTTCTTAACAAGAGTAAGCTCGACATATGCATTATGGCGATAAGTGACTAACCATTGCTTCAGGCTTCTCTAGACGTCCCGGCTGGCATTATGACATAACAAAGTCTCTAGACGGATTATCTGTTGACAATCGCCCTACAATAAGCATCGATGATGAGCATTTACTGTCGTTTCTGGATGCATCCTTCGTCTTTAAACACGAAGAAGGGAAAGCAGGGCAGACGTGCCCTGCTCAACTTTCAATCAAGTCCAACTCGTTTTCTGATGCTGCCCCGGTGGTACTGGAGAAGATCCGCGTTGATTTTGATGGCAGCCTACGAACCATCTTCCTAAACCAGAACTCTGACGAGAAACCGACCCCAAACTCATCGTTGTATGTTACCAAAGTCATGTTGAAGGAAACAGAAGACAAAGATGAAGCCATACCGGACGACGTTGCTGAAGTCGATTCTCAGGAGAGTCGTACAGTACTCCACGGAACAGCCGACTTGACTATTTTCCCCGGCCAAACACGGGTATTTGAGCTGGATATTCCGCTAAGGGAACCAGGCGATGCGAAAGCATCCTCTGTACAAGTTTCACTGGCCCCCGAATCTTTCATTCTCGAATACACAATGCAACTTCGGGAAACAGATTCACCAAATCTATGGTATTCTCCATTTTCGACAAGAAAGAAAATCACAAGGTTAAACCCACAGAACATCAAAGTTCTCCCTAGACCTCCAAAAATGGAAGTGAAGCTGGCAAAGATGCTTGAACAGTATTATGCAAACGAGTCCATCAAGCTTGAACTAGAGATTATAAACGAAGAAGATGCAGATGCAAACACAAAACTAGATGTGATCTTGCATGGCCACGATGCCCCTGGCTACAAGGTGCAGGTCGTAGGTGGTGAAGAGAAGTCATGTTCTGCTGGCGGAGCAGAAAGCAAGTTGCATGGTGTTTCGCTTGGAAAAATAGAAACATCCGGCTCGTCAAAGGTCATAATCACCCTCGACCCTGGGGATAGGCCTACTGTCTATGAAATGACAATCAAAGTTTGGTATCACCTCGTGTCAGATCCAGCAACGCCAATTATACAACAGACAGCTTACCATCTGAATATTGTCAATCCCTTTGAGGCTAGCTACGATTTGCTACCTAGGTTACATTCGGAATGGCCTAGTCTCTTTGACTTCGAGACCATTCAGGGCATACCTCATGAAGGTGAAGTCCACGATCGCCCTCGAGGACTGGCACAACGGTGGGCCTTAGCGACACGATACGCCTCCTTTGCACAAGGCGATCTTTCGATTATAGACCTCGATGTAAAAGTCGTCGCCACACAAGGCAACGTCAGTTGCACGGTGTCAAAGAGTGAGCCAGTGCCCCCCGATGGCCTGCAAATTAGCCCAAAGACGATTGAAGAAGCACACTTCAACCTCATCGCACAGAAAATGAGTCTCGACGACCAGTACCCATCAACCGCTGATCTCGCTTTTGTTATCAAATGGCGACGTCCCGACTCTCTTGATGAGTCAGTAAATACTACAACTTTACCGCTTCCACGCTTTTATGTCACAGTCTCAGAGCCTCGTGTCTTAGCCACAGTGTCTTACTCGACCTCTTCTACGTCTTCTCCCTCATCACCTACCACCTCACTGCCACAGCTCCTCTTCCTCGATATCACGATTGAGAACCCATCGTCGCATTTCCTCACGTTCGGCCTTATCATGGAGCCCAGTGACGAGTTTGCGTTCTCAGGCGCCAAGACCACGACCCTGAATGTACTGCCTGTTTCTAGGAGATCCGTCACGTACCGCTTACTGCCTCTCGTGAAGGGGGCGTGGATACGTCCCACGCTCATAGTCCGGGATAAGTACTTCCAAAAGGTGCTGAAGATCATTCCGACGGAGGGCATGAAGGGTGACAAGGACGGCGTTCTGGTATGGGTGCCTCCTGAAGACGAGTTTGACGGTGATGGCGATGGGGAATGATGCATCTGGCGGGTACATTGCAGAATACTAACTCATGTGGGGGACCTGGGACGGGCCCATGAATTTCTTCTTCATCTGGGTATGAGCGCATGTAATGTATATGAATGAGGAAAAGGAGGCGGTGGGTGCATCGTATCGTAGGCCTGATTCAGTCCGATAGAGAGCAATTCAAATCGCCGGTTTTCCTCCTAAAGCATCTACAGTGAATGGGGACAACAATAGGTATTGCCTGTTTGCTTCGTAGTTGTAGTATTGTCCCAAGCTCTTCTTGAGGATTTGTTCGATTAATATGACGTCTAAACTACCTTGATAGCTTTTTTTTTTTCTCACCCTAGGTTAAATACCTATCTAAGTCTGGTGGGTAAACTGCACCAACGCAAATTCAAGTTTATTTGCATCGCCGATAGCATCTCCGCTGGTTTTACTCTTCGCGTGTTAGATTTCCTCAACATCTCTCTTCCTTTCTTTGCGTGTCGTTCTCTGTACGTTTTGTCCTGTTTCTTAGCACCCTCGTCCTCGTTCTGATGGAAGCGATAATCCCCTTTTCCTTGTAAATTTCACGACAAGAGCCCATACACCTGAGGGGTGGGTCAAGCGATGACGTACATAAACACTCGCACCCATCCAGAACACGATCCACCCAGATGCCTCGTTAAAGAGTATGACTTACCGTACCGGCGCCACTCCCAGAAACAAGGGGACACTACCCTCACTCCCCAGCAAATCTACAACCGGCTAAAGCACTGTCAAAGGACAACTAAAGCACTTCTGCGCGCGCTAGAGCCATACGACAACCTCAGCAAAACCCTCCGTGGACTAATCGTCGAGGTGATCGGCGAAGAAATATGCTGCATCAACCTAGCGCGGCACTACCGGAACAACATGGATACGAGCCGGCGCGTCCGAGAACTAGAGAACCTCCTAGAGTCATACGATGACTTGCTCTGTCACCAGTCCCGTCATAACGGAGAGCGCATCATAGAAGACGCGCCAAAACCCGCCAGACGATGGCGCGACCGGCCTCCCTTAATGAGAGATGACTTCTCGTCCTCCTCCTCTGGCGATAGTATCATCGACTGCAGTCTCGACGACCAGGAGCATCCGATAGGGACAGAGGCGCTCACGAAAAGCCAGCTCGTTGACTATCTGCAAGAGCTGGCCAAGGCAGAGAACGAGGAATGGCGCGACATGGAAGACATCCAGAGGAGCCAGCCCGCCCAGTCTGAGTGGCACACATCCGACTCATCACAGTTGGATAATAGCCATCTAAAAAAGCACGGGGACATTCGGCCGAGCTCACTTCTCCTACAGGCAGAGAGAGCGGCATCTTTGGCAGCACTCGACCACAACAACCGTAACCCCCGCATCTCAAGCACCGCCTCGACGAGAAAAGCGTCTCCAGAGCCCGAGGCAAAATGCATCAGGGTCGGCGGGACCAAGCGGCGGACTAGCAGCTTGCCGGAACCCGCAGACGCGTCCAACTGGCACGCGACGCTGCGATGGCTCAAGACGAGCGCGCCGCAGCAGCAAAAACAACAGCAACAGCAACATCAGCACAAGCACCAGCACCTTAACGAGGAACTAAACCCGACGAAAGAGAAACCCGCCCATCAGCATCAAGAACATAAGCCTATGACAACGCCACCGCCGCCGCCCACGACGACGACGACGACGACGACGACGAACCCCGAGGAGCAGCAGGAAAGGCGTAAGCAGGAGCTTGACGAGGCCGTCAAGAAGCTCCGCAAGCTTGGGCACGGGGAGATCCGCATCCCTGAACCGACGCGCGAGGACCGCGGGCGCACGGGACGAAGCGAACGCGCCGGCGACAACGACGACGACGATGGCGAGGATAATGCCGTGCTGAAGGAGCTGAAGATGGCTCGGCGGCAGAGATGGGACTTTGCTGATGGTGGTGGTGGTGGTGGCAGCGGCGGCGGCGGCATGACCTCAGATTCGGATTCGGGGTCTTAGGAAGACCCTATCCCCGATCGTGGTGGCTGGGGCCGGGGTAAGAAGAGGAACAGGAATAGCGCTGATGCTGACGGAGAAGAAGAAGGAGGAGACGACGCTGTGACCAGTAATACCGTCGATGAAACGGTATTGTCGAGTCCCGACGCAGACAGGAAGGAAGAGGGAATCACGATCAGCAAGGGGCTTCTTAGGACAGTGAAGAGGGCCTTGAGATGGCTCTATCAGAGGCGGGCGTCGAGTTGGAAGTAGAGCCTCCTGTCCCTCTGTCCAGTTTAGTCCAGCCCAAGTTCCATTCTGCCTTGAATGACTGTATAGTATAGAGCCTGGGTTGATTGGGTTATTCGGCACAATGCCCGGGCATGCAAACCTACCTAAGTTATGTGGTTTTACCAGGTCTGGTACATGGTTAGGTTAGTTCAATAGGTTGAGAAACGGGGGGAGACAACGGTCGGTCCATCGGAGCTCGGAAACAGGGATACATAGTATATCTGGCTGTCTTGTTCATAATCACGCCTCAGAGCTGCATTTATAGTATGTAGATACACTACAAGCCATAGCCATAGCGAAATAAGCGAATTATATGTCTGCTTACCGGACGATTTGTCAGAACACACACCTAACCCAGATACCTACATAGGTAGCTAAGTTAGGTTAAAACGTCCTGTAGTGACTGGTACGGCATGGGATTTATAGGTATCACCGAGCCTGAACTTCTAAGTTATGACTTTACGTCAGTGACAACATTAAGGTTAAGTAAGAAGAACGTCTTTTGAGTCTCGCCGCCCAATATGACCCGGCTCGAGACTACTAGGTTAGGTACTAGTTATCCAGATGCAGACTAATATAGCAATTCTCCGGTGGCAGGACAAAGACAAACGCACCGTGACCATGCGGAAATGCTTAACTCCAGCCCTACTCCGGATAAAGCCGGCGCTTGCGACGCCATTTTTATTTTTGTTTTGCGCCGTGTGTTGCGGTACGAGGAAAGATATCTATTACACTACATACGAGTGCATCCCTCTCGTGAGCCCCGTGAGGTTGTATTAAAACCCACACATTCCCGTCCTCCCTCTTTTCTCGGAGGCTAAGTCCTAGTTAGATCAATGCGTCCGTTCTTTCGACTCTTCTTGCGACAAGGTCCTCGGCCTTCTTTTCCCAAATCTCCTTTCCCCAAACAGAGTTATACCAGAGTGGCTTCGGCGACAGGGGCAACTATTGCGCTCTCCATGGCTGCCTACACTTGTACCATCACCCGACGGCCCAGACCCGAGAAGGCGGCCGTCCCCGACGCGAAGGCTCACCATGTCACCAACCGGTGTGGGAAGACCGTCAAGTATCGGAACCCGCATCCTTCGCACGAAGACCCGAAACTACTAGATTTTCTCGGCGTTCTCTTGTTCGTCTCCCTTGTCTCTCCTGTGCTGCTGTAACACAATGAAATCCGTCCCAAAGCTAACCCACGAGACCGCGTAGCGAGGAGGCCTCAAAGACAACGCCGGCAGACAAGATCGTGCCAGTAGTAAAACCGCAGTTCCTCCCCACGCGGACTTCGTCTTCTAACATCCGAGCCACGTGGCTCGGCCATGCATGCTACTATGTTGAATATCCGTCCGGCTTGCGTGTACTCTTTGGTGAGTGATTTTAATCATTGCCATACCACTCCCTATCTCCTTGAACGTATCGAGAGCGGGAGCTTTCCCATTGGGGCTCGGTTGCTAGCATTTGCTCCCGAAGCATTCATTTAGGAAGGCCATGTCTCATAGCTAAGGTCATGATTACTGATATGGGTTGCTAAAGATCCGGTCTTCGAGGATCACTGCTCGCCTATACCCATTCCGCATTTTCACAGATATACAGAGCGCCCATGTGACATTGCGGATCTTCCCTTCGTCGACGCAGTTTTCATAAGCCACAGTCACTATGACCATCTGTCATGTCCGTCCGTGAAGGAAATCCGCAAGAGCCACCCCAATGCGCACTTCTTCGTCAGCCTAGGCCTAGAGAACTGGTTCAAGCAGACCGGTATCGAAAACGTGACCGAAATGGACTGGTGGGACGAGATCGAGGTCACATTCACGCCGGAGGCCGCGGAGGGCGAGGCCAACCCGGAGTCACGGCAAGAGCCTATCAAAGCAACGATTTCCTGCCTCCCCAGCCAACACTCGTCGGGGCGGGGGCCGTTCGACAAGGACACCACGCTGTGGGCGTCGTGGGGCGTCAAGTCGGGGACGCCGCCCAAGACGGTCTGGTTCGCGGGCGACACGGGCTACCGCACCGTGCCCAAGGTGGCGGCGGGCGTCGACGACTTCGGGCCCGACTTCCAGGACCTGCCGGTGTGCCCGCAGTTCCGGCAGATCGGCGAGCGGCTCGGGTCGATCGACCTCGGGCTCATCCCCATCAGGGCCTACGCGCCCCGGCACGTCTTCTCGCACATGCACGCGAACCCGTTCGACTCGGTGGAGATCTTCCGGGACACGGGGTGCAGGCGCGCGATGGCCATCCACTGGGGCACGTGGAAGCTCACGCCCGAAGACCCGCGGGAGCCGCCCAGGCTGCTCAGGGAGGCCCTGAGGAGGAGGGACATGGCCGAGACGGGAGTGTTTGATATCTGCGACATTGGAGAGAGCCGGGACTTCTGACTGGATTGGATTGATTTGGATAGAATGGGAAAATAGGGAGAACTAAAAACTACCTGTCATATTATGTTGTGTATGTAGTAGGTGTTTTGTTTGCATGGCGCGGCAAAGGCGTTCAGGGGGGGGGGGGGGGGGGGGGGGGGGGGATCGGTTACTGAATAATGTAAGTTATTAGGTTAGGTTAGGTTAGGTTTGGCTAGGTTAGGCACTTATAGAAAATACAGCCCTCGCTCTGTCTATTAGTTCAAACCTAGGTACCTAACCCGGTAGGTATAGGTTTTTTACGAGGCAGAGATATTTCCCCATTTTCTTTCTTTCTCATTTCCTCTCATTTCGTCAGTTCCCAAATTAATGAAGCTCATACCAGACCCAAAGTATTGAATTCAATGTTTGTTAATTGCAACTAAGCTGCATTATGCAATTGGCATTGCACGTGAGCTAACCTACAACTATGTATACAGTACTAGGTGAGCTGCTAACTTATTAATGTTAGCTGTCATTGGCCTGGCAGCGATTTTCTGTCAGCTGACCAACGGCCAATTGCAGTCTGCCAATTTGGTGCATAAAGGTTAAAAAAGGACAAGAAAAAGAAAAGAAGTGGCAGTGAAGAATAGTGTAACATTGAACTAGAGGACGATTCTATTTCAAACTCCCACGACCAACATTTTCAATTCACCCTAACCTTTGGTATTGTCCTCATCGTGCCATCAGCGTTTTGCGTGTGCGTGTTTTTTTGGGTACCAACAATAGCGATTTATTGTTATTTTTTTCTTTTCTTTTCACGTCTCTCGTGAAGGAAAAAACAATTATCTCTCACTCACCTCAAACACCGTTAAATTAGCTGTTCCGTTGCCCAGTTTTGATGATGCATCATTCCTTTATAAACACCCGTCAACTTGCAACCTCAGTGTCTCGCTTTTTTTTCACTTGACTTGGCTCACCTCACTTTGGACAAGAGTAATTGTCATTAACATAATACTACCATTATCACCACCATCGCTACAATTGCTTATCGCCTTTGAGGCAAACAACATCGGCTACCACCCACCATGGATCCTGTAAAGAGACTTACGGTGAATACATACATACCCCTCCTCCCCCCCTTTCCCCCCTCCTGTCTTATCATTGCCCTCCCTTGACAGATTGGTCCGAACTTGGAGGCTCACTATCAGCCTCTGATATACCAAGTCAACACTCAGATACACCAGACAGGCTGCTTCTCATCCAGAGCTATGGCTTACTCTTCATATAGGATGAGCTGTGCTCGCTTTTGGACGAAGCAACCATCCTGTCAATCACCAGTGACTACAACCTGCAGGATGCCGATGAGTTCGCTGCCGCCCGCCAAGTCCTGCTGACGATATCCAAGGATGTCGAGGCAGAAGAGGCTACTGGCTTCAATCCTAGCGGGATTGGCGCCGATAACCCAATAGGCTCTACTCGGTCTAGTCAAGGTGCTGGTCGCAGATCTGGTCTCTCGGAAAGCAACGATGGATTGACCGTCACCACCGAAAGCTCCCGGTCGGAAAGCTTCGTGTCGGCCAGGTCGTCGCAGACCTCCTCGCCAGTCGACCCCGGCATCATCCATGTTGGCATCTTTGATGGGCTCAGCGACGAAGAAAAGGAGAGCCAGCTTATCTCCATGTTTGTGTCGCTCAAGCCCATTGATGTTAAGCTGACACTGCAGAAGTGCAAAGGCGACGCGAGCCTCGCTATCGACGAGCTGCTCAACTTGCAATGGCTGGAGCAGACGGGACAGCGACCTAAGGGCGTTGACGGCTTCTTTGTGTCTGATGATGATACCGCCCCCAGCAAGAAGAAGAAAGGCAAGAAAAAGAAGACGAAAATTGCTAAGGTAGCAACCCCGCCGCTGCGCTCCCCTTCTGACGAAGTGGCCCCAGGGACCAAGCACAAGCAAGAGACTGACCTTGGTAAGTGCTATGATTTTTGTTCTGACTTTGTATTTTGCAAGCGCAAAACTTTGCTAATACTTAGAGTAGAGAATGTCACATTTCTTTGTGATCGGCTCAACATGTCAGTATCTGAGGCTACGGAGATATACCAACGCAACAACGATTCTCTGGGAGCCGCCATCATCGAGATGATCAACAACTACATTGCTCTCGGTATTCAGGCCCCTAATTCCGAGGACCTGCCCCACGTCAAGGAGCAAGTAAAGAGAGTACCTTGGATCCCGCGCGAATATATCAACCCGGTTTTTGAGATCAGCCCGTCGCAGCAATCCGCCGTAGACGTCATCGATGTCCTCGCAGGCTACATCGAGAGACCTGCCTATGTGAAGTACAACATATCGTACAACCTCACAGCCCCGGATCTGGAGATCGACACCATCGAGCCGATCCCCATCTCCTCGGCATCCAAGTCCAAGCAGCCAGCTAAGCTCGTGATCCGACCCTCCGCCGCTCCTCTCCAGCCACGGGCCTGGTCCCCGAGGCTCACTACCCTCGAGTCCGCCACCGCCGCCGCTGCCTCGCTCTCCGCGGCCAAGGACCACTCGTACGGCGCGGCCTCCTCAGCCTTCAAGCGCGGGCGCTCGGACCCGCTGTTCCGGCAGGCGGCAGCGTACTACGCAGAGCGGGGGCGCGCCCAGGCGGCGTCTCACCGCGAGGCCGCGCGGGCGGAGGCCGGTTTCCGTGTCGACGCCCAGAGCGCGCACACGCCCGACGCCATCGACCTGCACGGCGTCACGGTGCGCGACGGCGTCGACATCGCGCTCGACCGCGTGCGCCGTTGGTGGGACGCCCGAGCGGCCCAGGAGCCGCCGCCCTGCCGCACGCGCGCGACCGCGACCGCCGGGGGTTTCACCGTGATCACGGGCCTCGGCCGCCACAGCGCTGACGGCCGGTCCCGCCTCCGCGTCAACGTCTTCAAGGCCCTCGTCGCCGACGGCTGGAAGATCCAGGTCCTCACCGGGTCGTACCTTGTCACTGGCAGGGCGACGCGGTGAAAAGAAAGAAAAGAAAAAGAGACAGAGAGAAATATAGGGGGGTGAGTGTTTTTGAGTACTAGTAGTTGGGAAAAGGGGATGTTAGGATAAACAGGGGTTGCTTAGGTGTGTTTTCTGTGTTTTATTCTTCTTTCTACCTTTACCCTCTCTCTTTTTTTTTGAGGGAGATATATCCCCGTTTCAACCAATCTTTGTCAATTTTCTTCTTTCTAAATACCCGAGACGGGCTGGCCAATGGATAGACGGACGGACGGGCTATATGGAAGGGAATATAGTTCTTTTTTCTGCTTAACTTCTGTGTGTACGAGAATGATTAGTAGCATGGTCGTTTCTTGTATACATGAAGAGGACAGAAGAGAGAGAGAGAGAGAGAGAGAGGTACTATACAACACAACCACTAACATACAAGGGAAAGAAGATAAAGGAAGAAGAGGAGAGAGCTCCTAGATGTAGGATATTACAATACCTCAAGGTTAGGTAGGTTGGGTAGATAGGTACCCCAGTTAGTGGGTTACATATGATGTAGGGGGTTTCTGTATACGACTAGATTAACCTAGGTATATTGATAGGCCCAAGTAGATAGACAGGTAGTAAATATCGATGTGGGTTAGGAGGTAATGACGTGACATGTATTAGTATTGAAGGGGGCTGCCCTGCCCTTTATAATGATTATTGATTGATTGCGTGTTGTCTTAG
The DNA here is from genome assembly GCA_018398605.1 of Biscogniauxia mediterranea. Taxonomy (NCBI): domain Eukaryota; kingdom Fungi; phylum Ascomycota; class Sordariomycetes; order Xylariales; family Xylariaceae; genus Biscogniauxia; species Biscogniauxia mediterranea. The sequence continues at coordinate 1,733,767 of JAGXTR010000007.1, read as the reverse complement.
TTTCAGGGGGGGTAGGGGGGGTCGGGGGGTTTGCATATCTAGGTAGGTATTGTATGTATTCCCCCCTTGCCCTCCCTCCCTCGCACTCTCTGTCTTGGCTTAGGCCTGTCAAACCCGTTTTATGAAAGTGATGTTAAGTATGCTGTAGTTTATATCCTGTCCTGTCCTTGGTGTATAGGAGGCAAGGTTATTTGTAGCTGATCTGGACGGAAATCCTGGGGGGGGGGTTTCTTTAAAAAAAAAAAAAAAAGACCCAAGGGGGAAGGGGGAAGAATTGTTAGTTCGGTACCTACTCTCTCATATGTTGCCTATATTTCAAGTTGCCTAACCCGCCTCGCCTAACCTATGTGATTTGGGGGTTTTTTTTGGTTTTTTTTTTTTGAGTAGTGAGGATGATGGAAACTAGAGTAACTGGCTGTAGTAGTAGTAGTAGTCGTAGTAGGAAGGAAAAGGAAGGTTTGGAGATGATGATGCAAAATATCGATATATATCTCTTTAACCCCCCCAACTCGGGTTAAAATTCCTCTTCTTATGTTCTCCTCTACATAAAAAAAATTTTCCCCACGAGATAGATTTTTACTCGCCGCGAGAGCGTTCGGGCACAATAGCTCCCCCCTTCCCCCCCCTCGGAAGATTTACGCTCGATATCCCCGTAGTAAAAGGCAAAAAAGTCACATTTTTATCAAAAAACTGCGACGCTGCTTTGTCGCCCAGCTATCATCATCATCATCATCATCATCACAGGTTAGGTAGGTAGGTGGTAATAGGTAGGTAATAGTAGCCGGACCTAGTAGGATACACGTGGAAAGCGAGCACACCTACATACATACATAGGTAGGTAGGTAACCCAAGCTTGAACCCAACGCGCCCCCCGGCTGAATCGTTCCTCAGACTCCCCCTTGCGCATCGCCTTTCCCCCCCTACTCCGCTAGTTGCGTCAGCCCGTTCCCAGCTGTGCTGCTGCATCTGATACCTGTCTGCCTTGAATCTTCGTCCTATCCTTCCTCTGAGCTACCTAAATTTAGACAGCTGGCCCGTAATACTAGTTCCCAACCCATCTAAACTCTTTCGATCCCCCCCCCCCCCCTGTCCCGTGCTCATAGTAACGTCCACTCGGGATCCTCTGGATCATGTTCCATATCAAAAGACGGCGGCGGCGGAGGAGGTGCTCGCTGCTGCTTCTGCTTCTGTTGTCTTCGTAGCGGCTGTCGCCGCGGTAATTTCGGCTGTTTCTGCTGCGTACGGCCGCCCCCGTCCTTCTCCACATCACTTCCCTTCTTCTTCTTCTTCTCCTCCTGCTTCTGCTCTTTCTCCTCGTCCTCCGGGGCGGAGACGAACGACGAGGAGAACGAAGACGATGATGACGCCACGGAGGAGGACGAGTTTCGCCGTTGGCCCCCGTTGTTGCTGTTGCTGTTATTGTTATTGTTGTTGTTGAGGTTGGAGATATTGACCTAAAAAAAAAAATTTGTTAATTTGAGCGTAGTTTTCCGGGGTATTGAAAACTACCCTAAGGTTAGGGGGGTGGACGGGAAGTAAGAAGATAGAAATCAAAGGGGATAGAAAGAAAAGATAGTAAAGAACAGCCAAAGTTCCTCCATTCTGTCGCTTTGTATCTGAAAATTTCGCACTGAATTCATTCGCCATCTTACCTCGTGCAAAGCCATCTGATCCATAAGCACGCGAAGCTCCTCCAATTGTGCCGTCAGCTGGCGTTCCCTGCTTCTCGCTTCCTCTTCATCCTCGTTCTGGAGCCCGCTCTCTCCTATATAGGGTCCGGCGCCCTGCGGCACCGTCATCGCGCGAGCTCGCATATTCCCCAGCGCCGTCGGCGTCGAGCCCCTGACGATCGCCTCCTCGAAATCCGATGCCTTCCCAGCTTTGGTAGGTCGGTTCGCGCCGGCCCGTACGTGATGCCCCGACTCGAGCTGTTTTCTTAGCCTGTCCCGCTCCCACATCAGCCGGCGGATGTGTCGGCTCGAATCCCTCAAGACGGCGTCCTGCTCAACAAGGCGGTCCTTCAGCCGGTTAACCTCCCTCTCCCTTCCTCCCAAACTACTTCTTATGCTCATCCCAACCGCGGAGCCGGTCTGTCCGATCATCGCCATGTCCCTCCCGTTCTTACAGTTCGCCAGGGCACGCCGGAGCCGATCCTCGCATTCGCGTCGAATTGCCTGAACTCCCCCCTCTACCCCCCCTGCTCGGCCCGGTCCTCCGTTTTCAGTCTCCTCGGGGCTATCGCTGGTGCTGCTACATGTCCGTATCAGCATCTGCATCGCAGACGCAGATGATGAGCCTACAAGCCGCAGAGCCGGACGCAGCACGTACGCGTCGAGCGCACCGCCAGCTTGCGTTGCTAGGTGCGCGTTCTCGCGGGCGATATCGACCGCGCGCGAAGATATCTCGAGGCATGTAGAAGCGTGAGCGTTCATGGTCCGGGTGAGGTGGGCGATTCGCTCAGCGAGCTCATCGTGCCGGTCTTGGTGGTGTTGGTAGTGGTGGTGGTTCTCAAAATCATTCGGGCTCGAGGGGCCTCCTGGCAGCATGCCGTTACCGGCACCATCGTCCTCCTCCCACGAGCTTATGCTGAGAGTATCTGTGTTATCGAGGGGATTGTGGGCTATTCCTGGACTCGGGTCCGGGAGGGGCGAAGGGTCAAAGGCTGCACTTTGGTATGACTGAAAGGGATCCTGATCTAGGGAGACGTGGCTGTATATGTGCTCGACTGGACTTTTCACGGGTGATGACGTCTTGTCTCTGGCATGCGAGCCCCTAGTTGAAGTGCCTGGCAATGTTGTTTCTAGTCCGTCTTCGTAGATATGGTCATCAATATGGATGTCATTATAGCCGTTGTCGCTATGGCTGGCCCCTATTCCAAGGCCTGGGAAGGTAGGCCTGTGTTCGGCCTCATCGTCCCAGGCGTTCATCATGGTTCTAAAAATTAGTCTGGAACCCGGCTCGGTAGCGTGCGAATGTAATGCACGAGATCAGATTTCAGAAGATTGGACCCGAAGCTCGGTTCGGGATCAAGTGACCACGGTTGTTCAGATGCAATCGCCACATGACATCCTTAGGCAGCGAACGACCAACGTATCCACGCCAAGCCCCAGCTAATAGCTAATACGGGGGTATAAAGCTGTGTGATATTTCTTTTTCTTTTCTCTCTCTTTCTTTTTTTTTCCTTTTTTTCTTTTTCCCCTTTTTCTTGTATCTCCCTATGTCGCTATAATAGTGAGGAAAGCTCGGGTTTGCGTATTGTAGTAGGTAGGTTGACGGATGACCTGCGACAAGCTTTAAGTCTTGCTGCTGCGAAATAAGACAAGAGAGGAAGAAAAGGGAAAGCCCTGAAGTTTGTTTCTTCCTCAGTCCTCCTTTTTACTTCGCTTTACCTTTTTTGAACTTTCAAGCAATGCTTATTTCTTTTTTTTATCGCTCTCTTGTTTCCTCGGAGCCAATAAAACGGGCGCACTTGCATGATATCGGCCTATAAAGTTTGCGCTGGTAAGGCCAAAAGAAAATTACTCATACGTTTGGTTCCGTTCCGTTCCGTCCCTCACTATCGTTTTGTTGTCGAATGAAGTTTCGTACGGCATCCAGAGGATAGGAAAAGGGGGGGTAAAAAGAAGAAGAAAGGAAAGAGGAAAAACCAGTAACCAACCTTGTTGAAGTGAGCCTCACACGGGATTGGTGTTTTCGCTTTGCGCCTCTCTATAGCAAAGCGCAAGTAGTTTTTGCTGAAGAGTGCGTGTGACGAGACGAGACAAGACGAATAGAAAGATAGAGGAGGAATCAATCAATCAATAGGAGACCCTTGATGAAGGCAATGAACGGTGCTGTCTCTTTGGTCGAGTGTTGGCCTATGGTTGTTCTAGTCACTTGTTCGCCCTACCTTACATAAGGTATCAATGGTCATATACCTTGATGGTGTTCCTTTACAAGAAGATTGGTGGTTAGAACCGCGTCCTTTTCTTTTCTTTTTCTTTTTTTGCTCTTTTTATCTCGTTCTTTGCCCCTCTCCCTCAGGCAAAGGGTATATTCCGGGAGGTTAGATAAAGTTAGGTATGTAGGTAGATGGTGTGTGTAAGTACGTAGGTAAGTAGTAGTAAGTATTAATGATGGTGACGATGGATACCTGATGTACATATGCCTCAAGGTTTGACAAGACGAGGCTGTGGCTATAAGGAGGGAAAGGAGAGCTAAACAAAAAGCAAAAATGATGTAGGTAGGTACTTACTAACTTACATATCTACTTACTACCTACTAAACCTACTACTTACAATGATATTGATGTAGATGTAGAATGTAGTTGATGATAAGAGGCAGAGTGTGCGGGAGTCGGAGACAACTCGAAACTCAAATTATCCCTCTTCCAAACCGTCTACGGGCCGTTTGCTTATCTCGAGTCGGACAGACCTGTTGCGCTGCCTGATCGATCTGTCGTTATGAAACTGAGACTTGCATTGACGTATACTTGGGTAGGTAGTAACTACATTAACCTACTAGGTTAGTGATGTATCAATGTATTGATATACTGGTCTAGGTTGACTATTAGGTATAGTAGTCGGGCGACAGGCGAGAGAGACATCGATACATAAAAAGAGGTAGGCTTAATACGTTGAAGATGAGTAATAATCGGTTGATTGGTTCTAGTGCCGGCTTTTACCACATTAGGCGCATAAAAGTCGAGTCACACGACACCCACTAAATTGCGGTTACAAAGTCCGGGACGGGAGCCCATCTCCTTTCGCACCCCCTCTCTTCCTTATTCTGTCCGCCTGCTTGCCTGCCAGGCTGCCAGGTACTACGCTAGTTACTGGTTGGTAAAGTGGGATTGGAAGTTCCCAAAACTAAGTGCCTATAAGAAGTAAGAAAGAAAATGAAGTTGAAAAAGTATCGCACTGTATTTTACTTGCCTTATGCCTGCCTGCGAAGGTCTTGGGTTAGGTGACTGAGTCCATCACCTATGTGCCTAGGAGCCAGACATTGAGTTGTCGCTGCCCCCAATTACATACTCCTTACTAAAACCTCTTAAAACCCATTCTGCAGCAATGTGCACAGTGCAAGTAAACCACCACCTTCCCCATCCCCGCTCTCCCCAGGTCCCCCTTGTCTCCCTCTCGCCCCCCCCTATCACTCACGTGGTACATGTAATTGGGTGGTACCTTACCTTTTCGTTTGGTCGTTTTTTTCCTTTCCTCCTTTTCCTTTCCCCTCTTCTTCAAGCCACTGAAGAAATCCTGCTCAAAGGGCACTCTGCCACATCAGCGCGGGGCAACGGGGAGAGAATAAAAATGTGGGGGCAAGAGAGCAGGGGGTAAGCAAGAAGCCCGATGATGCAAGCCGACGTATATCATTGCGTTTAGTAGCAGCTAAGTACTTATGGTTGACTCGGGGGAAGGAGAGAGACCGGCCGAGAGAGAGGCGTGGACAGGATGGCGACAGACTGCCAACCAACAACGTGATGCACAAAGGGTCTCGGAATAACTTGTCAACTTGTGCTTTGATTAGGCTGAAGCAGCCACCGTTATGCTGTTGAGAAAAAAAGAAGAAAAAAGCAAAGTAATCAACGCTGATGAAAGCAATCCAGCCTCAACCAGCGGCTCCCTTTTGTATTTGCATTGTACATTTCCATCTAGTTGTTAGATGTAGTTATAGTAGAAGTAGTATGAGCGTATGCAGTTTGTGCAATGATGATGATGGTGATGGTGATGATAATGATGCTGGGCGTGTCGTCTTTCTCTCTCTTTCTCTTCCACTCTCTGTCTGTCTCTTTCTCTCTAACCTTTGCAGTACTCCGTACCGTTAAATAACAAAATAAAGCAGCCCAATATTTACCGCTGGGGGGAAAAAGGAAAAAAAAGAGAGAGCGCTCTATAAATCCAAATTTATCCTGTATTCTCACACGGGCTTGTGTGGGAAAGGTGGGGGATGTTCTAGTCAGGGGGAAAGAGAGTCACAAACCCCTCCTAGCTCCCCAATCCATCAATCCCGCTTCTGTTTTACCGTAAGTCCCCTTTGCCTCTCTTTTCTATCTCTCTCTCTCTCTTTCTGCTTCTTTCTCTCTTTTTTTATTTCTCTGATGTCCGGCAAAACACCGGAAATATCTGGAAACAGGACAGCCAGCTGCTGCATCGGCTCTCATGTAAATTGCCGTGCCAAAAAAACACATGGCAAAATACAAGCTGAAAAAAATCAAAGCGCGAATCAACATCTAGCGTATGCTTCTGAACGTAGAAACTTCGAGGCCAGCGGCTTGTCGTAAGCCTGGTACTCGACAGTCACATACTTAGCCGTTCGGTTATTATGTATGGTTGTATGGCTGGGAAGGATGATCCGTCGTGTGCGCAGATGTTTCACTGTGCCGTGTCTTGCTTATCCTTGACTTGGCCATTTTAACACCCACTTTCGGGGCTCGGCTGCCTTTCCTTAACGTTTGACCCGTCGCTCGCCGCGTTTTTGATACTGTCGTTCTCTCCCGCATAGAGACCATTTTCGGAGATGTATCGGATTACAGGCTCCGGGATTAGATATTCTATGCTCAGGCCACGCCTGACCAACAGCCGAATCTTAGTGCTGCTTACGTTGTTTTGTATGTTTGGGTCGATGACGTGGATGTTCTTTTCCCACGTCCTGAGAGAAGCCAAAGCGTCGTCCATGTCGGTGCCGCTTCTCTCGATAATCATAGCCCCGTAATTCCCCAGAATATGGTCAAGATCCTTTTCAGCCCAAACACCAGGCGTAGACATGGTGCCCTGGAGGTATAGTGTGGTCAGTACACCTGGTTATCGAAGTTGTCAAGGACTCACTTACGATAAGGTCGGCACCGGCCAGGAGCATGATCTTTGCAGGTCTACGTGTGCGGCCATCAGCACTAAGCACGCCACCGAGCACCTCGTTTATCTCGTGCTCGAAGTGATCTAGCACTTTGGCGGTTGGCATGTAGTCAGGCTGGATAGCCTCCCACGAGTCCACCATGAGCCAGCGCGACGTTTCCTCTGCGGCTAGTTCGCACATGCGGACTCTGCGAGGTAGATAAATAGTTCATTAGTTATCCGTCCACTTATTTCTGGTGGGGTTCACGTTGATCACCTACCGGTGAACCGACGGTGCAAGACCGGCTTTCTTGTAGGCATCGGATACAGGTGACAGATAGCCCCCGACAACTTCGTAGTTGGTGTTTATGCGTGCGTAGTCGTTGGCTAGCTCGAACATACGTAGGTGAAGGTAGGTGATGGGCGAGAAACTGCCACAGGCGACTAGAACGAGCGGGATGCGGTTCGGGTCTTGTTGTTGTCTTCGCAGTCTCTGGGCCGGGAATCTGTAGTTGTCGAGCGTCATGGTTGACGCCGACAGCGATTCCGATCCCGGATTCGTACTTTGAGGCGTCATAGTAATAGTAAAACACCGAGTGAAGGGAGTAGCAGTACGACTGCGGGACGCAAGTAAGGGTAATTATAGTGAAGATTTCGTAACAGGTACGTAAGTGGTATTGAGCGAACGACCGATCAATTGTTTATGGGCGTCGGCGTGGGACGCAGGAAATATCAATCGCAGAAAAGAAGAAAAAGGTGTTTAGTTGTAGAGTTGGCTTTAGTTCCTCACGAGTGCGAAAAAAAAACCGACGAAAGAAGGCGAAGGTCTTAAAGACTACACTAATAAGCTCTCAATGTTTGTGTCCCACTGGCCAAGGTTCTTTTGTTCCAACTGGAAGTCTCGGCCGTCGTCGGCATCGGTAGCGGTAACCCCACGCTGGGAAAGGATCAGAGCGTTCTCCTAGTGGACTTCCTACTAGGTTAGTTCCCCTGTATTACTATACTTCTCTCTGCTTTGTATTGAACCAATAAACAATTAGTTATCAAATGCGGTGCTTCTTTTCTTCTTGCTTTCTTGCTTGAGTGACAGTTTGTTTGGTATTACCTAGTAGGTTACTAGTTGTTCATAAGAGAGGTAACGAGGAAAGTTAAAAAAAAAAAAAAAAGGCTTTTCTTGCCATGTACCTACATATATGTATTCAAGGTTGCTTTTTACCTACATACATCATCAATGTACATAGGTACTAGGTATCTACTAGCAGCATGAGTACCATGGCGCACTAAATCATGTGCGGCTGTGGCAGGCAGCGAAGGGGAAGAGGGGGGCAATTTGGGGGCACATCCTGGGCACTGGAACCGTTTTTAGAGTTAGTTGGCTTCGCAAATGCTAGAAACCATCAGAACTCACCGAAGTCGCCAAGCTTCATCATGGATATTCGGACCAGAGCAATGGCGCAATTGGCTCCGAGCCATTTGCGCTGTTTGCCGATTGCCTGCCTACTACCTAACCTAACCTACGTACATACGTATCTACCTACCTAAGATCAATTACTGGACATTCCAGGATGCAAAATGACAACTGACTAATAGAGTCTGTAGCTCAAACTCGAGCTTACGAAGCCGTCTAGTTTAGGTATTACATGCAAAAAACAAGCTGGGCTGGTCATCATTTGCACAATCGGCAAAGCCTTTAACCTATCCTGCATTACCTCTGCTATGTGTTGTGAAGCAACCATCAGCAGCTTAGCTACCTAGTGTAGTCAATCAATCAATCAATCAACCAAAATCCCTCCGGTCCTGTTGTGTCTGTATAATATCCACCTTGGGTTACATGGATGTTTCAAGATCCTTCTCTCTCTTCCCCGGCCTGCCATGTGACAACCATCGAAGTTGACCTGAGTGGGAAAGCCTTGTTGCTGCTCATCTCCACTCACACCAATCTGTTCTTATGGCCATGTCGAGATGATACTTCCTACACTCTAGACCCTATGAATCTACAATTATAAACATTTAATCATTCTAACTTCTGCTAGTAAATGGAACCTTTCCCTTCTTTCTTTTTCCTTGGGCCTCGTTTTATCTGACCTTGACGGCTTGTCTAGTCGTCATAATCATCCGAGTCACTCGCGTCATCTGGGACGAGTGCCCGGTAGCGTCTGCTTGCTAGATCTTCAACAAGGTCCCCTTCGCTCTCGGGGTCCAAATAACCCTCTCCACCGACGAGAGAAAGGGCGACAGGTAGGAATATCAGTGCGTGGGTAGCCGCGAAAATAACAAGTGCCAGCCACACACGGAAGTAGTAGATCTCAAAAATCTTGGATCGAGTAAATGCCAAAACGCAGACGCCAAGCAGCTTTGTGACCGTGATGCCGCTGAACACCGATCCACCGACATTCACAAGAGCGGTCCAAGCGCGGGCGTCACGGCCCCGGAAGCGGTTCTTGGCGCCCTCCATAACTATCCCTGATGGGAACATAAACGCCCGCGCAATATGGGCGCAGAATTCGACGGCGATACCGACGCAAATGATGAGGTTGACCAGCGAAACAGCGTTTAGCGACACGTCGAAGACCGCCATAGCACCAATTATATCGATAACGACCATTACTACCGTGACAGAGACGACGAGGGCCGTTACCACAGATCCTAGGAGAATAGAAGAAACCACAAAGATGATCGCAACGGCCGACCCAAGGAGTGTAGCGGTGAGGCTGATAATACTTGCATATTGGTCGAAGAAGATGTAGAAGATACTGTAAGGGAAAACCTCTGCACCAGTTTCTGAGCTGACCTGATTCGCGATACGACGGGCTGCCGCGTAGGCGTTGATGAAGTCATCCTGGCTACGGAGCGGTTTGTGCATGGTGCGGAAGTGACTAGCAGGGATGCTGGCATTCTCGGCGTCCACTACTACAGCCTGTCCGTACGCCGCCTGGCCACCTAGAGGACATTCGTCCGTGGTTGGCGATACCAAGAACTTCTGCAAGTAGTGAACGAATTCCTCACCCTCCGGCATACCGTCAAGGGTGATGTTCCAGGGAGGGTTTCGGTCGGCGAAGCAGACACCGCCGTTCTCTTTGCAGCAATCTACATTTTCTGGCTTGAGCCAGAGGAAGAAGTCGTCGATCCAACTTGCAGCAGGCGAGGCTATGAACGACACGTCCGGCCGTTTGCGCTCTTGTTCAAGTACAGTGGCAAGGGATAACTGATCACAAGTACTAAAGCGTGAGCAAATTTCCTGCTGCTTAGAACGCTCCGTGGCGTTGAGGCCCTTGGTCACAAAGTAAACCGGGGGGCCACTATCCAAGTAGCTGTATACGTCATTGAAATAGTCAATGAGGTACGAGCTGTCGGGTAACGCAACCCGCTGGTCTAGTCCAAGTTTGACATATGGCATCAACGCAACTCCAGCGGCGAGAAGACCGAGGAAGATGGTAACGATGAATACCTTGACCTTCTTCCCGAGCAAAGCTGGGGCGTAATGCTTGCGGATGATCCGCTCCAGCAGGCTTTCCTCAGGCATATCGTATGGTCGGGAACCATTAAGACCACTGCTGCCACTTAGATGCACCCGAGCTGCCTTAACCTGAATGCATGGGAAGCAGTCTGCTCTGTGGTCCTCAATCCGCATCTGATTATAGGACAGTATGGATATAAACAGTGTCATCTGAAGCAGAGCATTGATAAAGACAGCGCCTGCAGCATAGATGGCAAAGTTTCTCACAGCCGGCATTCCCACAAACGCACCGAGGGCAAACGAAACTGTCTCGGTGATCGCAGAGAATAGAATAGAAGGACCTATTCGCCCGAGTGCCTTGGCTATCCGCTCCTCGACCATCGCGTCTGGGTGGCTCGAGTTCACGCGATTAAATTCGTGGACAATCAAAAAGATGTTGTCTACACCGACGGCCAGGACGATGAAGGGTATGACTTCGGCGATGATCAAGGTAGCCTTCACTCCTGCCCATGAGAAAAGGCCAATCGAGGATGTTATCGATATGAGAACGATCAGAATGCCGACGAGGCCAAGCGTGAATTGACTCTGCACCAATGCAACAGCAGGGTTTCTAATCAACTCACGGATTGTCATGCTACTTGAGCCCAGTGCCATAGATGCGTAAAAGAACATAACAAGATAGCTGATGACGACAATGGCGGCATCGGTATTTGCAGTATCGTTGAGTTCCTGCTCTAGACTGATTTCCGTAGAGAACGAAAGCCGTAGTCCGAGGTTCGCGGCTTCTTTTTGCGCTTGAAGTAGTCGTTCTTTCAAAGCTTTCTCCCAGTCCATAGCATGGGAAAGTTCAGGGCTTCCCTCCGGATAGTTATTGACAACCCAGGTTACCGTCATAGCCGGTGCATCAACAGCATCATAGACGCTCTCAAAACCACCAAGGATCATGCTCGGCTCTACTGGTTGGCCGAACTCGGGTCGGCACTGGACCGGGGACTGAGCGCAGGTCTCGAACTGAGATTTCCATTTCCTCGAACCATCAAAATATATTGTTGGGGACTGAATGACACAAGCCGACCCAGTAGGCTTGAAACACACATCTCGGAGCGTAGTGCCAAAGTCCTGACCCTTAAGTTGCTGGACCTCCTTTTCAACACCAGCCCACCAAGTCAAAGTATCGTAGCTCAATACTGGGCCTGGGCCTGATGGTTGAGTATCATTAACCAAGAACACCTTTTCAGCTCGGTAAAACGCCCCGAAGTGCTCGTCGAAGAAGGCCTTCTCTTGGGCAGCAGCGGAAGTTGGGCTAACCCACAGCCTTGCCGGGTCTTTTTCGACCTCAAATCTGACCCAACCGACACTGAGCACGATCACCACAGCCAGACTGACAAAAATTGTAATGCCTGGAAACCTCGCACAGAAGTGCCCCAGCTTGCTGAAAGTAGTATCACACCAAGTATTGATCTTGTAGCTCCTCTGGGGTCGATCATACATGGCAGCACCGTGAACAGGGTCGCCCTCATCCTCGTCATCGCTTGGCTCAATGGCACCAGCCAACAAATGACGTCGTTCGCTGCGCCTTTGCTTGTGCTTGATCCAGGCAACATGTCCAACGATAGCGGCCACGAGGGTGAGCAATAAAATACCATATGTGAAGACAGAGGCGAATGTCAGGCAGGGAAGCACCCCAACGCGACACGAGCCAGCTTGTGCAACATCCGGAAGCTCCGGGCAAACTGCAGGGCAGTCGACACACGAACAGCGGAAGTTGGGGTCTTCGTCGTTACATTTCTTAGGCTTCACCTCGCGCGGTGCCATGTCCGGTTCGGTGTACTCCTTGGGAAAGTTGATTTGGAAGGGAGAGCCGATCGCCTGCTCCTTGCCTAGGAACTTCAACAGTTGGTCATAGTTGGACGCACCACCGCCGATGAAATCCATAGCCTTGGAGTTGGAAGCCCCAAACTTGACCTCCTTGCAGCTATCGTAGAAGCCCTCGCCATATTCCTCGGTGATAAGCTGATCAAGCTCGGCCACGGCCGTTCCTCCACTTAGTTTCTGTGTCCGGGTGACGTTTACGAATAGAGACTGATCCGGAGAACAGCTGAAGGAACAAAATAAGTTGTAGAAGTTCTCTTTGCAGGCGGGACAGCCGCCGATGATTTGATTCGGGGTGGAGAGGGAGGACTTGAGTGCACCGAGCTATTGATGGATGTTGGTTAGCAGGCGGTCAAGAAGGTAAGCAATATATAATGTCAGTCAGCATACTTGCTCAGCATCGCAGCAGACCTTGCTGTCTTTCCATTTCGGACCACACAGCGCAACGAGCTCGTTTGCGAGATCATCGTCGGGCTGGGTGGCTAGGCCGTTATCAACACACGGAAGCGGTTTTCCAAACCAGCCTTTCTTGCCGCAATGACCACGCATAGCGCATCGGCCGGCCTCATGTTTAGGGGTGTAATACTCATCGGCAGAGGCGAGGCTGGCTAGCAGCACAGCGCCGGCCGCGACAAGGGAGCATAGTCGAGCCATAGCTGCTGCTGCTCCTTAATATCGATAAGAAGGCTGCAGCTGCATGGGTAAAGGAGAGCAAGGGGGAAATGGCTACTACTAAGATTGGAATGAAGGGTAGATAGATAGAGAAGAAAAAAAGAAGGGAGTTTGAAGATAAAAGGTAACTAGTTGATCGGGTGGGATGGAGAGGAGGATGGTGGTGGCGGCGATGGTGATGATGATGATGATGATGATGATGATGATGATGATGGTAAATGGTAACGGTGTTGATGGAAAGGTGGAATGATGATGATGAGGATGAGAATGCGAAACCAAAACTGCCTCCCCCGGATTCGATGGGATGGATGTTGCTTGTTGAGTTGTCCTGCGTCATCAAATGACAGCCACCCGCGTCGGACCTGCGACTTCCCCTGCAGGTTAGTGGGAAATCACGAGACCCAGTATTTTCTCCACAAGGGCCCAAGCGCGGACGCATTTAAAGCCTTTCCCGTTTACACCCGTCAACGGTCAGGTTCCGTCTAACCTACATAGCACTAAAACCACCTGTACATACCAGTAAGGTAATGGACTCAGCCCAATGAAGAGGGACCTTATACCTTAGTAGTATATCGTCCCGTTGTCGTCTTGCAGGAAGATGTATGTATGCATGACATGCAGTATGTTAAGCTTGTCACGGTGTGCATTGCCTTAGTAGCCCAAAGAGCTACCAGGTTTCCTCTTTTTTTTTTTCTATACACCGTTATAAAAAAGACATGAACCGCAGACAAATAGCTTAACTTTGTCACCCTACTCTACCTAGTATACAGCTTCAAAGGTGAACCAGTCACTAGGTGTATGGCATTCATCTACTTGGTAAATGGTAGCTGGGATAAAGAGAGAGCTATATATCAATTTACAAGTATCAGCGTATACCTCTTATTGATATATACAAGGAGTCTCCATCTCGTATCTCCCATTCATAGAGTCTTTTGCAAAAGTACCAATATCAGAGCTCTTACAGCAAGCAAACGGGTTGCAAAGCGCGGATTAAAATCATGTATAAGTGACAACATACAAGGAAGAAGTAACCAAAGTAACCTTAGTTAGGTAACCTATATAAGTAGTAAATAATAAAGAGATTGAAACATGCCTGACGGGACTACTTACTATACACCAGAACAAATAACCAATTTCATATCTAGGTATAGACATGAACCAAATCCCTGTCCAGGTATACCTTTATCCCTTACCGACTCCTGCCCCCCTTTTATAAAAATCAATACTCAAAGCTCTCAAAGGCGAACTCCTCCCCTTCAGTCCATCTCATCACATCCCTCAGCATCCCCGGTCCCGCACAGCAATAAAACTTCCTCTTCCCCTTCCCCTTCCCCTCCCCCAAGCCCAGCATCAACACATCCCCCTTCCCCATCCTCCTGCCCTCCACGACCTCCGCCCCCGTCCCCCTAATCCTCTCCACCACCACCGCCACCCCTTCCTCCCCATCCCCATCCCCATCCCCAGCCGGCCACTCCCCCGTGACAAAGACCCTCGTCACGGGCCCCAGCCTCTCAATCCGATCCAGCACCGCAACCGCGAGCGGCAGGTCCTCCGCCCTCAGACTCCACAGCACCCTCAGCTTCCCCTTCCCCTTCCCGTCCCCCTTCCCCAGCACCCCCTCCGCCTGCGCCACCAGCGGCGTGATCCCCACGCCCCCTGCCACGAACACGCTTTCCTCCTCTTCTGCATCCTCCTCCCCCGAGGGCATCCTCAGCGCCTCGCCCCCCGCGAACCCCAACACCGGGAGCTCGAGCCCCACGCGCGCGGGGTCCGGCCACGTCGCGAGCAGGCGCGTGGCCGGGCCGTGGCGGCGGGCTATGATCTCGAACTCGAACCCGGCAGTGCCACCACCACCAGTAGTAGTACTAGTAGTAGTGCCGCCGCCGACCACCGTGAACGTGCGCACAAAGTCGTCGTTCAGGCTGCGCGGGTCGTCGTCCCGCATGTGCGACCACCCGGCGTCGAGCTCGGGGCCGAAGTCGAGCGTGACGTGTTGTCCGGGGGGGCGCTGCCACCACCTTTTCTTCTTCTTCTTCTTCCCCTCCTCCTCCTCCCCCGTGCCCGTCCCCGTCCCCGAGAGCCGGAACACGTACCGCGCGATCGTCGGGGTCAGCGTCTCGCGGCGCAGCAGGGTCGCGGTCTCGCCGCCCGTAGAAGAGGAAGAGGAAGAAACAGGAGGAGGAGGAGGAGGAGGCTCTGTCGTTGTTGTCGTCGTCTCCTCGCACGCGAGCTTCCGCACGGGCGGGTTGTACGGCGAGTAGTCCATGACGCGGCCGCGGAACGCCAGGCCGTCGGCCACGAGCCGGGCCTCGTCCACGTCGACGCGCACGGCGAGCTTGGTAGCGCGGGGCATCATCATCATCATGTGAGCGGCGGCGCGGTCGCCGAGCACGACCTTCGCGCGGCCCGTGAGGTACAGCACGTCGCCGGTCTCGAAGTCGGGGATCACGAGGCCCGCCCGGGGGTCCGAGTGCAGGTTGCCCAGCGTCTGGTACAGGCGGTTGCCCGAGTACTCGGGGTAGACGAGGGTCACGCCGCCGCCGCCGCCGTCATCGTCGTCATCGTCGTCGCCGTCCCGGTTGCGGAAGACGCGCAGGAATCCCGGGGCCCCGCCGCGGTGGTTCGTGTCCATCGAGCTGCCGTTGCCGTTGCCGTGCTTGCTCGCGATGAAGAACAGATCCGCCTTGGCGATCAGGTCCAGTGCTCTCTGCGAGAGCGGCGTGCCGGCGCCCTCGCTCATGAGCCGGGGCGAGGGTACGTGCGGCGAGATGTGCTTCTTGTTTAAGTACTTGGGGCAGTTGCCCAGGGACTCCTCGACCTGTATGGCCATCTGCAGGTCCGCCACGGCGCCTCCGGGCTCCGTCCTCGTCGCCGCGCCGGCGATCATGCGCCCCGCGATCTTCACGCGGTCTCGCGTCTCGAGGTCGATCGATAGGCCGGCGAGGACTTTGCCGCCATCCGGTCTGACGATCTCGTCGTCGATGATTTCCCGGGTATTGGTAACCCCGTCCTCTACCCCCCCTGTTGGTTTACTGCTGGCATAAAACTCCCGGAACACCGGATCGTAATTTACATCGGCGATCGTACGTACCCCAAGGACGTCCCGCGCGATGGGTCGGCAGAAGCCCGCCTCTCCGCCCCAGATCGTCACCCAAGGACGGCCCTTCTGGTCTAGTGTCCCGAAGGCCACGAGCGGTGAGCCATCAATGCGATAGCCATAGGACGGCGCGAGGCCGTGATACGTAGGGTTGTCGCCAGTAGGGACGCGAAGCAGGCGATGCATAGCTTCCTCGCCTGTGTGCCATTGCGACTCAAGCGGTGTGAGAGTTGTTGCCATGCCACGCCAACGAAAACGTATTGCTACTCGCAAGTGCCTCGGAACAGATAGATAAATGATATCCCTTCTGTTCAGCAAATATTAGACTTCGACGCTTCAGGTTGTTAGCGGCGTGACTGTCATAAGTGAAACTTGGCAGACGTTTCCAAATCTGCTACATTTATGCTAAACTGGAAGGCATTCATATCACTTCTTCAACTAGGCTTCGAGACATGTATTTGTACGAAAGAGATCATATAGTATTATTCTGTGTCAGTTATGAGATGTGTAGAAAGAAAATAAGCTGAAGCCCGAATCGGCCATTGAACCTTCTATCATCTTCGCGGGGGGAAGAGGCAAAACCCAGGCGGCAGCGTGTCAAAGATGACAAATCGGAAGGGCGCACGATGCTAAATGCGCAATGTCAATCTGGAACTTAAAGTCGCTTGCTGATCCATGATTGCCCAAACTTTCCACGAACCTGCATAGCAATGAAGAAGTATGCTACATGCCTGTTATTCCATTTGGCCGGATACATTTAGTGCGCTTAGTGTATGTCGTCAGAAATAAGTCATCTAGCTGCGAGTCACATTAATAATAGACAAATGAAAAAAGGCCGTGTAGAGTGGCTCCTTTGGAATCAACATATCCTGTCTTGGATATCCAGGGCAAAATCGTCTACGCTAGACGGTTCTAAACTACCTAGTATTTCCTAGCTCTGGGGTGGAAATGAATAGTCCTGCGAAATTGGAACGGCCGAAATACGAAAACCGAAAGGATTCCAGCGCTGAAATGTATAATATACAAGGGTGATGGTAATGTACTTTGGGGTATCCCTTTTTTTTCTTTTCTCATTTCCTCGTGCTATGCTCTCCTCATCCTCCCATTACTTTAATATCTCTCGTGGCCGCGCTGTGCTTCCACGTCAATATTATACCCATATCCAGGACCTGGGTTTCGTTGGCCTGAAGGGTTCCCCAGACGCGGTGGAACAGGGGCCGTCATATTTCGTTGAGCCGGAAACTGTGGTCTCTGGGGTGAAGCTATCGGGTTCGTGGCGCTGCGCATAGGCTGGCCATTGTAGTAGTTTGGCGCATTTGAGGGCGGACCGCGATTGGAATACATGGAAGGAGCGGGACTAGAGCGACCATTCATTGGCGGTCCTGGACGTCCGAATTGGTTCACGGGTCGTGGCATTGGTCGGTCGTAACTATCACCACCAGGAACCAAAGACCGGCCCGACTGGGGGAATCCATTTGCTGTATATGTAGATGGGCTAGCGGTGTATGATCGATCGAACCCATTTCCGTTGGGTAGAACTCGGTTCATCTGCAGAGCTGGGCCAAAGCTTCTATTCGAATTTGCAGTTTCAGGTCGTGCTGGCGGTTGTTGATAGTTGCTGAAATCGATATTCGGTAGCGTCGGAGCGGGTGATGCACTTCGGTCGAAACCCATTCCTGCTGCTCCGGGGACCAAAGGAGCACGCGAGGAATAACTGCTTGTTGATACACTAGTTGCATTTGTACCCTGTCGCGTTGGCAGTGGCCGTTTCTGATCAAAGGCGCTTAGTTCAATGTTAGACGGGGAGGCAGGCCGTGAGGTATATGGTGGTAGGGTCGCCATAGTATCATTGCGATTGAGCATCGGCATCTCTGGTAGCTTATCGTCGCCATCGCCATCCATAAATGTGGGAAGAGTGGCCTGTCGTCCGATTGGTGTTTTCTCGCCCGCCTTCTTTGCGGCTCTGACCTCGGCTTTAATACGCTGCTGTTCCTCCTTGGCGATGGCCTTGTTCACCTTAGCCGTCACAATGCGCATGAGTCGTTTGTTAATCTTCCGTTCGCAGTAGCCATGAAGCCCACCATCCTGCCTAGGGATGTAGTGCCAGAGGAAGAAAACGTAGAACATGACACCAATAAGCAAGAACAGGAGGGCGAAGACCCAGATAACCAGGGTAAACAGCATACCGGACAAAATCACTGCCTGTTGAGTGTTGTCCTTGGCTAGAGATTCGAGTTTGCCGAAGAAGCTTCCAAGAGTGCTCTCAACAGAGGAAACGTCAGATGGAATGAGGTTGGAGGTGTA
This sequence comes from Biscogniauxia mediterranea, assembly GCA_018398605.1. NCBI lineage: Eukaryota > Fungi > Ascomycota > Sordariomycetes > Xylariales > Xylariaceae > Biscogniauxia > Biscogniauxia mediterranea. The sequence continues at coordinate 1,715,553 of JAGXTR010000007.1, read as the reverse complement.
GACTGCGTAGAGCGTCAAGGCATTCACAACCTGACGGGGGCCAGAGCAGAATATGACTCGGATCCAGGCTATTAAGAAGGTTAGATCACCATTTCCGCTGGTAAAAACATAGGAAGGGAGGGAGTTATGGGTTAGCTCTTGGCTCACATTGGAAACTGAAGTAAGTGAATAGGGCGACGTATTCGGCGCCTTTCTTAGACTTGGTCAATTCGGCGAAAACCAGAAACCGTCTCCAGCCTTGACCTTCCCCGAAACGAGCACTTTCGAGTCGCACTGCCAAGTTGTCGAGATAGCATTCGGCCACACTTCCTCGCTTCATAACTCTCAGAGCTCGGAGGTGCTCGAAGCCCAAGTTGACGAAGGAAGCTATGATACAGATAGAAAAAATCCACTTGGAAACATCGAAGGGAATTAACTGGGTCGGTTCAATAGACGATGACCAGGTATTGAAAGCCAAAAGATTGATGGCAGTAAAGGTGTCAACACCATAAACTGCTACAGAAAGAATAAGGGAAAAGTAAAGGTAGCCATAGGCGAAAGGAGTGAAGCAGGATGTAGACTTGAAGTCTCGGAGACTCTAATAGATGATAATAGCCAGTCAGTATACACAGTTTAGTTCATCAGCCAGCGCCTGGAGACGGGAAGAAACCTACGATAGCATCCCATTTCTGCTCTGGTCGAATTTCGACCTGCTTTCGGCTGGTACCGCAACCCATACTGTCAGATGGAGATGGGAATTGGAATTGGTCACGATATACAAGTCGGTCCAGCGAAGACGCGGTACGTTCGACACAGTCGAGAAAAAGACGGGTGTGGGTATCAGATGTTACAGGTTGATTTGTGGTATCAGAATGAATGTGTTCGCTGTCGTTATCATCGTCGTCGACGAATCCCAAGAATGATTCAGTCAGTCGGTTGGTTTGTGGGTTTATTGGCAGTGGTCAAAAGCGGCCCTGCCGTAATGCACAGTCGTCCGTCGCCCGCGAAGCCGTCGACTGTGCTCTCAAGAAAGATGGAGAAGAGCAGAGCTCGCAAAGGCTGGAGACTCGAGGGGAAAAAAGAAAAGAAAAAGTCGGAATGGAGGTAGAAAAGAAAGACGAAGCGTCGCCCGTACGCGGGTCGAAGCGTTTGGATGTGAGATTTCAACAGCTGTTAGTGAGTGAGTGAGTGAGTGGGTGACAGAATGTCGGAAGCGCACGGCACAGCAGGGCTGGGCATTCCAAAAAGGCCTCTCTATAGTGGCGCCATTACTTGCAGGACACTATTCTTGGAGAGGGTTCGAAATTTGATCAGCGCGGCGGGACAATTTGGTATCCCTGGTTTGGGATGGTGGTCGGAGAGTAAAGGCTGGCGGGTCTCAGTTTTTGGCTGGCTGCGCTCGAGGCCTACGGTGAACAGTCGAGGGGTCGAGGGGATAGAATGGACCAACGCATTGGAAGGCCGAGGCAATCTAATCTTGGTTGCAGGCCGGATCAGGTTTGATCGACTTGAGGTGGAGGAGGTGTCGAGAGGTGGGAATGGGAATGGGATTTCGCTTGGGTGCAGGAATTCCAGCCGCTTATGGGGTTTATGGGGCGCGCGCGATGGAGTGAGCGACAAAATGAGCGACAATGACGACCGATTCCTTTTTTATTCTGCCTGTACTTCTTTCTTTATCCTCTTTTTCTTTTTTCTTTTCTTCTGCTGCAATGGTTCAAGGAATGGACGACGTGCATATCCCGCAAGATGCCGGTCAGTTGCTTGAATGATTTGCTCAAGCGAGCGGTAAAGTTTGTGGGAAGACCAGGAAAGGGGGTTGGGTGGGAGACGGAGGGCGTCTGCTGTTTGAGTGTCGCAGATGAGGCACGACTGGCGCTTCAATGTTGGCTGATAGATAAGTATCAGGGGCTTCTGCAGGCATTGTCAGGGATATCGCTACGAGGATTCATGGCAGGGGTCTAAAACAAGCATTTGGCCTCCTGATTGGATGCTACGTCCTTGTCTGTATTCGTCCATGCAAGGTACGGGCTCTAAGTTCACCTAAATCCAGCTTAGCGCCGGGTGCTCTTTGGCAGGTGGAAGGTTTAGGTTCCTTTGCTGTTGGAGGGGCAGACCTGGACTTACATACATAGGTAACCTAGATTAGTGTAGTACGGATTACTTGTATCCTTCCCATTGTAGTTTGGTCCCGAGTGCCGAGGTCACCCTTCGAGGATCTCAGCTCGTCAAGGCCTTCTTGGGAGACTTGGAGGTCATGACCGATTTCAAGTTGTTTCCAGAAGCCACGAAACACGAAACACAAGAGACGCAATATTTTTTGGGTGGCCTCCAACCCCAGACCAGTCCATGTGTTTGATATGATCAAGTTGAGTAAGCTCATGTTTAGACCGTCCTAGTTAGGCATTGTTGATATCCGCAGTGTATTACTATTACAAGGATACATGGACTTATTGGTTGCGAGAGGCATCCCGACATTTTATTTCTCATTTGAATCGGTATTTCTGCTATCAGTCCTCTCGTCCCAATTGGGTCAGTCGGTGCCGGACGAGGCCGGTGGCTCTCTGCCTAGTCTTTTTTTTATTGCTGTTAAAGCAAGGTGACGATGTTTTAAGTAAATCAATCAATACACTACAAACAACCTCCATCGATATCCCCAGCAGCATAGCCTCGCCAAGATCCATCCTATATGTATAACCCTAGTTTAGTACCAGGTATATAGTTATATCAACCTGCCTTATGTAGCGACTAGAGCCATGAACTGGCTTTACCTTTGGTGGTTGACCAAACGAGGGTACTTTGAAAACATCCAAGGCCTCCAAACCCAATATCCGTCTCGCAACTAACTGGTATTCTACCTACCTACGTAATTTCATGAAATGGGTAGGTAAGTAGCTATCTTTGGGACCTTTTCGTATGTGGCAAGCTGCGTCAGAGCCTCCTTATCCTTCTTCAAAAACAGGTCTACTTATGACAGCATTGGTCAAGCAAATGGGACATCCTGCATATGAGTACAAAGGTCTTGGCTCTGATGATACAGCCAGAGGTATAGGTATGAGACAAAGACATGCCTGACTACCTACGTAATTCTTCCCTCTCCCATCTGAATTGGGGAGGGGGCATATGGGAAAGAAAGCGGAAGGCACTAAACCAAGTGCAAAGAAAGCTAACTATCTGTTTCTGGTGAGTTTTCTTTGGAATGTAAAACCCTCTCCGGGAGGTGTCAGAAGGAACAAAGGCATTCAGATGTAGGGGCATTCCAAGGAAGCCCACGGCAGCAGACCGTCTTTCAAATGTAGTTCCTTCCTTCTTCTCACCCTTTAGGGAGCCAGGTCTTCTCATTCACCTCACCCGCTCATCTTACGCCAAAATAGAAGGGAGAAAAAAATCACCTCCACGATGGAATTTCATGACAGTTTCGCAGATGGCTTCTTCCGGAAAGCCCTTCATTATGAGTTCACCACTGAGATGGCGCCCGGCGTGTGGAAAATATATCGCAGAAGAGACCGGATGGAATTCCTTGCTCACGATATGACCGACCAGCTCTTCACGGCTACCGAGAGGCCCGGGGTGGTTGCGCAAACTCCGGTGAACACCCTGCTGTCCCCCAAAGGCCACAACCTCATCGAGCCACTCCAAGGCATTCTGAACCACGAGAATCTAGTCTCGTTAGTGGATGTAATCGCGACTCAACTCTCTCAGTCGGGGAAGCTCGGACGATCACGCTGGTTTACCGTGTGGAATTACTGCGATGCGGGTAATCTTGGGAATCTCCTCGTGCCAGAAGGGGCGCGCCCCCCTCCTCCTGGCAAGAAAGAGGGACTCCCCGGCGACGAAAAGCCACAGGATCTGGTGGAGTTGATGGAAGCCATAGATGAGGATATGGGTACGTATTGGGGTGAGGATGAGCTGCCCGAACCGGACTTTTACGACAAGTCGGGTAAAAAGATTTTATCGAAGAGAAAGTTCCTGCCTGAATCATTATGTTGGCATGTTCTTTGCTCGGTGCTGAAAGGATTGGCCTGGCTCCACGACGGTGCCTTGAGGATAACCGAGGACCCAGACACTGGTCGCATGGAGATGGACTACGTGGATCTAGAGTGGCAGGCCATGCTACATCGAAACATCAACCCCGAGAACATATTTCTAGGCCATCCAAGGCGCGGGGAGTGGTACGGGGCATGCAAGCTGGGTAATTACAGCAACTTGGTCATTACCAGCTATGCCCCCGGCGATGATGGAAGAGCCCTGAACCCTGAACCCCTTTTTGCCAAACCCATAGCGCCAGCCTTGGGCCAAAAGTTCACCCCTCTTGTCGACCTGATTCAAGAAGACACCAAAGTCGGCGCAACCTATCCATACCAGGTAAGACTGTGCTGGCTCCCATAGGATGGATACATTGAAGCAAGGTCCCTAAGCTAACGCGACTTACAGCCCGGCCAGCCATACACGATGGTAAGCGAGTACCGGGCCCTGGGAGAAATCCTGCAGGCCATGATGGTGCCGCCAGGATCTTACGACCACATAGAAAAGATACGGAAGCACTGGGTGATAGACAACCTGAGAGAGGCAGATTACAGTTCTATGCTGAAGGACTTTGTGATGCGGCTGATGCAAGCGGACCCGTGGAAGCATCCCAAGGGGGATGCAGGCCTCGGCAGGGCATACACAACAAGCACGCTGTGCCTCGACGCCTGGTGGAAGTTTACGATCTGGAAAAGATGCGAACCCGAAGGCAAGAGATGGTTCACGGGCGAGGCAGCAGCGAAACATCAGCAGGTGCTGGATGGGCTAGAGAAGGATATCATAGCGGGTTCGATGGTGGAAATGCAGCGTGTCATGAACGAGCTGGATCCGAGTAAGCTTACTCCTCCTTCGAAGCAGATTTAGTATTACCTATTGGGGGGGTTACTGGGACTGGACGCCACAGCGATATTGTGATTTTCTATTAGGGTAGGTAGGTAAGCAGTCGGACTTAATCATAATTATTAGACCGTGGTAGGAAAGAAAAATGATGTTGTCTCTGAGTGTGTCTTTCTCTCCGTCTGGTACCTATGATTGTGGCAACATGTGTGTGTAGGTATGTTCTATAGGCAGGCTTGGTATGTATGTAGGTCAGGTAGGTTGCAGTGTAAGACGACCCAGGGGACTGGGTTAGGTTAGGATATGCCCAAGGTTACTAAGTATTGTACAGTGCACAAGAATGACGCTCGGGCCAACCAGTGCTTCCGGAGATCCGCACCTGAGGTTCCACCACCACTAACCTAAGGTTAGGCACTTCGACGTCACCAGGATTACAAAGTACCTACCTAACCTTACACCACTACCTACCTGTCTTTTTTTCCGACAGCTTGGAGTTCACCCAAGACGCAGACTTACATGACCAAACGGCCAGCGGGAGCACCTCGCTGTGTCTGTTTGCCCTCCATCATACAGAAACACATTCTGCTATAATAAATAGGTGAACCATTGCACACAACAGCACATCCCCGCCGACGACGCGCCATCATCAGGCTCGCCCACAACCAAAGTGCCTCCTCCCTCTGGTGGTGTGGTGTCCAGACAGATACATTCCATTTGCCGTGGACCTGAGGAGGAGCCGCCGTCGTCATTGTCCTTGATTCCCAGCCCCCCATGTCGCTCGCAGCGCCCACGCCGCCCCTCCTCCTCACGAAGCGCCTCACCGCCTTCCTCCGTTCGAACCTGACGCCGCAGATCCACACGGCCCTCCTTACCACCCTATCCGGCAAGCTCCTCGCCCACGCATCGCCGCACTCCGTCAGCACCCTCCGCACCCAGTGCACCGTCGCCGCCTCCCTCTGGGCCCTCTATGCCGCGTCCTCAACCAGCGCTGCCGTCGCCGATGCCCTACCGCCCTCCTCGCATGGCACGGGCGCAGGCGGCAGCAACAGCAGTGGTAGCGGTAGCGGTAGCGGATTCACGTCGAGCGCCATAACAATCCAACTCACCGGCGCCGTGGTCGTCATACGGCGGCTACGGTGCGGTCTGCTCTTTGTGTGCATTGGGCCCACGGCCGACGGGAGTGGGGGAGGAGGCGCGGGCGACCTAACACCGAGCCTGACGACCCGCCCGCTGCAGGCCCCCGGGCCGGCGGCCGACACGCAGCCCGCGCCGACGCCGCCGCTGGGGTCCCCCTCGGAGGCGGCGAGCGTCGCGAGCCTGGGCGGCGCCACCACCGCGAGCATAGCGACGACGAGCAGCGCCACCGCGTCCGCCGTCGTGGCTATGCGGCGGCAGGCCGAGAGCTCGCCCGCTGGCTGAACGACAAGCTCGGCTCGCTCAGCGTGCCCGAGGAAGGCCTCGGGGGGATGGAGGTGCGATAGCCCCCTGGGTATATTGTCGGAGACAAACGCGAACGGGGATACCAAATTCTGTCGAGAAATGGGGCGGGAGTTGATTCACCTGCGAGGGGAGCCCGATATCAGCGACAGCGTCGAGTCTAGGTGCGGGAAGAAGTCTAATACCGCGATGCGAGATGTCGCTTTCACTTCTGAGGCCTGTTGTCCTTTTCTTCCGAGGCCACCGGTGCGGCTTCGTAAGGAGAAGATCAAATGAGAGGTTACTGCTTGAATTTATACCTGCCCAAGGGAAATCGGGTGGGCTATGTCATGTCGAGATCTGGCTCTGGCCTCTTGCGTTGTTGACTACTGAAGACTTACGTCTTGCTGGCCTATTTACATCTCGATTCGCTTCTCTCACTTCAGGCCTTCGAGGATGGATTACGGCCGGCCATCCAAAACTCCTCTCTCAAAACAAGCGCCGTTTCTGTGAAATGAGAGAAACCGCGAATTCAATTTCCGACGTGTCGATTTTCATATAAAGAGTCCATGCTCGCCTCCTTGTGGTTTAGACTTTCGAGAGTCAAGCGAGAGTCTGAAGGAAACGGTGCGTGCGATAAGCCAGGTTATTAGACCTCATATATGGCCACCGGTGCCATGAAATTCTGAAGACTTCAATAGTGGCCTGGCCTTAGACCTCCGATTCGTACTGAGAGACCTTAGTAAACAACGAATGAGATTCTAGCAGCGGAACCGTCAACCGGAATCCCAAGGACTTGATATAATAAAAACTGAGGTCGGCGTTCTAAAAAAACCATCATACGTTACCTCCTGTACCCTCTTCTGGTCCAATTTCTGTATTAGTAGTTGATGTATACTTTATTTAATTTGCGATGGATATGAGATCTCTAAGTAGAAACTATATCGCTTGTCGCGCGATATACTCACTCATGTTTAGTCTATATAATGTTTGTTTCTGCCGTCAATCTGATGCGTTCTGGTCTATAAAGCGATATCCTCTAGTCTTCCGGCCTACACAGTGGATAGGTAAAGGTGACATTCCGAGAAAGATGTAAGATTTGTGCGGATTACGCGCCGCCATAATTTAAGAGAGATTGAAAAATAGAAGCAGGTAGATGGCCCTTAGGACGAGCAAACCTATAGGATACGCCACCTACTGAGCCCCATGTCAAGGCTCATTCAAGTCAGATTCACCCCTATCGCCGCCATGGCCTTTGCAGAGACTTATGGTTAAGGTAAGGGCTTGAGAGGGGCCAGCGTCCAATATTATAAATATTATAGGAAAGGTAGATAGAGTAGTTAGTTCTTCTCTGGCCTTCTACCATAAAGCTACCCTAACACGTCTAGACGAGAAGTGGCTTTCTACTAACCCAGTTAATACGAGATTTGCTGTTCAACTTCAGGTTCTTTTCCCACACAACAGGCGCGTGCTTTGGGATCATCATACCACTCCGGGAGGGCTCCTAACCTGCAATGTTCTCGCACATAGCTCGGCTCCAAAGCCCACGCGCCTCCCACTTAACTCCCCTCTTCTACCTTCCACAAGAAGCCTTTGTCTGTATGGGATCGGGATGGCCTCGTTTATTCTGGATAGTAGATACGATTTTATTGCATGGAACGGTTCATTTGGGGCACATATCTTCTACCTAGCCATCTCTTTTCTCTCTCCACGTACATTACGCCCGAAGCTCGACGATCTCGCCCCTTACTACCTAACAGCACCCAAGCCTCAACCTGAGCACGACCCCTAATAGGTCAAGATGACGAGGACCCTGCAGGACACGCAGCGATCGAGGCTAACTAGCGTGACATTGGGATCTCTCGCACCCAACGGGGCAGGGGGGGGGGGGGGGGGGGGGGGGGGGCGTATGGGAACAGGACAGGGTGGCTGGACCAACAACACAAGAAAAAAAAAGGCAGAGCAGAGCAGGGTATGTAGATGTAGGTATAGCACCTTGCGGGGTAAGTCGTACTATAGGTAAGTGAGTAAAGTAGTATCTGACCGACCAGGTTATACAGGACGGGTTAGACAGGGTTTTCCAGGCGTTTCGAGAGAGCGAGAAATCTGTGTGTAATGCTGCATAAGATACATACGAGGCTAGCCACCCATATACTGAGTACTACATGGTTTGTGTCGTTCATCGTCTGCCTTACTTACCTACCTACCTACCTACCTACCTAATCGATCCTTTCCGACAACAACGACGACGACGACAACGAAACATTACAGTGGCGATGTCCTGGACGGAAAGCACTTGCGCAGTCCATACCACACACACACCATCCACCACCACCTCTTAAGAATCCTTCCCATTCCCAACGTAAATCCCGGCGCACGGGATGTCTCAGCACTAGCCGTCATAGTGACGCGAGGCGGATGAAATCGGATCGCTAGGTAGGTTACCAGCAAAGGAGAGAGACAGACAGTAGGTACATACTATTACCATGAACGGCTACTTAACTTCAAATAGGATCCGTACAATAAACTGTATGTAGGTATATACAGCATTCCTAACCTAGTACATACTCCAAGCAAGTTAGAGGAAAAACCTACCTGCCCTACCCGCCCTGCTACTAGCCTGGCGACAGGGAGCCAACCGAGGATCCGGGATTTCGTACACGTATTTCCCGATACTTTCCGTTTTATTACTCTCCTCGGTCTCTCCCGGGGGTCTGTACCTAACTAACCTAGGATAGATGCAGTAAGAAAAGAATTTACCTTGGAGTGAAATTGCAAGTGTGGTGATGGTGGTGGTGGTGTAGCGGGCAACAGCATCTCATTTTCCCCGGTACCTAACAGATGAGAGAACACCGATAATTGCGTATTTTATGGCCGATGTTGTAATTGCAGAGCCTCCTCGTCCTCAAAATATCACGAGTTTGTGCCTTAGGTAGGTAGGTTAGGTAATTTCCCCTCTGGCATAGTCGCAGGAATCCAAATGGCTCGTTGTCCAATACGATGTATTTTTTTTCATGATATTTAAGAGTATACCTAGTGTATCTATTATTGTAGTATTTAATATATCTCATTACACGCAAAAACAACAGTACCTTTCCAGCATGATTGCGTTAAATATTTGTTGCTCATATATTATCATCCGGCACAAACACAACCGTAGTTCGGTACACGTCCATATATGCGCATAGCAAGCAGTCTCGAAGTCATCTTTGTTTCCCATCAAAATATAAAGCCAATCCGCGCGTCCTATGAACTTACCCCAGTTTCCTCTCATGTGCAATGCCAACCGTTATGTATATATGAGTTCTTTGTTCCCCAAGGTATCTCAAATGAATGCAATGCTCGAACCAAAAAAAAAACGCAGACAAAAATAGGGGGTATCGATGCAGTGCCTAAAAGCAGGCAGATGCCCAAAAAGGTTTTGACGCCGGCCAGAATGCAAAATGCCTAACAGCACACGTCTATGATAGCTCGTGCCAAAAAAAAAAAGAGGATGGTGGTGAATATCTCGTCCTGAATGGCAGATTCTATTATCTGCCTCATATCGTTTTTGTTTCTTTTTTTTGCTTTGGACCCTCCCTCCCCCTTGATCCCCGATTACGAAGTCTTCTCGGCCATGAAGCCGACGGAATACCTCGGTGTGGCGCTGTCACAGTAGATGGGGATCATCGTCAAAAGATTCACAAACGGCTGGCCGTTCTTCTTGAAATTGGGAACCTCGACCACTAGCTCGCTGTTGGACTCGACGGCACGATGCATCGTCGCGATGATTTCTCTGTCGACGTATTTCCGCGTCGACGCCCTGCGGACTCTGCCGCCCGGTGCTTGCAGGAGACGACAGTTGCGGCCGAGGATTTCCGCTTGGGAGTATCCTGTCAGCTCCAGACATGGCTCGTTTGCGTACACTATCGGATAGTCTGGTTGTTGGAGATCACACATGATAATGGCACAAGACGCGTCGATAGGGCCGAGATCTATGGCAGGGTTTGGCCGTGTCATGACGCGAACCTTTCGATGTGTTAGTGTTCGGCCAAACACAAGGCACACTGTAGGAAACACTCACTAGAATTTTCATCATATCGAAACCACTGGGGGAATATATTCCAGGGTAGATGACCGAGTCATGTACGTCGTCTTTCGGATTCAGTGCTAAAGCTGTACTGACAGCTATTGGTGATACTGCAGTGTCTTCCTCTTCGTGGAAGTTATACTTTTCTCGTGGTCAGCTCCTAGTCGTGTTACTGCAACACAGAACAGAACATAAGAAATATATCACATAGAAGACAACGGTAAAGCGTAAAGAAATGAATAGCTTACCTCCAACGCAGCTGCCTCCCAGGTGTTCATTATCGGCATGGCTTACGGGACTATAAGAGAGTAATAGCAAAATTCGCAGTCGATTAGCGTAGCAAATAGGTATGTTGTCTGCGATGACTAGATATACAAGACAGTATCACAACCATCCGACTTGAGGGTGTTGGTTGTACCAAAAACTACTTAGAGCGGCAGGATCTGGTGTAGTCTTGTACATGTAGCTGATGAGGCGCTACTGGGGACGGGATGACATATTTCTTCTACTCGGGTCCCGGGTCCCTGTGCTCGTCTGGGATCGTGGTTTGAGCCTGGAGAGAAGTACATGGTATATTGGAAGCGGGCAAATAAATGCGGACATTTGATGTTCTAGACAATCGGGGAAAGGATGAGGGTTTGGATGGCCTGCTGTTGGATGATCACTGCGAGTCGATATCACGGCCATGATCGAGAGCCAAGGCCACGCTACGTAGCCCGATGGCTGTCCCCAGACCAAGGGCTAAACCATGCTTGTCAGGAACATCCACATATTTCCACTCTCGGGAGTTTTTGTGCTTTTCAATCGGGCTCTTTTTAGAGAGCTCCATCTTGCATCCTGGATCGAGGCGGGAACATCCATCACGGCCCGGAATGTTTTGGCCCTATAGGAGCACTACCTACGGGAAGTCGTCACATGTATTGCAACTCTACCCATGGAACTCTTGGCCTGCAATCATACGATATAGCATCATAGGTGGCTCATCCCATCTGAGAAAGGACTGTGATGCGCAGGCGATTGCCTCTGGGTTCTGTAGGACTTGGGCATCGGATGCCCACATTTGCAGGTTGGTATGGATTGTAGATGAATAATAGCAAGAAGCGTAGAGACAGAAAAGGCAATGATGGCCGGATTGGTGAAGTTGCTAACTCACAATGTCACCACATCAATGTTTGGTGACCCGAATTTCGTAACTCAAAAGAGGACTTGCACAACTTTAGGTTAGGACCCTGGTTGCAAGTTGATGGCCCAAGGCAGGCCGCGATCGTTGCAGAACCCGTTTTAGTCCAGATCTGAGGGAATCGGCTCTTTTCATTGGTCCATGTCATGGTCCCGCTCTTCCTCTAGCGTGGACTGGAATGACGAAGCCGGCAAGCTGGAGATCAACTATTTGATGTCAACTGTACGGATTAGTTCCAGTGCTTTTTCTTTACTATTGGTATAGTCTCACCTATAGAGCACATGGGAGCTATTATTCCGGGTTATACACGACTTGACGACTTATAGAATATGGAATTCCAACAAGTTGGCACCATGCTGACATCTAAGACAATATTGAAATGCCATTGCGAACACCTCTAATTTCCGTAGGACTAATAAATAGTATAGCTCCCTTACTTAGCAGAGAGATCACTCAGGTGTTTATTTTCTACGTAGTTGATCTATACGGGTATCACGGCTTCAGCCGCTGTAACGGGACACAGACTATCTACCTAGACAATACGTAAGACCCTTGATCTCGTATATCTCTATTAGCTCAAGTAGGTACTAGGTAGGTAACCGGACAGCTACAGATTTGGAAGCGTGCATAGTACTTTGTAATGCCAGCAGCTTCTCATTTCTTTCTATGACGACAGCAAACACGAACTGTTATGTAGTAGCCCCGTCGTCTCAGGCCCCCATGCATCGCGAGAACCGCAATTTGAATCGCCGATTCCGCTTTTCCCACTACTAATCCCAGCCATTCCGACACCATTTCCCGCCTCTCTGAACCGTAGACACCACAAAGATATGTCTTACCTCATCTGCGTCCCTTGCATACAGATCAAACTCGGATCTGGGTTTAACTTGGGTAGTAATCGTGATAGTATTGTTGACCGCCGTAGTCTACATCTGCTGAAATTGAGCATCAGCCCATTTGATACAAGCTTCACTCCAGATGTCCAGAATCATAATTATGAATTTCCTAAGCTATTTGCTCGACGACAAGCGAGACACAAGCACACATTCATGTATGCTGTCGGGATAACGCCCCATGTACAAACCGTATACCCTCAGTATACGTACTTAGTTCACCGAATCTCCACCGTGGCTTCGACACCATCACTATTGTATTGATTAGGCTTCTAAAACTAACTTGAACAACATGCAAAGAAAAAAAAAGAAAAGATGTCATTGGCATACCATATCACAGACGGTCCGGAGGTCCTAGTAGCTAGACTTACTAAATGCCTAGACTAAGCGTATGCCATTTGTATGTGCCCGGCACTAGCGAGAGGTCCATATCCTACCTACTGAAGTATGCACGCTCGCCCCCAACCCCCCCTCCCTCGTACAACACGAATTCGTGCGTACGTGTAAAATCATCTCACACCAAAGGTGATTGATTCCGTATGAAGATTGCAAATTACAGAAGAAAAAAAAAAAGAGGGGGGGGAACCTTGCACATAGGGGACTCGAACCCAGAGGCGAAGGGCAAAAAATGAGTTCGGCCGAAACCTACGTCTCCGGTGCGCTATCACTGACTGCCTGACCTCTGCTGCCAGCGGCCGGGCCATAAGTATCGGCGACCCTTCCGCTTGGCCCCCCTATCCGAGTGTACCGCCCATCGGCTTCATTTGGTGGCAGACTCTGCATTTATTATGTATGGTATATAAGTTTACCTGCGCTTAGTGGACCACTCATAATACTCCTGAATATCCGAAGTTTCTCCCCCCTAGGTTGCCCCCCTTAACCCCCCTCCCTCTTCCCCCCACCTCATCCATGCCTTCCTCCCCTTTTGTCTTGTCACCCTGAGGTCCATCACTTTTTACTGACTTGGTTTTGTTTCGTTCATTGATAGGCGATGCACTTGTAGATACTATAGTCCTGACATGAGAAAAGCCTACCTTTTACACATCGCCACCACCTATTCCACCACTCTCCTAATTCGACTACAATGCGGAATGCATGCGTGCAAGCATATCGTAACATTACTCATGAATCTATCCTATCCTATCCTGTATGCCCTACTGATAGCATAATGGAGTGAATACTGCTCTACTGTATGCGTGACTGACGTAATGACCATACGGACGTAGCCCAATCCCCTTTCCTTTGCCCATACATGCATCTCTATAATATCAAACAATCAAAGGCGCCAACTCAATGATCCGTGGTCTGCCCATCGGCCTAACCGCCCAGCCGCCTGTCCGTCTATGCGAACAAGGAAAAAAAAAACCAGAAAACAAAAGCAGAAAAAAAAATTACTGCGAGGGCAGCTAGGTATTACGCATGCCTCACAGCTGTACAGACAGTGATAGTACAGTATCAAAAACACAGAGAGCCTGCATCTCCGAATTCCCGCCGGACATGTTACATGTACATCGGTTTCGTTATCCACCCGAGCATTGGTGGGCCGTATTTCTTTCCTTCATCCATTTCCCCGTTTTGACCAGACATCGACCAGGCAAGGAATCAGAACCGGAACGAGTTCGCAAGTCTGATGGCCAGCTCCAAGATGGCGCTAGAGACAGATCGCAAAACGATAACAATAGTTACTAAAACGTCACGGAAAAGTGATCTGATCACTAGTAAGAGGCCAATGGAGAATCTAGTCATGGAACGGGACTCGGACAGTCAATGCATATCGACTAAACGACGATTTTTCGCCTGGAGCTGTCGGAACTTCTTGTCGAGGGCCTCATGCTGTTTCTTGGCCTGGGACCACACCGTCTCCGAGTCTTCAACACTCATGAGGGGCGTGCTGCCAATAGCTGGCGGGCCACCTTCGGGGTTATCGAAGCCCGCATATGCACCATCAGGCGAGCTATTTCCAGTTGGCGTAGTACCAAATTCATCGGCCCTCCCAGAGAACATCTTTCTCTGATCTTCAATGGGTGGGTAGATCCAAGGTGCTAGTTGCTGCAAGTTGACGTTCTTGGCGAAGTTAGCGTTGTTGCCCATGGACTTGTAGCTTCCAAGGTTGAGGGACGGAAGAACATGTTGATTGATGCAACTGATCGCCTCCTCTCGATGCATCTTTCCAACTGGGTCGCTGGGATAATTATCTGGGCCCGCTGGAAAGAAGGATGGTGTCCCATTGGGAACTGCCCTGTTTTTGACTAAGCTGAAGCCACTCGCGGGGGCGTACCGAGGGGCAGAGAAAGCTGTAGGACGAGCGCTGTCAGCTCTCAAGCGGTCTTGGAGTTTGAGGAATAGGTCGGCCTCTTCTGCTGTCAAGTTGAGAAGACAGTCTCCATTCGGAGTAAGCAGTACCGCGTGATCATCGACAACCTTGCGGACAGGTTGGAAGGCGTTGAGTTTTTCTTCGTCCTCTTTAGTGACGATCTGCTTAAGAGTCGGCGGGAGTGAGGCCGGAACTTTGCCATTGAAATCTGAGCGATAGCCCTGCACCGGCTTAAAGAAGCTAATTTTGTCGGCGTCAGGTAGTCCCCCGCTCTCGACTAGCGCGCGGAATACATCACGAAGATTCGGGATGTCGCCAATGTCCTCATCTACTGGTTGTTCCTGCGTTATCTCCGGGGCATGGCTGACGAAATTAGGCGTTAGAACCGTAGTCTTAGTAGATTCATTTAACTTGATAGATGTGTCGATGGTGGTAGGACTCTTAGGAGGGCTCTTCGGCTCTTTGACCTTTTGTTCTTTGGCCTTCGAAGACTCTCCCGCCGAGTTGGCGTTCCTAGCACCTTTGCCGGCCTTATCAACTGCATCTGTAGGTTGCGCTGTGGAAATCTTCTGAGCTATGGGTGTACCTCCATTGGACTCCTGGGCGACGGGCGTTTCAGGCCTACTCGATGCTCGGCTTGCAGGAGCCGCCTTTTTCTCTTTCTTTTGCTTCTTTTTCCTGCCGAGGATGGGAGCAATCTCTATCTCTTGTTCGACGGGTTTGGGTTCGGCGATCTGTGCTGCAGCTTCCTTTGAAGCCTCTTTACGTTGTTTGCGTTGCTGGCTTTTGGTGGTAGCACGTACGGAGGCAGAGCCGACCTTTGAAGGTGGTGGCGAACTGGTCCGGGATGCTGAAACTGAAGCACTGATGATCGAAGCAGTATCCTCCGATATGATCTCGCTTACAGGTGTTGCAGGGCGATGAGCTGAGCTAGCAGCCGAGCGGATCGAGGCAACAGCTGCTGGAGGTATATTGACTGGTGGAGTCTCCGCCTTTGGGGTTTGTACGAGACGAAGCGTTTTCGGTGCTGCTTTAGCTAACGGTGAAGATACTGAGGCGGTAGTGGGGGTTGGCAAAGCCGAGCCGGTTTGTAGCCTACTAGTTTGTGTGGCACTCGGAGCTTGGGCGGAATGCTTTTCTGATCCACTAGCTATTTCAGAGGAACCGGCCTGGGGTGTAGTTTTGGTGGCAGCAGCAATGTCTAGAATACCGGGTATGGGCCTCTTCTCGGCTTTCTTAGAAGCCTTGTCAGATATGGGAGTTTTACTTGGCGATGCTTCTTGCTTCTTTCCAGGAGTTGCCTTGGCAGGTTGTGCTGGTTTTGAAGGCAAAGCTGGTGTTAGTTTGGAAGGTGAGCTCGTCTTGACCGAGTCCAGGGCAGGGAAGTCTTCGTCCTGCAGGAGCTTCCCTTTCAGTGGCTTTGAGGCCTGGACAGCGATATCTTTCGCAAGACCACTCGTGGTAGCAAGCTCCTTGAT
This sequence comes from Biscogniauxia mediterranea, assembly GCA_018398605.1. NCBI lineage: Eukaryota > Fungi > Ascomycota > Sordariomycetes > Xylariales > Xylariaceae > Biscogniauxia > Biscogniauxia mediterranea. Next base: position 1,699,364 of record JAGXTR010000007.1, on the reverse strand, counting down.
GTTCTTTTTTGCGTCAGTGTCAACAGATGTGTCATCTTTGCTAGTTGAGGTGGCCGACTTCAACGTCGACTTTGGCATAAGTGGCGTCACGGGGCGTGGAAGGGCGGGAGTAATTGGACGGACCGGAACCGTGCTCGGACCTGTCTGATGTGGGGTTATAGGACTCAAGGTCCTCTCACTCAGCTGAACCGCCGGGTGGGCATGACTTAATCCGAGTCCGGGAGGGAAAGACGGAGTGGTTACGCGATCACCTGGAATTAACCCTGACGGTTCAGACGGGTAAGAGTCCGAGACCAAGGCATCGACCGATGAGGAAGCCTCGTCGAATGGAAGCTGGTCGTCGTCTAGAAAAAAAGCACGCACGTCAGCCTCGGAGATCGGATTAATGATGGGCTACAGAATGAACGAGATAAAGGACGAGCGCGCGTCAGATGACAAGCCTCCATCGTCGCCTTCCACAAATTATACATGATGACGGCACCAGCGTAAAATAAGGGGATATGCTATATTGGTCAGCCTCTGAGGCGTGGCCCTGGGGCTTGATCTGCGTGTTAACGTACATGAAAGAACATTGTGGAAGACGACGATGGCTTGCCTGACGTGACCATTATAACCGTATGATGCGTGAGGAAAAGAAAACTGAAATCAAGCGCCAGAAATGAAGTTCTGTATCATCTGATGGCAAAGCCCTGGTCGAGAAGCCCCGTCGTTTCCAAGAGCAAGTGCGTGACGCCAAATGCAACCCTAACCCGTTCCTGGGCCGACCATGCCTCTGCAAATGCTCGCTCAAACAAATGTGGCGGAATGTTCCGATTATCTCTCCCTGACCCTTTCCGAGAACCTTGAACGCCCATACGTAAAATAGTAGAAAAGGATAAACAAGCCTTCGCAGAAACCAAACAAAATCAAATGTGCCGTCCTTACTCCACAAGCTCTATAAAAGCGGCTACCATCTGTTGTATCCGCCGCCGCCACCATACATGGTGTTTGGGTTGTACCCACCTTGGGTTTGACCACCAAACAGCCCCTGCCCGACTCCGATGTTGGTGCCCGGTTGTTGATGGTGCATTCTCGCCTGCAGGATACTCGGGTCCGCAAGATCTACTAAGGCACTCCCCCCAGAGGAGGAAGTGTTAGCGTGTCTGTGCTTCTTCCCCTTCTTCTTCTGCTTAGGTCCGTAGTCCGGGAAAGCTCCAGGCTGGGTAGCATAGAGCGATGCCAGGAGGCCCGGAGCCGGAGCAGGAGCTGGGGTGGAGGAGGTGGAAGATGGATATTGGTTATGAAAAGAAGAAAAGTACTCACGCTTTCCTGCATCATGGGCCTGGCTACTGCCTGCTCCCCTTCCTCGAATCAAAGACTGTAAAAGCTCATTCGAATTATCCTTGGAGGCTGCACTGAAGGCTGATCCTCCGAAGGAATGACCTTGACCAAACATGCCGCCGGTTACTGGGGGCGTACCAGACGACTTAAGTCCAGGAGGAGGTCCCGGTACCGATGTGGCGTATAGCTGACTGCCAGGTTGCGAGCGATATGACGAGGGCATCATAGACGTCTGCTGGGCCATATATCTCGGGTCTCCGGTGGACTTGACGTTGACAGATCCGCCAGTGTTTTCGTTGGCGAAGCTAAACCGGGACTGCTGGCGGCCATGACCTTGTCCTTGGAATAGTGACGAGGGCTGAGAAATTCCGGGAGGCATCTGGTCCGCAAAACTGCCCTGGGGTCTCATGAACAGTTGCTGTTGTGGCGTCATAGTGCGACTGCCGATAGACCCAACAGCAGCGGAGCCCTGGCCAAATCCAGTCAAGGACGGTCCAAAAAGGTCACTCGTACCAGCCCGCTGGATCGGCGGCTGGGCTGGATTCCGTCTCTGGTCATAGCTAACACTATTACGACCATGATCTCGGTCCTCCGGTTCTCCACCTAGAGCCAAACTACCACTTCCAGGTTCTCCTTCCGAAGGCTCAAGAGGATCGGCTTGCTCCTCGTGCTCACCCAACCGGTTCTCATCTTCGTCACGCATGGCCCGCCGTCGCTCACTACCGTTTACATCGAATAGAGGCGGGAAAGAGTCATCTATATCCTTCGGCGGCGCAAAAGCGCTAGCAGGACAAGTGGCTAGTACCTTGATGATATTATGAAAACCCCATATCTCACTAGGCTTAGCAGCCGGCGTAGCCTTGGTAGCTGTAGGTATAGGAGTAGCTCGATAGGCGGAATCCGTAGCGGGCTGTTTTTCTGCTTTGCGATTAGGAGCCTCTGTAGCCGGCGAGGTTTCGATGGCTTCTTGTGCTGTTTCGGTAGTGACAGGCAGAGAGGTCGATATAGCAGGACTGGAGGCAGCACCACTAGTTGCATGACTACCTCGTCGGCTTCGTTGTTGTGTACTGCGTGCCCAATTCGCCGATGGCGGCAAGGCAGGCCCGTCACCAGCGTCGGAACCTTCTTTGCTCGAAGTTCTAGCCATGGGTTGCGACGAGGGAACAGCCGAGGGTTGTGGACGCGAGACAGATCGGGAGGATGATGCCGCATTATTGAGCGGACGTTGTGTATGGACACTATTCAGGGATGACAAATCCTGGCGAGAATAACTGTCCTCTTCATCACCCTGTTCGTGCAAGAACATGCACTGCCGGTTGCCACACTGTTCGTGCCTCAGCCATGCTGAGCAGTACTTGGTCGTGCCTAGTTGAGCCTTCAGGATACGATCGCCATTCTGGGAGCCGTGTACAGCCTGGATGCATCGCGCTGCGTCTTCCTTCTTCTCAAACGTAACGTATATACCGAGAGATTGCTGTTGGCCATCGGAAGATCTACGATTGCTGATGGAAATCTTCTGGATATTACCATACTGACCAAAAAACTCAGGCTTTCGCAACGTCTTGAGGAGTTCGTCCTCGCGAACTGTAGGGGTCAACCCTGTAACGTAAACCAGATTTTTCTGTACAACGCGGACGCCTTGAAGATTTTTCCTACTCTCCTTTTCGGCCTCCCGCTTCTGGACCTCTTTCTGCCGTTGTTCAGTTGCTCGCTTCTTCTGGTTCTTCTGAATGTTGGCTCGGAATTCCGCCTCCCTGAAGTATATTAGCTTGAAGTAATGACATGCTCACCGGTGGCCAAGACGTACTCTTCATGGGTGACAACCTTCCATTTTATGTCTTTCTCGTCGTAGGGCCGTCGACATGCGGGGCAGAGCCCGTTGAGGTTGTTCTTGAGGTTATTGAAACAGAACTGACAGATCTAGAGGGAAAGGAAGACTCGTTCAGTAAAGGCTTCGTCAACTGGGGAGAGGAGGGGGGTTCAGGCGGGTCCTCACCTGATAACCGCATGGACACGGACGGAAATTTCTGTCGGATAGGTCAAACTCCTCGATACACAGAGGGCTACGTAGAGGGGTTAGCATGGTATACACAATGTATTCTGAGAGTAGAAGGGGGGATGGGTAGGGTTGAGGGTAGGTAACGATGTCGACGTACCAGGTGTCCTCCTCATCGTCGATGAAGCTGTCTTGAGGAGCCATGTTGGGCGTTGGTTGAGAATGGGTAAGGATGATATATCTCGATACGGAAGAGGACTACCAGCGTGTTTCGCGTTGCTGGTGCGTCAACTTCGAAAAGTGTCGCAGGCCAGGTGGTACAGTAAGTAGATAGGTGTGGTTGGCCAGAGGCGCGTCGAGATTTTGGGTTGGATGGGATTAACGTCGGGTGGTTATGCAGGGTGTCTAAGAAAAAAAAAGGTGGCTATATTGGATGCCAAAGCACGCAGAACCCCTCGTGAAAAAAACGCCTGCGGGAAAATACAAGAAAAGTAGAAATGACGGGCGTAAGATTTCTGGCGGAGGCGGTGGTGTTGTGGTAAGAAAAAAAGATGGTTAGGGTCTTCTTTTCCTAGGATGTGGAGGTGAGATGGGAGATGGTGGTGAATGGAACGTGAACAGGATGCAAAGGTAAAAAGAGGCAAAGGAGGTCCAAACTGAGAGGACCTGCTGGTTTTGCGCTAAAGATACGCCAAATACGGTTTAGCTTTGATTTGGGTTTTTTTGCCTCAGCCTATCCAAGCCAGTTGCCAGCTTGACCTGCTTGCAGTGTAGTGTAGTGTAGTTTTTTTTTTTGGTAGGTACTCGGGTAGTAGGAGCTCTCCCTCCAATTAATTCACCGGTCTCCGTCTAGAAGAATCGAACCTGGGCGGGGGGGCAACCACGAAAAAACCGAATGGGAGATCCACTATCAAGAACCTTACTACCCGATATTTACCCTCGCACAGCAACCCTACCAACCTACATACACTAGGTACTACAAGGTAATTGAAGTACTACATACTACCTGTACTACTCGTCGCTACCTACGTATGCTTAAATACTAATACTGTGGGTTTTTTTAATAACATTTCGCAGTGCACAAATATAATAAAACCGAAGGCTTGATTGACTGTATACTACTTTAGGTCCACTAGATAGTAGTACCTACGTCTTTGTAAATTGAAATGATGCCATAAGGAAGTAGTACGTCAATAGGTACAATTGAACTGTACATTAAGACGTCTCTAGCTCCCATATAGACGCCACCTATGTATGTATTAACGTACTCGCCTATATACATAGTATCTATGTACTATAGTGTAATCCAAATATTTCATAAGGGGGGGTACCTCACTACTACTAAATAACTCATAAAACCCCCATCATGAACCCCCTACCTCCCTGAGAATAGTGGCGTAGTAGATATGATTTCAAATTGTCTGATTCATCAGTCTGAGGTGAACCGTGTGCTACGTTGTTGAAGCAAGTAATGTCACCGATGCGATAAAGCACTCCGATGGTTGTGGCTACTATCTACGTATGTAGTAGGTTACCTTTTTAGTAGGTGGATCCCTAAAAGGTACCTGTTACCGCGATAACATTGTTCCATGCTTCGATAAGTGAGCATGGACTTGGAGGGTCTCCACAATCCAGAGGTCCGTGCCCACTCCACTCTAGCAAGTTCAAGTTCCGTCACTTACCTAAGGTGCAATCAGAGGCCGTCTATTAAACATCGTCAATCCAAAATACCAAGGTGTAATACACTGCCGCCACCAATTGGCCCGCCAGCCATTCCCTATCGACCATGGCGACCAAGCTCTGCCGAAGCAGGGCCTTTGCTTCAGCTCTGCGGCCTGCGAAGCCGTCGTCGCTATCATCGTCCCGCAGCGACCAGGTTGTCCGCTGCATTGCCTCCACGGCTAGCCGCAATGTCGCCCTGCCCAAGGACGCCCCGAACCCGCGAACAGCGCCCCGCGACCATCCGAAGGTGCTGAAAGTGCCCGTTGTGAACCCGGCCGACAAGTACGGTTCCAAGGCCGACGACCTGCACCGCTACGGGTCCTGGCTCATGGGCTGTATGCCCAAGTACATCCAGCAGTTCTCTGTCTGGAAGGACGAGCTGGTTATCTACATTCCACCGTCCGGCGTCATACCCGTCTTCTCTTTCCTCAAATGTGAGATCTGCGCTTTAGTTATCAATATCACTGCTACTACTACTACTAGTCACTCAAGTGGCGACAACACTTGTCTTTGCTGACCTCGGAGGACAGACAACACGGCTGCCGAGTTCACCCAAGTCAGCACCATAACCGCAGTCGACTTCCCCACCAAGGACCAGCGATTCGAGATCGTATACAACCTGCTGAGCGTGAGGCACAATGCGCGGATCCGAGTCAAGACCTACGCCGACGAGGCCTCTCCCGTGCCGAGCATCACACCCTTATTCGACGGCGCCAACTGGTACGAGCGCGAGGTCTACGACATGTTTGGCGTCTTCTTTGTCGGCCACCCCGACCTGCGCCGCATCATGACCGACTACGGCTTCGAGGGCCACCCTCTGCGGAAGGACTTCCCCCTGACCGGCTATACCGAGATCCGGTATGACGAGGAGAAGAAGCGCGTCGTCACGGAGCCGCTAGAAATGACGCAGGCCTTCCGTAACTTCGAGGGAGGTTCCAGCGTCTGGGAGCAGGTCGGCCCCGGCCAGGACCGCAAGCCGGATACTTTCAAGCTGCCTACGCCCAAGCCGGAGGAGAAGAAGGAGGAGCACAAGAAATAGACGTCAGCTTCGAACCATGTATGCATATATCAATGTGGAACAAATCGACGCTGATGAAGCGTCACGCTCTCTTGGCCAGCATGGTGCGTACTTTGCAATTGATGAAACTGTATGCATGTTCAAAAAGACTATGTAACATGGGAACTTGTATGTCGTGGCATTACCATCTATTCTTTCACGAACAGGATAAAGAGTCCAGCGTAAGTCCTGGGGGGGTATTGCATATTTGTATACCCATCCGTAACAACCCCCCTATTCCAGGTTCTAAGAACTACTTTCGTAAACTCAACTCGCCTATGCCTCGACATTATCATAAGTAGGTATTTTACTAGCCACTCATCGATGAGGCGATAATAATAGGTAAATGTATACGCCCCCCCTATCCCATTTACAACCAACCCCACGAGAGAGGGCCTATGATTACAGCGAATTCATCATATGTGCATGTATTGCTAGACATTAAGCTAACGGCTTCTCAGCCCGTCAACCGCTCCAGCCGTCCTATGAGAAGAGGCACTGGTCAGATACAGAAGAGTCAGACCACTAATGAGATAGGAGAAGGGGTAAAAAAAACAATGAAACCTAAGCCTCGTGGCCCATCCACAACGAAATATACCTACCTACCTACCTCGATCCATCCATGATAAACCATAACAAATCAATTCCCTTAACAACAACAATTCCTTTCCCACTTTTTACTCCCATTCTCACTAATCGATCAATAGCACAAGTAGAATCCCTATCCCTATCGCTATCCCTTTCCCTACTCTTATCCCGCCTAGACAAACCACCAACTCCCCCCCCCAACATCAAAGAAATCCCACAAATCAACCCTTCAATCCGACTGCTCGTCCGCCGAATCCCAGATGATCGGCGGGGGCTCCTCGAACTCCTGGTTGACGAGGCTATCGGGCAGCATCTGGCTGCGCGTGGGGAACTGCGACGACCGCAGGAGAGACGAGGAGGACGGGGGGAGGGGAGGGTGGTGGTGGTGGTGGTGCCGGTTGCTGCGCCGTCGTCTGGCTCCTGCTGTTGCGGCCGGACTGCTGCCCGGGTGCCGCGGCTGGCTCTGGCTCTGGCTCGACGCGTTGATTGCCGCCGCGTGGCGGGGGTGGATTTCGCCTGCGACGAGCCGGGGCTCGAGGACTGGCTCGCGGTGGTGGCCTGGGAGGGCCGCACGCCGCCCTGGGACCTCTGGCTCGGGAGGAGCGCGGGTAACTCCTGGGCGGCGGCGGCAGCAGCGGACGAACCCGACTGCGTCTTGGGGAGGGCGGGCTTGACGAAAGGGTTAACGTGCTCGGCGCGGGCGGCTGCTGCTGGCTGTACCCTCGGCTTCTTGCGCGGTGTTTGGCTCGAGGGGACCATTTCGTCGTCGTCGGCGTCATCATCATCTGCGTTCGCGGAGGGTGGGTGCTGTGTCGAGTAGTCCGCGTCGCTCTGGAGCTGGGCCTGGAGCTCCTGCGATACGGTCACGTGGGGACTGCTGGGCAGGAGTGCTGGGTCCCCGGCGTCTTCTCCGAATAGAGCGCATCGTAAGTTTGCCGTGAGTTCCCCGACGACAGCCGGGGGGATAAAGGCGTACTTCTGAGGAGCAGAAGACACCCAGCCCTTGTTCTTCATCTCCTCTAGAGATACTGGATTGTTAAGCTGGTAGACCTGGAGAATCTCGTAGGCATATTTCATGACTTGTTTGCCCTTATTGAAATCCGCGTTTCCGATTCCCGTCTCGTCTTGGATTTCGCCGGGAACCTTTGGCGGGCCAAAAATACACATGTACTTTAGTTCATACACGGGCTTCGTAATATAGATCCAGATTCGGGATACTTCGGGGGGTATCTTCCAGGATCTAAACTCGTGGTCCTTAGTTCTATCGACTATCTTGCTCACATGTTCAGGGTGAAGAGAAACCATGATATCAGAGCGTGGGGTCTGAGGCCCGAGAGCATAGATGGCCTCAAGTGGTAAGCGTTGACTCTCACCACCTTGGGTGTACATCACATCTTGTGTGGCTGATACATTCCTTGCTGTTGGCGTCCTATCCGTATCCCCCTTTTGAGGCGATGATGCTGGTGTCCTCTCGATTACGGAGGGCGGTGATGATACAGGCTTATCATCTTCCTCTGCATCACTGACACGCGGGCTTGCCTCTTTTTCTGGCTCAGATGGGGCTGTATCCTCTGGGGTTATCTCCGTGCCGAGTTCGTCACTTGGTTGATGATGTGAAGAAATGAGTTCGGCTTGGGTCTCCTCTCCAAATTCTCCGTAATATTCTGGGGGTTCTGGATCGTCAATTGGGTTGGTATGGACTTTAGGCCGCCTCGAGGGAGTCTCGGGTGGCTCTTCAGTATCCCCGTATTCATCTTCTGTCTCTTCCAGGTCCTCGTCGGAGTCGGGAACCTCTTGCAAAGGCTTTCTCCCGGTGTGCTTGATTACTTGCTTCGGCGCTTTTGGCTTAGTCCTGCCGGGCGTGATATTCTCCTTGTCCTCTGGTAGTTCGAAGCGAAGCCTCTTCGCCGGCGTGACCTGGACAGTGGACTTCTGGGTAGGCGTAGTGGGTGAGCTATGTCCTGTGCTATAGGAGTCGGGTATAACCGCGTTCCTCGGTGTCTTTTGTAGCTTTTTGATAGCGGGGGATAGTGCAGCAAGTTTTGCGGACTTGGACTTCAGCGGGGAATTCTCTGCCGCTGGACTGTAACGCATCAACATGGGCGTGAGTGGTGACTGAGAAGAAGGGATTTCCGTCTTCTTCTGGCGGTTCGATGGAGTGACTGATTTGATTAGGCTGGGGACAGCCGATTCAATTTGTCCTTCGATGCCGAGAGACTTCGATGGGTTGCCACGTTCCTTCTCTTTCTTGGGAGTTTTTATGAGCGTAAGAGGCTCTTCATCGTCGTTTGAATCACTGATCTGCCAGATCTCCTCGCTCTCTTCCTTGTTAGAGAGGAACTGAGTCAAGGTCTGGGTGTGAAAACTGCTCGAAGCGCTCGCGCTGGGGGTATCTCCCATAGTCTTGCGCCGCTTGGATTTTCTAGGCTGCTCGCCCATATTCGATTTCAACTGGTCGCCCGTGGTCTTTCGTCTGGAGCTTCTCGAATCTCTGGACTTCTTCTTCTGCTGTGGCTTGACTACTTCTCTTTCTTCTTTTCCTTCTTCTTCTTCTTCCTCCTCCTCTTCTTCTTCATTTACAGGCTTGGAGATTTCAAGCTTGTTTTCTTCATCCTCCTCGCTGTCAGCGAGACTGTAGTCAGGTTGGGGGGCGGAAGAGGAAGTAAAGTCCATCTGGGTTAGTGTCCTCTGTTTCAATACATAAGAAGGGCGTCGTCCATATGTTTTGGTAGCTTGGCGACGATGTGGGAATTTCTGCTGCTTGGGTGCGGCAGAGGTAGACTTGTACGATCGTGATGGTGCGGGCATTGCGACATGGGCAGCGACTTGGATCAAGTGTATGTAAGTTAGGTAGTTATTTTGTACAGTCTTTCCAATATCTGGTCAGTGTGGTGTGTCCTAAAGGGGGTCAAGTGGTCAGATATCCCGAAGGTATGAATATCAGAAGTGAATCGCGAAATTGCACAAAGCGGAATTTCCAAGAAACAGGAAAAAGCATATATGTCCCCGAGGGCGTTGAGCAATGACGTTTCGCGAGGGGCGAAAAGATGCGACGCGACTTGTTTGCCAGAGTTGGGGTATCGCGTCAAGTGCATATCAATTAGCCTGATCCTTGTTATTGCAATTTCTTTAAGGTTTAGGTACCTAGGTACACTACCTAGATTCGCGCCATCAAGACACCCCGCCATCTCCATTCCCGCACTGTAGTAGTAACAAATTCCAATTGTGGGGTCCCCTTAGCCTACCATAATTCATCCCTCTATCCCCCAGACGAAGCTGACGAACCCATAGTATCTTACTTCAGTACCTACACTATACTTTATATTCTAATTCCACTTGCCGGCCGGTTATAAGTAGAGTATTGCCGAGGCACACATCCTCCGCACAACACAACCCGTCAAGCAGCTACTACCTAAGTATTGTCTTACTGTTGGGTCCTGTCAATCTGAACCAAGACCACCAACTTATACTAATCAATGTTAGCGTGCTGCTTGATATGTATATTTGAATCCTTCGTCTAATCCATATCGGTGTACTATCAAATACTCGACTGCATCTCAATAAACTAAATCCGTCCTATCCTCATTTCTGTCTTTCTATCTTCTCCTTCTTGTCATCAGCCACATTTTCAGCTCCCTTCTCTATTATTCCAATGAACATTGACGTATCAGAACCGATAGAACCGCGGCTAAATTTCATCTAAGGCTCTATCTACCTAATACCTACATACCTCTCTTGCTTACCTCTGCTTCACCCCCTCCCTTTTCGAAACCCCCTAGATAGAGCCCCCCTATCCGGCTTATATCTTCACACCGGGACATAGAACTTTAAGTCGTGTGTTAAAAAGAGAAAAAGAAAAAAAAAGGTCAAACACAATGGCGTCGAAACCCGCGCCCCCCCCTCCTTTCCCCTTCCACGTAAAAGAGCACGTCGTCCCCGCGCAGCACGTCCGCGAGTTCGCGCGCGCGACGGCCCGCTCGCAGGAGGACGTCCTCCGCATCAGCGTCAAGCAGTACGTGCCGGTGGATAACCCGGACCCGCGCCCGGGCGACGTGACCCTGATCGGGGCGCACGCGAACGGGTTCCCGAAGGAGCTGTACGAGGCGCTGTGGGCGGAGCTGCACGCGCGCGCCGGGGGCGCCGGCTTCCGCATCCGGGGCATATGGATCGCCGACGTGGCGAACCAGGGGTATAGCGGGCAGCTGAACGAGGCCCTGCTGGGCGACGACCCGTGCTGGCTCGACCACGCGCGCGACCTGCTGCACCTGACCAACGTGTTCCGGGCCGAGATGCCGCGGCCCCTCGTCGGCGTGGGCCACTCGTTCGGCGGCGCCGTGCTCGCCCACCTGGCGCTGCTGCACCCGCGCCTGCTGACCACGCTCGTGCTGCTCGACCCCGTCATCGTGCGCTTCAGCCTCGCGCCCGGCGGGCCCGGCAAGGGCCCCGCCTACGCGTCCACCTTCCGCCGCGACACGTGGCCCTCGCGGCGCGAGGCCGCCGAGTCCTTCCGCCGCTCGCCCTTCTACCGCTCCTGGGACCCGCGCGTGCTCGACGCCTGGGTCGAGCACGCCATCCGCGACGTGCCCACGCCGCTGTTCCCCGACGCCGAGGCCAGCCGCCGCGCCGGCGTCGGCGCCACCCTGCGCACGACCAAGCACCAGGAGGTCTTCACCTTCTTCCGGCCGTTGTGGCCGCACGTGCGGCCCGACGGCACCGTCGACCGCGACGGGGCGCCCGACTTCGACCGCGACCTGCTCCCGGACCTGGACCCCGCGAGCCCCTACCCCTTCTACCGGGGCGAGGGCCCCGCGGTGCTGCGGCGCCTGCCCGAGCTGCGGCCCTCGGCGCTGTGGGTCTTCGGCGGCACGAGCGACATCAGCACCCCCGAGTCGCGCGCGAGCATCGCTCGAGCGCTGCGGCGTCGGCCACGGCGGCAGCGGCGGCACCGCCGACGGCCGCGTCGACCAGGTCGTGCTCGAGGGCCGCGGGCACCTGTTCCCCATGGAGGTCCCGGGCACGTGCGCCGACATGGCCGCCGCCTGGATCGGCCGCGAGATGGCGCGGTGGCGCGAGCGCGAGCGCGAGTACGACGCCTGGGCCAAGCGCCCCATGAGGGAGAAGACCACGCTTAGCAAGGAGTACGTGGAGAAGGTCGGGCCGCCGCCGGCGCGGAAGAAGAAAGGGAATGCAGAGCCGAAGCTATGAGCGGAGGGCGGGGGGGGCAGGGGGGCTGTGGAAGACGTGGGCGAAGCAAGTTTGTACGCATAGTAGCGATTCGTGATTAGACTGTCGGAAAGATACCTAGGTACATAAAGGAAGAGATTATAGGGGGCCCTTTTCATCTTGAGGCATATTAGGTAAAGTGAAGCACTGAGAGGTATGAGAGGATATGATTTTTTTGATTTTTTTAAAACCAGACATCTATGTTACATTAGAGTCCATCTTCTCTACCTACCTAATCTCCAAGTAGAATTTGAAAGACACAACTACATCGAATACACTAAGACGTTGGAGGAGCAAAAGGAAAAGGGGGTTGGCACACACAAACTCTTAGCTTGTGGTACAGACCATACCTAGGACATTGAGCATGTAGTACAGCACGACAACTATTGCAGAGACAGCGCCCCCCCCTATTCTTACCTACCTACCTCCTCGGGCCACACGCGGCAAAGCAGAACACAACGAAGAGATAGCAAAAGGATCCCACCCTTTCCCTAGTTCAGATGAACAAGTTCCTCAACCAAATCTCATTATTCCTCGCAGTGCGAAATGGGGCTCAGATTTGAAGATATCCATTCAAAGGTAGTGATAAGGGGGGTAATAGGGGGCGTTTCCCTCCACCCCAGCAGCTACCTACATAGGTAGCTAAGCTACATAGGAAGTAGTGATAAATGGGAATAGACTCGCTAAAGACTGTGAAACGAGCATGAAGAAGTGTGGATGATATGTATCGCAAGCAGTAAATTACCTCAACTTAGTCGTATATATCCCGTTTACATCATTAATAGGGACGATTACTGCTAGGTACAGCCGTAAGCAGCCACCCGGGGTTCGTGATTTATCACAAGCAATCAATTGGCTGCCTCCTAATTTAGATGGCTACAAGAGAATCTTGGTATACCTACTTCTGCGGGAGGGTGTAGCAGCGGTGTTTTGCTTAAAGGAGGAGGAACCCATGGTGCTACGTTTTCTTCAACATCCTATCATCTCATGTTGTCTAGACCAAGCCCAGTCTGGGGAGAGCGCAATTCTATGAAGGACTCGTTGTCTTACAGAAATCAATTTGAGACCGCTCTGGACTACGAATATTGAAGGAAAAGCGGTCAGCTAAGAATACTTGTATGCAAAAGAGTACACCAGAGATACGAACACGGGGGACCCAATCACAGCATGAGAAGATATTATAACAGCATACCTAACAAATTGGCCAATCTATCTACCTGATCTGAAGCCATCCGTTTTCTGAGGAAAAAAAACAGAGAAGAAAAAAAAGCAAGTGCCAGTCCAGTCTGCACGCCTTATCCGCCCTGGGTTAACTGAGTTCTCATTCCTACGCCGAAAACAACCCCCCATGCAGTAAGACGTGATCCTCTCACAAACTTTTCTTTCGCGTCCTCTTGGATTCCACCCTAACCAGTGCGTCATATTTGTCAAGAGTCCTGGCAGGCATCAGAGGCGCAAATTATGATGAGTTATGCCGAAATGAAAATAAAAGCAACACGCTCCAAAAATTAGATACGGTACCACCATGACCAGCAAATGACTGGAACCATTTTGTCCACCATTCAGCAGTACGACCTGCATATCTTTATGTTTATGTGCAATCATGAAACCCCTCACGCTCATACGCTGTCCTATCTACTTCTCCATCAAGGCTTAGGACAAATGGAAGGCACCCTGGCCCTCCTTAATAGCAGTGAATAACTGTCGCTTCATGCTATCGATGCTGGTATAGTCGGGAAGTTTTAGGTAGTTGACACACGTCATGACGCTAGGGAGATAGTCGTCAGATGTGTAAGGAGGTTCGCTGGGCTTGCAAACCACAGTAAACATAGGGGTTAAGCTCTTGAAACCTAAGGTAGCATATTAGCATCTGTAATACCAATCTTTAGTTGTCTAACATACCTCCGATCGGGAGCTTGGGGCTGCCTGTCGTGAATTGCAAGAAATCGCGACGTTGCGCAGGTGTCAGCTCGCTCATGGTCTGGAGCAGATTCCTGACGCTTCTACTATCCATATTGAAGCCATGGTCGGCTTTGATCGAGTCCATCAGGGCTAGCAACACGATTAGCCATTGCAAATACAAGAAGAAGAAAAAGGGAATGCTGCAGAAAAGAACATACTCTCAAGAGACCAGTCCTCTTCGACACGGCCAAAGAGCGTCACGAGCTCGTCAGGCGTAAACGCGCTTAAAGCGGAGTAAGGGAAAACCTGGGAGAAACCGGTGCGGAAGGCCTCCACCTGGCGTTTAACGCCAGAGCCTAGAGTCATGTCGATAACCTTGTCGAGGTACGACTCTACATTGTAGATAGTGACTTGTATGTGAGACCCACCGGGGATGAGCTCAATTTCGGGATATCCCGGCAGAGTGAAGTCGAGAGCAAGGTCCTCAATTGTTGTGCCCTCGACGACGATCCGCTCCGTGTCCGCGACCTTTTGGGCAGGTGTCCGTTTAGGGTCCTCATCGATTGCCTTCTTTGCGAGGGCAAATTTCTTAATATGCTTGAGGGAATTTGCCAGGCCAGGATCCACGATTTTCACTGCACCGAGGGACGGTTTTACCCCTGAGGAGCCCTCTCCAATGCGGAAAAAAATAGGATTGAAATTGATGTCGATGATGCGAGAATCAATCATCGATCTAGCTACAAATTTGCCAAGCATCTTGAATAATTGGCAAATTATGCCAGCGGTTGAGTCTTCCTCGTGAAGGGGCCTCGGGAAGAGACCATTCGGTCCAGAAACGAACTCTTCGCTATCGTTAGAATCCATTTCGCGCCAAAGCTTGAGCTTTTTCTTAGAGAATTCCTTGGATACAGTAGAATAGAACTCGAGAGTCGGACCAAGACCTGTTCCGACTTCTTCGAAATATTCGACCTCTAGGATGCTCTGAGAGCTGCCATAAAGCTCCATCACTTTCAGAGCGGATTCTAGAATCTTAGCACGCGAGATGCGCACTTTCTGTCGTTGAAGACGTCCGAGGAACGGGCGCTCATCACGACGATCTCGGCGGGTCTCCTCCTGTTGCGCATTTTGCCATCGACTCATAGAGCGTGCATAACCAAACGATGTCGACTGGAGGAACAAATGACGTGTCTCGAATGGAAACAAGAATGGATACAACCGGGCTAAGTCCTCACTCCAACCAGGCAAGCAATTGCTTGCCACAATGAGAGGTTCCTCAAGCTGACGGTTAAGTTTCGCTGTCAACTTAGTGTTGACGAACTGCGATAGGGGCTCCACGTTCAGTCTCAGGGCCGTCTTATTTTCCACCATGATATCTTCAATATTTGCATTGAGATCATGAAGGATGTTGAGCAATCGAAGTATAGAGGCTGCCGTAGGATTGTTGGCTAGAGACACTGGCACGCCGTTCACATCTGAAGCGCCATCGAAAGACGACGCAAAGCCAATAGGCTCGGCCGGAGGTGGACCTGGGACTCGGCGGAACTTGATAGAATGCACCGCCGACCAAACGCTACGGTTTAGATGCTCGTCTGTAGGAGACGATGAGTTGTGGACAGCGCGGTAAATGGTGGTCTCATTGGGGATGACCCGGTCATCAAGACTGAATTCAATGTGCCAATCTTGGGGTACAGATTGGATAGCAGCAGCGTATGAGAGAGGTCGTGAAGGTGCAGCAGGCGTTGGGGTCGGTGTGCTCTGTTGCAACGGCGAAGGTTGAGGAGCACTACGACTTGGAATATTGGCAAGCCCTCCACTCTGCGCAGGGGTTGGTACTCTTGTCCCATCTTCCTTCCTGGCTGTTATCTTTCCGCCTGCAGCAACCTCAAGGTTCACCGCGGATGGATCCGGTCCGGGTGCATCCTCCATGTCTTCATCCAATTCGCCAACAATAGCATCCAAAGCACTGCTGTCTGCGATGTCTGCATCATCATCATCTTCACTCATTTGTCTCTCGTCGGCACACTCCAAGGCATTTTGTAAACCCTCTTCATCCTCCGGGGGAGGTGGGGGAGGTGGTGGTGCTGGTGTATCGGTAGAGGGTGCCGGATGACGCCGCGTTGATCTACGAAGAGAAGTAGCCTTGTCGCGCCCGGAACTAAGTGTTTGGTTCGGAGCAGATGGAGTTTCAGGCTGGCCCGGTTGCTTCGATTTAGATCTTCGCTGTGGGCGAGAGCTAGATGCCTGAGGGAGTGCTGGTGGAGGGGCAGGAGTCGACGAGAACCCTGAACCCAGCCGGTCGGCCAAGCGTTCTGGTGGCGGCAGACCTGCGGATCCAGCCATAGCAGCCAGCGCCCTAGATAATCCATCACGAGGCCTAGGTGCACGGGGACGTTCATGAAGGCTAATGCGCGGTCGTAGGTAGTCATCTAGGGCCTTAAAGGTTGCAATGGCGTGGATTGACACCATGATATTGCGATAAGAACGGGGAATATCAGAATCCTCGTCCGCGACCAGCTTCAGTCGAATTTGTTTGGCTAACATCGATGCTGCACTACTTCGGTTGCCATCAAAAGTGTTGTGATGGACAGTGATGACTTCAAAGTGCTCCGACCGGCTCAGAAGATCCTGAAGCTTGTGAATCATAACACTGAACGGCGTTGTGGGAGAATCAGCAATTGTGGCCTTCGGCTTCGACACAACAGATTTGCCCATAAACACCTCGAGGAACGCCGCTCTCGCAGAATTCGCCAAGGCATCATCAGGATTGCTGAAGACCTGTTCTAGCACACGAACAAGACCGGATGCGAGTAGCTCAGCACTGGTCACGCTCTCTAGAACATCGGCATCGAAAAACGAGGCCAATCTCTCGAACAGAACGATGCCATTATGTGGAGATAGGTCCTGGGCCGTCCGCTGAAGATAGAATGCTTCGATCTCGGAGGCGAGTGATTGGAGGTTATGGAGGATCTTAAGAGCCTTCTTCTTCATAGTCTTACCATGCTTTTCGGTCTCATGAGTCTCCAGGAACTTCTTTGCAGCCTCGGAAATTTTTGACTTCATGGAGGGAATGTCGGCGACAAAGAGACGTGGCGGTCCATCTAGAGACATTGTAGATCCATCGGAGCTAACCGGCGACCCAGACATGTTATCGTCATGGTGATCGTTCTCCTGGTCATCTTCATCATCGTTGTCCTCATTCTCGTCGTCGTCTTCATCGTCTTCGTTGTCCTCGTCATCCTCGCCGTCATCATCCTCATCGTCCGAGCCATTGTGTATAGAGACCCGATCAGCATCACCACTATCCGCTGATGCCATGCTATGATCCGTCGAAGTCGTCTCAGTTGGTTTCGTTTCCGGCTCCTGGTACTCGGCAGCTAACTTGGCAATTTCCGTGATAACGCCCTCGCGATAGATCTGGTAGCGGTATATGTCATCCAACCGACTTAGAAGAAGCTCCGTTGTTTGGATTGCAGACATGACTAGAGACGGGTGGTCTTTCTGGGACAGTATAGATGCCAGAAATGAGGCATAAGGAACCGCCTTGAGCGCATCAACTAGAATATCCTTGTCTAGATTGGAAAGCATCTTTAACTGAGCCGTAAGCACCTTTTGGCGGACGCTTAGATTCACCGTGCTGGAGAATGCGTCGGTCAGAGTCGGGAACAAGATCAAAGCGAATCTCCGCACTTGATCCTTGCAGTCTTCCAGCAGGTCAAGTCTCTTCTCTGACGACGATTTCTTTCGTGACCCAAGGGATGATGGCGTTATGGGCTCGGCAAGATCC
Source organism: Biscogniauxia mediterranea (assembly GCA_018398605.1). Taxonomy (NCBI): domain Eukaryota; kingdom Fungi; phylum Ascomycota; class Sordariomycetes; order Xylariales; family Xylariaceae; genus Biscogniauxia; species Biscogniauxia mediterranea. The sequence goes on along the minus strand of JAGXTR010000007.1, from coordinate 1,681,772 downwards.
ATGTCCCCAGGAACCCCAGGAACGTGGGGTGCCGAAGGGTCAGTCCACTTCAAACCAGGAAGCAACTCGCAGACGACGTTAAGAGTCTCGATGATTTGCTCACGTGGTCGGTGGATCAAGGCTTGCATTATAACCACACTATCAAGCTTCGAGGCGACATCCTCATTCTCACTAGGAGGGGAGACACCAGTCAAGATTTGATAGAGGGTCTCAACAACATTCAGCTTGAACAGCTCAGCCGAGAGGCGTGGACTAGCTCGAGCGGTGATGGCCAGGACACGGAGAAACTGAGTGTGTATGTGTGTACTGATGAGGTTCGTCGTACCAGGGACCAAAAGTCGCAGAATGGCCCTAAGGAGATCAACGCTGACTAGCTGCTCCAGCTTAGACGACTGGTACTTAAAGCTCTCAATAATGCGAGTGACGCAAAGTGACGCTTGCTCTACGACACGCTGATCACTGCTTCCTAGAACGTTCAGAAGAATTGGCATCACATCCCTAATCACACCAAACGAATCTTCGGGAATGTTGCGACAGCAGTTCGCAGCAGTAGTAACAGCAGTCCGCTGGGTACCTGTGGCGAAAAAGTCTAGGTAAGATAGACAAGCGGTTAACCCGCCTTCCCGAACGATGCTAGTAGGATATTCCACAGAAATTTTCTCCAAAGTACTTAGAGCCTGCTCAGCAAGGTCAATAAATTGTATCTCTAGGAGTTTCTGGCATAGGACAGGGACAGCTCCGCCATAAACCACGTTAGCAGCGCTAGCTGGGAGAGCCTCCATAAGGTTGGCCAGACAGCGGCAGGCGAGAAGCATGATTTCGGGGCTCTCCTCGCCGGTAAAGTCGTTGGGTTGCATCAGAGCCACAAGCTCCTTCACGAAAGCGTCCGGGGAGAAATGGCCAGATAGGTTATCCTCGTTAGATACCAGAAGTATTTCCGACAACTCCTGTAGAGCGATCAGCTGTACGGACGGATCGCCTTTCTGTCGAAGGTTTGCCAGGATCTCTCGTAATCTTGAGGAAATCCCAGACATCATGCCAGTCAGAGCTCTGAGTGTACTGGAGAGGCCGGCGCCTGAGGGACCTCCAAAGCCGCCGAACGGGTCGTCTTCGTCATAGGCATGGTGATGGTCGTCATCATCGTCGTCATTGTCTTCACTATCGTCGTCCGGATCGTGGGCAGGATGTGGAGGAGGAGGAGGAGGCGGCGGATCTGCATCTCTTGCTTGTTCCTCGGTTCCAGTCATAGTAGTATCTTGATCAGCAGGAGTAGCATTGGCACTTGAGGTCCGTTTTGATCGTCGAGTTGAAGTTGAAGAAGTGCTTGCTGTAGAGTCTGGATAGGTTTCTACGTGTCAGTAGAAAATTTGGTGGCTCGGCAAAGAATCTCCTACCTTGCGTTGCTTGTCCACTTTTCTTGTTGCGACTTGGCTTGCGGCTCGACGAAGCTGAAGCCGAGGCTGATGGGTCCTGCATGGTAGCAGATGGGTGGGTATCAGAACTAAGACAGATAAAGACATTAGCACTATAGCGATCAGAGAGCTAGTTCCTCGCAGCAACTTACCCAGTTGGACTAGACATGGTAGCTGTGGCCTTCCCCTTCCGCTTGCGTGCTGAGGGCACTGGTGTAGTCTCTTCAGGTGGCGGCTCGGGAACCTTCTGCCGTTTGGAGCGCCGGGCGGAGGATGAGGGCTCGCCTGCAGGAGGCAGCGGCGGGTTAGACTCTCGAGTGGCCGCCTTTCTTTTACGCGAAGGCGGGGGCTTCGAGGTCTGGTTCGGATCGGGAGTAGAGGGCGAAGCTTCAAGGTCAACAGGAGCTTGACCAACGGGAGGGTCGGCAGGTAAAGCTGCCTGGTTCGCGGCCTGGCGCGCAGATGATCGTGTAAGTCTGGAAGACATGAGTACGTGTTCAATGCCGCATGTAGAGAGTGGCAGGCGGAGATGCAGGGATGGTCTCGAGGAGAGGGGGGAGGAAGTGGGTGGTGGAGTGCGAGAAGATCAAGTCGCCAGTCGAAACCTCAAGCTCGGCAAGCTCGCTGCGAGAGAGAGAAAGCTTGCGCTTTACGAGGACCAAGGCAAGAGTACGGGTACAGGTAGATGCAGATGCCCCATGGGTCCGCGCAGCTGTGCACCTTGAAGAAATTGGCACAAAGATAACAGCAGAGACAGCAGTGGTGGAGGTGACTGCAGACAGGACTTGATGTGATTAAAAAGGGTGACAAAGAACAGTGACTTGGTGGGAGGTAGCTTTTTCTTGCAAGTACAAAAGTTCAACCGGGCCTAAAACCTGGACGATCTGTGCCCCTCACTCTCCGAACATCAGATGGATAAGAGACGGTGATTGGATGTAGATGACGAATGGAACGAGGGAAAATAGGAAAAAAAAACTTTGGTCATGAAAAGTGAATGATTGAATAAGTAGGAGGGGGAAATAATTGCAGTAGACACAGGGAAGAACGGGAAAATAAAAAGATGTTCCAGCAGAGTAAAACTCTGCAAAGGAACAAATTTTTTTTGGTGGTTTTGTACTTTTTAATGGCGAAGGCAATATGATGGAGGAGGACAAGGTGGTAGTGGTGTGGTGGTGGCGGGATAGTGTAGTGCAGTGTAGTGGAAGTAGTAGTGGAAGTAGCAGTGGAAGTAGCAGTGGAAGTAGTAGTGGTAGGAGCAGTGTTAGAAGTGTTGGGAGGTGCTGTGGTTGGTGTGGTGTTCAGTTGGTTTTTGGGGGATGTACCAAGGTAGACAAGCCACTATTGTATTATCATACCTAGGAGATAATGAAGACGACGAGGTAGGTGCGCCGACGACAGATCGCAGGTTCGAACTTGAATGATTCGAGTTTACAGCAGAAGGCAGTCGCGCCGAGGTTTCGTTTTCGAAAGCCGATCGAGAGCGCGAGTTCGCAGCAGCTGGAGTTCGGTCTGCCATGGATTACGCCATGAAAGGCAGCCCGCGACAGAGCAACGGCTTCGGAACAGCTTGTCAAGGTCCTTCCACTTCTTCTCTTTTTCTAATTCCTGTTCTACCTTCTTGTTCCTATTCTCTTTCAAACAATAACCAGATGGAAGAAGCAAAGAAGGAAGAAAGAAGGAATAGAAAAGAGAATAAGTTGATTACTCGATTAAAATAGAAAGTGGTCGTGATGACGTCGTGGGTCGATTGAAGATTTGTTGATGGGAATGTGCGGTTGTTGAATGATGTGTGTGTGTGTGTATGTGTAGTTCTCTCTCTATCTCTCTTTCTTTCTTTCGTCTGTGCGGTCGGTCGTGGTGGTCGATAACGTAGATGCGGGCAGCGGGAATGGAAGAGAAACTGGGGAGGCAGCTGTTGTCGCCGAAGCTTTGCAACTCATAAAGTTGGAGGTTCAACTAGTGTCGGTCGGGTGGGAGTAAGTCGGAGGAAGTTTAACTGCATCGGCGGACTACTGCTGGTGGTGGGTGTGGTAGATTTTCCTTTCCTTTTTTTTTTGACGCACCACTCGGGGTGCGCTGCCTATCAGCGTCTATCAGTTGTGGGCATCCCTGTCTGCCTGTCCCTGTCTACTTCGTACATAGTGTACATACATTAGGTGGGCTCTTAATTGTGGGTATACTCGCTGTCGAGGGGGGGGTGTCATATTATACTACATTTGCCAAGACTTTGGGCACTTGCATGTCTAGGTAATGTACTAACTATGTGAGTTGCCGTACAAGGGTCACTGGTGCTGCTAATAAGAACAACAACTTTTTTACTATCGAATCATCAGCCGAACTTATTTATTCCGCCCAACTAATCTTTACGTCGTTTATCGTCATTGTGCCCTGCGGCTCTCACACACATATAATGCCCTCTTCCCATTCTTTCCCCATCGCGCTCGTGGCAGACCCCTTTAACCGAGCGAGTAATATCTTTCAAATATTTCGCTACTTATACACACAAGCTACGTACCTACATACCCAGGTGCTTATCAGCCATCTAATGCCTCGAGCTGTGCAGTAGTCTATCCTAGTACGAGACGCATCTGTATGACTACGCTTGTACGGTACAGGCTGATTTGCTACCACATTGATGCCTGACGTATTTCAATATCATCTCTGTCCGCAAGGCAATTCAACTACCTACTACCTACCTACCTACCTAGGTAGCTATGTTCGTGACACGGCGACCCAACTTCATGTGTGGTACCATGAAGTCAGTACCAAGTGCTAGGAACATTATAATCTCCCTATCCGTTTGTTGTACAGGGGAAATGCTCCACCTTCGTGATCCAATCTCGCAGCAAGTACTTACAAATACCAATGATAAATTAGACAGGTGGTTGTGCTCTATGGCAAGTTCCAAGGTACATTCAAATTTCGTATCAAATCAATGTTTTAACTTGTGTGGTGCTATAAATCTCATCGCATAGGTCGAGGCTTGTATCGTCTCTTTCTATTCGCTGGATGTCTACGCGTCTAGGCTATTCTTCCCGCCTTCAAATTCGCCCAAATCGTATTCATCGGGATACTTTTCCAGATGGTTTCTTAGCTCCTTCATCTGTGCCTTTAAGTCGGGGGTCAGCTCTTCATATACGTCCTCAAACATGGCTCGCATCGGCGGTTTCTTCTCCCGCTCGGCCTCAGAGAAGGCCTTCAATACATCTCGTCTTATACTTTCTCGTGCCTCTTTCTCTTTCAACTCGTCCCAGAACCCTTTCGCCTCCATATACTTGCGCAATCTAGATATAGGGTTGTCGCGTCGCTTCCAGTCCTCAACCTCAACGCGGGCTCGATACGCGAAGGAATCATCAGACGTGCTGTGGTGGCTTACACGATAGCTCATCGCTTCTATCAATACCGGCTTGCCGCCATCTTGCAGAGCCATCTCCCTCGCCTTCTTTGTAACTCCTCTCACTGCCCAGATGTCGTTTCCGTCAACTCTTACTGTGTCGATTCCATATCCGATAGCTCGGCTAGCAATACCGTCGCCCCGATACTGTTCCAAAGTCGGCGTTGAAATAGCGTAACCGTTATTTCGGCAGATGAAAACGACCGGGCAGGACCTAGTTGCAGCGATATTGAGAGCAGCATGGAAGTCGCCCTCACTCGCGGCACCCTCGCCAAAGTACACAGCAACAATCCGAGGTGGCAGGGTTGGATCATTAATTCGTTGCATCTTCAGTCCGTAGGCTGCACCGGACGCCTGTGGAATCTGAGTGGCTAAGGGTGACGAGATTGTGTGCTGCATAGTAGGTCAGTGCTTGAAGTGCAATGTATGAGATATCGTGATATCGTGATATTGTGAACGTACAATATTTAGCTCCCTGCTTCCGTAATGGACAGGCATGTTTCTTCCCTTACTGGTGTCCTTCCTATTCGCAAACAGTTGGTTCATAAAATCGTTCAAAGAGAATCCGCGTTGTTTAAATACACCTTGTTCGCGGTATTGGCAGAATACGACGTCCTGCGGGTCTAGGATAGAAGCCGAGCCAATACTGATAGCCTCCTCACCAGCTGATACTATATAGAAGCTAAGACGACCTTGCCGCTGTGCATCAAACATAATAAGATCCATGATGGAAATCGTCAACATGTTCTTGTATAGCTTGACCACCTCTTCATTGCTAATGTCCTGCTGGAAAGCCTGGTCAACAACATTGCCATCTTGGTCTACGACCCGGTATGTCGGTAAAGCAGGATAATCGGACGACAGGGCAAACTTGAGGTCGCTAGTAAAGGCGCTCTTCACGGCGCCGGGAAAAGAGACATGGCTCGACCCGGGTCGTTGTGATATGCCAATAGACCGAATGCCAACGCAAGGGGTGTAAACAGGAGGTCTTCGAGTCAAAGAGCAGACAGCTCTACGCAGAGGTCCCTTTGGGAGAATGGGTGCCTTCATCGTTAATTCATGACACTGCACTCGGTATGAGCCAGCAGAGAGATACAACTTGGTAGCTAATCAAGTCCTCTAGAAGGGAGGATATTCAAATGATGGATTGTTGTCAACAGAATTACCGGTCAGGGATGCCACGGGAGCTGGGCTGGTTACTAAACGACGTCACTTAAGCCGTAGCAAAGCGAAAAGCCGATGGCCGTTAGTATCCAGGGTCTTGGCGGATTCAGCTACGTACGCTATATCAGATCAGCTGCAAACCCCGAACCCCTTTTACTTTATACTACCGGCATATTAGATAAGTCAATACATACATACCTAACCTAGGTAGGTATGTTTATAGTAGGGAGCACATGGCAACACACGTGCACTCTGCATCTATCGAATGAGTTTTCCATTATATTGATGTCGGCATGCAGAAATGGCATTAGTTGATATGCGTACCCATCCTATTAGAACCATGTCAAACATGTAACGGACAGTCTAGTTTGCAGTAGACATACTTGCAATGCATATGACCTGAGACTAACTAGGAGGTACATATGGCATGTCGACTTGCGTACAAGTAAAATAGTGCAAATGTACAAACAATCCGTAATGGTGTTGAGGGCGTCGTGACATTGGTGATAGGTAGATAGGATTCATGACTAAGACCATATACAAAGGAGACTACTCTGCGAAGCAAAAAGTGACAGCCATATGCATTGATATTTGCCGTAGTAAGAAGAAACCAGAAATTACTTTAGGTACATTACCCAATATATAGGTAAGTAGGTATAAGTTAACACGCGTTGTCCAGCAACTCACGAGTTCTATCACCGGGGTAATAATCCCGAGATATCAACAGAGCCATGCCTAGCAACACATCCTCGGTAGAGCCCCTAACCTTAGTACCTTTCACGCATCAACTACTTTTGCATCTTGTTTAATTAGTTACGAATATCACCACGCTGTCTATCGTAAAAACATCACCTGCACAACTAGCCGCTAATATCACTACCTACTATCACCACGAGGAAAGAAACAACCAAAAAAAAAACCCCGAACCTGCCAAGCGTGCAGACGCATAAGCACCCACGATGTCGTCCGTGGGCCCGAACGTAGCCATCGGACTGACGGTGATCTTCCTCGTCGGACTAGTCATGTTTCTGGCGTGGAAGGGAAAGCAGATGACGCGCAACTTCGCACTCGCCATGTTCGATGCCAAGCGAGCGCACGAGCGCCGCCAGCAGCGCGCCGCGGCGAGAGCCAATGGAGAGGGCGGGGAAGGGCACGAATTGCAAAGTACTGAACCATCTGTCTAGACCGGCGTAAGTTTCTTCGTGTTTTTCTTCTTCTTTTTTTCTTTTCTTTCTCCCCTTCCCCCAGTGAAGTTTTTTTTTCACATATACACAATAGGCGAAAGTACCATAACGAGGTAAATGATGTGTATTGATATGTGTCTGTGTGTGTGTAATGGGGAATGGCGATACTATAAGGTTATGGGAAAGTGAAAGTTGGACGATGGAATGCAACGGCGGGATGGATTCGACATGGGGTAAACGTCTAAACCCCCCCCCCCCCCCTGGTCCCCCACATGCTAGGCGTCCAGTATACAAGGGTACTACCAGTGATCGACCCTGTGTGGGCCCCCTGAAGCTCAACCCTTGTACCCTGTCAAGAGCCCATCCATTCCGCCTTCACCTCCGACGTCCGATCTCGAAAATTCAATCCCGTCTAAGCGGCTCTTTTATTTTTATTTTTCCCCCCGACGATCTCTCCGAGGCCACGCCGTTCACTAACTCGAATTGACATCCACAGCAAACTCCCCCCGATCCGATCCGAGTATCTTCACGAACTGTGAGGGCTGGCCGACCATCTCGCGCATTGCAAAAAGAACCGGACTAGAAACACACAAAGGGGGAAAACGGGAGAAGGAATAGAACAAAAAGAAATCGGAAAAGGAAAAGAGAGACAGACAAGAAGAAGAAGAAGAAGAAGAGAATCATGGCGGCTCGCCCGGGGCTTCTCCGCTCAGCTACGCAGATATCCTCACGGTTCCCACGGCTATGTATGAGTAGTATCAGCAGCAGCAGAAATAGCTCTTGTAGTAATAGTAGCCCTTCGCGCCACTGTGCCGTGGCCGGGAGGACATTCTGCACGACGACACCGAACCGAAACCCCGTTTCTCCTTCTTCCTCTTCCTCTTCGGCGGCAGACTCTCCGGGCGCGAACAACGCCGGAAACGCGAGTGGTAGAACCACCCACTTCGGCTTCCAGGACGGCCTCTCCGAGTCCGAGAAGACCGAGCGCGTAGCGGGCGTCTTCCACAGCGTGGCCGAGTCTTACGACCGCATGAACGACCTGATGTCCTTCGGCTGGCATCGTGTGTGGAAGTATGTTCTTCATCTTTAATACCCCATCTCTCTCCCGTCTCTTCTCTTCTCTCTCTCTCCCACAGGAGAAACCAAAAAAAAACCCCTAGCTAACCAACCCTCGCCTCCCCTCCCTTTTCTCCTTTCCATCACTAAAAGAGACCATTTCGTATCCTCCCTCAACCCGGGCTACTCGTCCGCCAGCCCGCCCGCGCCCCAGCGCATCCTCGACGTCGCCGGCGGCACCGGCGACATCGCCTTCCGGATGCTCCACCACGCGCACGTCCTCAACCGCAACCCCTCGGTGCACGTGACCATCTCCGACATCAACCCGTCCATGCTCGCCGTCGGCAAGCAGCGCAGCGCGGCCCTGCCCGCCTCGCAGCAGGCCGCGCTCTCCTTCCTCGAGGCCGACGCGACCGCGCTGCCGCGGGGGCCCGGCGGCGTCGCCCCGGACTCGGTCGACCTGTACACGGTGGCGTTCGGGATCCGCAACTTCGCCAACATACCCGCGGCCCTGGCCGAGGCGCGGCGCGTGCTCCGGCCCGGCGGCGTCTTCGCCTGCCTCGAGTTCAGCAAGGTCGTCGCCGGCGCGCCCCTCCTCGACGCCGCCTACAAGCGCTGGAGCTTCGGCGCCATCCCCCTCATCGGCCAGCTCGTCGCCGGCGACCGCGACAGCTACCAGTACCTCGTCGAGAGCATCGAGCGCTTCCCCTCCCAGGACGAGTTCCGCCGCCTCATCGAGGACGCCGGCTTCGTCGTCGGCGGCTGCGGCTACGAGAACCTGACCGGCGGCGTCGCCGCCATACACAAGGGTATGAAGCCCCTATGATATCTTGGCGAAAATCTGTCCGGCGGGGGGGGGGGGGGAGAGGGGGGAAAGAGGGTAATAGTTTATATTCCTGTCTCTCTCTCTCTCTTTCTCTCTGCCCCTATCTTAGTCTGTCTCCCTTTTCACCCGTTTCCTTTGCTTTGGGGGGGTTATGGAGACGAAAAAAGGGTCACGGCTGCTCTTATGCGTCATAATGTATATTACGTTGTAGATAGATAACCAGAAGAAACCCAAAAAACAAAACCAAAACCAAAAACCCACTTCCGCGTCTCTCCACCTTACTTACTACCCCTTGAGCCCATTTGAAAACTGGTGATGGGAACTCGACGGTATAAATAAAGAGACAGGGAGATAGGATATATAAATCAGATAAGGGGAGACCGAGAGAGAGAAGGGGACGGGAAGTCGATAAAGGGGGGGGAAGGCTTCAATCCGTTCGTACATTGAAGACCACCACACACACGCGCTCCTAAAAGCCAGGTTTAATCAAACAGGCTAACCTAACCGAATACATGAATAACCAGAAGAGGAGCATATCCCCTAGTGTCTTGATAGATATTGTCATGAACCCTGGTGATGAGACCGGCATTGATAAAAAAAAAACATCTTCTCTTATCCTACATAGTTACCTACCTACCTACCTAGGTACATCAATAATCACAAGTAATCTTTGCTCCTAGAACACCCGTTTACGGAGGAAAACAAGAATCTGAACTACAACCTTGAACCTACAGTATGCACCTCGGCAAGACAAATAACATCCTCCCATCGACATCCTCACCTACCACACGATTAGCTCACTCATGGCCTTATTTTGACTACAAAGGCCCACAGACAAGATGTCAAATCCAAGCGTAAGACGAGAAGCGAGAACTCCCAGGAGCCAAGAGTCACCAAAGTCAACGAGGAAAAAAAAAAGAATCCTTTTCATTCCTGTTATAGTATCATAGTATTTTTGTTTATGAAACTACACAACCTATCACGAAGGATTCGTACCGTCTAGGACTCTTGAAAAGTTGCCAGAAGTCCGATCCGTTGAAATTTTTTTTTTGGGTTTGCCGAGGAGGGGAAGAGTTGATTAGCGTGAAAAGAGGTGTAAAAAACTCAACGCAGACTCACAACAAGGGGTTGTGAGTCTGTGATGGATTTCGGAGAGCAATGCCCGAGATCCACAATCAGGCAGATCATTCGCATCATCTCATATCGTACGTACGTAGCATAAAAGACGGGCCCGTCTTTTTTAAAAGGGAAAAAAAAAGAAAACCACCATTCGCAGGCCGACGGACTATCTAGAACGCCGCAACCACCTGTATAGCGATAGAAAGTTGTGCTTGGAAGGGAACCAGAGTACCAGCAAGGCTTCATCTTCGATCAAGGCGCAAGAGAATTAGTAGAATTTCGGTGTGTTAAGGTCCATGTGGTATGCTCCAACCGCTTACGGTTCGCCACCTGTCGGGGCAGGTGAAGCTCTGCCCTCACCCTTACCGCCTCCACGGACACCTCTAGCACCTCTACCGCCCCGATCACCCCTTCCACCACGAGATCCACCCCGTCCACCGCGCTGGCGACCAGTCTCAGGTCCACTCTCACCACCGCTCATAGTGCCCCGGTCACCAGCACTTCGGTATCCACTCGTGTTGCTGTCCCTGCCGCGGCTACTACCCCAGTTTCCAGCACCACCTCGGCCACCAAAGGGCTTACTATTCTCACGGGGCTGGAAAATCTTAACCAATGGCTTCGATCTGTCCTCGGATTGGCGGATCTTGAAGTCGTCGGGAAGACTGGCATAAGCAGCGTCTCGTTCCTCTACAGTTTGGAAATGAGCAACTTTGTTGTTACTGTTATTTCCCCACTTCTCGACCTTGGTGATCTTGGCCTTGTGATCATCGGGGAAGATATCGCGAGTTTGCTCATCGCTTTGGACATTCATAACGAAAAGTCCGATAATGGTATCGGCGGCAACTCTCGGCGCAGGTGAGGGTACAGGTTCGGGTCCATTGGTCGTCCCATTAGTGCCGGCAGATTTCTCGTTTTCCTTAGTAGGTGCCGCGCCAGGAGCTGGCGAAGTCGCTACTGGCTTCGGCGTGGCAGGCTTGGTCTGGAGTGGAGTTGCAGCCGCGGGCTTTGGCGGCTGTGCCGTGCTCGAAGGGTTCCGTTGAGGACCGGATGGAGGGGCTGCGGCAGATGTTGCTGGAGCGACACCACCAGCCGGAGGTGCCGGCGATGTTGTGCTCTGGGGTATGTTGGGCTGCTGCTTAGCCCCACGATGGGAGAAGTTAAAGCCTTGGGCACGCATCTCAGTACCAATCCGGCCATCTTGTATCTCCAACACTAGCCAGCCAAATGCCGCATCTGCTAGGTTGAAGTTCCACATATTCTTGAAAGCACTCTCGTCAACCTGGCCAAGGGCTCCAGGGGCTCCGACAGGGCCTCCAAAGGGGTTACCACCAGCAGCAGTGCTGGGCATTTTCTCAACAAGACCCAGAGCGTTCTTAAGCAGGTTCTGCTGAGCTTCATTCTGCTGGATGGCCGGTTCCACCTCGCCCTTGACGGTCTCCCAAACATCGTTAAACGAAGCCTTAGAAGCAGCAAGCTTGCCACGGTAGTGATCGAGAGTCGGGTTAACACTAAATTCGTTGTAGGAGCTTCCATATCTGAAATGTAGACCAGCCGAGATAGAGAAGTCCGCCTTGAGACTGACCGAGAGCTGATTCAGGATACCTTCGCGAGCGGGGGAGGCGTGGGTGATGAAGATGCGGGTTTCAGTCGGGTCGTAGACGCGGTTAGCCGTATCAACTAGCTCACCCATCTGTAGCAGGGTAGTCCACATGGTGCCTTGTCCACCAGCAATGGTGGTTCTGCCCTCGCCGTTGTCGAAGAGCTTGTGCATGACCACGGCACCACCAAGACCGAGCAGACGGAGCTTGACGCCACCAATCTCGAGCAGCATGGATCGGTTCTCATCGATAATATGAAGGTTTGGTACCTTATACTCTCCAGACCTGAACTTCTCCAGCACTCGAACATCTTCACAAGCTCCCCACACAGTGTAGACAGGGACGTCGAGCTTCAGTTGGCCGTTAATGAGCATTGGGAGCTCCGACAGGGGAAGATCTTGGGGCGAGAACCGGTTCTTGACGGGGCCGGGGCCGCCTTGACCGATGGCCTTCTTGACATTCTCGGGGATCAGCGGGGAGTACTGGGCGACATGCTTCAAGGTCCTGTTCACCACATCGATTAGACACCTCTTTCCTAATATATGATGCACTTGGGCATGGGAAATTATATATATAGAAGCTTACTTCTCGGCGATTCGCTCTAGGGAGGTATCATCGTAAAAGCCAAAGTCACCGGTGTGGATGATGTGGTCGGCTCGTGCCTGCTTCGCAAGCTCATTCAGAGATCGCAGGTTTCCTGTCGCGTATATTTTAGCTGGAGTTGACTAGAAGCTCGGACACGGGGCCGGCCTACCTCGCACGTCGGCTATGCAGAGAACGCGAATAGGGCCCGTCTGCAAAACTCGGCCCTGGTTAGGCAGAAGGGGGGTAGCGCCAGGAACAGGGTTGGGGGTTGGGTGACTGCCCGGAGCACCGTTGGGCATATACCCTGGGTTGTACGGCTGGCGAGGTTGCTGGAAGAGTTCGGAAGTTAGCGCGGGGTCGCCGATTCTGAAGTCTCCAGCATTGCGACAAGCAGACCAGGTGGGAAAAGGGTAGCCAGGGTTTTGGTGACGCATCATACAGAGCGATCTGGGAGGCATCGCTGCCTGAGGTTCACCGGGCGCCATCAAGTATCTTGGGTGCTGGTACATGAGGAAAGTTGGGAATGGAGATGGGGAAGGTTGGGCGGCTGGAAGAGGTGAAGGAATGAATGAATAGACTGGGGGAGGGAGAGGGAAGACGAGAAAGAGCATAACGAAGGAAAGAGGAGGAAGTGTTATTCCCAAGAGGAAGGATGCATCGACAGCAAGTACCGCGAGAAGTGTTGTTTGCCAACTACGAGACTACCTCGCCGGCGCAAAAAAAGGAAAGAAAAAAAATTATACAGAGAGCAGATGGGTGGGTGGGTGACTTACAGCCATGGGACACCTGGGATAATCTACCACAATAACACACAATCGGGTATTTTTTTGTGCCTGGAGGTTTGCAAGACCCGGGAAGAGTCAGGCAGGCGCAGAGAGTCAACAAAAAAATAAAGGCGATGCCGTTTAGGCTCTGCTGGAATAATAAAAACCGAAACCGGGTGGTCACAGGCGCGTGGGAAGGTTTCGACAGCCAGGTGGCTCTACTCGCAATCGGCCAAGGGAATAATAGTAGAAGAGAAGGGAGAATAAACTATGAACACGGCGGGTATCAAGAAAGAAATGACAATTACGAAGAATTGACGAGGTCGAAGATAGTCCAGGACGATATGCGATGTTGCGGAGGAGAAGGCGAAGTCGCAGGCGTCGGCGGAGGAAGAAGGGTAGGTGAATGGAGAAATGGAGAGTTGTGTGGTGGTGAATGGTAGTGGTGGTGGTGGTAGTTTGGACGACGACGACGATAATATGGACTAGATACAACAAGCCGTGATTTTCAGCAGCAATATAGATTTGGGGTGCCAAAAAGTTCGACTGGAACCTCGCGACAATCACGTCCCCCACTAAACCTAAAGTGGCCTAGCCCACAGAGCCTCGACCACCCGGGTTCTGCCCTCACACGGGAAGGCTGGACAGCTGGGAGGTAGGTAAGTTAGTACCTACCTACTAAGTAGTAGGCGGAAGGTACGGAGTACAAAGTACTTAGGTACAAACGACAAACGAACGAGCCATTGCCATGTTCCAATCTCCATCCACCACATATCCATCCATCAATCCATCCATCCATCTCACCCTCCCGACTTACACATGTACAAAGCTAACAGATTTCTATTCTGCTCAATGGCCGGAAATCATGCCGAGCGGATCTTCTCCATGCGCGGTATCGTAGCTTAGGTACCTAGGTTAGCTAGTTTCCAAATGGGACAATTGATGTTCCATCCAAACTTCTATTGGCATCTTCTTTTTCTTTCATAGCGGATGGACACGACACGCGATCCACCGCCTAGGCAATCTACCTACATACCTAACCTTAGGTTATTATGTTACTTACCTCAGTTACTAACCATATCGAAACTAAAATACCGCAACTTGCCTCAATCAGCCCGAGCACGTGGCCTTATCGAATTAACCTACACTACTACTCCTGTGTAATCTCTCGGTCACTCTAGGAACAGGAACCCATCACTCGGATCGCTCGAGCTCGAGCTCTTCTTGCTGGTCTGAGTCTTTGTCTACCAGGTTCAACGAGATGGATTATGGAGAGCACGTGCCACGTCGGAGAGGTTTCTAGTGTAAACCACATGCAACGGGTTTTGATCATAAAGAAAATAGAGGAATAGTAGGGGTATAGTATTTGGGAGGTTGTAAGAATGATGCTGAGCTAAGTCTCTAGTACAGCAATCGCTACCAATTTATAGGGTGCCACATTCCCCCTAACCAGTTTCTATAAGACTGCCTAGGTATAGCGCAACTGTTGAAAGTCAACGCCTCATCTATATGCATCGACTCTTTCTCAGGCATCCAAAATCTGCAAAGTCTTCATTGTCGTTGGAATCAGTAATTGTGTCCTCGCAACTTCTTCGTCTTCGTCCTAAGTGACAGTCGCCTACCTAAGGGAATACCTATTTAAAAGGGGGGGGGTTTCATAATATCATACACTCTAGATGATTCGATCTTTTTGATTCTCAACTCTTTCATATTAGGCATATTGACATGACGATGAGAACAATAGCTACCTACTATTTCCTTGTTCATAGGTATCGTATTCTCTTGCGGTATCTACAAAATCATATATCATTCGCAATGTTTGGTGAGAAACATATGGAAGCACCAACACCGAAGGAAGAAGTATTAGAGCCACGCAGGTTACCATTATATGAAGCAAACTACCTCCTACCCTAAAGCGATTTATTACAATATTTATCAGAGAATTGCATATCTAGCCAGTCCTTGGTTCTGTCACTAAAGTTGGTAATTTATTCCATGATCATATCATTAACTGTTTGTTGTCCACTGTCGATGAGGTTGGAAGAGAAGGCCGGTCAGCTATAGGTTATCATAAACCCCCTTTATGGCCATTTTTTTCTATAATTAATTCAACAGTTTATTAGGTACATGAAGACTTAGTCGTTAATCTTTTCGTAGCGCTTTTTCTCAAAATATATTATAAGTAGATAGATACTATGCAGGCGAGATCCCTCATTGAAAAAAAAAAGGCAAAAATGATAGAAACAGCATTTTCGAATCTGCGACTTTAAGCAAGAAGAGTTCGGTCAAAGCCTACATCTCTGGTTTTCTAGTCTTGCCTGGTCTTGGTCTGCTGCGTAGAGCCTTTAACTGAGTTCACACCCGGTTACCAGAGAGCCAACAAGACCTTCCACGCCCCATCAGCATTCCGCTTCACTTGATAACAGGAGGACACACCATCTCGGTATATGAACCTTTCTACCAGCCCTTAGATGCCTCATGTTTCTGCCGATATTCTCAATAGGTAGCCACCGATGTGCCATATAAGTACCTGGACGACCTACCTCCAGCTAAGGTAGGTTACCTAAGGTAAATGTCCCTTAGGGCCTCTTCTTCCTTCTTTCCTCTGTGTCCTATCTGCTTTGGAACAGGTAGATAGCTCCTTACTGCGTGGCGCCCAGCTTCTATCTAACAGTTTGCGAATTGTTGGCATTGGATGATCACATAGAGATGCCCGACGATACCACACAAGTCTCCTTCAACCACCCTAGAACACGAGAATACATCCGATAGCGTACTACTTACATACCTAGTTTCATGGTTTGATGTCATCGTCTAACGATAAGTTTCTATTTTATTCACTTCTCGCGAGTTTCAATACAAGGCAATTTGTGTTTGGAGTGTAAACGAATATAAACATGCCTTTATCCTCACCATCCCATCATAAGGCATAGCAACTAACACACGATTACTTCATACGATATCACATACAGACGCACGTCTTTTTTCACTCGATAGGAATATGAATATTTTATACCTATCTCTGTTTTTGATTAAACAAAATCGAATTGAGCAGCATATAAGCTAAGCTGAGAATCTCTTGGCCCTCCCTTGAGAAAAGGGGGGTTTTGCCGGCATCTAAAAAAGGTTCACTGGCGCTATCTTCACGCAGAACACCAAACAATAAAGCTCCCTTCTTTCCGTCAATCATTTGTTCTTTCTTTTCCTCATATTGTATCGTGTGTAGGTATATACAGGATATATGTATGTATATGTACCTATGCATATATACCTCTCATTCCCGGCGGGGGTTTGTTTCGTTTCGCTACTCCTCCATTCTTTAATTGAACCATCTTACCTCCCCCTCCCCGCTCTATTTCATTATTCCACAACATAAATACACGTTTAGAGAGAAAAGGAGAAAGAGGACGATTGTAGGAAGGTATCCACTCCTAACTTAGGTTAAGGTTGAGCCTTTCCCCCTTTCTCGAGCCTTTCCTCCCTCCCTTTTCAATCAAGTGATGCTGACACTGGCAGCGGCGGTGGCGATGATGATAACCATTTCCGATGTACAGAAGAAGACAAGACGAAGAGGCGGAAGGCGAGGGACAGGGCTAAAAAAAGTAAAGAGCAAAAAAACACAAATGAAGAAAATAACTCCCAGTAGATGCAGCACTGTCCTTTGTTCAACATACACTTCCCGCTTTCTCTCTTTATCGTCCCCCAGAGCCCGCTTATCATCCTCCCTTTACAAAAAACGCCCTTGAATATCTCCTTTCCCTTTTCCCATCTTCCCTTCGCCTAGCTAGCCCTTGTCACCACATCTCTTCTTCCTCTTGCTGATTGCTGTGAGGATGCCCGTTTCCGTTACCGTGCCCGTAGGAATAGTAATCCTTTCCCCCATCCTGACCGCCGTAGTCGTCCGCGTCCTGGTGATACATACCATCATGGCCCGTATGATGTTGCTGCTGATCTTTGTTGTGACCGTAGTCGTATATCTCTGCCGCCTCTGGATAGTCGCCTGCTTCGTGTTGCATGCTAGGATCGCCGTACTGGTTCGTAGACTGTCGGGGTGTTAGTTACCTTGATCTTGGTCAGACATGTCTAGGCTATCTTACCCGATGGTATTCGAAATTGTATTGGTCCATACTCTCCTGGGCTTGCTGCTGCTCCATGTATTGCTGCTGCTGCTGTTCCAGCTCTCGCCGCCGTCTCTCTTCTTCTTGGAGTCGCTTCTGCTGTGGCGATTGCGGGACCTGTATCTGGGGATGCATGGCTTGAACCTTGGCGAGATAGTCGTACATGAAGTTGCTGAGCAAGACCTGGCTATATAGTGCACGGCGCGGATTGGCGAGTTTGATATGAGCCATTCGATAGATGGCTCGCTCTTCCAGAATGGGGAATCTTGTCCAGTGGTAATCGACATCGGGTTGTAGGGCTCGGTACGGAGCTGGCTCTGGCGAATGCGGCCGTAGGGACTGCGATTTTCTGCTGCCGGAATCTCTGTCACCCTTTCTCTTGCTACTAAAGAACGAAGCGAATATGCCGTCCTTCTCTTTTTTGTGTTCTCCGGACTTCCGGCTGCTCTCTTTTCTCCGCTCCTCTTCTAATTTGCTGTCGACATTATCACGATCTAGCAGCAAGCTCTCTCGCCCCTTATCACGGCCCTTCTGGAGTGCGGTATCGATTGATGTTTGCAGAACATCAAGACGGACATTGTCTTGCGCCTTCTCAACGAAGGCTTTCGTCTTGGATTTCTGATGCTCGTCGTCCTTCTTCTTCTCCTTATCTTCACTCTTTTGGAACCATTTCCACGATGCACCTCGAGATGACCCTTCGGACCCGCGCTTCTCCTTTCTACTCTTCTTTTCAGACTTCTTCTCTTCTGGAGGGGAATATGTAGGAATATATGCCAGAGCGTCCGTCCTGTTAGCGTTGCCACCTGGCAGTGACGATGAGCCTTGATTCATATCGTTTGTATTATGATTAGAACCACTCGGGGATCTTTTGGATGATGAAGTCTTGCTGGGGGCTGGTGGAGTCGTGTTTTGCAACTCCTGACTGTATGTCGGCCGTTTATTAGAACGTGTCGGAGGTTCTACGGGGGTCGACGGAGTCTGAGACATAGCTTGGGCACTGCTTTGTTGGGAAGATGATCTCTCGGGGAAGGGTCTGTTATTCTCTGTGTCCTGAGGCTCGGATTCCTCTTCAATTGTGGGCGTTTCGATAATCTGTGGTATGGGACCGGACGACCTGACCGAATCGGCGGACGGCATGCGTCTTGGTCCAGGAGGTCTAGATGACACCTCCGGACTTGATTCCGGAGTGGCTTCCTGCGAACCACTTTCGTAAGGACTAGCCGCATCGTCCCTCGAGAAGGTGCGCTGCCGCCTCACGGATCTTGTTGGGCGCGAGAAGTTTTCTGCCACAGGTTCAGATTGTACGCGCGTTAAGCCATGGCCCGGCGGTGCCTCGATGGTCGATTCGTTTGTAGGCAAGACATCGGATCCTTCTTCGGTTTTCTTCGCGGCTATACGCTTGGAAAATGGGAGGCGTTCCTCCAAGTTGAGAGAGCCCTGTCGATTCCTTAAGCTGCCACCCTTACGATAAGTAGTGCGTGTTGAACGGCGCAAGCCCATACCCGGTGCTACCGGTAATATGGGCATGTCATCCTTATTTGACATGTCCTCCCCATTTTGCGATTCAAGGGTAAGCTTCTGGACTGCCTTGGTCGGGTCTTTCATGAGTTCATCAAGACTCAACTCGGGCGGCCCCTGTCCTGGCTCTCTTTCCGACCTCTTCCTCTCCAACCTCTCGGCGCCATCCTTGTATCCATCAGCCCCATGAATACTGGCATTATCGATCTGTCTCGAGAGCATAGACTTCTTCCTCCGTAGGCTACCAGCACCGCTTTCCAAGCCATCGACCGAAAGCGACGATTCGCCAGATCTTCTCTTCATAGACTGGACTCGTTTCTCGACGAAGTTCTTGAACTCGCTCGGGGCCAGCTCTGGGTGGACGCCGGCAGGAACCCACAACAACCTCGAGGGGTCGGCATCGTCATCGCCTCTTGGCGCGATCGAAGGCATGGCCATAAGAGACATTCCCTGGTACGGAAGCAGATCGGGGTCGCTGTTGTTAGAAACATCCATGGACATGCGACGGAGGGCCTGGAGGTTGCTGAGTTCCTGAGCTATATCGCTGGCGTTGTCGATGTTGGTCAGTGGGTACTCGGATCCCTCGCGCATATCACGAAGGGTTGGCGACATAGGGGAGATTGGTGATATGGGGCTGGATGCGCCCTCGCTTGAATTATTCCTCAGACTCCTCTGGCTGGGCATGCGCATGGGAGCGGCCTGTGATCTACCGGCGGAGCTTCCATTTTGACCGTTTGAATTAGCAGCACCCTGGGTATCCGACTTGTTTGATGTTGATCGCATAGGATGTAGTCTATGCTCGTCTGGAGAGGGAGGATCGGGCACGAGGCGCTCGGGTATCTGCTCACCGCCGCTGGGGGCGGGCATGAAGCTCAGGGGTCGGGAGTTATTGGTCGGGTAGTCATCGTCGTCGCCATACATGGTGCCTATGGTCTCTGTGATATGATGGCTCGAGTCGGATATGGAGAGGGTGTTGGCATGGCCGCGCCGACTCGAGAAACTGCCACCAACATCGCGTGGTTGTCGAGAGGTCTAGGGGGGAGGAAGAGGGCAATAAAAGGTTAGTCGCACAAGTTATGCAGTAATGTGTGTAGAGGGTAGTGACTGTCTCAGAGGCTTGCAGCAAGTGGTGTCAGATGACATGGAACGAACAACTTTGGGAGCTTGGATGGCTCTAGACTGTATGTGTGTGTGTGTGTGTGTATATATATGTGGGTAGATGTATGTATGTATGTATGTATGTGGGCATGTGTCTATGTACGTAGATAGGTACCTAAGGTAGGTAGGTAGGTTGGTAGGTAGTGTAGATGGGTAGGATGTACCTAACTACAGGCTGGATGTATTATATGGTATGATATGGATAGGTGGATGGCTAGGTAGATGGATAGATGGAGTATGTCCTTCGAGGCCCGCTCCAGCTGGAGTCTGGGTCTGGGACTAGGCGACGATCAGCCACCAAAAGAGAACATACGTACCATCATGGGGAGTG
Source organism: Biscogniauxia mediterranea (assembly GCA_018398605.1). Taxonomy (NCBI): domain Eukaryota; kingdom Fungi; phylum Ascomycota; class Sordariomycetes; order Xylariales; family Xylariaceae; genus Biscogniauxia; species Biscogniauxia mediterranea. The sequence continues at coordinate 1,661,545 of JAGXTR010000007.1, read as the reverse complement.
TTTTGTTATGACCTCAGATGAGGTCAACACCTCAGCAAGTCCCCTTCTAATGCCGTCGGTCGTCGGGTTGCACGAAGCACAGTCACGCCCGGATCGCAATATTCTCATGGGGGGTGGACAAGATGGAGCGAACGGTCCAGGTAAGTAACGTCTTTGATTCCACCTCGGTGATCGCGGGTAAATTATGGGTAAGGCACCACGGCGGTAGTGGCGGCGCGTAGGGCTACAGGATCGATCCGTGTGTTGAGCCGCAGGATGGTGTCGCTTTGTTTCTTATCGCTGCTGCTGTAGCTGTAGAGAGACTAGAAGAAGGGGTCGAGCTGGGTAAGAGGTAGGTAGGTGAAGGCACTCGGTCGGCTACTCGAGTCGATCGGTTAGTCGATGGGTTGTGCAGGTAGGTATTATGTATTGGTGTAGTATGTAGTAGTAGTAGCAGCAGCAGTAGTAGTAATCTTTTGTTTCTAGTCCTGTCTTGGGAGTGATATGGGCTTCGAACTCGATTCCTTAGTGTAAAATGGAGGCAGCGGCAGAGAGAGGCAGAGGCAGAGGCAGGGGCAGGTTTGTTGTTTGGGATGCAGCATACACAGATAGATAGATAGGTAGGTAGGTAGGTAGAGAAGGAGGGTTGTCACGTAAAGGTGGGATTGGTGAAGATCATGGTCTCGTCAAACTAGTCGCAATGGGCCGTAATATTAGTGGTGGCGGTAATAGTGGTAATAGTGGTGGTAGTGGTTATGATAGTGGTTAGGATCTCGCTCGACTGTGAAATGGTGTAAAACTGGCGAATGAGCAGCAGCGAGCGTTCTTTGCAACTTCGTCCTGTCAAGGTCGGTTGATTCATTATTGACGGTCGATTTGCCTCTTGTCCCATTTGCATTAGCGCAATGAAACCCACCACTGTCCCTTTTTGAGTTAGTTAAGTACCCGAGGCGCCCCTCTCCCTCCCCCTACCACTAAAACTAAAAAAAGAAAGGCCCCTGTCACGTGTGTGTGTGCAACCGCTATGCCTGCAGTGCCCGCTGTAAGTTGGAAGCACAACCCGATCTTGTCCTCTATTGGGGCCGTATGTCCGCCCGTGGGATCTAGACTGCCAGGATTGAGGATTGATTTCAGGTAGTATTACATATACTATGTATATTAATGCTAGGTTCCATCGATGTTGCCATGTACACCCAAAACTTCACATTAGTAATGTGAATAAAAAAGAAATAACGCGCGTGTTATCCATTTAGGTGAATACCTACCTTAACTTAGTAGGTCTGGTAGATACATCATCAATGCATTGGGCCTGTTAACTTATGTACTGAACGAACTAGTAGGTAGGTACCTATGTAATTAACTAGTACCCAACTAACCATCCAACCAACCAAGCACAAAGAGGATTGTTTCCTGATACATCTTGGAACATTTGATATTCTTAAATACATAAATGTTCCTCATTAGTAAAAATAGGGTGGCTACCTACTGAGTTATGTCAACTATCTCGGAGGCTGAGGAGTCCATCTCATGTCAGTGTAGGTGACCAGGTACATGAATCATCAAATAGACTTAAAAAAAGCATCAAACCTTGCTTTATTGGCACGGATAGATCCGAGTTCAAATATAGGTATCAATTATCAAGGCATACATACATAGGTATGGATGATCATACCAAGAAAATATCTATTGACATCAATACCTACCAACAATGCAGCAGCATTGAAGCATATAACAAGTAATCTTGTATGAATATATTGATTTATTCAGGGGGGAAGGCCGGCTACCTTTTCTCTATAAAGATTTGCACAGCAAGGGCTTATCCTAAGTACTTGCACTAGAAGGTTAGGTAGGTACCTATGTACATAACTTACATAAGACTAGAAATATTACAGCGTTTTCTTTCTTCGTCTCTTCCCTTTTTTTCGTCTCTTTCTCTCGCTCCCACTCCCACTCCCACTCTCACTCTCTTCCATCTTTCATTGCTCTTAGCCCCCCAAATCTAATATCTGGTCTCTGTGACCATACCAGCAACCTACCTAGTAAAGGCTATGACTAAATCCGGGCAGTCGGATTCTCTACCCCTTGCTGCTCATCTTGTTTCTTCCCGGTCTGGAGCAGGACGAGGATACATACTACAAACTCTTCCCCCCTACCCTTTAGTACCTTCCGCTTACCGAGATCACCACTCTTAAGTACTGTGTGCAACAACTTATCTTCCGGAATATCTTCCGGCATGACTGCAGTCGGAGCCCGACATTCTATGTATATCTATATGTATGATAGATCGCGCATAGCATTGCGTAGACCTATCCTATTGATGTCTAAAAAAAGACTCAAGGCGAGGTAACTAACATCTAAGCGCGAACCTTGGTGAGTTGTAAATGTACACTGATAGCTAGATATAGTTTACAATTTTAGATCTCTTAATATACCTCCTATTGTTAAGCTTCACATTAGGCTATTCTTTATCTCCACCACGTTTCGTCTGGTACATTGCCTTCGAATAGTAGCCTCATACCTTCTTTTTATCGATCATATGCGAATGTGTAGATACATCAATATATACCTACATAAACTTGGAGGAGAGAAGTTGCAGTTTACTTACCTACATCGGTCAAATGTCTAGCCTGCCTCGAAAAAAGAAATGCATGTGCATAACAATTCTTAATATCGCTCCCCTGTCTCGTTCGACTTACATCGGTCCATGACGCCTCTCTCCTTGAATCTACCCCTGAATTCTCTTGTCCCCCCATTCTTTTTTATTTTTTTATGTACCAAGATTTGAGCAGCGAATTATGGACGACCCAGAGAGCGTTATTGACCGGCCCCTCAATCTGGTCCCCTCGTCTGTGAACCATAGCACAGCATGGAGTAACTGCCAGGTTATGTAGCTAGATATGTAGGTAGTTTGTGAGTTATCGCGTGGCGTTCGAGTCGTGCGACCACTCAGACTATTTTGTTTTCTTTTGCTGCCCGGTGTAAGACATGCGCTCAGTCACGCGTGCCGAAGGAAGAAGGTCCTGCCATCACCACATAACAACACTTCTCTTAAAACAGGTCTGTTAGGGAGGTTTCAGAAGAGGGGGGGCACAGGAGAGTTAGGGATAATCAATCTTGGCACATCCAGACTGCCGGATCCACAACAGGAGGAGGCTTAGTTGCTCTGAAAAATAATATCTAGGTAGGTAGGTAATCGTTAATAGGTCAGGTATTCATACATAAAAAAGAAAAAAGGAGACACAACATAATATGCGACGGGTTTAGCATACTCAAGAACCTTTTAACCCCAGTTTCTAGGGTCTAATAATACACCAATGGATAGTACTTAAGTAGTTGGTATTCTTGAATGACGGGACTTAATGACAGGACTTAGTTACCTAAGGTAAACTAACTGGTAACTCTGTCAAGTAGGTACTTCAATTACTTGATATAAACCCACCTACCTATTTGGTACACGAACTAGCCTACGATTTTCCGGGAAGGGCTGCTGGGAATAACAACACCGGGAGTCCACACCGTCAAGTATCCGGCCAAGAGTGGGCCGAGTCAAGTTCCAATGCGTGTGTTTCCCTCGGCGCGTGACCCCGGCGTGTGCTTGTCACCCCCCGCAATACATACATACTACTCAGCTAGCTCGTCCCGAAGCAAGCTTGAGGATATACGATGTATGTATGCATGTCAAAAGTGCAAATGATCAACCTGTCTACCTACCTATACCAGGGATGTCTCTGCAACCACGATGCAGTCATCCGGTCGTCTACGAGAATCTCGAAATAACTCTGGGGAATCCCCAGTTCCCGACTTGGGAGTAGGGTGCATGTCTTGGGCCTGCTGAGAACGTGTAGGTACGGGGGGCGTGATGTTGCAGCGCGTCGTGATATTGAGCGGGCGAGCGGCTTGAGACCATGTCTGTGCTATATGGCCTAGCTCGGACCTCTGAATGCCGATGACTATATCTTGGATCCGGTCCCGTCCACTTGTTGTTGTTTCTCGTCGAGGAGAATATCTCTAGCGCCTAGCCCTTTGTTGCCTTCCCATGATGTACCCTCCCTCGACTCGCCGTTTAAATCTTGGCATCTGGTTTCTTGGCAGTGTTGGGTATGCACATGCTCAGAATTGCTGGAGAGACACTCCGTGCTCGAGTGTGCGGTCTGCTGCCTTTTCCGGAGAATGGGATTCTAACATATTTGCTCCCGCATCGCGCATAGTCAGCCCGTCAACCGTCTTTAGCTTTGGCAGTGAGGAAGAACTCGGTTCCTGGCCAACACAATTCACCCTTGACGAGAGCCTTACGAGCGTATATATCGATTTCGGCCTTGAAGTTGGCGGCATTGTCACTATCGACTATGAAGTATCCTCTCTCAGTGGCGGAGGGTCCATCGGCCTGGCGTTCACTGAAGCCAAAAATTGGATCGGTCCAGTTTCCGACTCCAGCAGCGGATTATACAGCAGGACTGATGGTGCGATCTATGCTAACTTCTCCTCTGCCGGAGAACATACATATAGCATGCCGGACGAAAATCTTCGCGGGGGGTTCCGTTACTTGACACTATTTCTCGCTGGAGACGCTGCTTCGGTCACAATTCACAATATCAGTCTGGAACTATCCTTCCAGCCTACATGGTCGGATCTTCGCGCCTACCAGGGATACTTCCATAGCAACGACGATCTGCTGAATAAAATTTGGTACAGCGGGGCCTATACCTTGCAGCTATGTGCGCTCCACCCGTCCACCGGAAGGGCTGTGAGTAAATTCTAGAAAATTTCGTTGTTTCTTCCCTGTCTTCCCATTCTTCGTATGTAGATCCTCTGATCTCATCGCGCAAATCACTAACTCTACCTGTTGCAGTGGCCTGCTCCGGCCCAAGCATGGTCGAACACCGCAGATATTGGCCCAGGAGATACCATTAACACAGATGGCGCGAAGCGTGATAGAACGGTGTGGCCCGGTGATATGGGTGTAGCAGTTCCCGCTGCGTTCTACAGTACAGGGGATCTTGAGTCAGTGATTTAGATCTCAAGGCTGGCACGAGAGTTATCCTGCTGATCATTCCTCAGGAGCGTGAAAAATGCCCTGCAGGTGGTGTACAACGGTCAGGTTCGTATAATTCTCTGCCGCGTTACATCTGGCTGGAGTGGCTTGCTGACTTTCATTAGACGTCCAGTGGGCTGTTCCCTTTCTCAGGACCACCGCTGTCGGCTTCAGGCAGTGATACGTACCACATGTAAGACTACCTACACGCGTGCATTGTGTTTGCATATCTCACACCGTGATTTAGGTGGAGTTTGATCGGGACCTATAATTATGCCCTGTACTCCGGCGATATAGCTTTTGTCCGTGATAATTGGTCGGGATATGTCAAGGGCGTGGAGTTCCTTTCTACGCAGTTCAACACGTCCGCCGACCTGATCGACATTACCACCTATCCGAATGACTGGGGTCGCTTCAATTCCAGCCATATACTGGCCTCAGCTCAGATGCTAGCTTACCACACGTTCAACACCGGTGCTACGCTCGCGGACTGGGTAGGTGATGAAACTGGGTTAAAAGCGGACTGGCTTGATGCTGCAGCGAGACTTCAAGAGGCTGTCCTGGACAACCTTTGGGACGAAGGATTTGGCGCTTTCAAAGACAATCTTTGGCCATACGACAACGGAATACACCCGCAAGATGGCAATGCGTTGGCCGTGTTCTTTGGGGTTGTCAATGCCTCATCGGACCAAGCTCAGAGCATATCCTCTTCTCTCACAGATAACTGGACCCCGATCGGGGCCGAAAGCCCGGAGCTCCCCGGAGAAGTTTCACCATTTATCTCCTCATTTGAGATCCAGTCACATCTTATTGCTGGACAGGCACAGCGTGCTCTCGACTTGATTCGTACGAGTTGGGGCTGGTATCTGAATAATGCCAATGGCACCCAGTCCACCATGATCGAGGGCTATCTCTTGGATGGGAGCTTTGGCTACCGACATGATGCCGGATATGAAGAAGTGTATTCGTACACTTCACATGCTCATGGATGGGCCACAGGGCCAGTCACAGCATTAACGCAGTACATTCTTGGCCTTAGTGTAACAGGTCAAGCCGGTTCTACTTGGCAACTAGCGCCTCAGTTCGGAGACCTAACGGAGGTGCAAGGTGGCTTCACAACACCCCTCGGGAAGTTCTCTGCTAGCTGGACTGTGAATGACAATGGGTCCTACGTGGTGTCATATGACGTGCCAGCTAACTCAACGGGTGAACTGATCTTGCCGTACCCAAATAAGGGTAATGTGCAGATGGCGATGGATGGACAGCAGCTTAGTCTTCCGGACCTGGTCGAAGGGAGTGGTGGGAGGCAGCTGTATGTGATTAGTGGCGAGGGCGGCACGCACCGCATTGAGATTAATTATTAGATGGGGGTTTCTCAGGGCCACTTGAAGATGCTTGGCATCCTGTTGCGCGAGAGATATCATAGTAGCGCAACCGCCTCTGGAATTATCCAATAATGAGAGACGATGAGAAATTGATCTACCTGGGGTGTTCTCTGTGTATAAGGGAGGTATGAAGGTCAGTAAGTACTTACTTACTGATCTGCACCCCAGCCGGCCTACACTAAAAATCCCTAGGTGGACCTCGTCGGGACCTGCAGATCTACCCAGCTAAGCGTTCTCATTGGATAACATGGATAAATCACGAGACTTTGTCTAGGCTAAGTCCAGTGCCTCCGAGCTGAGGTCTTAAAAAATATTTTCCGTCACTCAATACTAAGCTGGTTAAGTATCGACACTACATGTGTATACACCATGCCTTCCAGATCAGATATCACCTATTTTGGTGCAGGTCCATCTTCTCTTCCGACTGCTGTCATCGAGAATGCTGCTGATGCTCTGGTCAATTTTAATGACACGGGTCTAGGCATTGCCGAGCACTCGCACCGGTCGGCCATAGCTACAAATATCATCAATGAGACTAAAGCTGACTTAGCTTCCTACCTTGATATTCCAGACGACTATGAGGTCCTTTTCATGCATGGTGGTGGGTCGGGGCAGTTCGCCGCTGTGGCTTATAACTTTGTCGGCGCTTGGGTTGCGCGTACGCACAAAGCGATTGGAACAGACGATAGCTCAGTATCGATGCTCAAGTCGGAGCTGAAGAATCTCAAGTTGGATTACATCATCACTGGCGGTTGGTCACAGAAGGCAGCTGCTGAAGCCGAGCGACTATTTGGCTCGGAGCATGTCAATATCGTGACAGATAGCCGCAAGACAAACAACGGCAAATTCGGCACTATTCCTGACGAGAGCACTTGGAACCTCTCAGAACGCGCCGCCCTGGTTTATTACTGCGATAATGAAACAGTTGATGGGGTCGAGTTCCCTGGATTTCCGAAGTGTCTCGAGCCAGGACCGGATGGACCAATTGTCGTGGCCGACATGAGCTCAAACATTCTTTCAAGGAAAATCCCGATAAAGAATTTCTCGGCCATTTTCTTCGGCGCTCAGAAGAACTTAGGGTTGACTGGTCTTACCGTTGTGGTGATAAAAAAGAGCTTCTTACCACCGGCGACCTCTCAGCCTTCTGCGACTCTGATGAGACAATTGGGTCTCCCCATTCCACCCCTCATCTTCGACTATGCGACCATTGCTAAGAACAATAGCCTCTATAATACACTTAGCATATTTGAGTGAGTACAATCTTTCAAGACAAGAATCAAACTGATCAGCTTTCTATAGTGTATACGTAGCGGGTCAAGTTCTGAAGAGGCTGCTGCTACAGCACCCTGATAAGGTGCAAGGACAGCAAGCTCTATCCGAAAAGAAAGCCCAACTCATTTACAAAGCCCTTGACGCCCATCCGGATTTCTACAAGGTTATTCCTGACAATACAGTACGGTCGCGAATGAATATCTGCTTCAGAATTGAGGGTGGTAATGCCGTCGAAGGAGCTTTTCTAGAGGAAGGGGCAGCCCAGGGGCTGACAGGGCTTAAAGGTCACCGTAGCGTGGGAGGAATTCGAGCAAGTAATTACAACGCAATCCCTCTGGAGGGTGCAGAGAAGCTTGCCAACTTTATCGAGCATTTTGCGTCGCAACGAGGGAAACCCATAAGATAGTACTTATTTTCACTCTAATTATATTTTGCTTGAACCCGCCGTATTGCCAAGGCTTGGATTAGCAACCCGTACTGTATGTATTATGCGTGGGTTGAACGTCTCTCTCGTTCGAGGCAAATCCATGTTACTAAAGGAGTAGGGTGACTGTCTTTGCGTAGTACATAGCTTACCAGTCCATCATGCAGAGGGTTAGGCAACACTTAGGCAACATCTAGGTACATAGCTTAGGTACCTACCTATCTACTAAGTCATTGATCTAAGGAACTCCATCCAAATATATATAGTAGGTAGGTAGGTATAAGAGAATGAATTCTAAAGAGGATATGGATTAGTTTGCCTATGATTTGACATTGGAACAAGAAATAACCTACAAGCACTTGTTATTAGGGAGTTCCCGGCTTCATCTTCTAGGGGAAGCCTAGTTGAATCTTGAATCTCAAATCAAACCACAAGGACCCAATTTTCTTGGCAACCGCATTATCGGGGTGGTCGAGATCTACACTAGGTACATACTTAAGTACTTACATACCTACATATACACTTAAACCCATGATGCAGATCACCTGACCGCGACGTGTTCTCGCGTTTAAGGTCATTAATTGCACAACCCAGAAAACGCGTCTTAATTAAGCTGGGTCAACAAGTTTCGACCCACCTTTTACTCACTGATGTCAGTGTAGTTCGCGCCTAGGCAACCAAAAACGCGGGACAAAAAAAAAAGACTTCCTGTACTGTTACCGCGCCTGACCTTTTTTTTAACGCTCTATTTGTGCCTATTGACATACTTGGTATCTACCTTGTCCACTTAACAACCTTCCCTGACCTTCTAATCACTCAAACACCAACTCCTCCAGACCTTGTTTTGTTCAACTACTCACTCGTTTCTCCACGAACAATTCCTCACCACCCCCTTCCCTTCCCTTTCCCTTTCCCTTTCCCTTTCTCTTTCTTTTATGTCATGCCTTTTCAATCGGCATAGAGTGATTTTCAAGATATAGTATTAACACCGGGGTTCTTTGCTATGGCGGACCAAGAGGAATCTGGGCTCTTTAGCCTTTGCGCGTTCACTTTCGTCACCAATAACGACCTAACTGAGAAAGTCATTGCAGAGGTATGCCCCCCCTTAATCTACCTCTCGTTGTTGTCGCTACCATTGTTGTCGCTCTTGGACAAGGACAGACTAGATGCTAACCTGCCGAAGTTGACAAACAGTATTGTCAAATATGGCGGTCAGGTCTTCCCACAGAAGCGCGATGGCTCTTTGCCACTATCCCAGGTCACCCACATCATCTCCAACACAATTGACTTCCCTGAATTTACTGAAGCTACGGCTATGATGATACCGGTTGTCAGGTCCAAATGGATATCGGCATCGCTGGCAAAGGGGAAGCAAGTACAAATACGACCCTTTACTCCAGACCCTCGTATGATCTTTTCCGATGTGATGCTATCCTGTGCAGATATCCCCCCCACAGACAAGGAAGCAATCATCGGCGCAACCATGGCCATGGGGGGGATGGATTCGGAGAATGTTACCAAGCTCACTACCCATATCTGCGCGCTTACGATGAATCATCCGAAATGTCAATTGGCCGTGGAGAAGAACCACAAATGCAAGATTGTACTACCTCATTGGTAAGTACCCATGTCCTCATGGGCTATCGGAGTAGGATGATATTGACTCTAATATGTCGCCAGGTTTGATGACTGCTTCAAACTCGGAAAGAGAATAGATGAAGGCCCATATCTTCTACCCGACCCTGAAATCCTCCGCGTGCGACCAGAGGACAAGATAGAACCACCGTCAAGCGCACATCTTGAGGGTGCGACGTCAGCCCGGCCTGACTATCTCCCTGCTCCGACAGACACAGAATCTCGTCCCAACTTGACTGTCTTTAATGGGAAGAAGGTCATGCTATCTGCAGATCTATCTATCAGGGATCGACTTAAGGGAATTATTCTGGACTTGATCAATTGTGGAGGTGGCGAGTTGACCAGCAACGTCGACGAGTGCGATTGGTTTGTGTGTCAATACCGAGATGGCCCGGAGTATATTCGTGCCTCGCACCTTGGAAAGTCGGTTGGGAATCTGTCCTGGTTATATCATCTCATCACACACAATGCCTGGACGTCCCCTCTTCGACGACTTCTTCATTACCCCATACCACGCGACGGGATCCCCGGATTTAAAGACCTGAAAATTACGGTATCGAACTACGGAGGGGAGGCTCGGATCTACCTCGAAAACTTGATCACTGCTACTGGAGCCACGTATACCAAGACGATGAAGGCTGATAATACCCATCTTATCACGGCCCGAGATAATAGTGAAAAGTGCGAGGCTGCCCGAGACTGGAACATTAATATGGTCAATCATCTCTGGATCGAGGAGAGTTATGCCAAGTGCGAGATGCAGAGCGTCACGATCGGCAAATATACCCACTTCCCCCCGCGAACAAATCTTGGTGAGGTTATCGGTCAAACGTTTTTTGATGAGTCGAGACTTCAAGCTTTGTACTATCCTGGCGGCCCAGAGAAGCCCACCGCTGCGTCGAAAAGGAAGCGGAAGGCCTTGGAGATGACCGACGAGAACTCATTTGCTGAGGGTCCTGCCGAAGGAGTTGTTATCGGACGACAAGCTCATAAAGATTTTGATGTGATGAAGGACACAGATGTGGAGTATGCGCAGAAGACGACAGAGGCTTTCGGAGTACCTGCTCCGCAGAAGCGTCGGGCGAACCATGCCCAGTTTTCGACTCCTGCGCGCGGTGGGCATGTCCGTATGGGTAAGGAAAACGAGACGCCCTCAACTGTTTCGTCGTCAGGCCGAAGTGCGAAGGACAAGGCACTAGGTAGATTATCAGACCTTGCCCCTGACATTGCTCTATACGAGAAAGAAAAGAAGCGTGGATTGAAAGATGGTCATGGACCATGGGGAGGGAAGCGAGCCGCCGATTTCATCGACCGCGAGCATTTGAACCGTCGCAATGTCTCGAGCCCAACTGCCGCTGAAGAGAAGGATCACGAGTCGAAACTTGAAAAGCGTCCGACGAAGAAAGCACGGCCGTCACTTCCGGAAATCGAGACCAGAGTTATCCTCACTGGCTTTAAGCGATGGGTTAATGATAAAAATAAGGAAGACGCTGACCGGGTATGTCGATTGTGAATGGGCATTGGCCTATATTTTACTAACGTTCCGGGATAGAAAAAATTGCGCGAAATGGGTATTGCTGTAGTCTTAGATGGCCAACCCTGTGATTACCTCGTTGCCCCACAACTAGTACGGACAGTCAAGTTCCTTCGCAATTTGTCGAAAGGTGCTCTTGTCTTGTCCTCAACTTGGATTGAAGAATGCCTGGATACAAAGCAGGTCCCGAACCCCGAGGATTACATCCTCAAAGACAAGGAGAACGAGAAGAAATTCGGGCTGAAGCTTGAAAACTCGGTTCGGAAGGCTCGCGAGAACAAGGGCAAGCTCTTGTGGAACGTACCAATCTATTGTACATCGAGTATCAAGAACGGCACCGAAAGCTACCAAGCTATCGCCGAGGCTAACGGTGCTCTTTTCATGGTGTACGCAGCCAGGAGCGGAACCACGATCAAGCCTACCAAGCCGGAAGAAGACGAAGGAGGTCCGGAGCCGGTGTACCTCCTCAGTACGGCGACACCCGAAGAAAAGAAGTTGTGGAAGAAGTTTGAGGATATGGCGCGCAGAGGGAACATGGAGCCGCGCGTCGTCGCCTCGGATTGGTTACTGGATGTGGTCATGAAGCAGGAGGTGAGCTTCGACAAGAAGTACCTGGTGACGAACTTCTTCAACTAGAAGGCCGGTCCCTATGTCTCTCATTGCTCGTTTACATATCCCAACACATCTGCATTGCATTGGGTCTCGGCGTGGCGTCTGGTCTTTGTATGGATTAAAGGTATTTGCTCGTATTGCTCCCGGGGTTGGGGGAGAGGGATGTTAGTAAAGGGTGGAAGGGGTTGTTGGTTCCGGAGGCTGGCAACCATTTTTCTTGTAGGGTAGTTGTAACCCCTTTGCTTTTCTAGATATGACATGTCTTTCTTCTGCAATGTCTTCTGCAATTTTTTTACGAGGAAAGAAGATCCAAACCCGAACGAAATAAAAGAGATAAAAAAAGAAGCATGAAACTTTCCTCAAAAGAACTTGACGCCCTGCTGGTCCTCGTGGCCGAAAATCTGTGCTTTGCCGCGCTTAACGAGCACCTGCAGCGCCTTCTGAAGGATATCCGGGTCGAGCCCGTAGAACTCGGTGCCCCGTGTGTCCTCGCCCTCGGTGAGCTCGTACAGCGTGAGCACCGTGTTCTTCTGCGCCGTCTCCTCCACCCAGGCCTCGATGAGCCCGGCCCACTCCTCCGGCGTCTTCCAGTACACCCACACCACGTCTCCCGCACCCGCGCCCACACCTGAACCCAAACCACCTCCTGCTCCCCCGTCTTCTCCTCCTCCACCACCTCCACCACCTCCTACCCCCGTCATGCCGCCTACTATACCCCCCAAGCCACCGCCCCCACTGCCACTGCCACTACCGCCGTTGACGTACTCGGCCCTGCCCTCCTTGCGCATGTAGTCGACGATCTCGCGCGCGTCGGCGGCGCCGAGGCGCCGGTTCAGCCGGCGGTTGTGGAAGAGCTCCCCGTGCTGCTGCTGCTGCTGCTGCTGCGGGGTAATCCCCCCGATGCCGCCGCCACCGCCGACGCCAGACTGCGACAGCGAGAGCTTGTAGATCCGGTGGTGCCGGCAGTACGCCAGGATCAGGGCGGACCACTTCTCCAGCTGGCTGTGCCGCGTGATGAGGTTGGCCTGGCGCGTGAAGAACGGCGGGAAGTGGTACTCGCGCGGGAACTCGAAGGGAGGAGGGGAGGTGGAGGTGGCGGCGGCGGTTGTGGATGGTTCGGGGGGAGGAGGGAGGTGCTGCTGGAGGTGGTGGTTGGGTTGGGGGTTGATGTCATGGTTTTTTTTGGATTCGATTAAGTTTGATTGACTGCTTGTTTGTCGGGTGGAGAGGGGGATCAAGATGGATGGGACGAGGGTGATGAAAGTAAGGGTTGAAAATCGGATATTAGGTAGACTCTTTTTTTTTTTTGACGATCGGGTTGTCTATGAGGCCTTGCTATTGTACAGGAGAAGCATGCTATGCTCAAGTTGTTGCTTATTTAGAAGAGAGATTGGAGTCGAAGAGATACACTAGATGTCGCACATACTAATGGAGGTGGGATGAATGGTGGGGCAAGCTAAGCTAGCTAGGTACTACACATTACTTCATACCTTGGAGCTAAGACTATGCCCAGGTTATTATGTAAAAGGGACCCCGCTAAAAACATACCTCCCTAACCTACCTGGTGTATGTAAGTCAAGATGCGTTTACATTAGACAAGAGTGAGTGCGCGTAGAAACACGATGAGCTTTACATCTACATAAAATACTATGTAGGACAACTAGAGTCCAAAGAGCATATTCCTAATAAAACCTAATAATATAGGTACGTTAGGTAGATAAAAAACAGTTATAATAAAACCAATCGACTAGGTATTTCTCTAGACAGTTGCCGTTTCCCTTAACCGTCTCTCCCCGGACATGATCATAATCATCCATCCAACCCCCGTCCAAAAACTCCATGCAACATTAACGACACCACCGATAGCATACCATAGCATCATCATGAAGAGAGACATCAGACAAAAACCAAACAATAGAAGACATACAAGTCTTACATCCTCACACCTCGGGTATCATCATCAGCCATCTCATCACTGCCCCGCTCCTTCTCCAGCTCATCTTCCACGAGTGCGTTATAATCGTCCAGGTTCTTCTGGATGTGGACCTTGAACTTGATGACATCGTTGAGTAGTCTCTCGATCTCGGTGTGTAGCTCTTCGCGTAGAGAGTTGGCTCGGAGGGTAAGCTGTTCATACCTGCGTGTGGTGTGGTTAGCGAGATACGGCGAATACTGGGGTTGGGGTGCTCAAATAGACATACTCGATATTGGTATTCATTTCTCTTTGTTCCATGAGCTGGACAGATTCGGTGAGCTGTGCTCGCATCTTGGCCAGCTCCTTCTCCATCTTCTCGATCTGCGCATCGGATGCCAACTTTTGCGTAGTTGCAACCTAGAAGTACTGTTAGCTGTCCACCCGTCATGCTAATCTGAGGATCCTACGTCCTGTCCCGTACCTCTTTGGTCTTCTCGTACTCTTCCTCCGCAGCTCGGACTCTGTGCTCAAGAGCCTCAACTTCGTTGCGCTTATCCTCGATCGCTTCCTTAATTCCGTCGAGAAGTTCATGATCTTTCATCATGACATCCATAGCCTCGGTTCGTCGCTCCGAGATTTCCCTTCGAAGCGCTAGGAAGCTGTTCTTAACTTGTCCGCGCAGGTCCAGGTTCAGAACATGTGCAGGTTGGTAACCAGTGACTGGATCTGCCAACAGGCGTTCGCTTCCTGTTCCGCCTGAATACGACCCCTTCATAATAGACCCAGTAAAATCCGACTCGTTAACCGTAACTTGAAGTTCGTACGTGGCCCCCTTCGCGTTGATAGCCGTAGAAGGGATTAAGCCAATCTGATATGCGACGGTATTGTACTTGTCAACTAGTCTCTCCAATTCGTCAAGCTTGTGACTGGCCTCCATCTCCTTCTCGGCCACCTTCCTCTTTCCCTCGTCGAGTCGTTGGGTGGCGGACTCGATTCCCCTTTGTAGCCTTTCACGCTCCGAGGTCATCCGGTCAATATCCTGCATGCTGATCCCTTGGTCGTCAACTGCTTTTTGTAAACCACGTCGCTCGTCCTCTGCCTCCTTTAGTTCCTGCAATAGATTATCTAGTTCCTCTTGGAGAATTTGGATGCGGTTTTCGTATTTTTCGGATCTCGACACAGCAAGCGCATTGTACTCCTCAAATTTCACCTTATCCTCTTCCATGATCTTGAAATGATTGTCAAGGACACGGGGATCTGGCGTGGACTTTTCCAAGTCCTCAATTTCCTTAAGTAGCCGAGCATTCTCTGCTTCGAGCATTTCGAGCTCTGACAAGTATTTCGAATTCGACCGCTCAAATGCTTTGGCCATGCCCTCCACATGTGGCGCTAGTACCTTCTCAGCATCTTCATCACCAGCATCGTCGTCCATAGCGAGCCAATCCCGGTACGCTGTGCTCAAGAAGTCGAATATGATATGATCCCCGCTGACATCGACCCCGCTCTCGATACAAGCTTCATCGTATCGATGAGAAGTATAGCCATCAAGCATTTGCGCCAACTGCATCATCCAGTGAAGTAATCCTAAGAACGTGCTCCAATTTTGACCACCTACGGCAGATATCTGTGACTTGGTGATACTCTTTTCGTAAGGGTAGCGTAGCTGCTTGAGGATTGGAGGAACCTCTTGGTCGATATTCTTCTGGAAGCGGTAGCTCGGGTCGATGCGATGGTATAGCCATTGAAACATGTAGTTGAAGTCTTTTTGTGTCGGCGATTTGATAGTATTATGCGATAGCGTGTGCTTCATCTCCATCTCAAAGTTGTGCTGCGATAGGTATTCTAATAGTTCCTGCCCAATGCGTGCCTGGAATGAACGATCCTTTAGGGGTCGCGGGTCTCGTGGGACACCTGCCGCTTGAGGTGCTTGCTGGAAGAAGGACTGGTGGCTCATAGGCCCGGCAGTAGAGGGCCGGGCGCGGTATACACTGCTTCTTCGGTCGCTCTCGGATTGTCGTGACGGTACGGCGCCGGAAGCGTAGCTCTTGAAGGCTGATCCTGGATTATTCTGGAACGACGCTCGTTTCACCGAAGACATTCCCGCATCTGCCAAATTCGTCCCCGATGAGGAGCGGGAGAAGATGGGCTGGCTCGGCCTGCCAAGGGCGAGAGACTGCCTAGATCCCGATGCTCCTCGCACATGGCTGCCCGAGAATGCGCCGCTTCCACTGGTCGAATTGGATCTCTTCATTGCCGAGGCAGGCTGGGGAAGCGAGGAGTTCAGGTTAATGCCCCCAAGAGTCTGGATCACGACAGGAGCAACGGGTTAGCAAATATTGGCTGGCGATTTTGCAATGTGTTCAAGTGCGCGTCGGTTGGCTTGCACACAGATATCGTACCTCTCGTTGTCGGCGGACGCTCCAAAGTCCGGTCTCCTGGGACATAATTGCAGGGCCTAATATGAAGGCCAATTTCTGGTGGTGATAGCGCGATCGGTATTAGTGTTCTGTGGCTGACGTCTTTGTTCACATGCACACGAGAGAAAAAAAAAAAGATGTTGTCTTTGCGAATTTTTGACGGTCAATAGTGAGGGGCGTAGTTGCGACGGTTGCCCCTGTTGAAGTAAACAAAACCAGGGAGTGGTATTTGATTGGCCCCACGTGGCTACCGCCGCATCAACATTTCCCATTAAGAGTGGGCCAACAAGGTACGTACTTATCTACATAGGTACAGTCAGGTGAAATAAGTGTCGTCTAATTTTTTGTTTTAACCTTCTTTTTAACTTTAATAACACTTTTCTTTATATACACTTTATTTAAAAATAATAATAATTATTATTTATATTTAAATTAATTAATAAATAATATATAAATAATTTTTTATTATTTTTATTATTTTATTTTATATATATAATGTAAATATAAAAATAAAAGGTTTTAATTTTTTAATTTTTTTACCCTGCATTAATTGCGCTATAATTACGCTATAGCCTTTATAACTAGTTTTTTATATATATTTTCTTTTTTAAAATATAAAGCTTTATAAAATTATAAAATTATAAAACTTATAATATATTAAAATTAAAGCTTTAAGTTTAATTATTTATTTTAAAGTAAATTTTTACTATTTTTTATTATTTTTTAATTAATTTTTAAATATATAGTGTTTTTTTCGGTGTCTCGGCGGGAAAAATTGGACGACACTTATTTCACCCCACTGTAGGTACTACTTAGTAGTACTTAGTAATTAGTAAATGCCAAGCAATTAGATCTGTCTGCCACCTGCATTCGTCAATCTGCAGTCAACTTGATCCATTTCTACATCTTCATCCTTATATTGATAAACGACCCACGCACGTCGGTGGGTGCAATGCTGCTACCGCTGCCTACCTACCCAAGCTACCTCTTATCCGTATCTCTTTTTTGCTTAACCTCCTGCCTTATTTTGATTGCTTCACGAAACATACTTGCTGCCACTACCATGCATAGCAGGCACATACAATCGACTTTCTGGAATACCTATCGATACACCACATAATGCTTCTCTTGTCCAAGGGGTATAAATCGAGATGGCGCGGAAAGTCATAATCCTAGTCGGAGCGCCGGAAACCGCCCATCTAGATTGGAAGGAATCTGAACTGTTAAACAACTTTCTTGAACCAATCGCGAAATTCTCTCAGTTGGAACAATCTTCTGGGACGAGAATCTTAGAATCCGAACTTTGCTCGACTCCAGATACCGCCGTGTGGAGATCCTTGCCGCTCAAGAAGGAACGATTAGCAACGGGATTTTCTCAGACGCACAATATAGATTGCGAATACCATGGGAATCCGACATTCTTTACGACTGTATCGGATCCTTTCGACAATAAATCTATGTTGACAGACGAGGACCAAAGCCGGTCAATTTTGAACCAGTTTTATGACCATTCTCTGGCGATCCATGATGACCTTGCATCATCTCAGTTACCTGCTGGAACCTCCAGCTCTGAGGAATATTCTGTTGATACATCTGGGGAAATGACTACTATGTTATCAACTCAGAACAGTAGTACTTCCACTAGGCACCAACCGCCCCAAGTGATCGAGAGCGGGCACCTAAGCGACCTGGAAGACATACCAGATGCTATCTATCTACAATCCGTCGCTCCTCAGACAATAACCGTCAATCTTATCGTTGGGGTGATATCCATTGCTGAGCCACGGACCGTGAAAACGAGATGGGGAACGACGAGATCTTTGATTGAGCTTCTCGTTGGAGATGAGACCAAATCTGGATTTAGTGTTACGTTTTGGTTATCATCAGATTTGGATGATGCGAATGAAACTCTGAGAAAGCTTCGACGGCAAGACATTATCCTCCTGAGAAACGTTGCCTTGGGTGTATTTATGAAGAAAGTCCATGGACACAGTCTCAGAAAGGGCCTCACCAAAGTCGACCTCCTCCATAGGAGAAAACTGGACAGAACGGATCAGGGCGGGCTGTATAATATGAAGGACGTTTCGTCTAAAAAAGCTGCACATCCACAGTTGGTCAAAACAAGAAAGGTCCGACAATGGGTCTTAGATTTTGTTAGTGATGGAAGCACGAATTTAGGGAAAAGGAGACAGAATGGTAGACCGCTTCGGAGCTGGGATATGCCCCCAGCGGATACGCAATGATTATGCGTGGAGACGATTTTTTGGACTTGTAGGTAGGTACCTAACATAACGAACATTCTAATAAAACGGTAAACTCTACACCTATCATCATCGGCTCTTTCAGATTTACCTGTCTTATCGAGGAGGGAGCTCCCTATTTATGTACTTAGGCGAGTAAATAGGTATACCTAATGTAGTATGTACCTACCTAGTGTAGTAACGGGTAGGTACCTACATAGTAGGTAGTACATTAGTAGGTAGTAGGTAGTGTCTGAGTGTGGTGTAATTGGGAATCTAGAACACGGGCCAAGCGACCATGGCTGACATGTGCTAAAAGCCGTGCATCTTAGTCGCTCAAGTTAGCACTACACTAGGTAGTAGCTGTTTAGGTAATTAATTAATGTCGCATTTAGCAGAGCCGCGCAAGGACACGGCGACGTCACAATTCCGCCAGCTCCCAAACACACTCTTAGAATCTCCACCTAGATACAACCATATTTCCTCCGTCCTCTCTTATTTTCGGGTTTTCTTTTAACTTTACTTCTCCCTCATTCTTAATCTACTCATTTCTCAACTTTACAAATTTTATTTACTCATGTCACCATGCGCCAATAATATTTGCCTCGTGGTAAATACCTGGCTGGCTACTCCGACGGTCGCCCCTCACGATTACGCTCCAGGGTTGACGACACGCCAGCGCTGACTGGGCTGGGCGCCTGCTGATCAGCTCACACATTCTTCGCCGGAATCCACCTCACCAACACTATCACTAACGTCCAATTGGCTGAGACGACTCCTGCGGTTGAGAGACCCGAATGGCTGGGATTGGCTATGACGAAATAGCCATAATGGACGAAGACATGAAAGGTGGAAACGGGGTGGGAGAAGCGGAGGTGGAGGCAAGCGAGAGCTACGGCACTCCGATAATGTCAAAAACGAGAAGTCTGTCTGACGGGGGAGGGACTCAGTTATCGCCTTCTCCACACATTATTGAGGCCTCGAGGAGAACATCGAAGGATGATAGTTCTCTAGTGAGAGACAGGATCCAAGAAACCGCCACACCGGTTACACCGCGCCGTCCCGACCACTTCGCTATCCGCGGATTATCGCTCCAGATGCCCCAGCGCGATTTGTCCTCACCGGCCCAGCCCTCCTCGCCCTATGTGAAACCCGCTCCTCTGTCTCCCAAGCTAGACCATTCACAGATTTATGCTTCGCCTACCAACATCCTCCCTCGACGGTCGCGCGGCCTAGATTTCTCTCGTGCCGCCACTAGCCTTCACCACTCGACCCTTGCTGAGCAGTCCTCCCCTGATTCCTCTCCGACCATCGGTGGCCGCGCTATGAATATCCCCGGACGAGGCAATCGCGACTATGGAGCCGACCAGTCGTCCACTTCGCTATGGTCCATGATGGGAAACCAGGAGCGCATGAATATATCTAGCTCGGTGGGAAGCACGAATCCCTTGGCCTCGGACTCTTCTTCAAGCTCTGGTGATGACGACCTTATGGACGACGAGATGGAGGACGCCATAATGAGTACGCCTCAAGTTGCCAAAGTCACCTCGCAAGGCCCGGGCAGTGGTGTGGTCCCGTGGATGCCTGCGAACTCGCCCGCCATTAATAGCCTCTCGAGTTTTCGAACGCGACCGCGAAAACAATCTAAGCAGAAATTAAGGGGCTTGGCGGGCTTAGGCTTCAGGACCGCCGCCCCACCGGCGCTATCTAAGTCACCGCCAAACAATGTCGTAAAGGAGCTTAGGGATATCCCCATCTCCCACCCACGCAGGGAGAGCATCAGCTGGGCTGCCAACCAACTGCATATCTCTGGCAGCGAGATGGATGAAAGGATCATGGACAGCGGCGAAGTCCTCTCTACCCCTGGACGTGATGGCGCTAGGGGCGTTATCAAGAGGACAGTTACGCGGCGAGGCAATCTTTTGGTAGGTAATCTTCCCTCTAACAGCAGTGAAGTCCTATTAACCAACATAACAGCCCAAAACAAAAGGATTTGCGCGGATCCGCGCTGCTCTTGCAGAAGAAAGCACCCCTGTAGATTCCGAAGTGCGTCGTGAAGCTGAGGTCATCCGCCAGGTTCGCGAAAGTGACATGGACCTCGAGCCTCGCGTGCCACCCGGCCCCCTACCTATAGAGATACCAAACAACTCTACTGATCATCCCTCGCCTAACCTGACTACTACGCAGGAGGCTCTCGAGGAGGTGCCCGACGATGATATGATGACTGACTCGGGGCTATCGAGTAGCTTTAAACAACAAGCCATGAAGAACTCGAAGGGTAAGAACTTCTGGGAAACGTTTTCCGAGACAAGCAGTGTCACCGGCACAAGAATAACGCCACCGCCACCTTCTTTCATGCCAAGGGGGTCGTCATCTGGCATTAGTGAAGACATCAGCATGGATTCTCCCTCCCTCTCAGCCGGATCCGGCAACGCGAGCCTATTCGGACCCGGTGCAGGTCTTGCCATTGGCGGACACGGCAGCGATAGCCAGAGATCGGACACGCCGCAGGCCAACTCGGCGACGCCGTCGCAAGGGGGTAGCGTGCCGCCGACTGCTGCGGAGATCACCCGGCGCATCAACAACAAGCGCCGGCGGGACGACGATTTTGACCCGCACAGCTTCAAGCGGCGCGCCGTGAGTCCCGGCATGAGCGTCCATAACTCGCCAGTCATGCAGAGCCCGCTGCAGCGGGACGTGGCGCCGTGGGGATCGCGCCCCGGCAGCACGCACGGCGGGGATAACCCTAAGGCGCCCGGTACCCCAAGCGAGAACGGGAGCTCTGTCGGCAACAGCGGTGGACGCCCCATCAGCGGCACTAAGGGCCGCATCGGGTTCCAGGGCATGGTGGATACGAACGATGGTCTGATGCGCATGAGCATCGAGTGAGAGAGAGAGACGAAAGAAAGGCGAATAGGCGAAACCGATCAATCAATTGCATTTGGGGCGTCTAAGGATATGCGGGAAGACGGGATGGAGGTTTACTTGGTTTGTTTATAATTGCATGGCCTAGGGGTTTTCTTCATTTTATTGTATTTCGAGGGGAGAGTGAAGAAAAAAACTAAAGGGGGATTTGAGATGGTAGAGTAGTGTGATAAAACAGGGGGAGCTGTCGAACTAAAATGTCCCTTTCCTCCCTTTCTCTCTCTCGTTCTCGATGACGCATAGCATGGATTTGCAAAATGGGGGGGAGGAATAGGAAGATAAGGGAAGGGAAGGGAGGGAGGAAAGATTTCTATTAAAAGATGCTGAACTACCTTTTTTTCTTGTTCTTATTTATACAGGGAAAATGAAAGAGAAGAGGGAAGAAATGGGGTAAGACGACACATATCAGGGAACCTACATATGCTAGGAACAGTCATTTCTGAAAGATAATATACCCCTTTTGTGATTTTGTTGGTGGTTTTTATTAAGCCTATGAGGGCCATACGGCTTTCTTTTCGTCGCGTGGTCATCGTGATAAGCAGAACCCGTTAATTGCGACATGAGCAGCTAGACTCCCGAGGATTGTTTGTGCCTTCAAGATATGTGGATTGTATTCGTCTAGGTTAGGTTAGTCTTGTTATCATTATGCTATACAATATCATTGGTTCTAGTCTATGATCTACGAGGTCGATTTATTGAGCCTATTAGACCGCCTCCGCCCGAGATCAGGCATAGGTGCTTTCAGCTTTTTCTCGGGTTTGGCCTTCCCAGACTTCTGGATCCCATTTGATTGGGGGTTCCTCGCCTCCTCCTCTTCTTCTTTCTTAATTGCTTTCGAAGCTCGGGATTTCTTCTTCGGCGGGAGTTCCGAGTCAAGCTCTTCGGTCTTTCTCCCCTTCTTAGACTCGAAGAAACGGCTCTTAGTCCCGGCGTCGTCAGGAGGGGCCGTCTCCTCCTCCTCCTCCCCCTCCTCCTTGATGTCTACCACCGCTCGCCCCCTCTTCTTCTGCACACTGGGTACTATACAACTAGTCCGCCCACCGACGGTGATGAAGGTGATTTTCTCCCCGCTCGGTAGCGTCGTGGCCGAGTCCTTCTTGCCCTTGCCCCACCGGTGGTTGAACAGCCAGTCCTTGGGGAACTGCTCCGAGTCGCCCAGCTTCTCGACCGCCGTGTCGCAGACGTAGCGGATGGCCTCGTACAGGGTGCGGACGTCGGCGTCGTCGAAGTCGTCGCAGTACTGCTCGGGATGCAGCCTCGCCTGGTACAGTATCTCGTCGCCGACCCAGTTGCCGACGCCGCTCATCGTGGCCTGGTCCAGCAGCAGGGCCTTGACGGGGACGTGGCGGCTCCGCATCTTCCGCCTCAGGAAGTCCTCGGTGAAGACGTCCCGGTCGACGACCGGGTCCGGCCCGTTCTCGACGAGCGGGGACCGCCGCCGGATGTCCGCGGCCGGGCAGTCGACCAGGCGGACGCGCCCGAAGCGCCGCGCGTCGGTGAAGGCCACCTCGACGACCGGGTCGCCGTCGGTCTGCAGCTGGAACCTGCAGAACTTGGGCGGCCACTGCTCCTTGTCGCCCTTCGTGCGCTCGACGTAGCGGGTGTAGCCGGTCTGCTCGCCCCTGACGTGCACCCACCCGGTCATGCCCAGGTGCATGACCGGGTGCGGCGGGCTGTCGAGCAGCAGCCAGAAGTACTTGCCCTGCGTCCCCGCCCCGACGACCCGCTTGCCCGTGAGCGCCCTCTCGAACGCGCTGCCGCTGGTGCCGACCTTGCCAAACACGTTGGCGTCATCGGGCGCCAAGACCTTGGTGATTGTCTTGCCGACTAGGTGCAGGCGGAGGAAATGGACGACACGCGCGACTTTTATTTATATACGTATATATAGTTAGTATCTTACTTGACGCTTTAATGGGTGTTTTTTTTTTGTCTCTGACCTTCTGCGATTTCGGGCATAGCAATGGTTGTTGGTATTGTTGTTGGTGGAAGGGGGAAAGGGGGGAAAGGGGTGAGAGGCGGAGAGGATATAAGAAGGGATAAATCAACAAATTTAATAACAACAGGCCTTGCTTAAAAAGTTGTTTTATTCAATGAAATCTTGTGAGATATATATATTTCAAGTAAGTAGCTGCAGGTAATATAGTGTGTAGTACGTAGTATGGGAAGTAGCAATATTATACGGCCAAAAAGGAAAGGAAAAATGATAAGGGAAAAGGAAAGAAAGGATAACAGTGATGATAAACCACCGAGGAATTATCGTGACACGCAGACTTTCGCGTTGATTTAAAAAGTTGCGTTACTGTTCCGTCCGTGTGTCTTGTCTCTTGTCTATTGTCTATTGTTATTATTAGGGGGAAATCTGACCGGCTGCCTAATCGTAGAAAGGTGTGTACAAAAGTACCTACCTAATCTCTTAGAGAAAAGCTGTAAATCTGGGGGGCCGAGACAGCTAAACCTAGACCCTGGACATGGACAACCTGAGAATTCGATATGCGAACTTCTCTTATACCACTAAGTACTTACCTACTTAAGTACCTAAGGTATTTTTTATTGTTATCGTCTCAAGAACCCGTTACCTAATAGATATTGTACAATAATGGAATTACATAATTCACAAACCATAGAAGAATACTATGTTGCATAATGTGTTTATATAAGTACACTAACCTACACTATAGCTTTCCTTTATTTATGTCCTGGTTAGGTTGGCTTGTTGGTTACCTGCGATGTGCACAGTAGCATTACGAAATGTTACACCTTTTTTCGTACGAATGATGAACAAGTAAAGAAAATAAAAAGAGGGCGCCATTGAGCAATTGCAGCCAATACAATTGGAGAGGAGAGGTCCCCACGGTTCCAACCTGGCACTTTTTTATGGAATAGCGGCTGGTTATGACAGGATATGATGCAGCCTAGTGCAAACTTTTAGTGGTTCTGTTCCCCTGGTCCGACCACTAGTATTGAGCCAATTGCATGTCCCAATGCTAAAGTTGGCAAAACTTTTTTTTGCCCTTTTTTTTTGCCCTTTTTTTTCCCCTTCTTCTTTTTTCCCCAGCGCGAGGATCCCCGCGGTCCATCGGATTCAAAGCCCATCATCCCTGATTTTTTTTCTTCCCTTTCTATCTATTATACCACCACACAAACCTTGAAATCGGGGTCTAAACAGTTTCAGACAACAACCTAGAACTGTGACTAGCCTCCACAATACATCAAGATGAATCTTCTTTAGGTCATCTTAGCCTTCACCTTCTTCTTCTTCTTCTTGTCCCTCTCCCTCCTTCTCCTCCTCCATTAACCCATTGGCACCTTTGAGAATTTCGAGTTCCTTCCAGACCTTGCATACATTAACAGCTCATCCACCCACGGCTCTCTTCTCCTCTAAAACCCCCCCACGTTTATTGTGGTTTAATACATAAACTCCAAACTGTGGACACTGACATCGGCTGGACCAGCCGCAATCGGAGTAAATTTTAAGAGAAGAAAAAAAAAAAACTACTGACATTTTCCTCGACAGCCTTCTTCACGGCAAACATTGCGCCATCTTCGACCTCACCTATTATACCACATCTTCTATAAATCCCTCTACAATTTCTTTTTACCAGAATCTCTTGATCTTTTTGTACCGAGTTTGATCTTCAGTCCACTTGTTTGTTTTTTTTGTCTACACACGCTCTCACGCGACACTGTTGTCCATAAACCGCCACCATGGTTCGGAACATTGTCATTCTCTCGGGTAACTCACACCCCGAGCTTTCAGAGGCCGTGTGCAACATTCTCGGTGTCCCTGCTGGCAACCGCGTGTTGAGCAAATTCTCTGTTGGAGAAACCCGCTGTGAGATCCAAGACTCAGTGAGAGGCAAGGATGTCTTCATTATCCAGTCTGGAGGAGGGTCTATAAACGACCACCTCATGGAGCTCTGCATCAGTACGTGTCGCAACCTAGAGCCCTCACAAATCCATTTACCACGCTCGGGTTACTAACGGTCAACTACAGTGATTTCGGCATGCAAGACAGGCTCCGCGAAACGAGTCACGGCCGTCCTTCCTTTATTCCCTTATTCCCGACAGCCAGACTTGCCATACAACAAGATCGGTGCGCCATTATCGAAGCCTCCCGCCGACGTATCTAAGGACAAATACACGTTTGAGAGCGTCCCCGCAACGCCAGCCCCTGGAATCACAAAGACAGCCAGCTTCAACAAAGAGACCGACCTAGGTAGGGCGATGACCAAGATGTCCCTGACTAATGGAAACGGGAACGGCATTCACCGTCCAAACGGAGATTATTTCGCCAATGGAGAGACAAACACATCTCGCGCCTCATCTGGCTCGTCCTTGACGCACACCGCAAGTTTCACAACCCATGACTACGAGAATCCATCCTTGGTCAACACCTTCCAGGCCAAACCCGGATACAAGCGATGGGTCGCCCAGGCTGGCACGCTGGTAGCAGATCTACTGACTTGCGCCGGCGCGGATCAGTATGTGTCGTCTCCCCGCAGGGTCACGATAAGGAGCGAGGATGGGTTTCCCTCCTAGGAAACCCATCCTCAGGATCCAATTACCGCCCTGTTGCGATCCTTTGACAAAGGTATATATAGCTAACGAACATCGCAGTGTGGTCGCTTTGGACCTTCATGACCCTCAGTACCAGGGTTTCTTCGATATTCCAATGGACAACCTGTATGGCCGCCCTTTGTTGAAACGCTACATCCAACAGAACATTCACGATTATAAAGAGGCCGTGATAGTGAGTCCGGATGCCGGCGGTGCGAAGCGGGCCACTGCTATCGCTGATAGCTTAGGCATGGAATTCGCACTCATTCACAAGGTAAGGTGGGCTTTTTTCAATACATGTCTTTAAACTTAACCGACCCATTTAGGAACGCCGACCCACGCGAATCACGGATCGTCAGAACGCCACTATGATGCTCGTGGGCAACGTGATGAATCGCGTCTGTATTTTGATCGACGACCTTGCCGATACGGCTAACACTATCACTCGTGCTGCGAAGCTGTTACGGAAAGAAGGCGCAACTGCTGTCTACGCCCTTCTGACGCACGGTGTTCTGAGTGGAGATGCCATCCAACGTATCAACGCCTCGGCCCTCGACAAGGTTATCGTGACCAACTCGGTTCCTCAGCATGAGCACCGAAAACTGTGCCCTAAGCTCGAGGTTCTCGATGTCGCGCCTATTTTTGCCGAGGCCATCCGCCGGATCCACCACGGTGAATCCATCAGCGTTCTCTTCCATTACGACTGAAAACTTTGAACTATAAAGGAAGCTAGTAAACCGCTCTGTTTTGGGTCTATCTGGCCCTAAAGCTGCTGGGCCCGTCACAAAAGCGCATTACCATGGGCACGGGGATGAGACTAATGATTGGGTGTTTGACCACCAACGACGGAGGCCGATACACGCATGGCTTTTTTTTATAGGAGATGATCCTGGTCCAGAGCAGAATATTTGATTTGGACCTCTTTGTCAGGGGTTTAAGGTGTCCCTCTTCTATAGGGATACGACACACTGAGATCAACCGTGATCTCGTCTAGAGGTAAGGAAGCTTTTTCAAGTGGTTTCTTCTTCATTCTACACCCAGAATACAGTCAGGCGTTTCTGGGCATGATTGGTTTGGGGTTCACGCAGAAACACGCATCTCGTAGACGGCAGCATCTAGATTGGGGAAGATACAAAGGTTTGCCAAGAGCCTGCCTCAATGAGACACCCGTAAATGTCATACCGACCTTGCTGTGAGTGGTTTCTGTGACCTGCAGTACAATCCTTTTGCCTGCTGCGGTGAAATCCATGTTCGAGGCAAGATTAAGGTCGAGAGATGAGAGTCGGTCTACACGGGAATTGGTGAACTCTATGGAGATGGCAAACTCGGTCATTACGATATATGTCCAACCGTAAGTCGATAATGAGTTCAGTTCCCGTTCGGTAATGTCTGATTAAGTCACTATTTGGACCAAGTTCTTCGGGAACGTCATGGTTAAAAGTATTGTGTACCTAACGAAAGGCTGCCTCCTGTCGTGCAGTAGGTACCTTGAACATGTTTTTTTTTTCTTGAAAAAAAAAGAAAAAAAAGAGAGACCCGCACAGAAGGTTAAGATAAGATTGATAGGTATGTCAACTAGGTTGGGTGATGGGTATAGTTGTCGTATGGTTTTCAAAGAGTGTCTATTATGTTATGCGTAATACATAGGACATAGTGTGGGGACTTGACAGGCTGGTTGAGGTTGATACCGTACGCAGTACCTCATGTCTGATAGGTATTCCACGTCCAGTTACACTATCGATAATTTTAAAGAATATTGCAACGTTAGCTACAGTTGGAGTTTAACTACCTATGTTTGCGTCTGGTATTTAACAACGGGTTTTATAATAGATTTGTATGGTATGTTGCTGGAAACTCTGATGCCAGCAGTTTACTTGTGTCAGTACTAAATTGTGATTGCTTAGGTACCTAGGCAGATAGAATCACCGACAATTACCCTTTAGCAGCAGTACTAGGTACCTGGACAAAACGTCACCGGTAAATCGTAGTTGCCGGCGCAGATGTCTATATTTCCCATAGATCGGTAACGTGGACCTCGGCATGTGCTCTCTTACTAATGTGGGGCCACCACACCGTGCGCCCGACAGTCACAGCGATTCCGTCACATACCTACTACTTACTATACTACCTTTAGCCATTCCTTCGGCTGAAGTGTAAGACACCGAGATTCCATACCACCACTTCTTCTTTCCTTTTTCCTTTTATCATCTTTTTGTACCATCATCACCCATCGAAAGAGTTTCCAATTGAGGCCTTCAGTCCTCCAAGAAAAACCCCATCCTAACGATCGATCTCATTCAATTCCCCCTATCCAACAACATTCCGAGAAGCCGAGGCTTGCGAATATCCACCACGTGCCATATTCAGTAACCCATCACTCCCGACGGTCTTCGAACGAAACCCTCCTCCTCCGGACCATTAAAAAGGGGGGAAACAACGAAAAGAGCAATCATCCACAAAAAACGACTACGACGAGACAAGCATAAATAAAATAAAACAAAGAGAGCGATATACGCAAAGCATACGACAACACGCAATCTCCCAAGATGGTCGCCGACGCTCTGGTCTACCACCCCTCGGTGGCGCACTACCTCAAGTTCGTCGCGACGACGGTAGGGCGAGACAAGCTGCTGCGGACGGTGCAGTACTTCGCGCGGTTCTACGCGTGGTACCTGCTGCGCACGAACGGCACGCGCGCCGAGATCGCGCCGTGGGAGGCGCTGAAGAAGCAGCTCGGGCTGACGCGCAAGCTGCTGCGCGCGGGCAAGAACGTCGAGCACCTGAAGGCGGCGGCGGCGGCCACGGACGCGGCCAAGACGGGGGACCAGGTCCTGCAGTACGCCGCCGTCGGCCGCCAGCTCGGGTACGCCGGCTACCTGACCTTCGACCTCGCGACCCTGCCCGACGCCGTCGGCTTCCGCAAGTGGTCCGGCGCCAAGGCCGCGCAGCGCGAGGCCTACCGCTTCTGGGCCGTGGGCATCCTGTGCAGCGTCGTCGCCCAGACGTACACGCTGTACCGCCTGCGCGAGCGCGAGGCCAAGGTCGACAAGAAGGAAGGGGAGGGCGTGGTGGAGAGCAAGACGATTGCGAAGTGAGTAGTCCTTTTTTTTTATTTCTCTTTTTTATTTTTGGTTCTTCCCTTTTGCAAAAAAAAAAAAAAAGTGGTCTTTCTTCCCTCCCCCCATCATATACTTTGATATATGTATATTTGTAGGATGGAATACTAATGGTCTACGAAAAAAAAATAGGGAACGCGCGGCGAGCCAGCTCCAGCTCCTGTCTGACCTCTGCGATCTGACGGTGCCCACGGCGGCGCTCGGCTGGGTCGCCTTCGACGACGGGTTCGTCGGCCTCGCGGGCACGCTGAGCAGTTTGATCGGCGTGTACACGCAGTGGAAGAAGACGGCGTAAGAGGGTAGAAGAAGCAAAAAAAGGGGGCGATATATGTGGGTCAGTAAAGAGGCTGGACTCTACGTAAGAGACAGGTTTAACGTTGCTTAAGGCTTCATGCCTGTTGTTCTCTATCTAGGTGCGCGTCAGTATGGGTAACTTGACCTGTTGCCGCGAGGAGGAGGAAGGGTGAGTGAGTGGGTGAGTGAGTGAGTGGGGTAGATAATGAAGGGAGAGATAAAATGCTCATATCAAGAGAAAGGGGCTGAGATAAGGAGTATTGGTGATAGAACAGTCATATTGTGTGTCAGTGACCAGGTATCTATCTACCAGGTATGCAAGGACATTCTGGGAAGGTTAGCTAGGCAGATGTTTGATGTTTTGCTTTTGCTGGTATTTTGTTCCTCTTCCTCTCTTTTTTTTTTTTTTTTGCGTGTTGGATTGTTTCGTGTTCCTACGTACAAAAGAAACCAAAATCTGGGCCAGGAGGAGGTAATCGATCTTTTTTTCTCGATTCCTTTCTGGTTGGTTGGTTTGTTAATCCATGAGTCCAAGTGTTTTGAATCTTGAACGAGGAAAAGCGAAAGACAGATAGATACCTACAGCTAGGTCTATTAAATTAGTCTGGAGGAGGAGGAGGAACGAGATCGATGAGATAAATACTTACTATACTACGATAGAAGAAGAAATGGTAGCTCGTTAGGAATACCCCCTCACCCCTCACCCCTTTTCTTCTTCTTTTTTCGCTAATCATGAGAATCTGCATCGGGTAGATGGATAAATGAGCGGCATTTATTTTTCATAGATTGAATATCATCAGTGCATGGAGACTGACCTCGAGTGGAAGGCATACAATTGCTCTGTTTCTATGCGATACTCATGTGGGCCATCTTGTCAATAAGTATATCTTTTACTTAAAGTGTTCATACGACCACTAACCTCTATTGCTTCGAAGCTATGATGGTGAACCACGCAGGCTCCGGTGAAACATGAATTATCTCCGACTGGATTTTATGTATCAATATGACTTGACGCAGAAACAAGTCTATTTAAGCCCAGTTTGTGGATGCAAATTACAATATATAGTAGGTTCGTTAATTTGGTCGCGTATAAGTAGATCACTCGCGTATAACTGTATCAGACAACCCATCACCTCGAAGCTAATCTTGGAGCATATAAGGGGCAACTAGGCGGTTGAGGACGTCGTCTGTATATCTAAATTCTTGATGTTGAAATATGATTTGGTTATATCGCACATTGTGAGGCAAGGTTACATTGCGTACGACCACAACACGTTTATTGCACTAGTAGTGCATACACTAAGAAGAAGAAGAAGAAGAAGGGTATTCTAGGTTAATTTGTGCGTCATGGTAGAGAGTCGTAGGCAGTACATAGCAACTGATTACTCTGCAGGAGCATTTTGCCTTATCAGCAATCTGGCGACACCACCACCTCGGCCTGTCCGAATCGAATCCCTCGGTTTGGCAGGGCAGAATTAGATGCTTGCGGGGGAGAGTTGCTCCGAGACAAGGACAACACCATCGAGGGATTAAAAAAAAAAGCCAGTGAAATTTGAAACATACACTCCTAAGCTCCCATCATTATATGTTGTATCCAAAACCAAGTCATATTTATCAAGCAGCGATAGATTGATTGCCTTATCTCTTCCCCAGAACTGGGGGTGACAAGGGATGGAAATAGTGTATAGTCCGCGTCCTTAAGAAAAGTAGCCGAATGGGAGGTGCCGATTAGAAAGCCACGCCCGCTTAAGCACGGGAACGTTCCTTGGCCCAAGAGACGCTAAGGAAAGCTTCGGTTGCTTCGCTTTCGCCGCATGTCTTGTACATACTACTACTAGGTTACGTAATTCACTTCTTTGACTCTATTTCCGTGATCTTAGGACTCGGGCACTTACTTGAATTTACAAAGCTATGGCGGCTGAAGGAATGTCAAGTTGATAAGTACCAGAACACGGGGTTGATATACAATTGCTGATAGGCTATATACATTGATAGAACCCCCACTATGTCTCTTCCTTCTCTTGAACTCGGGCCAACAACCTGGGGTGCCCGTGCTCCGTAGACAAGACGAAAAGACAAACATGGCTCTTTTAGGTTAGAGTAGTCGTGTGTAATATTCTTTGCAGCAAGATGACGGGGAGTGGGCAACCACATGCCTACCCAGAGAGCGAATCAGACGCCAGCCTCAAAGCCTATTGATAGGAAAAGGCCGAGGTGTTCCTGCTCTCAGCATGTTCCAAGGCCCTGCACCCTCTTTTACCTACCCTGTACAGATCCACTGCAAACCCAGAAAGGACGGTCCCTAAGCAGGGTGGGTACTAATATGTAAGTCAGTCTATCTTGCAGCAAATTGATAAAAGAGAATAGTTTAGAAGAAGAAAAAAGGAAGGCTTCACCTTTACCGATACTACTTCCTGGGTACTAACCTACATGCATATATGTACATAAGACAAGGCCGATCAGCTCTCTCAGCTCAATTACGTATCTCCCTCATTGGGTAACCTAGGTACTAAACTTACCCAACTTTTTAACTATCCCATCTTTTCCGACTTCTCTCGTGTTCATACTTACATATCCCTCCTACAACATACAGTATAGATAAAGAGAGAATATGAGAGAAAAGTACCTAATCTATTGTTTATATTTGATGTAGCTACCTACCTACCTACCTCCCTATTCCTATTCTACTCTCTCTATTACTTCGCTTTGGTTTGGAGTACTAGGTCATTCTGTTTTCTATCTCATTACCGCCAGTTCTGAATCGCCCATAATCCATTACCAAAAGCGTAGTGAAAAGAGACGGGAAAAGGAGAGAAACACACAAAGACGACAACAACCACACCAACGACAACAACAATGTTCTGGCGCAAGAAGACGGCCGAGGAGCCACAACAACAAGAAGTCCCCGCCGCGAGTGACGAATCCGGAGTATCGGCATCGCTGCCGCCCATCGACCAGAAGCCCTTCCTCCAGGCGATATGGCCCGTCCTCGCTTGCGGCGCCGGTCTCTTCTCTGACGGCTATGTCAACAACGTATGCGCTTCTCACCATATAAACTTGGTTTGCATTCTCCAGCCAAAAGTCCCGTTCTCTCCTGGTTCGGACCACGTTACTGAGCACACTATATCTACCTAGGTTATTGGATCCGTGAGCACGACGTTGAAGTACGAGTATGGCAGCGTCTACACGGGCTCGCACGCCTACGGCGTCGTCTCGGCCATCGCATTCGCCGGAACGGTAGGGAGAAATCCCCCCCACCCCTTTCCCTACGTCTCCGGTGCTACTACTACTTTTCGCTGCCCCCCGTGGGAATCCAGCTAATCAACGAGAACGAGTTCTGAAAAAGGTCGTTGGCCAATTGGTGTTTGGAGTCCTGTCCGATAGATGGTCTCGCACGGGGTCACTGCTTGTATCGACTGTTATCCTGATCGTCTTCACTGCCCTTGCCGCCGGATCTTACTACCACGGCGATCCAGTTGGCATGTTTAATATTCTGACTGCTTGGCGGTTTTTTGTAAGTCCTTTTCCCCATCGGCCCTGAGATAAGAAATGCTGACTGGGAGATACTTTTAGGTCGGTATCGGTATTGGAGGTAAGGATTATCGCGATAGCTAGGTACCTATAAAAGAATGTATCTAAATAACTATATAGGCGAATATCCGGCCGGCAGTGTGAGTTGCGCCGAGTCGAGCGGCGAATTGAAGGGCGGTACCCGGAACCGCTGGTTCATCTTGTTCACCAACTCCATGATTGACTGGGGCTTTGTCATCGGAGCTTTCGTGCCGTATGTGGTGGCCGCCGCAGCACACAACATTTACTACGGTACTATCTGGCGAACGAGCTTGGGAATCGGCACTGTCTTCCCGCTTATCCTTTTCGTCCTTCGTCTGAAGCTGAAGGAGCCAGAGGAGTTCTCGAGGAATTCGATGAAGAATGTCAAGACTCCCTATGTCCTCGTATTTCGGTATTACGGTTTCCGTCTGGCCATTGTTAGTTTGATCTGGTTCATCTACGATGTAAGCCCCTCCCCATTACCACTTTCTCGGTTACGGAAGATAAAGCTGACCACTCTGTATAGTTCTCTGCCTATGCCTTTGGTATATATTCTAGTTCCATCCTCGCCAGCATTTACGGTGATGACGCTCCCTTGACGACGGTTTTCGGTTGGAACACAGTCATCAACCTTTTCTACCTTCCGGGAACTATGCTAGGAGCGCCAGTCAGTGACCGGCTCGGGCCGCGCTATACGCTTATTCTGGGTCAAGTATTGCAAGCTATCGTTGGATTCATCATGGCTGGCTGCTACGCCAAAATTTCCCAGCCAAACGTTGTCGCCGCCTTTGCGGTAGTATACGGCATCTTCCTGTCGCTGGGAGAATTTGGACCGGGCAACAACATCGGTCTTCTAGCCGCCAAGACCTGTGCGACCGGAATCCGTGGACAGTACTACGGAGTCGCGGCAGCTATTGGTAAGATTGGCGCCTTTGTCGGGGTGTACGTGTTCCCGTACATCCAAGCGGCGGGCGGCTCCTCGAGCGACGCCGAATACTACCAATACCCGTTCTACGTTAGCGCCAGCTTGTGTCTCCTGGCGGCCGCCCTAGCTTTCTTCTGCCTCCCGCATATCGGCCAGGACACCATCACGTTGGAGGACGAGAGGTTCAGAGAGTTTCTGGAGAGCAACGGCTGGGACACGAGGCAGCTGGGGCTCAAGAAGGGAGAGAGCATCGACTCCCTGTCCGGGGAACCGCAGGAGGAGAAGGCTGTGGCGGTTTGAGCAGCGAAGATTGTTTTGGATGGATGGATGATGAAGCATATGAAGGGGAGATAGAAACGAGATTTAAGGAATGTTGAATACCCGTTGCCTGTTTTGAATGATTTGGTAGATATATATATGTAACTTGTGGTAGTCGATATTCTCAAATAGGACCATTTTCGTTCTATGTAAATATGGACGAAGAGGTTTGTTTTTGCTTAAGGTTAACCCAGTCACGAAAACAAAGTTGTAAAGAAGCAGTTTACATCCATCCATCCATCTATCTATCTACCTCAGCCTATCAAACACAACATACACAAGCATCTTGTAAGGCAGTCTGTCGAAAAGAGGGCTATCTATCTACCTACCTACCTACCTACCTACCTACCCACCTACCCTATATTAATACACGATAAACACGATTCATAACATCAATACACATGTCTAACTTATTAAGCCTGGTCATATACTACTTACTACACGCAAGTTTTTAGGCATAACATGAGAACCTTATTTGATATGCCCTAATCTAGGTTACTCACTCTACTTTTCTTTTCCTACTTCAATATGATTGAGTACCCTACCTACCTACCTACCTAGGTTAGGTAAATAAGTTACTACATAACACCCAACTAACATGGGGATTTGGTCTACATAACTACCTCATACCTGTCCTACTGGCTTCTCTTTTCGCGCCAGTGCTCTCCTCTTCCCTGGGCCGGGGGAGAGGAGGGGGGGGGGGGGGGGAGGGGTTGGTTATCCCTTATGTTAGACTTAGTGGTACCAGACAGATAGGCAGATTTAATAATAAACACGCTGGTCTTTCTTTTCTTTATATCTCCTTTCTCCTTTCAATGTACTGGGCGCCTACCTGTCTCGCACCTAG
Source organism: Biscogniauxia mediterranea (assembly GCA_018398605.1). Classification (NCBI taxonomy): domain Eukaryota; kingdom Fungi; phylum Ascomycota; class Sordariomycetes; order Xylariales; family Xylariaceae; genus Biscogniauxia; species Biscogniauxia mediterranea. Next base: position 1,626,566 of record JAGXTR010000007.1, on the reverse strand, counting down.
CCAAACGATATATTCACTTTGTAATTCATTATTCACCAATCTCGGTTGTCCCTAGTTCATTCCTACTGGCCCAAGCTAAATGAATGAATTCCATGATAACCACTAACACGTAATTATTGCCCTTACTCTTCACTTACAATACTATCGAACTATAAACCTATATTTGGGAGGTTTGGGACAACTACATGTTCGCAAGCCAAGATAACTAAAAGGATTTACTGAACTTTCTTTAAATTTTATGCGCCAGGGTATGCTATTAAAAACAGATCTATAACATGAATTACAGCTCGTCGTGATCGACGGGCTCGTCATCCTCCGCACCACCAGCACCACTGTACATCTTGGATGTAATGGGGTAGGCAACGTTCGAGAGCTTCTCCTTCTGCTCCTCGAAGTCCTCGGCGGACGCCGTGGCGGCGTTCTCATCGAGCCAGTCAGTGGTCTCCTTGACGGCCTCGAGGAGCTAGAAACATGGTTAGCACATGGTCCATACTTTAGTACTAGGATGGTTGAACTTACGGTCTCCTTGTCATCCTCATCGATCTTGCCACCAAGACCATCCTCGTCGTTGACCTGGTTCTTCAGGTTGAAAGCGTAGTTCTCTAGGCCATTTCGGGCCTCGATACGCTCACGGGTAGCCTTGTCCTCTTCGGCATACTTCTCAGCCTCGGCAACCATGCGCTCAATCTCTTCCTGGGTAAGACGACCCTTGTCATTGGTGATGGTGATGGACTCGGTCTTGCCAGTTCCCTTGTCGTGGGCCGAAACCTTAAGGATACCGTTGGCATCCAGCTCAAAGGAGACCTCAATCTGAGGAACGCCGCGAGGGGCAGGGGGAATGTTGGTAAGCTCGAACTTGCCGAGCAGGTTGTTGTCCTTAGTCATGGACCGCTCTCCCTCGTAAACCTGGATTAGGACTACGGGCTGGTTATCGGCAGCAGTCGAGAAGATCTGGCTCTTGCGAGTCGGGATAGCAGTGTTACGGGGGATCAGCTTAGTCATGACGCCACCGGTAGTCTCGATACCAAGGGTAAGAGGGTTAACATCCATGAGGACAAGTTCTTCAGTACCCTCCTCGCCGGAAAGAACACCAGCCTGGACAGCGGCGCCAAAAGCGACAGCCTCGTCAGGGTTGATACCCTTGCTGGCTTTCTTGCCACCAAAGAACTCCTCGAGAAGCTCCTGAACCTTGGGGATACGAGTAGAACCACCGACCAAAACAATGTCATCAATCTCGTCCTTCTTCATCTTGGCGTCGTCAAGAACCTGCTTGACGGGCTTCAGGGTGCGCTTGAACAGGTCCATGTTGAGCTCTTCAAACTTGGCCCGAGTCAAGGTCTCAGAGAAGTCCTTGCCCTCGAAGAAGGCTTCGATTTCAATACGGGTGGACATCTGGGAAGAGAGAGTGCGCTTGGCCTTTTCGGCTTCACGCTTCAGCTTGCCCATGGCCTTGAGGTCCTTGGTGATGTCAACGCCGTTCTTCTTGTTGTACGACTTGGCCAGGTGGTTGATGATCCTCTGGTCGAAATCCTCACCACCGAGATGGGTGTCACCAGCGGTAGCCAGAACTTCAAAAACACCCTGATCGATAGACAAGAGAGAGACATCGAAAGTGCCACCACCGAGATCGTACACAATGATGTGACGCTCGCCATCAGTCTTGTCCAGACCGTAGGCAATAGCAGCGGCAGTAGGCTCGTTAACAATACGAAGCACGTTCAGGCCGGCGATGGTACCAGCGTCCTTGGTGGCCTGTCTCTGGTTGTCGTTGAAGTAGGCAGGGACAGTGACAACGGCGTGGGTGACCTTCTTGCCCAGATAGGCTTCGGCAACCTCCTTCATCTTGCCGAGGATGACGGCAGAGATTTCTTCGGGAGTGAACTGCTTGGGGGAACCCTGAACGTCCACCTGAACAACGGGCTTGCCATCCTTCTCCAGAACCTTGTAGGGGAAGTGCTTGATGTCGCTCTGGAGGGTCTTCTCATCCCACTTGCGGCCAATAAATCGCCTGTAGCAGACAGCAGTCAGCAAACCCGCTTTGAATCGAGGGCGGTCGAGTTGCCAGAACTGTGGAAATAGCCACCAATAGTGGCTTCCAGGAGGACTGCTCTCGGCACCGAGATGTAATGGGAAGTGTACTTACTTGACATCGAAAATAGTGTTGTGAGGGTTGCTGGCAGCCTGCTGCTTAGCAGCATCTCCAACTAACCGTTCTTCTTCGGTAAAGGCGACATATGAGGGGGTAATTCGGTTTCCTTGGTCGTTGACAAGAATCTCGACCTTTCCTTTTTGCATCACACCAACACAAGAGTATGTTGTTCCCAAATCCTGTAGAGAAAGAAAAACGAACGCCGGTCAGCATGGTGGGGTCTTCCAACAGGCACAGGATCGAAATGACACGAAAACAAGCTCGGGAGGATTGCTTTTCTGGGCTACTTACAATACCGATAACAGTTCCATATTCAGAGACATCGTCTGCCCTTACTGTACCCACGAAGAGTGGGCTAAAAAGCAGAAGGCTCCAGGCTATCATGCCAAAGGCGATAGCCCAGTAGCTCTGGGAGCGTCCGGCCATGACGACAGACGATGGCAACTTCAGCTACCAGAGAATCGAGGCAGGTATTAACTAGTGATTAATAAAAAGAGAAAATAAAAGGGGGGTATAAGGAAAAGAGAAAGGACCCAAGTCGAGAGGTTGGGGATAGATTGCAGAAGGAGGAGGAGAAGTGCAATGGGAGAAGATTGTGTTTGGGATAAGTATTCTTATATGTGCGATAGAAAGAGAAGAGGGCGCAAGTGGACAAGTTGCAAAAAAGACACCTATTCACGAAAAAGTGGGACCAGGGACCCAGCAGCAGCCAGTGAGTGTGCTGGGATTATTGGTATATCTGTTTGGAAGCCGCGCGAACTTTGGTGGGACGAGAAACAGAACAACTTGGCCTTTGCATCCACTAAAAAAAATAACATTAGTGGGGATTTGCCTACCTACACGGCACTATCTACCACACTACAAGGTACATAGTACATATGCCAGCATTATAATCGTACTGTGGGGCGGAAACAACCACCTTCAGATCTCTTCTCTTTTTCAGTGGCATGTATAGGTAGGTTGTCTGCGCTAACACCTGTGATCAGTGCGTTGACCACTGTAACAGGGCTACTTAAAGGGAAAAAGAAGGAGAGAGAATAGCGGTTGTTTTCCGCCCCACAGTACGATTATAATGCTGGTATATGTAGTACCTTGACACTACCAACCTACATCTACAACAGAGTCACTAACTTACAGCAACAACATAACACTCTCTGACCCTTTATGATGACAACTTGCACTAATGATTTTTTTATTACCTTATCTTAGGTACTAGGTAGGTACATACCTAAACATAGGAAGGCTAACTTGAATCCATCCCGTCTCCATGAGCATGATTTTACCTTAATCCCTACTACCCTACTACACTACACCACATCTTGGTCAGGTGGGAAGCAAAAAACATAAGAACGAGTATAAGCATGTGTGTCACTTTGCCAAAGCAATGCGACTTTACCAGGGTACCAAACTTTCTAAGCATTAAAGATCGATCCTCGCTTGGTCGGGTCTGTCTGATACATTAGTATGTGCATACATACCAGACATACCTTCCTACCTTATACCAACTACCAATCAACCAACGGACCAACCAACAGTTCCCGTTAATCAAGGTACATATATAAATATATACCTAAGCTGGTATACCTATATCCAAACAAATATAATGTTGCACGCACTGCATTTTACAATCAGAAAAGTCTGGTGTAGGTAAGGTGCCTAATGACCATATCACATGCTATAATATCCGCATAAGTCATCCATCCATGTCCTTGCCAAGCAGGAAAGAGGAAGAAAACCCAATAAATAAAAAGAGTCATCCGAACTTTTTTTTCTCTTTAAAAAGCTAGATCATAAAAAAAAAGTTGCATATCTGTCCAGTAAGTATTAATGTAGAATAAGTAGGTACTTGCTTAGTTTAAGGATGGCAAGATTGGAAACCAAGGAATCGAACCGATTAGGTACAATTACAACCATGATGACTCTTACAGCAAGTGCCTACATAACCTTTGGAACTACACTAACAAATCCCAAACTACCTAGTATATACAAAGTACATAGGCGGCGTGTCGAGTATCTTCTGTTGTTCTCTGTAGGTATATTTTCTTTTTTGCCCCTCCACTTTTACCCCCCCAATCCCCATCCCCTGGCGTTTTCCCCATACATAATACCTAATCTAGGTGGGTTAGGTCAAGTAGTACCTCCCCCCACTGCAGTCCTCATAGAAAGCCTTCGAAATTCTTTTTTCAACTTCCCCCCCGGCCCCACCCCTTCGTCATTCAAATCCGTAGAAGCCAGATCGCCGCAACTCCATTTGGGGTACATACATAGTTCCCTTTAATGTGTGTAGTACCAGGCATTATACCTGTTACTAGTATTGATACATAGTACCTACCTAAACTACTATGTAGGTAATTTCGAATGCGGCACGCCCTCGGGCACATTGATGAAGCTGCGAGTCCAAGGAGCACGTTTAATCAAATGTGCATATAAGGTATACATATTTAGAAAAATGACACCTTTTACCCCCTTCCTTATGTCTACTTGACATACCTGCATAATGTACATCAAATATATCTGATGCGGGGCATCCCTGCACCAGCAGTACTGTAATGAGTTCGGGCTGTGATCAGAATCGATGCGGCTAAATGTTACATGCAAAAATAAAAGCATCATTACAAAGGTGTAACCTACCTAGGTGTAATCTGAAAGATACCTATAGAGAAATAAATAAATAACATACATCAACTATCTGCTTGAAGATGCATGGTTGCTATCTAATCTTGAACCCGCTACATCATACTCGAATCTCAGGTATACCAACTGTAACATCTAACATCTAATGTGCTGGGATTCCTACTCACAGTACAATGGTATCGCCAACACAGATAGATTGATAGTAATGGCATTTATCAACTTAGACGATAACCTTATATTGATGAATCGATTAAGCAAGCCTGCCTACTATGTAGCACTAGGTACCTAGATGCTCCGTATAGGAACCTAGTTGAGTGTGGAGTGTCTGGTAGTTAGTTTACACGCCATAGGCGGACTCTGAATCTACATGGTGTATTGCCCCTGACCTTCTTGATTCAAAAGCCCCTACTCCCCCACCCTCATTCTCGCCCTGCCTAAAGACAGATATCACGTAGCGGCTTGCTTAACCTTGGCGTGGTGGCAATCATGCTGTGGCACTGACACGCACTTCTCATACATGGTCAATGGTGTTTCTTTACAGATCCATACACCATTGCATCTAGTCTATCGTTATCGTGTAACTTCAAGTTCCTTTCCCTGACCGACTTAAACCCATTTGATGTTACTTATGCCGAAGTGCTCTTCCCGTACGCCACTATAGTATAGATAGTGTAACGTTATAAATTCATTCTAGTAGTCCCGCTGCTACCGTCTCGCCACCACTTCTTAAAACCACCCGCTGCCCGGCCTCCAGTGGCACCTTGGTTCCCATCTTGACCGTCACTCTCGCCACCGAAGCTGGCTTGACGATCTTAGGCCTCTTCTTCAACACCGTGCCTTTGATCTTATCAAGAAGAGCTGGTATTTCTATGATTTGGCCCGCGGCATGGAGCCGGCCTCTGTGTACATCCACTTGCATAGGCATCAAGATATCGAATGCTAGTACCTTGACGGTGAATGTGTCGATACATCCGATCGGCTGCTTTGGGTCGCATATAATATCGCCAACGCGAACATGGATCGGGTCGATGTTGGTGAGGTGTATGACGATATTCTGTCCTGCGACAGCCCAATCAACTGGTTCCGAATCAAGTTCCAACGATTTGATATACGCCTTCTCGCCGCTGGGCTGGACTATAAGTGCATCTCCTGTTTGTAGGGAGCCCGCGTCGATTCGTCCAGATATCGTGAGCGGGCTTTGCGTAGAGCGAAACACTTCCGAGATGGTCATCCGCAGTGGCTTGTTTAAAGCACGTGCCATAGGCTCTGAACTCTCCAACTCCTCTATGAGTGTTTTCCCAGTGTACCAGCTCGCTTTTGGCTCCGACGATCTCTTTACCATGTTGTCTCCGTGCAATCCTGATACAGGAACGAAGCTCACGTTCTTAAGCTGAAATCCTGTCGCAGAAAGGAAACCGGAAACCTGTTGCGAAATCTCGTCGAATCGCTCTTGTGACCACTCAACTGCGTCTAGCTTATTGATTGCAACAATAATGCGCGATACTCCCATGCTGCGTAGGAGGAGCGAATGCTCCCTAGTTTGCCCCTTTAATCCGGCTTCGAATGCCCCTGTGGTAGCATCGACGACCAGTATCGCAAAGTCTGCCTGACTAGCCCCTGCTATCATATTGGGAATGAAGTCTCGGTGCCCTGGCGCATCTAATATCGTAAATGACGTGTTCTCCGTCTCAAACTTGTTTGTCGCGATGTCAATTGTCACGCCCCGTGAACGTTCTTCGGAGCGCTGGTCCAAGACCCACGCAAGTGCGAACGAAGACTTTCCTATGTTCTCGGCTTCCTTTCGATACTTTTGAATTGTCCTATGATCAACGACGTTCAGGTCGAGAAGTAGCCGCCCCATAAGAGTGCTCTTTCCGGCATCCACATGGCCTTCTCGCGTTAGACATGGCATTGATCACACAGATATCGGGGAGCTCTTACCGACAACCACAAAACTAGCACTCTTCTTGCTCTTGCTCCTCTCAAACTCGCTCAGAACATCTATATTCTTGCTCTTCGGTAGTGGTGTGTCATCGACTTTCAAGGTCTTGATACTGTGGGCTACCGCATCTCCTTTTGCATCGGATCCGCCCTTCTTTTTTGACGTAGTTGCTGCTAGGTTTTTATTACTTGCTAATTCCAAGAGAGAGAAAAATTAGTACTTCTATGTTTTCACCTTCTTCGCCAAAAGCGAACCTTTGGATTGTGCCGTGAGGACTAGATCGTCCGGACTCGGCTCTGAGAAGGCGTCAGCAACTGATGACGTGTAGCTCATATATGGAAATAGGTATTGGCTCCTCGGCCCAGAGGAAGTAGAGATGTGAGCAGGGCCCAGAAGAGCTTGAGCAAAGGCAGACGGCGCAGCTGGTTCGGCATATCCAACTACACCTTGGAATTCCATATCCACTGACTGTGCCGTGGCAGCGATATCGGTTCCATGGTCTTGACTAGGACTCTGTGTATGGCTCTGTTTTTGTAACAGCCTGGATCGGTTGGGTTCAGCAGGGTTTTCTTCAGCGACACCGTCTAGGCTTTGAGGTTCTGAACTGCTTCCACTTCCAATCGCCATAGTAGAAGACTTGACACCCGGGTTTACGGAATCAGGAGAGGTTCGAGGCAGAGACAATCTAGCCATCTCTTGTGCCGTTTTTTGCACCATATTCTCGTCGGACTTTTGCTCATCTGCTTTTTTCTTACGAGCAGCGGCGAGGGCTTGCAGTTTAGACATTTTACCAGGTGCACCAGCACCTCCGAGCAGTCCTCCTCGGGGCTGAACTGGCTCGATAAACACGGTCTCCCGTTGTTTGGGAATACCTTGCCAAGGCATGTCGGAGAAGAAGCTGGCGAACGACAAGCGTTGTGTAGACTTCTGCTCGTAAGGCTCTGTACTTTGGTATTAGCCTACCATGTAGTTGACAAGTCCGGCCTGGGCCGATTTCTACACACCTGCGACTACAAAGCCTTGGGCTCCTGCTCTGACTTCTGCATACACGTTGTTGACAACCCTGGGCCGAGTAGGTCAAACGGGAAATTGCACCTACCTCCTGTTTTGCTCTTCTTTGCGGTTGCGTTCTTCGCGGTGCTCGGCGCAGACGGTGCGATATAATTGCTCATTAGGTATGCGATGGACTTATCGACGTCGTAGTAGTAATGCCACAGGGCATCCTCGATCTGCTTGGTCGTGACTTTGGACGAGGCATTCCCAAGTGCAGCTCGGATTTCGGCGACGCCAGCATCCATCTGAACTGTTGACAGTGTTACCGGAATATCCATAGTAGGCACATCATATTGTCGTGTTCAGAGAGAGGTAGGCATACTTCGATCTTCTGGGCTCAGCTCTTCTTCCTCTTCCGAGTAATCGTCCCCCGCGTACTCATCGAGGTCATTCTCGTAGTCATAATTACGGTATGCTTGGTGCCTCGACATGTTTCTGTGTATATTTTTATGAGTAATTCCCTTGTGTTGTTGTTGTTGTTGAAAGTAGTACCTGTAGTAGCTGGAGAAGAGAGAAGAGGAAACGGGAAGAAAGAGAAATCGCAGGACTTGCGCGGTATGAAACTGTTTGCGCCGTGGTAGGAGAGCTACCTATGTCTAGCGGGGCAGGCCGGTTTTGGAGGAGGGGCATTAGATACTGCCTGGCAATGATAGGTCTCTCCAAGCGCTAACTTAGGGAGGGGCCTGTATGTTCACACGCCCAATGACGAAATCGATCATGGTTCACTCCATTAACTGTCATGTAACTTTAACCAGCCGCCCCCCAAAACCGTAACAAGCCCTCCTATAGCGTAATTTGGCCTAACGCCTAACAACCCTTGCACACTTACTTTCAATTCACTTTAAGAGTTTCTGCGTAACACTCATGTAATCAATCTTGGTACATATTATAAAAGGCTACAAAAGAAAAAGAGTGTGATTGTTGTAAAGATGATAAAGATCTACGTGTAGGTAGTTATAGGACCTTAGGCTTAAGCCATTCTGTAAACCGTTCCACATTCCAAGCCACCAGTGCATACGACTCAGCTTTAAGTTGAGTGTGTAAGGGCTGCCCTTGGGCCCTAGGCTAGATCGCGTTAGGGAGGGGGCTCGTTACGGTTTTGGGGGCGGCTGGTTAAAGTTGCACTTAAATGTCGGCCGGGACCCACCAGTCGGTTCTCCTATTTTAATAGACTGGGATTTAAACAATACATACCGTACCTACATGCACTACCTTAGGACATGCCTACCTAACCTAGGCAGAATCTTTTGAAGCTTCATAAAAAATTAGGTACGTAGTCCGGACTTGCCAACAAGTAAAGACCAAGTAAGCGGTGCTATTGCCGGATCTTTGCCTATGATCTCACGAGAATGAATTATGTGCCACTTCCACGAACCCAATGCGACTTGTCAATCGTCCATACAAAAGATACAAAGAAACATCCTATCCTTTTACACCCCCCACCGATTCACTACCCACGCTGATTCCCGAGACTCATAAATCGATTAAACTTTCTTCTACTACTACAGGTTGCTGAAGCGCGTGTTGAGGAGCAGATGGGAACGCCTCCTGAGAGAAGCTGGCATATCCCGGCGCCCCTGTTTGGTAGGCTTGAGGTGCCGAACCCGTATGCTGGGGTTGTTGTTGCCAATATGGCTGTTGTGCTTGTTGCGGTGGCTGATACTGCTGAGGATGCTGTGATGGTTGTTGGGCAGGCTGTACCGCAGCCGAAGCCGGCGTCGGAGGGACGGACTGCACATTATAATTTGGCTGTTGTTGGAGGACCGGGTAGGGAGAGGGGTTAGCCTCTGGAGGAACACTAGGAGCGTGAAGGTCGGCGTTATTTGGTATCGAATTATTGTAATAGTAGGCAGCATTTGGATCAGTTTGTGCCGGCCTGGCTGTTTCGGTATCTCTGTTATGTGGGGTTTGGGGAGACGGGTGAGATATATGGTTAGTCTGAGGAGGTGGGTGCTCGGAAGGGGGGTAGTTTGGTTGACTGGGATACTGAGGTGCGGAGGGTGCTTGCTTTTGCCAACTATCGCTTCTTTGAATAGCATGCTGCGGGTACTGATCGTTTGTTGGCATACTCGCCGAAGCACGTCTATCGTAGCTGGTATATTGGGCTTGCGGAGCCTGCTGGACATGAGAAGGATATTGATGAGCCGTGGGAGCTCTGCTGAGAGCGGGTTGTTGCTCGTTAGTGTAGAAGTTTTCTGCTGGTGCTGCAGCGCCACCTGCTGTTGATCCGATCGAGGGATAAGGGCCAGTCGGCTGCCGTGGCGGAGGGATGTTGTAACCGCCGATACTATGTTGGCTGTAAGCCTTGGACAGGCGCTCCTCCAACATCCTATCGTAGTAACGGACAACCGTCGACAGTTTTGCGTGTAGGTCAAGTAATGTGTCTAGACTCAAATTAGTTGAGAAGCGTGGTGACCGGGACGTTGGAAATTACTTACCGTGTTTACTCATTGTTTCTCCGTATGTCCGAGCCAACTTGGGCCGTAACGTGCCGATAGAATCGTAAAGCTCTTGGATCTGCGGTTCCCTTAGGATGGTACCTGGGGGCTGTGTCTGCAGTCTATCGACTAACGTCGAGAAGAGGTTTATATTCTCGGCCTCGACCGGGGTTAGTTCGTAGTCGTTTTTGGGTAGAGAAAACGAAGCAGCTGAGGCGCTCTCGGTGCTATGCGCCTGTTGTTTCAAAGCCGCAGCATGCTTCTGTTTTTGCTCCTCCATATCTGCTAGTGATGCCGCAATGGCTGCTTTGAGGTCCTCATCCTCCTCTTCTGGTGCACTAGCGGATGACGCTGTGTGGCCGTTGGTCTGTGTCGTCGAGGGTGCATTGTTTGTAGGGGGGACATATCCACGCGAGTGGGACTGCTGCACCTCCTCTAGACTCATCGCGAGGGCCTTCTTAAGGTCTTCGTCGAAGGCATCATCAACTCGGGCATTTCGAGGTTGCATGGAGGTGGTGCTGCGATTTTTATGGGGGAAAGACGAGCCCGATGTAGGTGAGCGTTCTGGCGCTGGGGCGCTGGCATTATTGGACTTGTCAGTTAGCCTAGCATAACAACCATCATCGACGCGAACAGGCTGTAGGATTCCTAGGTGAGGTAGAGGAAGCGTCTTAGTAGAACACTGTTGGTCGAAGCAATTCCCACAGTTGCGACAGTGATGCTTCCGATTCGTAAAGGTAAACGGCGTTCGGCATCGCATACAAACATCAGAGTCGGTCCATTCCGGAGGCTACCAGGGACATGTCAGCTTCCAAATTCAACCTGTGTCTGCCATGTCATACTTACAGCGCGACTGTCTATCATGCTGCTTGCCATGGTCACACGTGGGGGGAACGAGAACCCCTCTTTTTGCAGCGTCCTGTACGTCTCGTCGATGTATTTCAAATCGTATCGCCCCTCTGTGGCAACCGCCCACGATTGTATCAACTCGAGAATCTTGCCTCGGACTTCCTGATTGATTGCTGCAGGTCCAACAGCATGTAGCAGGGAGACAAGATTGTCCATAAATTCTCGGGAGGCGATCTCGACAAGGAAATGGGAACCGCCGTTCTTGACGCACGTGTCGGTGAGCTAGTTAGGGTCAGCGATATAGTTTGGCACGCAGGGTGATGAATTCGGGGTGTTTGGCGGAGTCGTACATTCAATGCGCTCAGCTGGGTATTCGGGTTCTTGTTGCCGATGCGTCGCTTCAGTGAGCGCATGGCCTCCTTGGGCTGTACCGTCTTCGACCTTATGACATCAGATATCTCGAGATTGAGGGGAATATCCTCTCTGCCACGTTCCAATAGTTTAGCGATGGCGCATCAAGGTGACTAGCGGCGACGGACGAAGGACGAAGAATGACGTACAGACTGCTCCCAGTTGCCTTCTCAATCTGCTCATCCAAGGCACTATTGGCCGAGGACGACCACCAACCTCCCATCATGGTGAATGTAGGTTGTTGGCGTCTTGTTGGGTAGATGGAATCGCGATCTCAGGACGGTCGGGTATCATCAACTACGATATGGCTGGTCTGAGTATTTGTCGATGTTTCGCGGAGACTGGAAGATGGTAGTGTACTTCGTACAGTTTGGTTATGATGGATTGCACGACAACAAATAGGAATTCATCAGTTGTTATGCATGAGACGTAGTTTAGGTAATCGTAGGTAGTACCTAGGTCGTCCACTTCTACACTACCTATTATGTAGGTACGTTTTGTTGCTACCTAGAACAGGTCTGGCGCATTTGCCGCTATTACCTACCTAGGTACCCAGTCAGCCAAGTGCCAGTTTGCCAATCACTATAGGCTCCAGCCACAGGCTTAGAGTAAAACTTAGTCTGTGCATGATATGCACCGCCATTTTGAAACCCACTTCCCTTGAAGGACGGGACACCATGATTTATCATAGGTAGGCGATAGTAACCAAGAGGAAGACAAATTCGGGGTTCCCATACCATTATCGATGCGGCAAGCACCGTGCGGAAGAGCGGATAGGGCATTGGTGCTTAAAAGGTAACCTACTACATAGTAACCTAGGTATGTATGTAGGTAGGTATCATGCCTCAGGTGTCAAGTAAAAGTAGTACCTACCTACAGTGGGTGAAAATAAGTATCGTCCAATTTTGTTTTTTGATCTAAGGCAGAAAAAAATAAGTAACGTCCAATTTCATAATACCTATTTTAGCTACCTTTTAACTTTAAACAGCATTTATATACTTAAAATAAATAGTAAAAATAAATAAATAAAACTATATTATATAGCAATAATTAAACTATATAAAATAGATTTTTATTTATTTATTTTATAAATATAAGTTTATTTTATAAAATAAAAGGTAGTTAAGATAGGTATTATAAAATTGGACGTTACTTATTTTTTCTTTGCGCTAAAGAAAAAAAAATTGGACGATACTTTTTTTCTCCCACTGTACATAAGGTATTTAACATACAAAGATGTATGTAGCCGTGGGGCATCAAATACCTACACTATATAATGGAGCTGCTTATGTGCTAACATGCATTAGGACCTTGGTGCTGTAGACACCTACGCCAGTACGCCTTCCTAAGCACCGGAATTTAGTAGTGTAGATATGCAGCTGCCTAAAAGCTGGGTAAGTTCCGGTATTGAATCAATGAGCGTGACTTACCTACACCTTACCTACCTGCGTAATGGGTCTAAACCTCCCCACCCGACTCGTCTAGAGTGTAGTACTACTTACGATGCAGTACCTAATAAGTAACACCCCTCCTAGTTCCCAAAACCCGGCTAACGGAGTACTGCTACAGGCCTTCATCGGTTGCACGATAGCTCCCGAGCCTCCGCCCTCCGCCCACCTTACGTAATCCTAGCGACTCTAGTACACTACACCTCTCATCTTTGGCACACCTGACTGAAACCTTCACCATAATCTACCCACCTGATTCAGATGCTGTTTTACGCATTCGACAAGCCGACCGCCAGGTCAAAGTCTTTTCTTAATATACCCCCATATGTTCCCTGATTTCGCGTCCGCCCTAGACCCCTTTTCGCTACAGTTCTTTGACCCTTCAGCTCTTCCGTTCGCGTCCTTAGTTTTGTCTTTCATCATCTTGCTGAGCGCCGTTCACAGTCGTCCGTCTTCTTTGAAAGAATGCCACCCCATTCCTGCTTTTATCCTCGGAACAATAGCGATACATAAGACTGGCCATTCTCTTGGGCCATCTTTCCCGCCGTCCTTGCTATACATGCAGCGTCCTGTGCCGAAATCCGTCTCTCGTTCCACGCCATCTTGACACCATTACGAATTCGCCCTGCGACTAGTCCCAACTCACTGGAATCTGCGATATGGTAACAGCTTTTCTTGGAAGAACATGAGCCCTGTTGCATACTCGAGGACTGCTGTTGTCCCTAGCGGCAACGGTATGGCGCCTAGTGCAAGCCACGCCGGAGGCATTGCAAAGAATGGAGCTGGAGGAAATGCTTTCGGTGGTGCTGCCGGGCCAGGCAAGGCGCCCTTCCGTCACATAGATGACTTGGTATATGTCAGTGTCGACATTGACCCTCACACGCCCCTTCGCAAAATGCTCGAGGTTGGCGACAACCATATGCGACAAGCATTAACATACACCGATTTTCGCCGGCCCGACCTCGCACTGCAAGAATACATCAAGGCAACTACTATCGCCGTTGACAAGGTGCCTAGGCATAAGGATTATCCTTCGATGAAGTCTGACCGGAGCGACTTGAACCGGTTATATAACGCTCTCAAGGCCAAGATAAACGACAATGGATCGACTTTTGACAAGATCAAAGAAGATATCAAGCAAGACAACCAGAGAAGCGGTGTCAAACCAACGAGGCTTACAGCTGGCTCTTCAGAAAATACCCTCATGGATTTACCGACCCCCCCTTCAACTGCACCATCGTCGTTCCAGTCCAAGTCGAAACCGGCCATTCAACCTAAACCTCAAGCGTTGCATGGGAAGCCTGTAAAGCCAGAGGACCTAGCAGCCCGTTTTGCTAAGCTACGCAACTCGCAAGATACTCGAAGCCGCTCCTCTGATGCGTCAAAACCCTCTGGTCCTAGAGACATGCCTGTTCCCCACAAGGCACGACCTGCTGTCGACAGTTCTATGCCGTGTATGCCTAAGCTTCCGGATGCGATATATAGTCCTGCTAGGGGTACAGTGACTAGCGAGGTTGTTAACCTACCCTCAAGTACTCGTGGAATGTTTAGCCGAACCAACTCTATTGCTTCTGCGCCGAGTGCTTCCGCTCGTACGTCGATGGAGAATGCGATTAAATCGTTCAACATGGATCAGTTTGTTACGGCACATACATACGGAGAACGGCCGGCAACACCACAGCAACCGGCGATAACGATTCCGAAAGGAGATTCCATTACGGTCAACGAACTGAAGGACTACATAGGGAAGATCCAACTTCTGATAATTGATGTGCGTGACCGGGAATCCTTTGATGAGGGACATATCATGTCACAAAGGACGATATGTGTGGAGCCAGAAGTTCTTTCCCGTGAGAATATATCTGCAGATGAGATTGCTGATAGCATGGTTCTGGCACCACCAAAGGAGAAGCTCTCTATCGAACAAAGGGATAAAGTGGATCTTGTTGTCATTTACGACCAAGAATCCACGGCCTTCCCTACACGAATTACGGGAAACTCGCAGGAAATGATTTTATACAATATACGCGAAGCTTTGTCCCAATACAGTTTTAGTAGGCCTCTGAAGAACCCGCCAAAACTTCTTGTCGGTGGTCTTGCCGCATGGGTAGACAAACTCGGCATACAATCCCTAGAAACCTCAAACACCATGACAACTAATGGGGCCGTTATTCGTTCCTCCACAAGTGGCACCACTAGACGACAGAGAAACAAAACAAGAACTCTGGACCGCAAAGAGGTTGAACAGTTCGAACAGATCATCAAGGAAGGCCAAGAGGCAGCATCCGACTTCGACTACACAAGATCAAGAGAAGAGTTTGACCGCCGTTTCCCGAGCGTGTCAAACATACCTGAATCGATGAGTTCTGCTACGCCATCGCCGCCGCCTAGCCAGGCTGGCCGTATCACAGAATTAGAAGAGGAAAACCTTCTAATCAGCCTAGCACCCAAACCACCTAGTCGCCCTAAGCCTGCTGTTCCCAGAACCAGATACAGCGGTTTAGAGTCCCATGATGACGATTCAAAGGCTAACGCCATTGCTTTGATGGCCGCGACCTCCCCCACTGTTGCGCGACCACGGACAGGTTTATACAACCCACAGAACTGGTGCTATGCCAACACCTCTATTCAATCACTCCTTGCATCCGCTGGGTTCATTGATGAGTTGTTGGATCCCGAATGGCCGGCGTTCTGCTCTCCGACTGCGGCACCCAACAGTCCTCAATTGATGTGCAAGATACTTGGTAATATATTCCAATGGATGAGCAAAAGGCAATTCCGAATGATGAAACTCACAACACTCATGGTACGTTGAGCTGTCATCATATCTCCTTTTATTGCCAGTTCTGTACTAACAAACACGAAGCACTACCTTCGCTCTATCCACGCTGGATTCCCTTCCGAGACGGGCAAGAACGAGCTCATTAGATTTGGAGATAAACATCAGCATGATGCCGACGAGTTTATCCAATTCCTCTTCGAACAGCTGCATGCTGAAACCAATCAACCAGTGACGTCACCCTTTGTGTGGCCGCAAAAAACAAAAGTCTTCAATAACGCAGACACCATCAGCAACGCGTGGAAATTCCATATTTCTCAAAATTGGTCCGTTATCGACCGATATTGGACAATAATGACTCTCAACAGGCTTACATGCACCTCATGTCATACAGTAAACTACGCGGTGGACGTGCCATCGAGGCTCGGAGTCACTGTCGATGCTGATGGTCATGGCTCTTTAGAAAAATATCTCCAGCAAAACTTTGGCGTCCCACAACTTCGTGAGTCACAGTGCGATGCCTGTGGCGCAAGGGAGAAGCGATCCGAGTGTTTGTTTGGAAGACTACCACCGTCGTTGTGTGTTCAGGTTGGGAGAACAGCCTTTGTTAATAACAACGCCGTCAAGAATGCCAAGCCGTTCAGCTTCCCATTCGAAAACCTTGACCTAACCCCGTATTGTTTCTCTGAAAGCGATAGGGATGCAGCTCAGAACGAACTGCACACCTGCAAGGCTAGCGTAGAATATGCCTTCATTGGAGATGGGCTAGCAGGTGAAGTACGGTATGATCTGTATGCTGTTATCACCCATAGCGGCAGCAGCCCAAGGAGCGGTCACTATTGGAATCATATCAGAACAGGCCCCAACACATGGACGCGATGCAACGATACCCAAGTCACCGACGACACATCGAACCCGGCTGAAGTGAAGAAACTTAGCAACGAGATGTTCAACTGTGCCAACCAAGCGACACCGGTTCTGCTATTCTACAGACGTCAAGATTACCAATGGCATTGGTAATTTGGGAAGGAGAGGTGCTCATAGGGATGCGGACTAATAACGCTGTAGACAACCGACATTTTGCCGCCTTCCTCCTCAAATAACCGCGTCAGTCCTTGTGTATTTTTAACGTCTCTTTTTCTCTCTCTTTCTCCTCTCCCCAGGGGACATGTACAGCAAGAAACAACGGGGAAGAAACAAGCAAAGTGGGAATGATGGAAGAAGGAAACCTTTGGTGATTGTTGGGCGGCGAGCTTAGGATAGATATTCAGGAAAGGGGGGAAACATTAGGGATAGGAATAGGCAAGGGGTAAAGGAAAGAAGTGGACAGGGCAAGGAGGGTTCGAAGGGTCCAGCTAGCGAACTGGATTTTGGGTTGGGTGTTGGGGCGTTGTACTAAGAGAAACTAACTGCTCATCTCTTTTCCCCCCTCCCCTATTCTCTTTTATTTTTATTTCTTTTTCGCATCTCGATTTTTATTACCATATTCTCCTCATGGGAGTCTGTTTGTATACCCCAACGCTACTGTCATGGCTACTACCACCACCACCTCCTCCTCCTCCTCCTCCACCTCCACCGCCACTACTATTGCTACTGCTACTGCTATTACTATTTGTACGCGTATATTTACATCCTTTATTTATTTATTTATTTACCTAGGTATTAAAGAAGAAAAGAATAAAGCCGAAAGAGGAGAACTGAAGAGATAGAGAGAGAGAGAGAGAGAAAGGGAAGAAAAAATATGGCGACCGACGCCTTAAACCTAATCATCTATCTATCTTCACTTGCCTTGCCATTTCTAGTGTAAAGATGTATTGAGTTAATCATGCCATCCATCGTGGATATCCCATCAACCTAGTAGGTTAGTAGAGTAGTAATTGATTATTGATTGATGTGCCATAATTTAGTCGTAAACTTTTTTGACGTTTTGATCATTTCTTCTAGTGTTTATTGTCTGAATTTTTTTTCAATCATCGTTTTCTCTATCCAGAGAGAGAAAACAACAACGGAGGCTATTTGAGAGGGTATTTGAGCATATTTGATATATCTTAGATCTGAAGACAAGAGGTGTGGTGTTTTCTCCTTTTGAAATTCTAGATTTTCTATTATATCTGACATTGCCTAGGTACCTCTACGCTAGGACGGCACACACAAAAGTCGCGTCGCCAAGGGTGAAGCCCTCTACTAACTGACCTCTGGCTCATGCATAATGAGAAAAACAAAACCAAGTCCAGGCTTTACCAAAAAGGTACGAAGAAGGAAAAAGACTGCGCAAAAAAAAAACATTTGATTTCCCGAGATACTCCAAAGCTACCGAGCGTATGACATGAACCTGCAAGAGAGAAGAATAATGGGGTAATCTTTCAAGACGACTTCATGCATTTGTCGATTTGTGACTTGTAATGAGCCTTCAACGCCCTCCGGTTCACTTTCTGAGTTGCTGTCACGAGGCCCTGTTGATTGTTATTAGTAAGCTTGTAGAGGGTAGGCATTCGGGGAAAAGTAGTCAAATACTACAAAGGAGCATGACTATGACTTACACTTGCGGGGGTCCACTCGTCCTCGACTAGCACGACACCGGTGATCATCTCAAGATTGCTCAGGCCAGCTCTCTTGGCAACGGCGATGAGGTCCTTGTGAACTGCTTCTCGAACCTTCTTGTCGTTGTACATATGATCGTGCTCGACGCCCAAACTCTTGGCAAGCTCGGTGAGCGGCTTATCGTGGGGGCTGACGATAGCGATAGGTCGCGGTTGCGTGCTGTCTCCATGTATCATGAGATTGTTTACATAGGAGCTGCCACGATAGACTGCTTCAAGCTTCTCGAGTGCGATGTACTCGCCGCCCTGCATCTTGACGAGATTCTTCACACGGTCGATGACCTTAACATGACCTACCGAATCGATCTCGCCAATGTCACCTGTTCGGAACCACCCATCGGGAGTAAAGGCTTTTGCGGACTCCTCTGGATTTTTGTAGTATTCCTTCGCCACGGAGAGGCCTCGAAGGAGAATCTCACCTTGTGGGGGCTGAGATGAGGTATCGTAACCTATATCTGGTATACTGACAAGCTTCAACTCAAGTGAAGGCGGTGCAGGGCCGATGGCGTTTGGTGTCCACTGCATGGGACTACCTAAAGCACCATTGGCGCAAGTCTCTGTCAGGCCATATCCTGTGATCATCGGTGCAAGAACCATGCTGACGAATTTCAGCGTGCCCTCGGAAATACCACTGCCACCGTTGAAAAGGAAGCGGACCCTACCGCCCGTCATCTGCCGAACCTTGCTGAAGACGAGGCTGTCCAAAAGGAAGGATCCAGGCAGACCAGCCGATACAAGCATGGATTTCAGGTTATATGCGCCCCAGAATAGACTTTTTGTCAGTATGCCGCCAGAGTTGAGCCGACTCTCAACGCCTTTTCTGATGGTTTCCCAAATCTGAGGGACACCGACCATGACGGTAGGCGCTAGCTCTCGCATATCTCCAGCACAGTGGCGGGTTGACGAGTCGGCCAAAGTGCGCGGCGAACCGTATCCAAGCGTGCCACCAATGAAAATAACAATGTTCTCGACAGCCATCTCCAAGATATGAGCAAGGGGCAAGTAAGCTAGGATCACATCGCGGGACGAAATGCTCTCCTCGATAGCGCTGTAGAGACCGGTAATGCCAGCAACCAAGGCTTCATGCGAGATAGGCACACCTTTCGGGGTGCCGGAGGAGCCCGATGTGTACATAATGCAGCAAAGGTCGGTGGGCTTCGGAGGGACCGGGGGTATGGGGTTGGCTTCACCAAGAGCGACGAGTTCCGAGTACGAGAGGACCGTCAGGTGCGAGTTAGCTTCCTTGAATTCGGCTATCTGTTCGTCGGGGATAGGCATGTTGGTGGAATCGTTGTAAATCAGGTACTTGACACCCTGTGCATTTTTCAAAGGGCGGCCGGCCGTCTTGAATAGGTGAGGGTCTGTGTACATGGCTTTTGCTTCGGTCTGGGTAAGAGAGAATTCGACGGCCTCGGGACCAAGGGTATCGTAGGCGGTTGCGATGGTAATGGATTGGGAAGCACAGCCATGAGACATGCATAGCCAGTTTGCACTGCACTCACATTAGTAATCTGCAAGGCTGTTTACCGCAGGCTCGTGAACGAGGGTATTCCTAGGATGGTGTTTTACCTAGTAGAAGCGAAGATATATAGCCTGTCGCCAGGCTCAAGGCCTAGCTTTCTCAGGCCGGCACCAACGCGTAGGGCTCGTGTCTCGTATTCCTTGTACGTGAGAAATTGAAAAGGGGACAGCTCGAAATACGTCCATTGCTTTTCAACCTTAGTCTCAACTCCATCAACAATCTTAGGCACCTTCTTGGTCTCGACATGGGTCTCGATCAGCTTCCGGGTACCTATGGCGGGCTTATCTCCGTGGTTCTTTGCCGTGTTGGTGAATATATCGAATATGGTGGCGATGTCGGGAGCAGGGCGCGTGATGAAGTTGTCCTTGGCCTTGAAATGTCTGTAGGGCTTCGTTTCGCCTTGGATCTCCGCCGCCTCGGTCATCTCAAACATGAAGGGGGGCTTGTGCACCATGTGCAAGGGCATAACGCCCTCGAATTGAGTTGCTAAAGCCATAGTATAATGCGATGGTGACTATGAGGACGAGGATGAGGATGAGGATGCGTATGCTGATGAAGCTCGGGGTTAGAGCTGAAGCTTAAGGTTGAGGTTGAGGCTGAGGTTGAGGTTGTCGATCTACCAATCACGGCAAAAGGGATGTGGTCCTAAGGAAGGTAAGCTTCCGGTACCTATATATGGATACAACGAGGATTTAGGATCGGGCGGAAGAGTCGATGGAGGTGTGCACTGAGGGATAGAGAGGTGCGGAGAGAGAGGGTGAGAGGAGGGGATAAAAGAAGAAGTGAGGGATGGGTAGGACTTGTGAAAATAGATGTGAGGTCCAGTCGTCAGAATGGATTATTTGAGGTTTTGCAAGCACTACCTTGTCTTGTCAGAGGCAGTTGGAAGCTACTAGGTACCTATGCCGTTAAAATGCTACGTCACGTCAGTGGGCCAATAACGCCCCGGTACCTAGGTAGGCAGGGTAGGTCAGGCTCCATCTAATGTAGCACTTGGCCTCGGCTCGAGGTAACAAAGTTTTTTTTTCTCTCTCTCTTCCGAATATAAAATTACCTAATTCCTTATTATAGTTAGAAGGTACCTGATATAGCAGGTGGACAAGAGGCACGTAACTTAGGCAACTCGTCTTTAAAATTCGAAGGGAAAAAAGATAGTAGGTATCCTAGTAGGTTGTTTTGCCTTACCTAGCTTTGCTTGACGTCAGAATGTGGCAAACGGGGAAGCTGTCAAAAAGTGAAGTTGGGGTTAGGAGGATTTAAGAGCTTCTCAAGACTTATAGGTACTTGGCTTTCCTTGGCTGCCTTACTTCCCGATTGGGGATGCATATATGTAAAACTTGATGCCGAAGTTTGGACCAATCAATTAGAGAGAACTTCCGGCTATTCGACCTGCCATTGGTAATAGAAAATTAAAAGTAAAACCTCCATGAGAGCACTTCATGTTTTATCGCTTCAAAACTTCATATCTACGTCGTACTACGTATCTAGATTATTCCCACCACCGTTACCCATATTGAAGTTCATCTAATTAAATTAACATCCCCGTCTGGTACGCATGATGGCATCTGAGAGAGTATGAAACTACTACCTCAATCACATGCTCGCAACAGATGTCAACGCGCTTGAAAACTATCTACCGACACCCCTGCAAGAGGCTAGGTAAAATTGCATAGGTTCTAACATCGTGACTTGGAGAACGGCACTGGATGAGGCAGTTTCTGGTTACGATTTCCATGCACAGTAGGTATGCATTAATGTAAAATGGCTTGTTGTCCGATAGCTATTAGGTAACTTGAAATTGCTTTATCATATCATCGTTCTCCTGACCACCACTACTTCTATTAATGCCTCTTGGGCTACCTACACTAGGTATATAATAGGTAGTATAAGATGCCACAATGGAAGATAATACTATAACACCCACGTCACAAGGTCTCTCTGGTCAAAAAGGCTGGTTTAAACATTCCTGAAATATCATCTGAGTTTTTGAGGTATAGTTAGATACCTTCGATATCCAACACAGACTCTTTCTATTCGAAACGGATAATCAGATGGTATGTACATGATGCACTTAGGAAGGCTTGATCCCCATCTTTAGTGATCCGTGCTCTCGGGTCTAGGTAGTAAGTACACTACTAGCGGATGTAGGGCAGCTGCATAGCCCTATGTACTTACCTACTAGTGCTAGGTACTACTAACTTACTTACTACAGTCGGGTGCAGCTGAGCTGGAAGTGACAGCTGGAACTCAGGGGAGCCGGTGGAGGGGTACGGTGGTAGGGTTTTTCCGCTGCCAAGCCAATTTTGTGGAGACTTGGTAGGTAAGTATTCCCCGGGGTTCGTTCAGAATTTCGAATTTCGAGCTTCAATAGCTGTCCAACGAAGCAGCACCCAACTAAGTAAACAGCTTCATTCAATCGCCCATCCCGTCAGATTTCCCTCCACTGGTCCGCCTTCAGCTTTATTCTACCCCCCCCGAAACAGCCAAGGCTCGAAAGAGCTATACAATCTGTCAAGATGGCGTTGAGTAGGTCCCAGTTGCCCCGCCTTGTCACCGAACAATACATGCTAACAGCCAAATCTAGATCTAGATCTTCAAAATGGTACGTTGTGAAGTTGCATCGTGATGCCAGGTCTGACAGTTTATCTGCACAGCTGCCGTCATGAAGGACGAGCAAGGACGGCCCTTCATTGTTGTCCGAGAGTAGGTCTACCCCCATAGCTAAGCTCCTCCAGCTTCCATCTAACACTTTGCCAAACCAGCCAAGGTAAAAAGAAGCGCCAATATGGTAACGAAGCCGTCAAGTCGCACATTCTTGCCGCACGAACCGTCGCCAACATTGTCAAGACTTCCCTCGGCCCCCGAGGTCTAGACAAGATCCTCATCTCCCCGGATGGCGACATCACCGTGACCAACGATGGAGCCACCATTCTACAGCAGATGGAGATATCGAACCACGTAGCGAAACTACTTGTCGAGCTGTCCAAATCACAAGACGACGAGATTGGCGATGGCACGACAGGTGTCGTTGTCTTGGCCGGTGCGCTCCTGGAGCAAGCTGCCGAGCTCATAGACAAGGGAATCCACCCCATTCGGATAGCAGATGGTTATGATCAGGCCTGTGACATTGCCGTGTCCGAGCTTGACCGGATATGCGACACTATAGACTTCAGCCGGGACGAGACTCAGAACCTGGTCAAGGTGGCCCGGACGAGTTTGGGAAGCAAGATCGTGTCCAAGGCCCATGACCAGTTTGCCAACATTGCTGTCGACGCTGTCCTATCGGTTGCCGATCTAGAGCGGAAGGATGTTGACTTCGAGCTGATCAAGGTGGATGGCAAAGTTGGTGGCGCACTAGAGGACTCGATCCTGGTTAAGGGTGTGATCGTCGACAAGGACTTCTCGCACCCCCAGATGCCGTCGGAAGTCAGAGACGCCAAAATAGCCATCTTAACATGTGCCTTTGAGCCCCCGAAGCCCAAGACAAAGCACAAGCTTGATATTACATCGGTGGAGGAATTCAAGAAGTTGCAAAACTACGAACGGGAGAAGTTCATCGAAATGATCCAACAAATCAAGGACACAGGTGCGAACCTGGCCATCTGCCAATGGGGTTTCGACGACGAGGCCAACCACCTGCTGCTACAGAATGACCTCCCTGCTGTAAGATGGGTAGGAGGCCCGGAAATCGAGCTTATCGCCATTGCTACGAATGGTAGAATAGTACCTCGGTTTGAGGACCTGAAGCCGGAGAAGTTAGGTAGGGCAGGTGTTGTGAGAGAGATGACTTTCGGTACCACGAGAGAGAAGATGCTTGTAATTGAGGAGTGTGCCAACACACGAGCGGTCACTGTCTTTGTCCGAGGCAGCAACAAGATGGTCAGTTGATAACCCCCCCTCCCCCAATGCCCTTAGCGCATGATTACTGACGTACGTACCTGTTAGATCATCGATGAGGCCCGACGATCACTACATGACGCGCTCTGTGTGGTACGAAACCTCGTCAAGGATAACCGTGTTGTCTACGGTGGTGGTGCCGCGGAGATCGCCTGTTCTCTTGCTGTCGAGGATGCCGCCGTTCAGACACCAGGTCTAGAACAGTACGCGATGCGCGCCTTCGCTGAGGCTCTTGACACCGTACCTATGACCCTGGCTGAGAACAGCGGCCTTAACCCTATCGCGACTCTGGCGGAGGTCAAGTCGCAACAAGTTAAGGCCGGACCTGAGGGACGAGGTAGATTAGGCGTGGACTGCATGAACAAAGGCAGCAATGACATGAAGGAGGCGTTTGTCATCGACCCCCTGATCGGCAAGCGGCAGCAGCTGATGCTGGCTACCCAGCTGTGCCGCATGGTTCTGAAGGTGAATAATGTCATCGTCAGCGGATCGGGAGATCAGGATTTCTAAATGAGAGATACCTGCGTTAACCTGGGTACCCAACAACGCCTTGAAGGAAGGGTTTCCCAGAGAATAATGATTCTTGGACAGGACATGCATATGTACAAGTCTGCCGAGGTCGGTGCTGTAGATATATAGATAAGGTACCTGCGTCTACGGGGACCAAGGAGCAAAGATGAAAGAAACAACAACAGATGGATATATGTCTGTTCATCTGTGTCTCCGCCGGCCCCGAATCTCGCTCGGTGCATACGATGAAGCCCTTACCTGTCTTGTAATGATCCAATTTCGAAAAGTTTTTACGAAGAGCCCAATAAGCGGCCCAGTTCCAGCTTCTAGTACGGCCTAATCCGTCCAGCGTCTCACGTAGTTGGTGGTTTAGGTTAACCTAGGCTATATACCTCATAGAAATACCTAGGTAAGTAGGCAGGCAGTTTAGGTAATTTGGTTTTTTATTATTATACACAGGTAGGTAGAGAGCAAAAAGGATGATGATGTATAGTTAAGATATAGAGAGGGAGAATGGAATTGAAATAGGTAACCTGGATTCAATATACAGATACCTACCTATCTACCTACCTAAACCAAAAAAATCAAATAAATAAAGACCATGAGAGAGAAAAGAGAAAGAGAAGAGGCTCTTTTTTCCCTCTCTCCCCCCTTTTCATGCACTGCGCATCGCACACGCACACACAGACACACACACGCATATATATATAGGTATATATAAACATACGAAAAGAGGGGAAGACAAGGAAATATGGAAAGGAAAGAGGAAGGAAGGAAGGAAGGAAGGAGAGAAGGTAAAAACCTCTCTTAATTCCGGTGGGGTTTTTTTTTTCTTCTTCTTCTCTCTCCTCGTTACCTACTAATTCGTATACCACCACAGCCCCTTTCTTGATGTCTCCCACTTTTCTTTTTTTTCTTTTTCTTTTTTACTATATACATTTTGATAAGTCTCCTTTCCACTGCTCTTTATACTTTGCAGCCTTTTAAGAGTTATTGAATTATTCTTTTTATTTCCTCCCCACCCCCTCTCCCTTTTTTTTGTTTCTGTTGCACTGCCAGAAAGTTTCCCCCCTATACTCCTCGCATAAGAAACGCACGCGCAGAGTAAGATAGGCACATATGAAGAAGGGAAAAAAAAGGAAAGAAAGAAAAGCAGGAGAAAATTATCCGTATTGCAGCCCTCGTGATATCTTTCGTCTCCATCCTCTTTTTAATCTCCCTTACCTCGAGAAGAATGCATGGCAACTTTCTTCTATACGGTCTATACACAACAAGGTAATTCTGATCTGAGAAAGGCTAATAAACCTCCAATAGGGCCTAAATAATCTCTCCTCCCCCCCCCTCCCCCCTTTATCCTCTTAATCACGCGAACCCGAAGCCCTGCGCGTTTTCGAGGGCCATAGCTAGCCGTTCCCGGAGGATATCCTTATCGCGATATTCGGGGAGCAGGAGGGTTCCATAGCAGGTGTAGGCTGTGGGTAGGTGTCCATTATCGCCCTCCTCTTCGCCGTTTTTCTGCACTACGAATTGGATGTTGGCAACGCCACCGACAGGCACGCGATCGCTCGCCGTGACGAACTCGAGCAGCTTACGCCGCATACGGTCGTCGTACTTCTTCACGACCGACCAGAAGTCCCGAACTGTGCGGTGCGATGCGTCCCAGCCCACGTAGCGCGCTGCACGTCGTAATTCCGATATATCAACCTCCTGCGAGCCCTCAGCAATGGACTGGAGGAGATTAGGTGTGAGGAGCTGCAGCGACTTAGGGTGGAGGCATGTACGGAAGCCCCGCGCAAAGGCTTCGAACTGCGGTGCGATCGAAACATCAGTCAAGTAGCGAATATAATCGCTAACGTAAGCGTTCCTATTATCACTTGTGACCGGGGGTGCGTCACTGGGATTGGCAGCAGAAAGGGGGGGTGAACCTGAATGACCAGAAAACTGCGGCCAAGATGCATGTCGCGATGAATCCATGTCCATCTGTCGAGAAACAGACTGCCCAAACATGGAAGCTGAAAACTCGTACGTAAGAACGAATACGTCCTCTACAGCGCCATCCTTTTCATCCCATTCGAGAAGGCTGGTTAGACCGTTTGCGAGTTCTGGCCACCCATCGGAAATATGATGAAGTTCTGTGACAGGTTCTCCTAAGAGCTTTCGATATAGCGCCTTGGGAAATGTAATCGGTAGAGTGAGGCCGTTGTAGACAGCTAATGACATAAGCAGCCCGACAAGCTCAAACTTCCACTCAGGTTGTAGGGAACCAGGTTGAAACCAAGTCATTCGAGTTCTGTCGTCAACCGTAAAGGCGCCATAGTCTGGATTTAGAGCCTCAGCGATAGCAAGGCGGAAGAATTCTTGCTGGACACCGCCCGAGTCAAACCCTTCTTCGCCTGAGTCTTCTCCAAGGTGTACCTTTAGAGGTCTCATGAGTTCGCGCTCCTCTCGTCTCCAAAGCTGATTGAGGGCATCCATAAGAACGCTCTTTCGCCCTATTTCCAAGATGAGATATTTTGCTGCGGCGGTCTTGAGAAGATCCTGCAGAACGTTCTTCTGGTGAGATTCTGTGACGAGACTATCTGGAGCGATTATGGCATTTATTCGACTTTGTAGCGAGCTAGACTCTTCGTATGCCCGACTCATTCTTGAGAAATTGATGGCTCGAAAGTATGACACCAAAGACGAGGGGTTGAAGATATATGGGTAATCTAAAAGATGGACTCTTCGCCTCGTTGAAGTGAACGACAACCACGAAACAGGCATCTCTATCGAATCAAGCCGATCTCCAAAGTATTCGGAGCGGAAATGAACATCTCCCAAGAGGAGAGACTGGCGCTTCTGATCTGTTTGCTCGGTTAGATTGTAGAACATTAAGTGATATTTGGGAGGTGTACTAACACATAGCTGCAATTAGCGAAAGCGCACCGCCAAAAGGACCATCACCAGAAACATCAGGTTTGCCTTCCCACTCATGAAGCATCACAGCTCTTGCCCAATCAAGAAGCAAGATCGGAATTCTCTTTTCATGCATGTTCCGTTCAGCTTTAGAAAAGTTTAGGAGGGATTGTGCTGTAGGCTCGAGGTGGGACAATAAGATTTCTAAAACATCAGGCTCTGCGGCGCCGCCATCAGAATCCAAGTCAAGGCTGACCAGCTCGTCAAAATAGCGCCGAGTAGTGATGGCAGTGAGCAACCGCCTCGCGAGTCGAAGGGCCATATCGTCGGTAAAAATATCTTCATATTGTAAGCACAGAGAGCTTGGCTGCCTTGCCACAGCGCCACCCCCGGTGAGCGTTAGCCCATGAGACCTTATGCGAGACATGTCGTTTAGTTGTCTTGAATCGGTCACAAGGGGAGCTGCGGCAACCAGAGCATGAAGACAGACAGACATGAGAGACGCAGCCTCTGCGTTGGAGAATGATTTGTGGGGTTTAGGGAACACCTTTGCTGTCGGTGACCTAGAGGAATGCAAAGGCTTTGGGGGAGCAAACAGACCAGCCAGTGCTATCCAGAGACTATCAAAAACGAGGGTCGGTGCCACTCTAGTTAACCGCAACATACAGTACCAGAGAGTCTGGGAGTCCATCACGCCATCGCGATTTGTAAAAGAGTCTAATACGGCTTGTGGGTCGCTCAAGACGTTGAAAATGCTTTGCTCGACAAACAATTTCCATTGCAGTTTAAGACTTTGGGGATAGTTACCCCGAGGTCTTCTTTTCCGTTTCCATGATTTTAGTCGACTCGATGAACGTCGGATAGACCCAGTAATAGTCGGCGGCTCCAACATATGCCTTTCAGAGGTGGCATCTTCTTGTAGTACATCACAGATGAAATTGACAGCCTGAAGGTTTAGACGCGATAAGGACTGTGGAAGATAGCTGTCTAACTCTGATGTAGGCGCCGTGGAGCCGGGGGCTACGTCAATTTCATGAACTTCGTCCTGTGTGCCTACCGATCGTGGAGTGTCCCCGTTACTTGAGATCTCTTCCCCATTAACACTATCCATCTGCGAGTAATAGCCGTCTACGTGTGGGTTACGGGCACCTAAGTCCGGACTTTGCCCTTGCTCATCCGGTATCGTATCCAGGAGGTTATCAGTCGAGAGCTGAGATGTCCGCACAGTTGATGAGGGTCGAACGATGCTTTTCGGAACCTTCTCCTGTTGGGTAGTTTGAAACCCGGGTGATACTAGCCCTGGATTATCGATGGCAGAATCTGCTGACGAATCGACCACCAGCTTAGCAGGGGGCTTAGAGGCCGACGAGGTGCGAATCCTAGCGCTCGAATTTCGTCTCGAGTGCGAGGAGCGATTCGGCATATTTGACGTGTCCGAGAATGCGGGTCTTTCGGGGCTCTTCATCGACTCAAACCCATTTACCCTCCTGTTCGAGGGTAGCTCGGATACAGGCTCGCCGTAGCCATTGGTAGCATTGATGGGTGTCTTTTGCGGTGTTGATCCATATGGTGACACCGTAGATGGCATAGACAGACCCTCATCCTCATCACTCGAGGACAGGTCCTCGTGAAAATCGCCTCCAAATTTGGATGAGCCACCAACTGCCTCAACTTTTTCTGTCATAGCTTGAATGTTATTTGGCGTTAACCACTCCAGCATCTTGAAGGCGACAGTGCCGAACACGTTGGCGGCGAACGAGCGATAATCTTTACTGACTGCCTTTTCATTAATAGATACTGGCGTAGAACCACCACGCGGTGGAGCTGCATCGATTCTCGTGTGCTTGCTTCCACCATTGCTCCTGTGATCATGCCCGCGCTTCCTTTGCTCCGTCGTCGGAGTCGTATCTCTATCTGGGGAGTGATCGCGACTAGTGGTGCGTCTTTTTGAAGTCACCCGAGGCTTGGTTGGCTCGCTCGGTGATGGATATTTAGGGCCAAATATAAGTGGCTTAATTGCATCGCTTGGTCTACTTGGTGGATGAAGATGAGGGCAAAGGCGGCCTTCAGGGTTGTCTTGGCTTGCTAGATATATGGCCAATGTTCTCGCGCTCGTAGGATTGTATCGGCGGATGGGAGTCTTGCCAGCTAATCTCTTCCGACAGCTGAAGCACGAAGACGTCGAACACGCATTATAGCCGCATCCGTAACGGAGTTGGACGATGAACCTGTGCAAGGGGAGGTCAGTCTTGCGAAAGAGACGCGCAGGCGCGAGGACCTGTGAAGTGTGGCTCACTTTTCTACCAACAGCTGGAGATTATGGCGGCGAGTTGCGCGGTGAATAGTATGAACTCTTTTAGGATTCTCTATATCAACTACCAACTCCTTTATCTCAGGTGGTGCATCGAGGGGTAATCGTGGAAAGGGAACCTGCTCCCAGAGTGCGGCTAGGGTATCGGCCTCGAGGCTGTTGCAGACAGGTCCATCTTCGGCCAGTCGGGTGCTTTCTATCGTCATGACATAGGGTGCAACTTGAGAAGGGAAGAAACACGATGCCGGTCAATCCTATAATGGATGGCGGCGCGAATGAAGTCGGCTGGGGCGATTGACTGGCGGCGAGCGGAACGAGATGGTTCCTCGAAGAGTGAGCTGGATAATGCGGCGATACGTAGGGCGGATGGGTGGATGAGTGAACGGGTGGATGGATATGCACGAAATAGCGCAAACGAAGGAGACAACAACGGCGTGGTATAAAACAAAAAAAGAGAAGGGGGAAGTCCCTCGTGGTGTTGAGTAATGGTGACAGAGGTTGAGTCTGAGGCTAGGGTAGTAGGTGGGCTAGGTTGGTACCTAGTTTTGGTAGTAAGTTAAAGTTGGAGTGAGCAAGCAGGTGGCGGGCATCAGCGACCAGCGACGGCAGGAACTCGGTGTGTATCACGTATCACAACTCGAACGGCGCGCACGGGCAACCCTGGCCCCGTCAGCCCCGTCAGCTGGCAGCCGGGAGCCGGGCAGAAATCTACATAGTAAAGGCTTAGTAATCGTAAGGGTCTTAGGTACCTACCTAGTGTACTACCTAGTTTCTTCCCTGTCTGCCGTTACCAACGCCAAGCACCGATAAACCCAGGGGGTTCCTGCACTAGGTAGTGTATCGACCAATGACGTTGAAGCTTCTTCTCAAACCGCCACCCGCCTGCTTTATTGCATTTGACATAATATCATTGATGGCAAGACAAGAGTTTCTGACCCGAGGCCTTGGCACGACCATATGCCTGGGGACTACACAATTTGATAGATAGCATAACTTGGATATATTCCTACAAACCATTCCCGTCTAGCAAAGCACCGTGTCAGTAATTGTCATTCAGCAAACCTGACTTACGTGTCTTGGTGTTTTGGTTGCCAAATAACCTACATAGTACCTAGGCACTGCCCTTAAAAAACCCCGAGATAGAATTAAAGGATGGTTACCAGTAAGAACAGCGTATCCAGGGTACTTTTCAAACCGCCCATCCTAGTCAACATCTTTTTTTAGCTAGCAAGCATACATGCTCTTTTGACTCGGTCTGGTCAGTAAATCTAAATAACAAGTAGCGAAATGTGTTGATATAGCAAGGATAAATAGAATAACTTGCCAGTTAGGGCTGTCCCTTTCAGTTTTCTTGTTGCCATTGCATTGTTGAGCTCTGACTTTCGAGAGGCTATAGAATCTTCCACGACACCGGAGAGAGGAATTCCAACACCGTGGGCAGAACTAGATAAAGCGAAAATAAAAGCGACGGCTTTAAAATTTTGCATTGTGCTTGTTGAAAAGATATTTAACTTAAGAATGATAGTTTTTAAATAAAGTGGTAAAAGCTAGGTTGCTATTATATAAGTTAAGTGATTATAAGTATGTGTTAAAGACTATCAAATATTGTTACAGTAGCTTAAAAAACAACAAAAAACTAGGCAGGTATAACTTTTATATTTTTAAGAAATAGTATAGGACAGCGACTAGTGCTCGCTTTTTTTATAACTTCTTGTATAAGGGAAATCTTTATATAAAATAGAACAAGCACAGTACCTATAGGTATTATACGTCTCTGATACTAGCAGTAGGTATACTAATTACCCTAACATACCATAATGGATGCTGACGCATACGATAAGCAGCCGACACTTAGTGGTTTCTAGCTACCTACTATACACGCATAACTTTTAAGTATGAAGGCGCAACACTTTTAGCTGCATGGCTGACATGCCCAGCCAAGGACATAACAGAGCCCATAATACCTGGTCTCTTAATATCGACTGGAGTGTTGCTTGTTGTTTTGATAGTATGACTTATATAACTAGGAATCTGTGATCCGGGTAACTTTTTAGCTTACCGCGCTTAGGAATCAAGGCATGACATCTAATTATTAATAGTGAGTACCTATGTTTCGCTGTATAGACTCCTTTTCCGGTTGGAAATACGATTGGATGTGAAGCACTTATATGTGAATTTAAGCATTAACTATCTGAAGTGAAGATCATGATGTCCACACCCGACCTCCTAGACACACAGACGGGACCGGCCATAGCTGTCGGGACTAGGACTTATGTTCATCGGGTGCGGGACTCTCCATCAACGGCGTACTATTCGAAGAGATTGGCACAAGACTTTTACTAACCGGCCAGCTTTATGTCGCATACAGTTCTGCTCGAAGAATTCCATCCGTCCCTGGACGTGTCAGCAAGAAAAAAGATTTGTTGAAGCCAATACATTTGTTGCAAGCAAGCTGGCAGTAACTTTTAACTAGGCCTTGTGAAAAGTGTGTTATGGCTTACGTGCCAGTAATCTTCTAAAGCACCCGCATAACTTTAGCATTATCCAACATCTTATCCGTAGCAGTGGCAATTGTACACATTCTCTTTCGTTTCTCCTCAGGCCAAAAATGACAAGCCACTGTACTTCAAGGAATGCCACTTCCTCGTCAAGTAGCTGGAATCCAGCCCACACAAAATAAGGACTCTAGTAACTAACGTAGAAAATAAAATTATAACCCGTATCTTGCAAATCACTGTTCTTGAGAAAGCCGGATGTGCTATTTATCTATGTGTCTGGGCCACAAAATGATAATGTGTATTTTATGATGTTTGAACTGGTTCTAGGAAATCGAGGGGCTATTATTCCCTTAGGTCAAAAAATTGCAAGTCATACGTTGGTCCCAATATAAGCCGTTAAAGTTAGTGTAGCCCCTCCGTTTGAGCTAGGACTATGGGGCGTATCTTAAAGTTGTGACGACTAGGAACCGTCACATGCCAGAATACAGTCCAACTTAGAGTATCAAGTCAACCAGACTTGATATTATGCCGCATTTTTAGGAGTGGAGTAGTATAGTGTAGTTGGTCGTACCATTTCGTGACAAACTTAGAAGGTCGTACCTATTGCTCTTTTTAACGTGACGGGAACTCTTTAAGGTCGCCAGAGCAGACATGTAAGTGCCCCGTAATCTCAGCGTAAATTTATGTCTTTGTCCCCTTTTGTAAGCAAGGTTTCGTTTATAGTCTAAGCCCTGTAGCAACGAGGGTATCAGTATCCGGCCGGAAAGACTTATGGTAATATAAACTACTTAATATTGCGGTTAGTGTAGGTTAAGCTACATACCTTCTTAATCTAGAAAATATAGCCCTACTCATGTTGATTTTATAACACTTATAAAACTTTTTTTCGAGCTTGTTTTATATAAAAGCATGTTATTAAAGGAATGCTCTTAAAAAGCTCGATATATTAAAACGAAGACATGTATTACAGCTTCGCCTATCATCCCGCCACCTGGCGCCAGCTGTGATTGACGCTGCTGTAAACATCTGTCGTACATAAAAATGCCAGGTAAGCCCGGGACGTGCTTAAATCATGGAAAGGCTTTAGCCGCCTTTCATGATTTAAATGCGTTGAAAGTCAGAATGCAAAGCATTTCTGACTTTAGTCACTCCGCCCCAGGCGATAACGCCACCTTAACCACAAGTCACAGCTGTCACGGGGTTGGGGTGCGCGGACCACGTATACTAGAAGAAAGGTTAAATTAACTATAAAGAGGAGAAGAATAAACGGTAGCACTTAAAAGCGCTAACTAGCTTATATATATGCGGACTTTTTACGTAACCGTGTAAAGTTAATAATAATCCCTTATATATACCTGTTAATTAATATAAAATTAATTATATTATTAACTTTAAGTTAAATTTATAATAATATTTTTTATTTATAATTAATACTTTTTTTATATAATTTAATATAATATTTACATGTATTTTTTTTAATAATATTTTATTTTAAGCTTTTATTATTTTATAAAAAATTTTATTATAAATATTAATAACAGCCGTTTATAAGCGTTAAAAGCCGTTTTATACTTTATATAGTTTATATTTACTTATTAAGTTTTTTTATTAATTATTATATTTTTTAACATTTATTTATATAAACTTAATTTAAATTTATATTTATTTTAAAGTAAAGTTATTATATTTTAATTAATAGTTATATTAAATTTAATTTATTATTTTATAAAAAATACTGCGTAATAAAAGTAAATATTATATAAAACTTAATTTTTATAAGTTTAAAAAAAGCTTTTAAATATATATTAAATTAATAACGTTTTAATTTATATTTTATATAATAACTTGCTTTTTTTTAAACGGCTTTTTAATTAAATAATATTATATAAATAATATTAATTAATATATTTATTAAATTACTTTTATTTATTTAAAAATAATATAAAATTAAAAAGTAAAAATTTATTAAAAAATAAATAAACTGCTTTATTATTATATGTAAATTTAATATAAACTTATTATATACTTTTATAAATTTAATTTATTTATTTAAATATTATTATTATTTTATATTTAAATATAAAATTAAATAATTAATTTTTATAATATTTAATTATAAATTAATTAAAATATAAAATAAAAAATATTTAAAATAAAAAATAAAAGTAATAATAGTTTTAATAAAAAATTATTTTAAAGCATATAATTTTTATTTTACACGTTAAATTGCGTTAAGTTTTTTATATATTTTTAATTATATAATAAAATTATTTAAATTTTATAATTTTTTATTTTTAATAATTATTATATAATTAAAAAGTTTTTATTTAAATTTTAATATAAAAAATTTAAAAATATAATAAAATTTTATATAATTATTATTAATTGTTTTTTTATTAACTTATAATTTTATTTAAATTAAAAATAATTAAAATTTAATATTTTTACTATTAAATTTATTAAAAAAAAACTTGTTTTTTTCGCATATTAATTACGTTAATAAAAAACGCCGTTATAAATACGGTTATTTTAACGTATTATTTTATATAATCGCTTAATTAATTAAAATTTATTATAATAAATATAAAAAATATTTTATAATAACACGTAAAAAGTTAAAAAAATTAAATAAAAAATAATTAATATATTATAAAGTTAAAGTACGCAAATTATATATATTAAAAAAAAAGTTAAATTAACTATAAAAAAAAAACAATAGCATTTAAAAGCGCTAACTAGCCTATATACATGCGGACTTTTTACGTGACCGTGCGGAGTTGGTGATAACCCCTCACGTACACCTGTTAATTGGTGTGAAACTAGCCACACTGTCGACCCTGGGCTAGACCCGTGATAACAGCTATAAAAAGTACTAAAAAAGATTTTTTTTATTTTTTTTAAAATAAATTTTAAAAAAAATCGCGATAAATAGTGACATAAAACCAATGCAATAAACTAATTAACTAATTATAAAGGTGCTAACATGTTTAACGCGCGATTAAAGTTTAAATAAAACCTATATTCTCTTTTTATTATATAAAAGTACATTTTAAAAAACCTAACCTTAATTTAAAAAAAGCTAAAGCCTTTTTAATAATTATATAGGTGCTTAGCTAATTAGTTAATTAATAATGAGAAACTAATATATTTTCTACTATATATTATAGCTGTGTAAGGATTTTATTTATGTAATTTTTTTATGCAATAATGTTTTATTTGCAACTAAACATAAATCAAGTACTGAAGTTTTCGCGCGTTGGATTTATGATCGTGACAACTGGAGTTGCTTTGGTTTTCTAACACCTTCTTAAATTCAATAGCTAGGTACTAATAGGTATAATGGCAAAAATATAAGGATCCAAGAAAGACACAATGTAGTACAAGGGACGTAGGGTTAATGTAAGTCCTTCTGCTGGCGGATACATGTACATTTGATGTACATGCCAATACTCTATGCATTCTAGTACCTACCATCATGCCTCAGATGGCCTATGAGATAAAAGCTGTAGATTTCCAATGCAAGACTTGGCCTGCTTGGCTCTAGCGCCAAGACGAAGCCCTGGCAGGTCCAAAGCTGACGTATGAAAGTCTCTAAAAAAATACCAAGCTAGCATGGAGGTGGAAGGAAGGTTTATTCTTATTTTTTTAAATTTTTTTATTCGCCTATGCATGCAGTACAAGAAACCCCACCACGCCACTAAGATCAACCAGAATTTCCATTGATCAACATACAAATCCATCAATCTTAACCCACCAACCAACCACACTACCTACCAAACCTATCTTTGGCTCCTTGCCGCATGACCCTCATGACATTTTTATAACGCACTTCACCTCTCGGCGCACTCATCTCATCGTCGCAGAAACCTGCCTGTCGACTGCAACTTCTGTTGTATTATATTTTACCTTCTCGATTGCATCGGGTGTCTCCTGACAAATCCAGATTGTCTTGTCTTTACTTATCTCGCCTATAACCAATTCTTTCCGCATTTAGTTTTAGTTTTAGTTTCAGGTGTTTTTTTTTCCCTCTTCTACCTCTTATTCCCCTCCCCTCTTCCGAACAACACCACAACCACGATACGAGGTTCCAAGGTCCTCTCGAACCCCTCCATTCTCCAACTTGGGGTCTACGTCAAGTCAAAACTCCTTCGACGACTGCTACTGGAATTAGAACAACGAACCCTACGAATACCGAGGATTCCGCAATTGGCCAACAGCTATTTTTCATCCATCATTGATCTCTAGGAC
Organism: Biscogniauxia mediterranea; assembly: GCA_018398605.1. Classification (NCBI taxonomy): domain Eukaryota; kingdom Fungi; phylum Ascomycota; class Sordariomycetes; order Xylariales; family Xylariaceae; genus Biscogniauxia; species Biscogniauxia mediterranea. The sequence continues at coordinate 1,590,382 of JAGXTR010000007.1, read as the reverse complement.
AATCCCTTGCAATCCTCTACTATATTGTTCATCTATCTTGGCTCTAGGAAGGAAAGACACCACACAGCAGTAAGCATGGCGACTATAAGTGGAAGCCGGCCGTCTGGTGCCATCCTACCCCAGAAGCAGGACCCTGCTCCTGCTTCCCATCAATTCACCTGCAACACATGTCAAGTTGCTTTTCGATTCGCCGACACCCAGAAAGGTCACATGAAGAGTGATTGGCAGTGAGTTCATTCGCAATCAACATGGGGTTCATTTAAGCTTGCTGTCATTCAGAGAAACTAATCTGCTTCTTTCACTTCGCAGTCGATACAATCTCAAGCGCCGAGTTGCCACTTTGCCTCCCATCTCCTCCGAGGTGTTCACCGAAAAGGTTCTCCAGGCCCGTGCCGCCACTACCGCCGAGCAAGACCGTGCTGGCTTCCAACAGGTCTGTGACGTTTGCCAACGAACGTACTACAGCGAGAACTCGTACCGGAATCATATTTCAAGCCAGAAGCACAAGGCAAAGGAAGCAGCTCTGCCCCGCCGAGGCGCAAATCCAGACGACGCTAGCTCTGTCATGAGTTCTACCTTTTCTCTTGGCGACCCTATGCCTGTAGGACCAGAACATGTTGGTTCAGATGCCGAGGATGAGTTTAACGAAGTTGTCGAGGGGCTACAGAAGACCAACTTGGACGATAGCAAGTCTCCTGTGAGACGGCCCTCCAATCCTCATCCTTCGGCAGAAGGCCAACGTCTCAGAGAACACCCCGTGTCTGAGCAATCTAGCGAGACAGTATCTAGCTCGGCCACCCCTGTTCCAGGAGCCACTCTCAAAACTTGTTTGTTCTGCAACTATGACTCGCCTACTGTTCCTCTCAATGTGGTTCATATGGAACGCATCCACAGCATGTTTATTCCTGAGAAGCAATATCTAGTTGATCTCGAGGGTTTGATTGGTGCACTACAGCAGCGCATTCAGGAGTTTCACGAGTGCCTGTACTGTGGCAAATTCAAGACTACCGCGCTTGCAGTGCAAACTCATATGCGCGACAAGGGTCACTGCAGAATCCCCTACACCACCCTAGATGAACAGACTGAGATTGGTGACTACTACGACTTCAGAAGCACCTACTCAGACGGCGAGGATTCGGAGGATGAGTCAGTAGATGGGGACAAGCAAAATGGTGGAGTCAAGTTGGGCGCCAAACGATTCACCAAGGAAGTTGGCGAAAATGGGGGGGAAGATGATGGTTGGGAGACAGACAGTTCCGCTTCATCTTGTAACTCCGAGGACTTGCGGGCGATCCCAGTTGACAACTCCTTCCGTCTCCAAGAGCGTCTTGAGAAGCACCCTCATCATTCGTCGCGCGATCCCCGACACCATCATCAGAAGGATGGCTGGCATTCGCATGCCCACAAGCATCGTGCCATTTTCTATGACGACACCGAGATGCATCTGCCCTCTGGTCGTACGGTAGGGCACCGGTCTTACGTGAAGTACTGGCGTCAGAACCTTCATAACTATCCCTCGCCCCAGGAACGTGCTGAGAGATTAGCTATTGAAGCAGCAGAGCTCTCCGGGGACGAGATGGATGTGGATGATGATGAAAATAGAGACAATAGAGTTTCCAGACGGGAACATCGTGGCCAGAAAGGCGCTGTCGTTTCCCGAGCTAATGGTGGAACCGGCATGTTGGGCGTAACCAACGAAAAGAAAAAGGAGGTTCAACGGGCCGAAGAGAGAAGCCGTAAGAAACAGCAGGCAGCACAGCGGCGCAAGGAATGGTCTATCAACAAGGGTGCCAACCATCAGAAATACTACAACTACCAGATCTTGTGAGCATGGTCAAACGTTTGCCACAATGGTTGGTTGGGGTCTAGGTTAGATGGGTCGTGGTTTAGGTGAAAAAGTCTCGCATACTCCATTTGTAATCTCTGGGTTCAACGGGTATATAGAACTTACCTGTAGTGTCGGTAGGTTAGCATACTGCCAACCAGCCTATCGATATTCCAATGTGTAATATTCAAAGCGCTGTTGTATTTCTGATTAGCTATGTCGTGAACCAACTCTATGGAACTATAACTAAATCTATGTGATCTTCGTAACTAGTTGAAATCACAGCATACAAGCCCCCAATTAGGCAAATCCCCAGGAGAGTTCCATGGAGAGCTGCTTCATTAACTATGATATCTCCAGTCATATTAAGGCATATGCTTAGTGCTCACAAGCCGGCTAGTCCTTTGCCACACATCCCATTACGACCTTCGAAGTCTTCCAAATTTAGCCCACAGTTAAATTGAGTGAGTGGTTGCCGATATGGAATGTTTTATTCACGATACATAGTGTATATTCCATTAACCATGGGAAGCACAAGAAGGCTACTAGGACATGACTAATTTGTACATGAGTATATACTACATTCACTTGAAGTCGCGTTCGTTTCCGTCCCAAGTTTCCCTCGTCTGCTATTGTTGCTACGACCCATGTGGAACCCCCTAATATGGTATACAATGGTGAGAATAGAATGTAGAATGGGAGAAACGAGTGAAGGAGTTCATACATATATACCCATGCTTGAGTATCGCAGTTTGCTAGTTGTCCCCCTTGTGACTGAACTCCTCAGAAATAGCCAGACACATCACCGCTTAGTCCCAAGTCTACCATCTCAGTCTCTCCTCTCTCCCTCTCCCTCCCTCTCCCTTCACCTTCTGCTTATATAGCTGCGAGGTCTATAACACCCGTATACGGCACGATTGATCGATCCATTACTCACTCACCCGTCTTCATCATGCTCTTCTTGGCTCCTCTCCTCCTCCTCGCCGCCTCGCCGGTCCAAAACGCTCCTCTTACTACTACTACTGCTGCTGCTGCTACTGCTACTATGGCCTTCCTCGCCACGGACTCCCGCCCCACCACCATCGTCCCTCCCCATACCCATACCCATGCCCCTGCCCCTGCTCCCGCCGCCTCCCCCCCCACCGCTCCTCCACATCACCCTCGTCAACGCCCACACGGCCCCGCTAGCCTGGGGTCCCTCGTCGAGGCCGGGTTCACGGTCTGGCCGGACTTCGGGGTCGCGGTCGCGAATGTGGATGTTAGTTATGTGTAAGTTGTGGTTTGTCTATTTTTTTTTTTTTTTTTTGGGGGGGGGGGGGGCTGTAGGTGTTGGATGTATAGGTAGGTAGGTAGATTTGGGGGGTATGGGGACGGGGAGTGGGAGAGAGAGAGAGGGAGAGAGAGAGAGAGGGAGAGAGAGAGAGAAAGGGGGGAGGAAGGGTGAGGATGATGTGTTTCGCTGACTGTTGTGGGGTTGGGTTGGGTTGGGTTAGGGATGCGTATACGGTGCCCATTGTGTGCTCGTGCAATGGGGTCGCTGTCTCGGGCTGTAATAAGGACTTGTTCGCGCTGAATACCTGTCCGGTGAGCTTTCATATTTCTTCCCCCCTCTCCCCCTTTCCCTTATACATAACTCCCACCTACACTATACAACAACAACCCCGTACCTAGAAGCCGAGAAAACTCATCGACGGTATGCTCTCGTGTAGAACCTACAACACGGCGTGTGCCTCAACGATGCCTTACATGCCCAGAGCGCTACGCCCTTCTTCGCGCCCTGCGCCCACAGCGCGTACACCTTCCCGGCCGACGACGGCGCCAACTCGTACGGCCGCTGCCAGAACGGGCACATCACGTGCTGCGTCGGCACGGCGTGTCCCCCGGGCCCGAATCAGTCTGCGTGAAAACACCAAGAGTAGGATGGTCTGGGGGGTTGGCAAGGTGAATCTCCGATAGGCATTGGGTTCAGGAAAGGGCTGTTATCGTGGTGGTGATATATAGAGATCTTCAGGGAGTTTCCATGATATATTGAGTTATGTCTGGGTGGACCTAGGTATATTATAGCAAGGGGAAGCATAGCGGCGGGCAATTATCAGATAGTCTAGTATGCCTAACGATGAATACAACGTGAATAAACTACATTATGACTATGTAAGAAATCACCTTACGTTAGTCTAATCCTCCATCTTATGATTATTTTAACCCCCTTTACACTTCTAACCCCCCAACTATACTAATGCCTGTCTACGTAACGGTAGACCTCAGCTTGCCATTTACCAACGGTGAGCCTAGCATACTTCATTACCCGCGACCCCTGTGTGCCATGCAAATGTATTTTTTTGGCGAATAATAGATAGAGAGGGTGGATTGTGGAAGCATGTGGCCAATAATCAGACTGAAGATAATCGGTATGGAGGTAGCGTAGAGCGCAGCACAGCACTGAATGATTTGCCGCAAAAGGTTGGAATCATACTACTAACGTACCTCGAATCATTCGGATTGTGACGTGTTGAAAACATTTGCTAACAATTCGGGTAAGATCGATGACTTCACATTCAACGGTTATATTCGGTAGAGAGTACAAACAAGCACCGTCATTTGCAGAGATTCATTTCATGTGAACCCTCTCCCATAAGGACCCCGCTTGATAGCTACTGGTGGGACTTAGTCAAGGTGTCGTATAAGTAGTTGTAAGGTGATGGTTTTTTTGGGGGGGTTATAAATTGAATCATTTCTCTGCTTTATTATGTTTATATGACTCCAAGCTATTCTTGTGAACGTTTTCGTCTACATTAACGTAAATTGACATGACACCTTCGTATAACGCCGGTATATCCGCAATAGGCGCACACACTAGGGAGTAGTCATGTTCTTTTAGAATTTGGTAGTCCCAGATACGCTATTAGGTGTCCTTTTTTATAATTGTCGCGTGGGAAGGAAAACCTAATGTCAATATTAGAGTCTTTCATCTGGTGATGATTATATCCTGTTCGAGATGAGGTCGGAAGTAGCAGATATATCGCGTTGTATGGCAGGTTAGTTAGATTATTACATATCCTATTACGCCACAAATTAGCAGATGAGAGATACGATGTTAGAAAGTAAAGATGAGAGATTGGCAGTAAACTTAGCATAGTCCTTGCGTGTGTTTGGCTACCGATTCCGATAGTATTAGTATTCAGTCACTGGGTCATTTGATTTCAAAACCAAGCCAATATATATGTGGGTAGAAGGAACATAATAATTAAAAATTATCTCTACCAGAATAGGTACATTGTGGTATCATAAAAGAAAGAAAGCAGCCTGTCGGGGGGTATATTTATCTTTCTGTGCTCCAGTTCGGAACCGAAGGTACCAAAGGTGGTGTGTTTCCCAGAAAACAACAACGCAGCATATAAAACAATTTGTCTGGAATAAAATTCAAACCGCTTCTCAATAAGGAGGTATTCAACTCCCCAAGTTTCAGGAAAAAAAATTAAACAATTGCCGTTCTCGAGCCTAGTTCCCGCGAGTCCTCCTCTGAAATCCTCCACCTGCGTGCGGCGGCCATGCGCTGCAAACGGTTTGCTCGAAAATGTGGCATAGCATCGAATGCCTCCGGTGCAAATTATGCACGACCACGAGGTCGTCAAGGTCGTCAAAGTTCGTGGCTACTGTGGCAAAGTTTCCCAAAGCTAGCAGAACAGCCTGAGAGGTCCCTTTCTCCAGGACGCCACCCCACTTTTGGGGGTTGGTGTCCCTCATCCGTGGGATAGAATTTCTGTGTAGGTTTTGGATGATGAGAATCTGGGGGGAGGGATGGAAGCGTGGGTGGATGGGGGGGATAGTGTGTAGGTGGTCTACTGCGAAGGATGCGAGGCCCCATAGGTATACAGAGCAGTTGGTCCCCTCCAGTCGGTGACAGCAACACACTTGTCATGGAGATAGGTCGTCAATATTGGCTTATTGGCGTCACGGGCGGCGTGGTAGATGATCTCGTTGGTAGTAGTATCGCGAATGGACTGCAGCCGGCCAGCTCTGTAGACCTTGATGAAGCGTGGGTGGTTTTGCTGCTGTTGATGGCGTAGCTCTCGTTCTGCTTTCTCGGTTTGCTGGAGTGACTCTTCCTCTTGCTTCTGTTGTCGGTAGAGCGCTGCTAGGCGGTCTATTGAGTAGTTCACGAGCTTGATCTTGATGCGCTGCTGGGGTCGGCGCTTGGGGGTGACACCGGCCTCCCGAGCCCGTAGAGAAGGGGCGGGAGACGGGCGAAGGTTGTCAGGCCTGGAAACCATCTTGTGTGGTATCATGCTTCTTGTAGTGATAGCTTGTGGATTATTGACAGCGATAGTCGAGATGACGAAGTTATGTTGTGGTGAGAGAGGTAGGGGGTCAAGTTGATGATGATGATGGTGGTGGTGGTGGTGGTGATGGTGGAAAAGTGATGGTCCAACAGTGTTATTACACTATATATATAAATAACATTGAATGTGGTAACTGAGCATGTTTGTCGGCATCGACTTGTAAGTGATGTGAAATGTAGAAGAAGAATAGAACCAAGACTTACCTGGGATTTGGTGGCCTATGTATAATGTTCAATTGAGCAATCGGCGAAAGATTGACTTAAAGAGAGTTTGTGGCATTCCCAGCCGGGACGGATTGAATTCCCCTGACTCGAATAATCGTATTGCATATTCACCAATACTGGAAACAAACTGAAGCTTGACAAATATACATGAGGAGCATCGTATGTAAGCTAATCATGTTTGTTTCCCTTCTACTACCTACTTACTCAGTAAACATCTACAACCTTTATGTTGAAGTCGTTAGCATGGGTATATAGGTAGGTATGTATGGAGAATTTCAATAATTCTACTTTGCTCTTGCCATATTATTATGATGTATCCAGCAAGGTTCTAGATAGGCGTATGATTGTACGCTGGGTGGGAGACTAGAACTGCAACTGCCTGCAAGACCTCGCCATATATCTGATACTGGCTTCATTGCCCCCCCTAAGAGGTACGGACTACATTTAACTCCCTGGCCTTTCATACTAAATTTCTTGACACTTTATAGTGACTTTGTTATAAATAGACATGCTTCTACTTCTAATCCACAGACCTATACAATTTAGTCACGATTGATTACCAATATATGCTGAACTCTACCAACCCAGCATGTAAAGCACAACACAGCAAGAAGTTACATCCCGATTAGTGTGTGGATTTCTTAGGCTCAAGACGTGACTGTTGTAAAAAGTAGCTTGTTCGAAGTCCAAATCTCCCTATCTAAGTTACCTAACTTGCCTATTTAGACCGAGATATAGGGGTGAATTATTAAGATACACTAAGTTAGGCACTTCCAACTCTTCATGTTAGAAAGAAACCCCAGGACCAACTAATGAGGCTCTTATCTTGAAATATAAATTCAGTGTAGAACGAGCATATCAAGCATTGTAAATATATTGACTCGTGAGCGCTTGAACCCAACTTGGAGATTTTAATATTATATCACACATGATCCTACGAGTCACAGAACATTAGTCCCCCGATGTCCTCTTTCGTATACATAGGTATATATTTATATATTTCGCTTATCTCAAGTACTTGTAATTATCAAATACAACTCCTAACGGTCTCTCATTCTCCCGCTAAAAGAAAACCGTCCCGACTCAACACTAATCTCAAATGCAAAAGAGGAGGGGTATGGCTCTAAACACCGATTGAAATTTATGCCTTGCTGTCCTTTGCCTCCCCTTGAACTGGCTTGTCCTCGGGTGAGAAGTTCAGACTAACGCTATTGACACAGTGTCTCTCGTCAGTGGGGGTAGGATACCCCTCACCCTTGAAGACATGTCCAAGATGGCCGCCGCAGTTGGAGCAGACGATTTCGGTTCTCGTCATACCCCATGAGCTATCTACATGACGCGTGACAGCACCGGGGATGCTGTCAAAGTAGGCTGGCCAACCGCAGCCTGACTTGAACTTGTGGTTTGCCTTGTAGAGGGGTGCATTGCACCCGGCACATGTGTAAACGCCAGACTCGGAAAAGAACTTGTCATATTTACCGGAGAAGGGGGCTTCAGTTCCCTTCTCACGGAGGATGCGGAACTGTTCTAGAGCCGCCGTGAGCAAAAGCCGGCAGAAAACATTTTAGGGGAACATATTAACTTGCCTTTACTTAGAACAGCCCGCCACTCATCAGGTGTCTTCTCATCCGGATACGACATTTTACTGGCTGAGCTGGAGCTGGAGCCAAAGAGACTACCGAAGAAGGGGATAGTTGGCATCGATCTTAATGAAGATGGGTTTTGGTGTAGTAATTTATGCTGAGCCGAGGCCCGAGCCCTCGTGAAATTGGTAAAGGTATACAAGGTTCGGAGGAAGATGGAGAATGGTGGTAGACGCATGAGATCGGGAATACGTACGTTGGTTGACAGTTACCGGTAAGAGTGAGAGGAAAGGGGAAAAAAGGGAAAAAAAGAAGACAGTTGAACGAAAGATCGAGGTGAGTTATATACAGTTAACTGTCTCTACAATTTACTTATCAGCGACCAGGATTTGGCAGAAGATGAATGACAATTTATTAGCTGTATGGTGGTGTGTGGTGAAGATGATTGATGATTTGGAATCATTGGTACTTCGATACGGCTGTGGCTGGCATCAAGTACTACTAGACTACCTACTAGATGGACCAGCACTACTACTAAGGTTACTTATACTTAAGCTTGCAGGTGGGCTGTAAGCAGCTCAAACGGCTGCATGTCGTCAGAGACTCTGCCCCACCATCAACGCTAGATTTATTCGATCCCACTGACGCAAGGGGCTCCTTGGCATTCAAGCCGACGGTTCCAGGACAAGGGAAGACGGATCAACTGGATCTAGCGATCTCCGAAACGCGCCACTTGTACTGATGGGTAGCCTGTAAGTAAAGCCACAACTTTGACCCATCAGCGAAACCCAAAGGTCCAGGGTTGGGACGCCTGCCGCAAGGTTGGTGGTACTTGGTACTTTTCCATACTTATCGGTGCCAGACCACCTTCTGTGTCTACCAACCTACTACCTACCTATAACAGGTATCTACCTACTCACTAACCTGCTGAATTTACTAACCAACCTTATTACCTACCTAGTACTCAACCTATTTTTCTCCCTTCTCTTTCTAAAAACACCACACAACCCCTTTCCCACCATCCATCCATCCATCCACCCATCCACCACTCCATCCAGCCATCTATACACGCATACACCGCACAAATTACCGTCTATCCTGGCCTCGCGATCATGTCTAGACGCCCACCCAATCCCGCTGCCGAGAGGGCGGCCAAGAATCAACAGACAATCAAGAGTCTCCTGAAATTGGAACCCAACAAGATATGCGCCGATTGCAAGAGAAACAAACGTGGGTACTCCACCACCCTACAACGACGCCACAATCACCGGCTGACCTTTTTGAGCAGATCCGCGATGGGCAAGCTGGAACTTGGGTGTCTTTATCTGCATTCGCTGTTCGGGAATTCACCGCGGCATGGGCACGCATATCTCGAGAGTGAAGTCAGTCGACCTAGACTCGTGGACGGATGAACAACTACAAAGCGTCCTTCGCTGGGGCAATGCGCGCTCCAACAAATACTGGGAATCTAAATTAGCAGCTGGCCACGTTCCATCGGAAGCAAAGATCGAGAACTTTATCCGAACAAAATATGAGTTGAAGCGGTGGGTGATGGATGGGCCCATGCCCGACCCCGCGAGCTTGGATGTTGAGGGAGACGATGAGATACCTCTGAGTATCGTCAAGGAGAAACAGAACATCGAGCGAAAAGAGTCAATTCGGAAATCTCCTAGCAGCCAGAATGCAGCTCCCCAGCCGGCACCACCTCAGGCAGACCTTATTGGCGGCGATGATCTCCCACCACGGGCTAGCACTGCTGGGCCAGCCTCCTCTCAAGTCCCTCCCAAGTCTGCTCCCGCGCCACCAAAAACATTTAATACCAAGGACTCACTGTTAGGATTGGATTTCCTTGGTGATGTTCCTTCTGCGCCCCCGAGGCCTGCTAGTACCACTGGCGCAGGGGCTGTAGGCGGGCAGTCGAGACCTGATCTGAAGCAGTCTATCTTATCCCTCTACGCTTCTGCACCGCGGCCACAAGCACAAGTACAACCACAACCACAACAGTCCGGCCATGTATCCACCGGCTCCTTTAGCAGCTTCGGAGGGATGCAATCTCCCGTGCCGTCGCCCACCATGGGACACCATTCTCACACATCAAGTAGCGGAAACCTCAACGATGCCTTTGCTGGTTTAGGTTTTGGAAATACTACATCGTCAAAGAGTCCCCAGACAGACGCTTTTGCTGGACTTACGAGCATGGCCAGCAATCGGTCTAGCCCCAAGCCAACAACGACAACTTCGGCATTTTCCGGTCTAGGTGGTGGAAGCTTTTTTGACTCTAAGCCTGCCCAACCGGCGGCTCAACATCAGCAAAAATCGTCGATGAATTCTTTGGGTGGTTTTGGAGGGTTTGGCTCAAGCATGGCATCTCCTAAGCCGGCACAACCTGCGTCATCGGGGTTGGGCGATTTATTCGACTGGTCAGCCCCAGCTCAACCAGCGCCGGCTCCACCCAAGCCGGCACCTGCACCTACCACCAGCTCTGCCTTCAACCTTTCGGCTAACCAGCCGAAGTCAACTCCTTTGGCCGCACCTGCGACCAGCTCCATCGCCCCAATCAATTCGGACTTTAGTAACTCGGACGTCTGGGGCAACGCATGGGGCAACCCAGAACCGACTGTATCCTCGGCGCCCAAGAGCCCTGCTTTAGCGAAACCCGCCGTAACTAGTGACTTTGGGGCTTGGGGGAGTAGCACTGGGGGTGCTTTTGCCAACCAGAGCATAGTACCAGGTGCTTCTGGAGGATTTACTCCTGCACCAAAGGTAGCAGCAGACGAAGAATTTGGAGGCTGGACTAGCAGCACAGGAGGGAATTCTGGCAACAACGGAGTCGCTAAACCCGCTGGCGGTGTTGGAAATGATGACCTGTTTTCTAATGTATGGCAGTAAAAGGCTGATGATGGGGGGAGAAGGGGGGGATTGTATGAATCCTAGAAAATTTGAAGTACCCAGAGTGCTTGAAGGCGAGAATGACGGTGCTAGAGCACATAGATACATTGGTTAAGTCAGCTTCGGCAGTCAGTCGTGATGACGATCTAGGTCGTCGAAACGGCGCGTCAGATATATACAGCATCGCAAGATAGGACGAAAATTCAATCCCAAGGAGCCTTAAAAAAAACTAACGAATATCTTGATTGCATAATCCCGTACAAAAAAATGCACGTTGTAATACTAGAAAACCCCCAAACAGAACGCCAATGCCATGCTAGTTGCTTGTGGGTATTCGCAAATCCGAGCACACCACCACCATACATACCCCATTAATCCATCTCTACTACTACTACCGGTTCCGATGGCAGTCGGTGGCTTTTTGATGGTAAGGGTTAACTGTCGTAACCGCAGTCAAGCGGGCTCTTCAAGTCGAAATGTTGGAAGCCGGTGCTCCCTCCCTCCCATGCTATTTTCGATCCAACCAGCGCATCTCCACCTCTGGTCGTATATATACACCCCCATCGAGCGGACTGGGCTGGCTATCTCGGATATCCAAACCTTCTCATTTCCGTTAACCGGATTTCTGAATACTTTCTCTGCCCCTTTTTTTTCCCTTTCTCTTTTGCTCTTTCTAGATTTCGTTTCTTGCCGAGGACTTTTTTTTATTCCTCTTCCCCCGTCCTTCAAAAGTAGCAGCATGGATTTTATAGTATCGTATCTTCTTTTCCCGGTCGTGGGTATGTGTTGTATATATATATCGGTGTCGGCGCGGGGAGGAGGGGGAGGGGGTAAGGTGAGCTTAGAAGAACAGCTTGGCGATGTAGTAGAGCACGAGGAAGGCGCCGACGATGATGGCCGAGAGCTTGAGCACGGCCACCTTGTTCCCCGCGGCGGCCATGCGGCCCAGGCGCCCGGCCGACCCCTTGAGCTGCTGCGACATGGAGGAGAAGGTATCGGACTATATAGGCAGAGGTTAGAAAGAAGAAGAAAGGGTTTGGTATTAGTATGGCACGATGATTGATTGATTGATTGATTGATTGATTGATTGGGGCGAAGGGGGAGGGGGGAGGGGGAGGGGGACACCCGTACCGTGTGGTCGATGACATCTTGCGCCCTCGCGTTGTCGTAGATGTCGACCGTCACGCCGCGGAGGGACGACACCTTCGCGGACAACTCCTCCAGTCGCGCGTTGTTCTGGCGCTCGCGTTCGTAGGCCTCCGACATGGTTTGATGATGATGACGATGCTTAGGGTTATGATGGTGATGGTGATGGTGATGATGATGGAGGCAGAAGTTTTGATTCGAGAGTAAACAAATACGGTCGGAAGGACTGTTTCTTTTTCTCACTGGAACTTGGGCAAGAATCGGAAATCGGAACAGCCCCGGGTGCGTCGGGTGTTGATAAATGGGAAGGCACTATGTAATATAATGTAATGTATTGTATTGTACGCTATTTATTGTCGAGGGGTGATGTGGTGGTGGGTTTTGGTTGTGTTCCAACAGTTGTACAGGTGAGCGGCGTCGCAAGAACAGCAAGGGGGGACAGGGGGGGGGGGAGAGGAGGGAGTCCCACAAGTCTTAAACCTGGGGTTTCCCTCGTGTTAACAACCTGTTGGTAAAGTTGTACACTATGTAGTACCTATAGTAGGTTAGGTTACAGATTTACTTCTTTTTTTGTCACCCAATTCCTTGATGGGGCCCCTGGCAATGCAGATGGAGGGGTCAGTAACAAAAGAAAAAGGCGATTATCGTATGCTTTGTCATGTATCGTCGTGTAGATATGTACGGTACTTACTTAGACTGGAGTCTGGTTTTGGATGATGGTGGTGGAGGTGGTGGTGGTTTTAGGTAACGTCGTCTGTCCACTCCGTTGTACGGGCAGGGAAAAAGGAGGGCGAGGCTACCTTAGGTGCCAAGGTACCTGATGACGTAGGCTGTGTGGCTGATGGTGATTTGTTTGCCTTTGCCTACCTGACGCCACACACCACCAATTCGCTCAAGATACCTACTCATTGTACGAAGGTCGCGGCCAAAAATCTGGAGCGTGTAGTACGCACGGTTCTTTATGCCAAGCTTGCCAGGCTTTTAATACAGCTGTCGCGCAGCTGTAAATAGCTTACTCACTATAAGATTTAGTGGTTATAGTGGGTAATTAACGCTATTGCTTAGTTTAGTTTAGCGCATTTAGTTTACGAATATAGTACTATAAACAGAGGTATTATTGAATTAAATGCTATGCAGCTGTGCGACAGCTGTACTAAAGCCTGGCAAGCTTGGCATAAAGTACCGTGCGTACTACACGCTCCAGATTTTTGGCCGCGACCTTCGTACTAGGTACCGAGGTACATACAGAGGATGTGTGGTATAGCTGGCACATCCCTGCTAGAATGCTCTCACTAATGCATCTTGGCGGTCGACTGTCAGCTGTGACTTCATCACCATCAGCTGCAAAACGCCTTTCATCTCATCATCAGCTTGTCCGGGATCATACCCGTCAATCAGCTTCCCGCGAGAGAAGCACTTACCTAGTTACACTACCTAGCTAGGTTAGTACAGTGTTCTCGGCTCCCTGCAGTTCGCTGTTTATCACTGTGGCAGAGCTCTTGTCTTGACTCTTACAACGCTGACGACGCAGCCTGTCATTAGTACTGCCTACCTACCTACCTACTACCTAACTAGATATCTAGGTTAGTTATCATAATCTTTATATTAATTTTTTTCTTCTTCTCTCTTTTTCTTTTCATCCAATATTGTTTTATTTATAAGTTTCTCAAAGGTTGGTACTACTGCATTATCATCTACACTTAGTACCTGAGCTACAGTGGTGATCTTCTTTTCCCCATTATTACAAATTCCACTTGGCGATATTCTATGATCCCCGCAATCCCGAGCTTGCTGCCTTGCTCACCATAAACAGGCCTTACCTGAACCTAACTTAAAACCCCGAAGCTCCCGTCCAATCCAAACCGTCTCCAAGCTATCCTCGTTGTATTTCCGTGTCTACAACTTCCCGTCTACATCGTGCGCCCCAGAGACAAGCCGACATCGCTTCAAGATGGGTATCAACAACCCTCTTCCGTCGTCTATGGCGTGTAAGTCTTGTCTAGTCTCCTCTAACCTTACTTCTTACCTCGGCACTCGGGCATAAACCACCATCCACCACCATCCGCCCAACCTCTCGTCCGAACCTGAATGCTAATCTGTAACTCTTTCGTCGCCAGCGGAATGCAAAAAGTGTGGCAAGATCCTGGCTTCGTTCGTCGATCCGCGACAGGCTTTTGGTCCCGAAAAAGTCATCCCACCAGATATTCTCGCCAATGCCAAGGTGAGTGACACGGACACCCCGCCGCTATCCGCCTCGCGGACCGCCTTGCGATCGTTTTGTGCTTGCCTCCCGTACCACAGAAGCACAGAAGCGCAGAGCCACGGCTAACTTTAAATTCAACGTCTAGGGTCTGGCAATCCTTACCGTTATTAAGGCTGGTTTTCTCGGATCTGCCCGCTTCGGTTCCGGTCTGGTGGTCGCCCGCCTGCCCGATGGATCATGGTCTGCGCCCTCCGCCATTATGACCGCTGGTGGCGGTTTTGGTGGCCAGATCGGCTTCGAGCTTACCGATTTCGTCTTCATCCTGAATGATTCGCACGCCGTCAAGACATTCTCGCAGCAGGGCTCCATCACGCTCGGTGGTAATGTGTCCATAGCCGCCGGTCCTGTTGGCCGCAATGCCGAAGCCGCCGGTGCTGCGTCTCTAAAGAGCGTCGCAGGTATCTTCAGTTACAGCAAGACCAAGGGCCTGTTCGCCGGTGTGTCCCTCGAGGGATCGGCCATCGTCGAGCGGCGAGACGCGAACGAAAAGCTATACGGTCAGCGCCTGACGGCCGCGCAGCTCCTCAACGGGGCCATAAGGCCACCGCCACAAGCCGACCCTCTACTCAGTGTCCTCAACTCGAGAATCTTTGCTGGTGTGCGCCAGGGTGCCGTCGGTGACAACAACATGTACAACGATGTACCTGTGTATGACGACCGCCACGATGATGTGGTATGGAACGGCCAGCGCGGAAGCGCTTATGGCGAGCCTACCGCCCAGAACGATTTCTACGCGCCGCCTAAGCGCGCGAACACCTGGCAGGATGATGTGTACGACCGGCCCGTCGGCAACGGTAACGGTAACGGAGGTGGAAATCTCAGCAGATCGAACACAATGGCGAGTCACAACAACAATTACACGTATCGTGACCACCCGTCGCCGACAGCGGGAGGGTTCCCCGAACAAAAATCAGGACCTGGCAGACCGGCAGCACCTAAGCCCAACTTTGCTAGCAAACAGGCGCTCATGAAGAAGAACGAGGCTGTGGCTCTGTTCACCTTTGAGGCGGACCAACCAGGAGACCTAGCGTTCAAGAAGGGCGATATCATCACGGTGCTGAAGAAAACGGAGAGCGATAACGACTGGTGGTGAGTTTTATCCCCCCCTCCCCCCTCATTGTCGACCTTGATAGGCCGCCTTGTAACTGTTATGAAACTTGCTTACATTGTGATAAAGGACCGGCATGATCGGTTCGAGACATGGGATATTCCCCAGCAACTACGTTAAAATGAAGGAATAGGCTTGAGAATATGGGGTTATTGAATCGGCTGCACGGCGGTATGGTATGAGGGATTAGGCATCGAATAGTGGCAACATGACTATGGACATTGGATAGGTTGACTACGACGTGATACGACTAGGAAACGACCAGCTGGGGAAACGACGGGACATACCAAAGGGAGAGGAAGATAATGACCCCTAAGGAAGATGATTCTCATCACATGTATATTTTTTGGAGGGGGGTCGGGGGTTCACCTTTTTTGTTTAACGGCGGTACCTGGTTATTGGGATGGCGGAGGTTTTTTTTTATTCTTCTTTCCAAGTCGGCTTTTCCTGGGTATACCTAAGAATTAACATCGTCTTTATCATTATCATCGCTGTTTTCATATTTTTAAAGGGGGTTTACGTCTTGAATTATAGAAAATAAAAAAGTATTGATTACCTACTTTACATGAATTGAGAAATTTTATGTAAATATGAGATTGCAAGTTTCTTGTATATTAAGGTGATATACTGTAAAATATGGCAGCACGGGTACGCAATCCCATATTCTAATACACCCAACATGGCCCGGTCTACATTCTCATGGTATCTTCAATTATTCAATTAATTTAATATCTATTATCATAACTACCTAAGGTAACAACCGTATTCTGGGCATGATAATAGCCCCTTTATCCTGTATAAGAGACGTATTGCGTAGTCCCACCCCTTAATTGCACATACCATAACCCCTGGCATTAAAACTTCTTCGATCTCATGGCGTACATATATTGCCATGAAATATAGCTAGTTTTCACAAGCCAACATTATAAATAAAAAAACATTTAGTAAGCACTGTCCTTTCACTTCTCATTTGGGGAGACTACAATAGGGTTAATGGCAACATTACGATAAAAGAGAAGAGAGCAGAGAGGCTATGGCTAGACCCTGTTATAAGAAACATCCTGCGAACAATCCCAATGAAACGCCATCCTAATTCTATATCTTTTTTTCCCCTCCCATCTTAATGTGAAACCTTAGACTAGCTAGGGATTTGAAGATTCTGCCCGCAGACATAACCCGACTTTTAATCGAAATTCTTCGGGAACCAGACAATAGTGTTGCAATCTGTATCCTCGTGAAACCACTGCTGCTTTTCCTGGCTCCAGGCCCAGTACGTGTCGACAGAATCATCCTCGGGCAGGTCGGTCTCATCATCCTCGCATTGCGCATTAGTGGCTTCGAGGAAGAGCTCCTTGCATTCGGGGGACACGGCATCTAGGTTTGCCTGGTATTCCGAGACGGGGTTGAGGAACGGATAACGCAGTCTTTGGTCCCCGGTATCCGTCGGAGTATTCAGCTCCTCGGACTCATCAGCTCCTCGACCAACGACGTCCGGCTGCCCGCTCGTGTCGACCGGGGCAGTCTCGCATAGAGGCCGCGGGTCCTGGATGATCTCATCCATAGAGAAAAAGCTGGTGACAGTGTTTCCGCTGTCAACCGGTGCCCGCTCGTCCGAGTCCCGGGAACGCGAGGTCCGCGAAGTAGTATCCGATGTTGCGGCCCGCTGGCCCGTGTTGTGGTCTATGCTCAGCGGGAACTCGGGATGCGGGGGATAAGTACATAGAGAGCTTCGTCGCGTCGTGACTTCGCCGCAACGCTTATCTGAGAGAAGCTGGGACTGTACTATATCTAGTCGCCTCTGGCACATGTCGAGGTCGGACGGGAAGTCCGGTCCCCCGAGAGCATGTCCCTGGAGTTTCAGGGTATTCCCTGAAGCTTGGTTCATCGACACGGAGAGAGGTAGTGAGAATTGCAGTGACATGAATTGGACATCAGAGCTTTTGGAGACAGCAAGCCTATGCCAGGTGATCTGTATAGTGCTATCATGAACCGGCTTGGACGGAAGAAACCAGGAGATGTGGTCCCAGAGATCAACACATCTCTCAAGCTCTAGCTTAGAAGTCTGTCTGTGTTGAAAATGGAAGGATGGAAAAGTTAGGTTCTCAGTGTTCCGGGGATTTGAGGCTATGGTGGCTTCTAGGTTGCGGCAACCTGTCTGTACGTAGTTCAAGCTGTTGTCCAATATCTGTTGGATATTAATTATGAGACATTGTCCCATGATTCATTTGGGATGATCAGATTTAGAAGGCAACTAGCGAGTGAAAAGTGTAACTTGATATAACAAGCGCCAAGGAGAAGTTGATAGCATATGGGTAAATATCAAGAGTTAAGGTTCGTAAAACCAGTGGCTATTTTTATACAAAGGAGTGACGTTATGGCAGAATGACACCTTTTATAAAGTCGAGAAGAAATAAGGTGTCTGTCTTTTGGCCTCGGGGAGTTAAGACGTTCCAGATGCCCGAATCCATTGTTAGATAGAAATACCATCTGAGGCCTTCAATCACAGCATCATAGTTTGATATTGTACTTGAAGGCACATATAGAAATCAATATTGACCGGACTTTATCACCCCGAGGCCCTGTCTAGCCTGCAGTTTGGACAGGGGGACTTAACGAACACCCACACGTAATGCTACCACGGGGATTAAAATATTAACGACTTAAAGCTTAAGATCGTAAAGTGACCTGACTTCAGTTGGGCTTTTGAAATAGGCACCTAATCTTACCAATGGTGTAGCTGAAACAAGGGAAGGCTGTAGGCTTCATGCAGGCTGACCCTGATGGAATTGTGTCGATCTTTGGAAATCCCCTCCCTGGTATGCCACTCTTGGGATTTCCCATCTTCAAAGGGGTTTTCCCAAGGACATTTCCCCTATTTTTTCAGGATTCCAATGACACTTATATGGGAAAGCTGTGTATCAGTTGGCTTCAGTGGGATATTCTGTTTTATGTACAGCCGTGTTGGCATTTGTGATCGCGCGATAAAGCCTCACACCAACTCACACCATTCAGCTTGTGTTCCGTGCATTTCAGCTTACGACTTGAAATACTAAAAGCTCGGTGAAGCTCAATCAAGACTTGATAAATACTAGAAACGGACCGTCCCTCACTCGACGAGAGGTGGGAATTGTATGTCGGCCTTTCGCGTTCAAATTTCCTGATCCCCTCTCGCACCATGACATCGAAACAGTCAGTTCTGGTCTTGGTGGTTTTGCCCGATATTAAGCTACCCAGATGCGCAATCCTGAGCCTTACTTTTTTGTATTTTTAGTATGATGTATAGTCGTGTAGATAGGTAGGTAGGTAAGCCAAGGAACGCAGGGGCTTAGACAGCTAGCCATTTACCTTGCCGTAGCCTGCCCAGGAATCACGAGCTGATATCTTAAACCAGTATACAGCCTGGAGGATATAATTCCATGGGGGTTCCATGCTGTATTTGTGCAGTTTGCGCTATATATCTCGGTGTACTAGTAAGAGACCGGTAATGGTATTTCTCTCTCTCTCATTCGACAACGAAGAGCTAAGCTTTTAATACATTACATCTCCGTTTATCGGACTTTATATTTACCTGTATTGGGCTTCGCATAGAGCAGTATGTATCACGTACGTATTTAACTTGTTTGGATTCTCCAAAAGGGTCGGCCCCTATAAGTCTACCTACTAAGACGGGATTGAAACCCAACACGTTGTTACACTGTTGTCCAAAGCCACCATCTAGCTACTTAGTTCATACAGAACAACACGGGTAGATGAATGCTTTAGGCACTCGTCAAACTTTTGTGCCTATTCGTGTTGAATCTTATCTCTCATATTATATATATAAAAAATCCCCCATTCGTTATTTAGGATCTCACCAAGCCATAGTGTTGCTTTATATACGGCAATGAACCAAGCAGAGACCTCTCATTACCTGGTCTCTCACACATTACCTAGAGAGTATACCCAATAACACCTTGTCTCGACCTCCTATACTGTTCATAATGGCTAAGAGAAAGAACTTCGGTCGTAAAAGGCCGGTTCTGATTGGTTCCAACAGGCGTACAGGTACCAAGAGTCACACTATACCAAGTCTCACAATTCTCTATTCACAATTGGCTGACTGAATTTCTCAAGACATTAGTACCACCAACACGGAAATATCACCAACTACCTCTAGTTACATGCATACCCCTGCATCGACACCCCTTGCTATTTCAGAGCAGAATTCTGCACCATCTCGGCAGTCTACTTGGAGCGAAAGAATTGGGGGATACCTTCTAGAAGTCCCGGGGTCTCACTCTAGTCCATCGCGGTATCACAGAGGACTCGGGGTCATTACTACTGACCAACCATTCGATGTAGCCATAAGTCCTAGTACACCGTCGACATCGTCTGTACGAACTGCTCGAAGTTTTATGGGCTCCAATTTAACTCCAACCTCGAGTGCTGTGACTGGGTATTCACCAATTGTTGACCGGCAGTATCCTAGCACAGCACATAATGTCGACTCTCAAAGCCAGAGGCGAAGTGAAGCCTTATCAAACTTCCACTTAAGCTCGAACATAATTCCACCATTACCACAATCTATATCCGGTAACCAATTTCTGAATCAAGGGTTACCATTTCCATCCCAGCATGCGGACTTCTCAGCACAGAATATGTTACGACCTCCAGAAACGTGTCTTGTAACCGTTGTGGGATACGGAACGACATTAATGGCCAAGAACGATATGAGAGCTCGCCACTGTGTTATATTTTCCAGCGCGGTCAACCGTCATAGGTTCCAGAGGCATCCATGCCCACGAGGTGCGCGGCTTACCTATACGACAGCTGTTGGATACATTCCCAACCCCGGAAACTGCGTCATACTCAAGTTGGAATTCAAAAATGTCCAGATAGAGACTTCACTCGCCATTGCTGACGTAGATGGACCACCCGGAGGCCCCGAGATCTACCTCGGTCAAGACTTTTGGACTAAGTTTTATAATATCTCCAGTTCACTCCCAGACGTATCTGGTACGCACAACTCCTTGGCAGCTAGTCCACACATACAAAGTGCAACCACGCTTCCTTGGAACCCTGGAAATTCGGAAGCATGGCCACCAACAGGTTTGTGTGTCTTTTCAATATTGTTCTAGAATTTTTCTGGTAACAATGGAATAGTTTACGCACCGGCCACTCAAATGAATAGGTCCATGCCTGCAGCGGGTGGATTTGAAGTCGTATCGCCTGTGCCAAACTACGATTATGGGACAAACGACAGCTCACTACTGGGACTGAGTAGCACAGAACCTGCTGGGAATGAAGTTTCCGTCGGCTATCCCCCCTTTGGAGGTCCCAGTTTGAATCTCCAGAGTTCTTACGTTAGACTACATGGTAGGTCTTGGTATCATACCAGATATTTTTGCTTTGGAGAGATCATTAATAAAGCTTTATTGGAACTTCAGATGATGGAAATCACTCCACCTCGATCTCGGAGACGATCCCAGGACAGTATCGTTATGCATCACCAACAAGCATCTTCTCCTACGGCTTCGGAGCATCAGATATTTCGGAATACGATATTGGCCAAGGTGGAATGCAAGCTCCCAACTGGGACAGACCCGCCGGGCCAGGGACTGAATCCTGCAGCTAATTTGATAGGGAGGTCTGTTTTCTGACCCGAATGTTCGTTTCAACGATAAAACAAAAAACACCAAACTAAACGCCCGAGAGAGGATGACATGGATTACACCAACGTTTGCTTAGCTGTGTCTGGACTATGGAATTATGAAATGTCCTGTTTACCACGCTAACTAGTGTCGAAGAACAACTCGGCCATACTAACTGCGACAACAAACCTTTATTACGTTTTCTATATACTTGTATCTTCCACCGCAGACCAGACGAGGAAAGGAGAGTCAATATATAAGGAAAGCTAGATACGGACCGATACTTGTATAGTTGGATATTATAGAATTGCTTGCACACGCTGTTTTGAACTGCATGGGGGGCTTAGCTGGATAGATACTCGCCATAGTTTCAGAAGGGGGGGGGGGTTCTTTTGATGTAGTGTATTTTTATCCATGTGCTATTCGGGGGCGGATTGTGGTCATACGACGATGATATGAGTTTGGGTGTTTATTTCCTATGTTTCCAGCATGTGCCATTCAATGTTAATAAATACACTCGATTTCCTCATTACCTCTACTGAAAACTAAACTTAGTGGTCATTCGCACTTGACTCTGAACAGCCCGACGAACAAATACGGTGAGTATATTACTTTTTTGTGTCACTTCGTGGCTATCGTACTAACAAATAATAAGGCCTCTTGTCCGTATTGAGGACGAAAGTAGGACCCGGTTATTCGGGCTCAATCTTGGTTGTGCGTCAGAATTTCGAATCGTGAAATACAGATATGACGAGGCGTGGGATTAACACTTGTTTATTTGAAAGGAGAGAGCTATCGACCGCCAACTGAACCGCCTATTTGGCCTAATCGATCGTCAATTCTTGTCAAGCGACGATACATACAAATCTGTTGATTTTGCCATCCTCACACAGTTGTTTGCGATTGATACTATTGGTGACATGACCTATGGCAAACCATTCAGCTTTTTAGATGAAGGCAAGGACATATACGATTGGGTGAATTGGAACGAAAAGTTCTTCCCAATTGCCTCAACTGCCGCGACTCTGCCCTTTCTCGGCCAGGTGGTGCAAACGTGGCCATTCTCGGAGCTGTTGCCGAAACCAACCGATGCAGTCGGGTTAGGGAGGTTTATCAAGTGAGTCTCATTCCCAATGCCACTACCGGCCGTGTTTTTTGCAAGTGATTAATGAACGACGTCTAATATTCCATCTAGATTCGCAGAAGATATGCTCAACGAGCGTTTCCAGCCAGATGCCGAGCCTCGTCGTGATATGATCGCCCAGTTCCTGCGCTATGGCGCCACGAGAGAGGAGGCTACCGGGGAAGCACTTGTACAAGTGTAAGCATCGATGCCAAAACTTATGCGTCTCATGCTTTGTTAACCTGACATGAGTTCAGCGTAGCAGGAACTGATTCGGTGGCAGTAGTACTCCGCATGATACTGCTATATGTACAGTCGACACCTAGAGTATATAATCTCCTTCTTGCCGAGCTCAACGATGCCCGCGAGAAGGGGCGTATCAGTAGACCGATTCAGGATTCCGAGGCAAAAAAGTTACCATATCTTCAGGCGGTTATCCTCGAGGGCTTGCGCGTGTTTCCCGCGCTGACTCCGTTTTTCAATAAGACGGTGCTAAAAGGGGGTGATTGTGTGGCTAGTTTTCATCTACCAACTGGCACTGAAGTTGGTGTTGATGTGGTAAGTCACTCAACCTCAGGAGGTTCTCCTATTCTTTTTTTTTCTAGATTTCCCAGCCAAGAGGCTCTTCAGGAAACAGACATCGTATGGAAACGCAAATGAGACGATATTTCCTAAATTCGAAACGATTGAGTCTTGGTAGTCGCCAATTCCAGCAACACAGTGGGGCATCTTCAGGAGTAAGGAGTATTGGGGTGACGATGCAGACCTGCTCAGACCAGAGAGACGGCTGAAGGCAGACGAGAAGCAACTCCAAGAAATGACTGAGTGTCTCGAGGTCTTGTTCGGATATGGCAAATATAAGTGCTTGGGAAGGGGTATCGCTATCATGGAACTGAACAAGGTCTTGCCAGAGGTAAGTGTTCCATAACGGCGGTCATGAACGGTTTCGAGGCTAAATTTGGGATTAGTTATTGATGCATTACCATTCTATTATTATCGACCCGACGGGACCGGTGAGGATGATGCACAGTGCTGCGTTCTGGTTGATGAAGGACTTCTGGGTTACGATATCGCCAAGGAACGAAGGTGACCTCAAGACGAGGAGGCTTCAAACAATGACAACTTAATCTAGGGACCTCACAAGATACATTTGATGTATTCTTAAAAGCAGGTTTGGGGTTTAACAAGGACAGCACCATCGGCAATTAGTGGAGCCAAAGTATTTTAGGCTACTTACTCAAAGTACAGCGACTTCCCAATGCAACGACAAATTGGAGATGGTGGTACCCGGGAAGGCGAATATCGGAACTCGGGAATCAGCCGGGTTTCAGCTGAGGGGTGGTAGAAAAAAGCTGAGAGGTGGTAGCCAAGAAAAATCCCACTTTTTCGGCAAAAGTCCGGAGGTGTTAAAAAAAACACATTTAATTTTATTTAACTCCATTTTAATTCCACTTTAAGTCCACTTTTTAACAAGGGTTTATAGCATATGTTAAGCATATGTTAAAAAACTTTAAAAAATAAAAAAATTATAAATTAAAAAAAATTATAAAAATTAAAAAAAATTAAATTTTTTTTTAAAAAAATAAAAAATAAATATATATATATATATATATAATTTTTAACATATGCTTAGCATATGCTATAAACCCTTGTTAAAAAGTGGACTTAAAGTGTAATTAAAATGGAGTTAAATATGGGGGGTTTCTTAGCTAACACTCCTCAGCTTTTTTTTAATTTTAAAATTTTATGGGGTTTCTACCACCCCTCAGCTTTTTTCTACCACCTGGCAGCTGATAGCCCGGAATCAGCGAATCCCATCTTGAGGATGCAAACTCCGATTATCTCCAGTAAGCTAGAGCCGAGATTACTATGCATACTATACTACATTAACATACACTACTACCCAGTACCTAGAGGAGTTGGGTTGCTGTAGCAAGTACTCTACTAGTTAGCGTATGCAGGGCCTCACCGGCTAACTACACTACCTAAATTAATAGATAACGTTTGTTCATCTGGACGTTCTCTGCTTTCTGTTCTTGATGCGTGGGAAAAGTCCAACTTGTTCTCTTGACGACCTCCCTCTTTCCTAGACATTCTTCTTTTATACTTATTTTCTTGTTCTCCCCCAGGACCTCACCTACCTCATTTTGGGTTTTCCTCAACCGCCAATCACTACGAGTACCTACCGCCACTACATCAATTGATTGACCAACACCCAGATATCCTGCGATGGCGGCAGTGAGCAAACTTCACTCACAGGGCCTGCTGGCGAGAACGAGAACTCTGGCTACAAATAACTTTTATATCAACTGCAGATCGTTAGGGCACTTTTGCCAACAGAAGAGCAATTTGCATCTTTTGGCAACAGGTAATATCTTTTTTCTTCCTCTTTTTTTTTCTTCCGGATTTTCTTTTTTAAATGATTCATTTGTCATTCGCATTTTCTTTTAAGAAAAAAAAAAGGATTTCCAATTCCGATCGCGGCGCTTAGTTCCCACCTGGCCAGAAAAAAAAAGACGATTAGTACCTCTACTACTAGAAGGTGACTTCTAGTTTTGCCGTGACGTCTCACTCGCTCCTCCAGTATGTATAAGTTACCTACTATGGAAATAGGTAAACTGCCTCCTCGCTCCTAGTGGACGAGAGAGAAGTCGCCGCTCGCGTGGCAGCATCACTCGGCAACACTATTTGGAGCTATGTATAACCATAGGGTAACCACGACCCCATGTACCCACGCAGTTCCGTCGGCACTTAACTAGGTACCACCTATCCTGGATCGGTTTTCTGTAACACGCGCACGGGGTCTGCGGTGTTTCTTCACCAGTCATCCCCAACTTACACCGAGGATATTATTTCCCCAATCACCAACCCCCTGCCTGACTTCTCACCCTTTCTCTTTCCCTTCCTTGTTTTCCCTTTGCTTTATAAGGCTCTACTTTCTCCTCAAGCTTAAGCGTGTATGGGTAGATATCGAAGATACGCAACTGCTTAGAACCATCCCTCTTTCTTTTTTTTTCCCTTTTATTTTCCCCACTCCCCTTTTGTCTCTGATTTCTCTCATTGCTTGAGAACTTCTCTAGTCTGTCTTCCTATTCGGGCCGTATAACTCACTCCCCTCGTTGGATCAGATACCCCACAAACACCGGTACCGTCAGGGTCTTCTACCCCACTATCGCCGCGAGCGCCTATTTTGCTGAGAAGTTCACGACGTTCTTTTCATACCACATCAGCCATGCCGAGACTGAACATCAACAATATCAACCCTCACGTGGTTGAGGCCAAGTACGCTGTGCGCGGCGAGTTGGCTGTCAAGTCGGAGGAATATCGCGCAAAGCTACGAAGAGGTGACAAGGACTTGCCCTTCTCTCAGGTCGTCAGCGCCAACATCGGCAATCCCCAGCAGCTCGACCAGAAGCCCATTACTTTCTTCCGACAGGTTCTAAGTTTGCTTGAGAACCCCAAGCTACTAGAGCACGAGGATGTTTTGCTGAACTCGCTTGGTTACAAAACCGATGTCCTCGAGCGTGCCAAGAAACTCCTACACGATGTTGGTAGCGTTGGTGCTTACAGCGCCAGCGCAGGTGCGCCTGCCATCAAGGAGAGTATCGCAAAATTCCTTGAGGGTAGGTTCCTTTTTTTCTCTTCTTCTTCGTAGAGGTACACTTTACTGACCGAATACAACAGCACGAGACGGGTTTCCTGCCGATCCAGCACAAATCTTCCTTTCGGCTGGTGCTTCTTCCGCCGTGAACACTCTCCTGCACATCATTTGCTCATCTCCCAACTCAGGCGTGCTTATCCCCATTCCGCAATATCCGCTTTACACTGCATCCCTCTCTGTCCTGAATGCTACCTGCGTTCCTTACTACCTTGACGAACATGAGCACTGGGGTACTTCACATGACTCTATCAAGGAAGCTTACACTACCGCCAAGGCAAATGGAATTGATGTCCGTGCTATCGTTATTATAAACCCAGGAAACCCCACCGGCGCCTCACTACCTGAGGAGGATGTCAGATCTGTCTTGGAATTCGCTGCCGAGGAGAAGCTCGTTGTCATGGCGGACGAAGTCTACCAAACCAATGTCTTTATTGGTACTTTCCACAGCTTCCGACAAGCCCTCCACAAACTCCAGCAGGAAGACCCGGAGAAGTACGGCGATGTCGAGCTTGCCTCGATGCACTCTGTTTCCAAGGGTATGGTGGGCGAGTGCGGGCACCGCGGTGGCTTTTTCGACTTGGTTGGATTTGACAAGGAGGTTGTGGAGCAAATATACAAGTTTGTCTCGATTACTCTTTGCGCACCTGTCATTGGCCAGTGTCTGGTCGAGATGATGGTTAACCCACCCAAGCCCGGTGATCCATCGTGGGAACTCTACAACGAGGAGTATAGTGGTATCTTCAACAGGCTGAAGGAGCGCGCCAACGCATTATACGAGGTCTTCCAAGAAATGGACGGCGTCGAGTGCGGTAAACCCCAGGGCAGCATGTATCTGTTTCCAACAGTCCATGTGCCACCGAAGGCCGCCGAGGAGGCTAAACGCGAGGGTCGTACCCCTGATGAATTCTACTGCATGCGTATGCTTGAGGCCACGGGAGTGTGTGTCGTCCCCGGCAGCGGCTTCGGTCAGAAGGAGGGCACGCTCCATTTCCGCACGACCTTCCTTGCGCCCGGCACCGAGTGGGTGGGCGCCATCAGAAAGTTCCATAACGAATTTATGGAGAAGTACCGATGAACCGGAAGTCTCTATCAATATTAGCAATAGGTAAAAAGAGACAACCTGGACCAACACTAGGGGAAAAATAAATTTCGGTGTGCAGTTTGTTGACGTGTAAAGAGTTTAGCATGGCATCGCATAGCATGGCATAGATCTATTTAAGAAGATCATTTTCCAGAAGAGGATGCAATGCGTAGATTAATGTGTTTCAACTTGGATGAAATTGAAATATTGGGGAATATCGGAATCGGCAGGTGTGTATTACATACGTAGGCCCCCGTGTCATCCGGATACTACACTAGGTAGCCGTTTCCTTGCTAAAGAGATATATGCATAGGAGGGCAATCAACTGTAGAGTAGAGGTTAGAGATGAAAGCCAGATCTGGACATTTCAGAGCCTAGGTTAAAGGGTTAGAAGGGGAGCGATTGGAAAAAGATCAAAGAGAAAAATAAAAAAAGCAAATCACAACTCCGGTGCACAACAAATCTAGTTCATCTCACGACCCCTTGATATTGTTACACTTCTTTTCTTTTCTCGTTATCTATTTGCACGTAAATCGCAGTTCTTGCTCTCCCTCGCTCTGAAGCGGCTAGGGAGGTTGAGGTTAGCCCAGGGGTTGCGGATTCGTTAACGCCCTTCTCGTCCCTTGCTTTTTTTATGCTATCCCCTCGCAATTAGATACGTATAATAACTAAACATCTCACCCCTCCTACCCACCCGGCCTAACTACGCCCTCTCGCTTCCACGGAGGCGCACGGCCTGGCCGTACTTCTGGAGCTTGGTGATCAGCTGGTCGCCCTGCTTGACGACGTCTTGGTACTGCTTGTTCTTATCGTCGGGACGGTTCGTCTCGATAACACCCTTGCCCGTCACGCGGTCAATGGTGCAGGGAATGCGGCCACCGGCGATGAACTTGGCGAGGTCGCTATGGTTCGTTGTTCGGTTAGTTGGGCCCCACTGGCGGAAAAAAGGAGAGAATAGAGGGAGGGAGATTAAGGGGTTAGGTAGGTTAGAAGTGTAAGAAAATGTGTTGCAAGGTAGATATCGGAAATAGAACATACCGATCTAGGAAATCAACGGTGACACCAAAGTCGTTGGCCATGCTCTCGAGCCCGACGACACGGTAGCTCTGTAGTAGCTGCTGGTAGGCGCGCAGACGCATCTCGCGGATAAACCAGCCCTTGTGCTCGTGCAGGTAGCGGTCCTGGGTCAAGAATTGCTCCTCAACTAGGGCAAGCGCTTGGAAGAACAGCTTATAGTGGCCGTTATAGAGGCTGTTGACAAGCTGTGCGAGTGACGAGAAGTCGATGGCCATCTCGTTCTCGGGTTGATCCATGCCTGTGCCTAGTGTGGTGAGGTTGATGGCGGTCGTAGCCTTGGTCGGGGCGCCAGGCGTGGTGCGGGTCTCCTTAGTATCCTGCATCTCAGCGTCCTCGGCCCCCGGCCCAGCAGAAATAGCACCCGAGAGTGCTAGCAACTTGTCATCTCCATCGGCGCCCAGGATGGCCTTGATTTCAGGTGCGTCTACGACCTTGCTCTTGAAGTCTACCCTCTTGAGCGACACGGAGCCGGCGAGCACTGAGTAGACAACGAGGTTGGAGTAGGTGCACAACTCGTAGCTAGTGAAGGTCGAGAGAGAGTCGAGGAGGAGAGGAGCGGCGAGATTGTAGGATCGGACGGTCAGGAGATGCAGACCCTCGTAGGCCTTTAGACGGTTGCGGCGGTCCCAGTCACCTCCACTATCGACAAGCGTCTTCGCCCGCGCGATATGCTTCTTCACTAGTGACTTCTCGCCATAAAACAGGCCCATGCGGATTATAGCAAGGACGAGATCGATCTTGGTGCCCAGGATGCCCGTCTTCTCGAAGACGTCTTCGTAGGCTGCTATCGCCTTGTCCTATAAGGAGTGTGTAAGTATGACTGTTTGGCAGGACAAACTACACAGTTTGTGATATACCTTTTCGCCAATTTTAGCAAAGAACTCGGCCCGCTTCCCTCTTGCGGCCATGATTTCCGTATCGCCAGCCTTTTCAACAGCCTCGTCCTCCTCTTTCTGGATCTCCTCCAGTTCCTTGTCGTTCTCAGCCTTGAGCTTCTGGTAGACCTCCTCGTCCCAAGGTAGAATGGGGCCCGACGTCGAGCCCTTGGTGGCAACCATGCCCGCAGCACTGAGTTTCCGGCTCGTGGGCCTGTGTTGCGCCGATGCTGACGTCGATTCGCCGGTGGAGTTCAGGATGCCTTCAATCGGGTGTGCAAGATACCTATACAGCGGGGCCATCTTGTGCTCGCTGATAGCATCTTGTAAGCTCTTCACCGCGGCTTGTTGGGCTGGTCGGGCGGCGTAGGAGTTCGTGATGGTAAAGACATGCTGGGCCAGAGGCAGCAGAGGCCATTTCGCGTACTGGGGATCGGAACCCATGTTGGATGTGAAGCCGGCTATTAGTGGGCAACAAGGAAGGGGATTAGGTAGGAGTGGGAGATATTCTTCGGAGGTGGAGTGAGAGATGAATTACAGGATCGCCGGGAGGAGAAGGTTGGAAGAGAGGGAGGGAGAGTTTGATGGTGAAGCTCCAGAATGGTTTGGAGCTCTTTCTTGATTGCCGGAGTACAAGCGATTGAGAGAGGCTGCTGCTGCAGGCGACCAAAGGTGGACGTAACTTCCCAGCAACCCGAAACAGATGGGCCAATCACTGGCTTCATGTGTGGGGCTATTCGAGCCTCAAGCTACGTAGGTACCTTTTGCTAGGTATGGATGCTGGAAGGTACCACGGGATACGTACCTATCTAGCTCACTCCTCCCCCGGTCCACATGCCTTTCTGCTAATCTGACAGACTGACAGACTTAACCCTGGACTAGATCTAATTTACAAACCTACCTACCTACCTACTACCTACGTTGCAATCCCCAACACCCTTTGATAATTTATTTTACACCCAACATGCAAAGCTTCTTCTTCTTCTTCTCATCTTTACAATAAAAGCAAAGGTTCGTAAGGCTACTTACTCTCAATCAACACGTGCAACCTCCAGCAAAGTATACATCGGTAGCCCGCGCATAGCTCCCTCCCTTCCTTTTGTCACCCACAATGGCAGGCGACGACACCGAGGATTTCCCCCAACCTTTCGACGCGAAACGCCTCGAACCAGCCAAAAAACGCAAGCACGGCGACTCCTCAGGCGCTCGCGACACAAACCATCGCGACAAAACTTCGGCCATGCCTCCAATTGACGAGCTGCCCCAGCCATTCGATGCTAAGAAACTCGAATCGGCTAAGAAACGCCAACGTTCCACGTCGCCATCCGATCAACCGCGCAAACTCAAGAGGCCGGGCCAGAGAGCGCGAATATCCAACACGGAAGCCGCCTCGATACGTCAGCGCCAAGAACAACGCGAACGGGAGGCCCAAAACGCCGCAGTCACCGCCGCTACGCTCGAGCAAAGAGGCATCAATGATATCGTGCGACAACACTACAACGCCGTACCCGAACGAGGCCGAGACTGGAGAAAGACGGGCAGTCGAATCAAGGGTCTTCGTGTCTTCAACAACTGGGTCAAGAGCACTCTAATCCAAAAATTCTCTCCGGACGAGGACCATACTCCCGGAGCGCACCTGCAAGGCCGTGACATGGCTGGCGCGCACGGGCACGAGTTGATCGTTCTCGATATTGGATGTGGTAAAGGCGGTGATCTTGGGAAATGGCAGCAGGCCCCTCAGCGTGTGCAGCTCTACGTCGGGCTAGATCCCGCCGATGTTTCTATTGATCAGGCGAAAGAGCGATACCGTAGCATGAGCCACCGCCCCAGCGGCGGTCGTGGTGGTAGGGGCGGCTTTAGGGGCGGGCGCCAACAACACCTATTCGATGCGCGGTTCTTTGTCAAGGACTGCTATGGCGAATCAATTGGCGACATAGATGTCATACGCCAGGTTGGTTTTGACTCTTCACCTATGGGCAGGAGCGGTTTTGATATCGTCAGCATGATGTTTTGCATGCATTATGCCTTCGAGAGCGAGGAAAAGGCGCGCATGATGCTTCAAAACGTGTCTAGTGCGCTCAAGAAGGGTGGGCGGTTTATTGGCTGTATACCCAACTCGGACGTGATCGGCGACAGAGTCACCAAATTCAACGAGCGCATCACGGCGAAGAAGAGCGGGTCGGCGGAGGAAAGTGGGCCCGCAAGTGACGACAAGGAGGAGGGCGAAGCCGAGGAGACGGCCGAGTGGGGCAATGAGCTTTACCGGGTTAGGTTCCCTGGGAAGACGCCCGAAGACGGTGTCTTCCGACCACCCTTTGGTTGGAAATACAGTTTCTTCCTCGACGAAGCCGTCGAAGAAGTTCCCGAGTACGTTGTTCCATGGGAGGCCTTCCGAGCCATTGCCGAAGACTACAACCTCGAAATGCAATACCACCAAAGTTTCAGAGATATATGGGAGGCGGAGAAAGATGACCACATACTCGGTCCTCTCAGTGAACGCATGGGCGTACGTGAGAGGGGCCGGGGACCATTGCTGGTATCTCCCGAGGAAATGGAAGTTGCCAATTTCTACGTGGCCTTTTGCTTCTATAAAGTCTAAGTGCCGTCCAACCCATGGAAGAAAAATCTTCCAATTAGTCCGTAATGATATGGTTGAGGGTTCATGATATCACGCGCGCGATTCCTATAAAATTATGGTATTTGGGTCTATTCCAGCGAATGATTTTATAGCTTCGCTAGGGCAATATAGAAAAAGCGGTTATCAGCATGGTGTGTTATTTCCATGCATTCCAAGGTCCATGTATAGTCAAGTTCCTAGCGTAACGACGTTTATGGTGGAAATGGGAAAATAAATACAAAAAAGGGGGGAAGTCTATATTAAAAGAATTATTATAACGCGTCCGCTATCTACTAAGTCTTCCAAGAAAGAAAGAAAATCGTGAAGTGCACTAGGTTAAGAATAGTAAGTACCTAGTAGTACTTAGGGGTGCCATCTGGGTTGTACTTCATGGCCGGGTACTCTAAAACGCGGTCCTCGTTCTCCCATCGCTTGACGCCACCCGGGTCGATGTACTGCTCCGTGTGGAAGGTAGACCCCGTCTCCGCATGTGGGTCGACGTAGGTATCGGCCGTCTAGATAAACGTGAGCGCATTATACATATAGATACATAACATAGTCTGCTTCCCTAGGGAACCAATATATATATGTATATTTGTGTCATATAGGTAGGAAAGGGGGGGTTTTTCCCCCCTTTTTTCTTCTAACGTACCTGTGTCCCGATAGACCGATACCCCGGCTTCACGTCCTGCTGGTAGAAAGCGTTCTTGTTGCCCACGTAGCCGCCCGTGCTCGTCACCACGTGCGCGTTCCGCTCCGGACTCGTCTCCTTGTCCACGTAGTTCACCGTACTCACCTGCGTCCCCGTGTCCGTCCGCGCGGGCTGCGATGGCCCCGGCTGCGATGGCCCCGGCTGCGATGGCCCCGGCGTGGCGGCCCGGGGGTGGCGGCCCTCGAGGAGCTAGCCCCTGCCGGCGACCCGGCGCCGGGAGACGCGCCTGCGCTCCCGGATACCTGGGTCGAGGTCGAGGTATAGGTCGAGGCCGTGGCCGTGGCCGTGGCCTTCTCTTTGCCTTTGCCCTTGCTCGGGGCCTTGCTTGCGCCCTTACCTTTGGATTTGCGTGGAGCCATTACGAAAAAAGACAGGGGAAGAAGGGGGGGAAAAAAACCGCCGTGGTATAATGTCGTGTTTGGTGTGCTCGGCGTTGGTGTTGAACTTGATGGATTATTTTGTCTGGCAGAAGAGAGAAGGGGAATCGCTTAAGGTACGTAGCTTCGAGGCTTTTTATATACTGTTCGTCGGTACGGTTGAATCACAAGTATGACGATTTTGCTTGTGTAGAGCGGTTCATACGCCGTATATAGTGAATACACACATCGTCATTGCGTGGTCTCTGGTGCACGAGACGTATCCCTAGCTACCTCACTCACTATTGTATACCAGGTGAGTAGAGTACATTAACACTACTCCAGTTATATTCCAGAGAATATCCCTAATAGATCATATCAGTATACAGTACCATATCCTAATGTCTATAGGCGATCGATTCTGAATAATTCTTCACGGAAAGGCGCAGTAGGTAACTTTCAGTGTCATCATGCATGGCTTTTCCGAGGGTTTATCAATAACCACATAACCTAGTTTACCTAGTTACACCAACCTAGTCATAAATGTGAATTCGGTCAAGAGGGCGGGTGAAAATGATGAGCCATATAATGAGCATAGCATCCTAAAGGATAACGGCGCGTCCCGGATTGTTGAGATATATAGACTGTACGTTTCATGCTCGACGGATATTAATTATATTTCACTCGCCATAGTCACAAGTTGTCGCATTATTTAATCTCTTTTGAAGTCATGTTATCCCCTAAGCCTAGTTGCGCCAATCTACAGGTTCCTCAGCCCGACGAGGGCTACGTCGATATATGCTACTCTTCATGTGATACTAGATAATATAGAAAGCTCTCTATTATGTGAGAGCCTCCGGTGTGACGGTCATTTGTGCCTACATGTCGCCAAGAAACCGAAGAGTGCTTATAAGTGTGCTAGGTCAGGATAGCTATACGGTTTCTATATGTATTACCAAGACGGTCCTGTCTGTTATTCTTCTGCTCAGCAGCTTCTGGGTTGCGAAGGGCCAATAAATAGTCATGATATAGCACAGTCAAATGCCGACTTCGAGACCCGTATGTTGGAACACAAACATGGGCCATATCAACAGATGACTATGTCTCTAAAGTCAGGCTTTCCGGGGTATATATAAATGTGTTCCGCTTATCTAATGTTCATCGAATTGTTGAGGGCACTAAAAGGAGTTGTCTGATAGCTTGGCCGTGGTAAGACTCTGGGGGTTTATACTCCACTGCCAAGCCATCAAATACATAGCCCCTTTTTACAAAGGTACGGGAACCATGTTTTGACCCAAATGTGGCCAAGGCATCATGTTTCAATTTAGCTACAACTTCAGCCTTCCAGCTAACTTTCGGCTTCTCGATCGACCCGTTTACCCACGTACCCACCGCTGCCGGTGATCATTTTATGCAGGTGGTGAACTCGGCCTTGATGATGGGGCTTTGCCGGCTACGGCATCCACCTCCCGCAACTGATCCGCTTAGTAAGCGCGCTTTCGAGGTACCCAGTTGCCCCCCTGGGTCCACGGCCTACCATGTCCATGTTGTTTACGAGGACAGATGCGTGTGTACATGTGAATGCTCTCGTGAAGTCTGCTCTGACGAGGCCTCTACAGTACCCGCCGTTCAGCTCTTTATGGGGCAAAGAAACTGTTGCAATAGGGCTTCGCCACGTGCATTGCCGTGCAATAGACTACCGGATACTTACCACCGGGTTCGTATTCGACTTTTTTCTAACCATTTGGTTTCATGCCGGCACTCAGTGTAGATGGGGCAGCGATGCCGCAGGGGTGGAACTTATCGAATCGAGTCTTGGGCTATTCCCAGGTTGTTTCAAGAGGCACTCTTATCGGCTCGGCCCGTAACATGAATCCGACTGTCCGGCGAACAAAATATGTCGCGTTGGTTTGGGCTAAAGCATCGTTGTGGTTCGATTTGGAATACAACGTCCAGCCAGTGGCTCTCAAAAGAAGATATATAAAGGGGGCGCAGAGAACCTTAACTCGTCCTTCTAGATACCTAAGTCAAGTTACATTCTACATACCAACCATACCGACACAACAACACAGATACCCATATCTCTAGTCAACAATGCCCACGGTTATTCCCCCGACTAAAAATATTGTCGTAGATGGCATCCTACGCTACCCACTTACGGGTATCAAAGTGTTGATTGTTGGTGCTGGAGTCGCAGGCGCATTCACCGCCATCGAATGTTGGAGAAAAGGACATGATGTAGAAATTATCGAGAAAGCCCCCAAGTTTTCGGCTGCTGGTATGTATCCATTCTGATACCGGTATTGTATTGTACTTAACTGACTCCTTTCAGGTGATCTTGTGGGTGTTGGGCCCTCGGCATGGGCCACGCTCCGTAACTATCCTACGATGCTGAAGGAGTACGTTGAGATTGGAATGGAGTCGGATCAGTGTTTCTACCTCTTCGACGGCACGAAGATAGCTGGTCCAGTCGAAATTGAGTATGCTAGACCACATGTTGCACCGCATGCTGCATATCCACTGCGAACCCAGCCCGTGTTTGGGCGTAATGAGCTGTGTGCAATGCTGTTGCGTCAATGCGAGAGACTCAACATCCCCATCACTTGGGGAGCCGATATCGTCGACTATGAGGATGACCCGGCAGCCGAGTACCCGAAGGCCATTGCCGCCGACGGGAAAACCTACCACGGCGATGTTATCATAGCTGCAGACGGGATCGGCACCAAGTCACACAAGCTCACTCTGGGTCGGCCGGTGGTGGCGAAGGACACTGGATATACATGCTATCGAGTGATGTTCCCGGTTTCGCAGTTGAAAACAGCACCTATCCTATCCGAGGTCCTCAAAAAGAACGGACGACCTGAGATGCGGGCTTACACCGGTGACAACATCCACTGTATCCTGGCCATAACTGAGAGGAACATCACACTTGCAGTTACCGTGCTAGAGGTTAGTCAGACACAACGGGGAAGCACACAAGTCGCTGGCTATTATGCTGACATATTTATAGGAACACGTGGATCGCGGTAATGTCAAGGAATCCTGGCGGTCCACCGCATCCAGCAATGATGTACTGAAAGCCGTTGGCAACACCGAAGGGTGGGACCCCATTCTGCTTGAGGCTATTCGCAACACACCGGATCAGAGCATCATCAGGTGGAAGCTGTGCATGCGTGACCCCCAGCCGAAATGGGTATCAGATAATGGCCGTCTGCTCCAGGTCGGCGATGCCGCTCACAGTTTCCTTCCGACTTCCGGTAACGGAGCCTGCACGGCTATGGAGGATGCTCTGTCCGTACCAGAGTGCCTCCGGCTAGGTGGTGGGAAAGAGGGCGCAAGTATGGCGCTCAAGGTCCACCAATTTCTGAGGTAAGTGACCATCAACCCCTTAATCTACAGGTCAGACAAAAGATATTGATATCCTACTTCGAAGGTATCGGCGGACGACACTTATCCAACGTACCGGCTTCGAAAACCGCCGGCTGCTTCATATGAAGACCGACAGCAAGGAAATAAACTGGGACGAGGGCATTTTCCGAACGGGTAAGTGGCACTGGGGCCACAATTCCGAGAAGTACGCCACGGAAAACTTTGAAAAGGCGCGCGCGCACCTGGAATCCGGCGCCCCCTTCGAGCACACGAACCTCCCTCCCGGACACAAGTTCGAGGAGTGGACCCTGGAGGGCGAGATGGCGAAGGAGCAGACTGGCGTGAACCTGGCCGCGGACCTGAGACTCAACGGCGACTGGGGTGTGTTGTAGATAAAAAAACAGGGCATCTGATACAGCGATGTACTTTCATGAGTTCACGATCCGCCGACATCGACCTCTCTCCTCACCTCTACTTCGAAGACCTCCCACCATTTAGACATCCATTTTAGAATAGATCGATAGAGTCAAGATTCCTAGGCCGTTTTCAATGCTGCCAGGTAGACATAGAAATTCTATTATTTACGCATATGAAAATCTTACGTGCAATGTGTGTGCGTGATAGTGAAAATTAGCTGTTAATACCGGAGTTACACTGTAGACCCTCCTAGCTATATAAAATTATCCTTTATCGTTTAGTCACCATATATCTCGAGCTTCCTGCAAATTTGTCATGTCTATTTCGTGAATCGAAATAAAAGAAAACTGACGTAGGCCATGTCAAGTCACCCTATGTGCCGGTAAACACATCATGACATGTCTTTATTGTTTTTTTTTTTACTTACCTACCTAGGTAGGTAGGTGCCTGTCCAGATAAGCCCGTCTTGAATCAACCATTTCGACATAACACTTCGAACCACCCGAAACTCACCAATCATAGACTCTTCCACTTTCTGGAAGTAAAATGTGAAGAGTTGTTCAGATGTGTACCCCGTGTGGAATACACACATACTTCATTATGTAGGTATGTACCTAGGTAAGGTTAGGTGGGTTTATTTTGCTACTGGCTGTTATGTTCAGCGGTGTGTTCATCTAGTCACTCGACATATATTGTATTGGTACCGGCTCGTATCAAAACCCTCAGTCATTTCCTCATGGCACTAATTATTCTAAAAACTTTGGATCTCCCAAGTTTGTAATTCTGGGGGGGGGGGGGAATAGCATGGGGATGCATTTAGGGTGGACAGGAGAAACGAAGAGAAGGGGGGGAAGAGATGTTGAGAAATAGACCATCTACCTGAACAGAAATAATCGAGTTTGTATTGTTAGCTCGTTGGTAGAAACAAGGAACTAGTGAGTGCAGATTATCAAATATACTTGACCTCGGCAAGGTTCCAAAAGTTTTTGGTGAACTGTAAGATAACAGTATGCAATGGGTAGTGGCGTTATTGTAGTTGGTCTGGCCTTTTAATGCCTAAACAGAATGAAATCCATAACAGAAGAGAGGGACGCGGTTAGCCCCCTTTTTATCGAGCCGGTACCTAAATCAGAGCAGACATTGGCAACACTGGAGTAGACACAGGTAGCGGAGGATCGTTGAAAGGCCCCGTCTCTAGGGCTATAGTGTGAGTGACTTGAAAAAATTTGAATTTAATTTGCTGTGTGTTCTTGAATAAATGAGGCGATACTCACACCTCTCTTCGATGTATAGGTGGGTTCGTTTGTTGAAATATTAATATGCGAAAGACTCAACGACCATCATCGTCTCCTACACCCCTCCTTTCCGTTTGCTCGATATAGCCTTATTTCAATGAGAGTTTCGTTGCATCGTTAATATTGAAGGAAATCAAAATCGCCGCCAACCCCGAATCGCAGCACAGAACTTACATCGGCCTGATCCGCATACCAAACAGCCATGGTCATTTGAGTCTGATAACAAAGAAAAAGCGACCCTATACCGGAGGGAATAATAATTCCCTTTATGAGGACTGAGCCGGATTCTCCACCCCCTTTTCCATTCAAACCATCCCTTTTATTTTCTTCTATCGATTCGTTGATTGTACACCTCAAATATCTCTACACGGGCTTTGTTTGATATCTCGAACATCCACATTAGTGTCGGCACTGCCGCTGCCGCCGTTGTTACCCGGTAGTAGTTCCGGCACTGACCCAGGCTCATGCTCATAATTGTAGTTTCGCATGGACGTGTAAGGCACTTCTCCATGGTCCGTGCCGCTGTTATGTCTGCTCTGTGGTTGGTAGTAGGTTAAGGCCCGGTGGGCGCTCATTTGATGGTCTGTAGTATACTGAGCTGTTGAAGAATGGGTGATAAGCGGCGGCGTTAATGGGGTACACCCGAAATATGTAGAGGAGCCGGCGGGTTGGGCGTGACTAAAGTTGTCTGAAGAGGCTGATGGGTGGGCCATTGGGACGCTCCATGTGTAAGGGACATCTGACTGGGGCGGAGACAGTATGGCTTTCTCTTTACTACTCCCGGGAAACTTGAGTTATGTTATCGCTCACTCGAAAGAATTTCCCGAGTCTTGTACATACCTCTCCTTGTAAAACTGGTCATAGCTACTGTGGGTTGGAGCACCCTGATGATTTACTTCGTCCACCGTTTCCATTTCGCTATTGTCGCTGACGTGCCTTGTTCCAGTATACGCAGGCGTTACATCATACGTGGATGGCATAGAGTACTGGGCCATCATAGACGATGTTGTGTCGGAATTAGCCCAATATATATCATTGCTACTCGCACAACTAAAGGCACGTTTATTGCGCCTCTTGCAATTATATTTGTGTGTACCCCAGCGCTTGAGACGGCCCCTATAGGCACGAGTTCTACCTCAACCAAGTCAGCCGGGCAACATTAATATCCCATTGTCCAGACTCAACAAGCAGGAGATTTCTTACGATGCTGTGAAATTATATTCTTCGCTCATAATCTTTCGAACATCGGCCAGCTTATGCTCGGAATATAGCCTCTTAACTACATCAAATTCAGGTTAGCCATCGATATACATGGGATAATTGGAGTAAAATGCGAGCCATGAACCTCGCGATTCCCATTAGCGTGTCTCAGACAGTATATCCCATGATGAGACAACAAGGTGAGGCCATCATCAGTTAGCGATTCATGCTTACTTGTGCTTTCGTGCATCTCCCATGGTTTAGTCATGATGAATATATATATCATGAACAGAAGGAAATCCTTCCTGCGTCCGAGCGGCAACTTAAGCTTAGCAAGATAGCTAAGTAGGTAAGAGGAGCAGAGCATAGATGGCAAGAAACGTCTTCATAGTTTCGTACGGGACAAGGTTCAAATGAGTGAGCAGGGTACCACAACAATAACGCCAACGAGATCGGGAGCCTCGTAGGGGGACTTGAGCGGTGTTTTTAGGGTATTGGTCTTAGGGTTGTCGGATTAGGAAACCCATATAGGAAAACTAGTTTGTATACTGGAAACAGAGCCCTTGTACACTCATGATGCAGGCTGCGGACTCTCTTGCCGCACCGATATGATGAGATGTGACTTGGCAACTGTCTGGTGGCCGTAGGACTTTAAGCCCACGTTGTTCTCGGCACGCTATACACATGTATAAAGCTTACTCGGCGCAACACAGAACACACGAGGCAACGTATAAGAATCCTTCCCGATGAATCTATTATCTTTATTTTTTTTCTTGCGACTATCTAATTCCCGAGCCTCGATCGATAGTCATCGTTATAGGTATCAGGACAAAGGGAAGAGAGCGATGTCATAGTCAGCTCTTTGGGTATCTCAATTATATTGTCTGTCAGCTGAGAGGGACCATTGGACCCCAACCCTTAAGCCTCGGTCGATATCTCATGGTGGCCGGTTACCAATGATGGACAACATCCTATGCCACGAGCCGCAAGCCACGTTCCCGTAGCCTGCCTACATAGCAAGGATCGACAATATATCTATGATAAGTTGACTGGCTTCGGCTTTCCATACTACGTTTTCCTGAATCGACCACAAGGCTATGCGGTGCATCATTCACCTAAACCCCGACATCGCTTGTCTAGGAATTCCGTGTCAGACACGCCCCTTCGTAAGACCATGAATTAGAGAAGAACAGGCATTCAATAAGGTCAGTCAAATTTCCTTTCTTCTCCAACCCATATCCCATATGCGAGGTCTTCCCTTGTCGAGCTGAGGCTGACGGTTGCGACAACACCTGCATCTTTTGCTCGATATCTGTGGGTAGTGTGATGCCTATATCCTCAAGTATACGAATATAAGAGTTTTCATTCGTCAACTTGGATTTTTTTTTGGTAATCCGATCCGAGCGCAGCGCCTTTGTTCGATGTATACCATCCAGTAACACCATGTTCTCCGCTGTTTGGGCATCTCGGCTCCGAATAGGGTCAACATTCCATCTCAGGCCGGAATTAACTTAGCTCATATTTTCGCTGCAGACATGACTTAAGAGAAGAACGACACTCATCGGTCCCCCCACACCACAAAAAAAAAAGTCTTTTTCTTCCATCGGTGGTGCCGTGAGATTGGGTCACTGAGACCGTCGCTACATTGTTGCAATGGGTTCAGGTGGATGTGCGTCTCCTGCATGACTTTGACATGCCGGAAATCGCAGAGCCGCCTCTCAGATTTAACGTGATTCGATTGAACTCCGGATTGTTCATGGAGGGTCAGATTTTCACTCCGAACATGATTTCTACGCCCAGCTAAACTGTCCAAGACTAAGTGAAAAAGGGGGGGGGAGGGGATATAATCGATCGAATGAACGGTCTAGATCATCCCGTGCACTCAGCCATGGATGCATTGCATTGCATACCCTGACTGACAATACCTGATGTTCCTTACTTGAAACTGCCTGTACTCGTGAGGCCATAAAACGCCGGAGTTAATATCGGAGTAGTATACCAAACGCCGCATCCGACGTACTCAATGATAACGCCGTACTATTCCACTTAAAGGTTTATGAGTTAGGTAGGTAGATTATAATGAATATGGTTATATCTTACTGTTGATACTTAGATAATCGCCCAGACTAGCTGTGAGGGAGTCACAATAGTAATAGGATAGTAGTTATTCTCGAGCCTAGCCATATTGTTCTCGCCGACCCGAGTAGTAGGCTACGTCGACCCGACGACTGCGGCTTGTATCTCGATACTACCATACCGCGCGACGACATCGACGGCTTGACATCCCTGTCACTGACACAACACGTGCTCCCATATCTAGTAGAAATGGTATCAATCGAGCTTCCCCAATTGGCGCCGGCGCAAATTCCATGCTACTCAGCGACACAGCCGGTACGTTTTGTTGTCGGACTAGTTACCGTTTCTAGCCCTATCGGTCCTCGCACTTAGCCCAACTATACGAAATCATCGGAATCGGGATACCGGGCTCTGTTCAGAGATTGATAATACGAATGTACGTGATCACTTTCATGTACCAATAAGCCTTGTTCCGCCAGGGGCGGGCACAGGTCTGACAACGCTACACTAACCTACATATATTATAGTTGGCATGTATATACCAGACCTAGTCACAGAACCATTTGAGGACTTGTGTGATTGATCGAGACGCAGCGAACCCACCACTTCTCGATCTACCCTGGAAAAGATGTTCCACGGCTCGCATGTTGAGTCTAACCTGGGTGCTACCCCTTACCCCCTAATACTTATATTAGTGATTATATAGTAGATGTCGTGCATCTATCTAACCTAGCATTATAGTTCGCTACGCCGATCTTGATCATTAACACAATACGCCCATGTGCGCGTCGGTCAGAGTCTAGATGGATTGGAATATATGAGAGATAACTGACTAGATAGGTAGGTATAGTGACTACTAAAGATGACGTGCATATACGTACATATATACACGTTCCATGACAGACACCACATCACTAATATGTGAAATCCCGAGGCTGTGAGGTGCTATAGGCGAAACAAGACAGGAGCACTGGCTCTACGGCCACCGAAAAGAGAGAAAAAAAAGAAGAAGAATAAGAGGAATAGTACAGGTGGGGGAATACTCGGAAAGCAATATTTGCTATGCTTATGCAGCGGGGATGCAGCCTGCCTTCAGATATTAGCTAGCCTCAGAGCCTCGCCGTCGCTCCCCCCGCCCCTCCCCCCCTTTTTCCCGGCGCACATGAACAAACGGGAAAGCGAATCGACGTTCCCAGCTTTTTCCATACCGGCGAAAAAAACAAAAACAAAGAGTCGCATGAGGTCCAGACTTAATAGCGAAGCATATAATATAGTATGTCTGTAGCCTATCTATCGGTTTTTTTTCTTTCTTCTCTTCCGCCTTAAAGTCAATTTCCACCTTGCGTTCGCCCCCAATCCAACCTCTCTTGCTTTTCGTTCTTTCTTTCTACTTCCCCGCGTCTGTGACTACTATAATGCCATATGGATCTTCTCAACTAGGTGATATAATAATTGAGGCTCACTTTTCTTCCTTTTTTTTTTTGGAGGGGGGAAGGGGGGGGGACAAGAAAAGTACCATGCATGTATAATGGCTATGCTAGTATGCTGGTGCTACATTGTCCCGTTGGGATGATAACAGGAGGGGAAGACTGTATACCGAAACACCGAAGGGAGGTGGATAGGTTACCTACGCACACATAAATAAAAAGAAAAGGAGGAGAAGGAGAAGGAGAAGGAGAAACAGGATTATATGAGACAGCTAGACGATACCTCGACGACTAAGTTAGATAAGTGCCTTGCACGCCTATTTTGAAAATGGGAATATGGGTATCGCGCATAACAACCCCGGTAACACCTTGGGTGTGAGCCTTGGGGTGTGTGTATCAGCTCAACGGAGAAGATGGGAAATGGCTGGAGCTTGAGATTTTATCGCGAGAGCTACGCAAGTTTACCCCCTTAGGTGCTCAAGAAGATTGGAAAAAAAAAAACCTAGTCCTTCACTGGATATGTGTGTGTGAGATGCATCCATACATGAGGTATATTGCATTCCCACAAGAATCCAGCACGAGGACAACCCACACGATGTCACCCTCCCTTCCACCCTCCTCTTTTCCCAAATGCACGCAAATAACGCAAAGCCCTGTTTCCATTCTTTTTTTTTCTTTTCTTTTTTTCCCCTTTCTTTCCCATGGATAGAAAAGGAAGGGGAAAAGGGGGGCGGTGACCGATGTACGTGCCCGCATGCAGACGTGATCACGCCGTCGGTCGACCTACCTACCTAACCTACGTAATATTTTTTTTCAACTTTCTTTCTATCTCTCTCTTATTCCCGAATCTCCGAAGAGAGGAAAAAAAAAAAGCAAAAGAGAATTTCTAGATTTTTCCCCGGTCGAGATTATGTAGATAGGGTAGGTAGATCAGTAGATAGGACATGTCAGATAGTTAAGTAGGTAAGCAGGAGGTACTGGGCTGTGTTAGTAGGTTTAGGTACTATCTCTTATCTCTCTCTCTTTTCTTCTTCTTCTTCTTCTATTTCTTGTCATCTCTTATTGGAAGCCGGAGCCACTCGAGTTTGGCTTGCTACTTGGCTGGCTGGCTGGCTGGCTGGCCGGTTTCCTTATGACACGACGATGACACTACAGTTTACCACCTCACCTCCTTTTTATCCGCCTCCTCCACCCTCTCTCTCAATAAACCTAACTTAATCCAACCAGTCACAGAAGACCCCTTAACCACGGTGAGCCACGTACCTCGACGATTATTCAATGGTGTGTACTATGCCTACCTTAGGTTACGTTACTTAACACCCTTTCTAAGACAATGAGGCTTAGGTTGTCGCCCTGATCGTCTTATCTTTCGGTCTATCATGTATTGTCCTCTTGACTCTCTCGCCTTGTCATAATGGAATAGGGGGTTTTTATTGTCATAGTCGTGTGTCCTCGTGATAGTAATGGTGTAACGACCATTCCGTTTGCCTGGCCAGAATCCCATATTCTCGAACTCAAAAAAAAGGAATCACACAAATTAATTTCGATTACTTCACG
This sequence comes from Biscogniauxia mediterranea, assembly GCA_018398605.1. Classification (NCBI taxonomy): domain Eukaryota; kingdom Fungi; phylum Ascomycota; class Sordariomycetes; order Xylariales; family Xylariaceae; genus Biscogniauxia; species Biscogniauxia mediterranea. Next base: position 1,546,531 of record JAGXTR010000007.1, on the reverse strand, counting down.
TTTCCCCTGTCACTACTCCTCTCTACGAACCAAAGGTAAGCAAGGTCTAGGATAGGTAAGGCGGACCGGATCCCTCCCCTCCCCTCCCCTCCCCTCCTCTTTCCTCCAACCCCCCTTTTCTAGGTGTAGTCAGATGGCTAGAAACCGCCCCGCCTCCCCATTTTTGGAATCAGCAGTCTTGCTCCGTCTCCTTGCGGGGACTATGAGCCACTAGCTCGTGGCCTTCTTCTCCTCGCCTGAGCCGCCCTCCTTGACCGTGCCCTGTCGGCTGATTGCCGGCGATATGACAGTGGGGCTGCTCACCGTGTCCCCGCCCGTGATGCCGGCTTCCTGAGCCTTGTGAGCGGCCGCCGAGTCGATCTTCTCCACCTTGGAGCCCACGTCGCTGGACGATCCGGTACTACTGGTAGCTACGGGAGGTGCATCGCTGTGCGACCCGGTAGTGCCGGCCGCTACGCGGATCGCCTCGTACCACTTCTCCGCATCCGCTGCGGAGTGGGCCTTGAAGGAGAGCTCAGACGTCCCGGCAAGTTTGCTACTAAAGCTTCCAGCCTTGTCCTTGCCCTTGACGGTGAACTTGTCGCCACTCGGCGCGCTGATAGTCGCCTCGGGGAGATAAATAGAAAGCTCGGGCTTGGGATCGTTGCGCAGGTTGTCGTCGTCCTTGAACTCGTGGAGGAATTTGGCCGGGGTGACGACGTAGTAACCCGACTGTGTTCCCCACGAGAGCTTGTTTCGCGACTTCCGCTCTAGGCTGCCTTCGATCAGAGGCTTGGTCGAATTGTGATTCTGGTTCGGGAATGTCAGGGATTCTACGCTCCGCGGCGGTTCGTTCGGATCCACGAGACGATGACCTTCCCGTGTGACGAATCCCTTCCACTCGAAGTCTCCCGGGATACGCTGCGCCGCACCGAGCATATCGGTGTAGAGAGCCCGCGTTTTCTCGGCCTGTCCACCGGCGACGTCGTTAAAAGCTTCCATGGCCTGCTGGACTACCTGAATTACATGGGCTTCAAATGCTTGGAAGCCATCTTGCACGTGGATGAGATCATTTCGGTGGTTGTTCTCCTCTATGACCTGCTTGTTCAATCTGAATATGACGCCGCGCTGAATGACGTAGGGGTCGTCGTGTGGGTTGAATCTTCCTCCGGTGGACTCGAATGCAGCAGCTTGCTGGCCCAGGAACTCAATATGCTTCTGGGTGCTATTCCTTGCCTTCTCGATCTCCTTGGCGCCCTTCTCTCCTCCCTGAGACACTTCCTTATGCTTAGCTTTGATCTCCTTGTGTAGTCGGTCGAGTATAGGGAGCACGGTTCCCTTGAGGGTCTTTTCGGTCTCGGCGTTCGAAGTGATCATAGCCTATCGCAGTTAGTCCCCGCTGTGCTGTACGGCGATGGAGCGTAGAAATGGCGAATTCACCTGGGTGTTGACCCGCATGTTCTCGAAGAAGCCCGCGACACCGCCAAGGCCCTGGTCGAAGTGGGCGCCCTCTCTTAGGGGATGAGAGATCGTCTTAAGAACCTTCTCATAATCCTTCGATTGGGTTTTGTGGATTTTCTCGACCGCCTCGATGTATTCTTCTAGGTATGCTACAGCATGTTTCCACGCCTGTAGTCTTTCGGCGAGTAGACCGGCGGTCTGCAGCGCAAGCGTTTTGTGTAAGTAGAGAGCAATTAATAGAAAGGACGAGTCACATAAATTCGACTCACGGTGGTAGGGTCGATGTCAGGAACGGCTTCGTCGCCAAAGGTGGTGCCCTGCCTCAAGGGCATAGTCTTGGAGTCGACACTCATTGCGTCTCCGTAGGCCCCTTTGCCCTATCAGATCTAGATTCTACGTTTGGGGTTGTGTTTTGTCTGGTAATTGCTACTGCAGTCGGTCAAACTGGCGACAGGTCCTACGATTCTGGTTGCGACAGTTGCTGCCGTATCTCGGCAATTGAGGGGTTGTTGAGGGAAACGAGCTGAATGTTCGGTGGAAACTAGCAAAAGGGGTAATGATGTTAACATCTGGCCCACGGCAGAAATGGTTCGAGGAATTGAAAGCACTTGTGGATCCCGGCGCCGATCATTCCAAGCCCGCTCTCTCTATCTGCCCCTCCACGGATCTGGTAGTAATGATGCGAACTAGGTACACTATCTATGTAGTACCCATTCCGTACCGGAATTGAGCGGGAGACTCGGACCCCCCTCCAAGATGTCACTTACTCTGGATGGTTATTATATATGATAGGATTGATCGATCTCGAGTCTTGCGCAAAAAGCTTTGAAATAAAATCAAGACCACATAGGAATAGAAACTGGGTACTGTAGAGAATATTACTGAGGTTATCGTCAGGTGCGGGTCAAACAAATAGGTAGTCGGGAAGCATCTTAAGTTGCTAGGCTAGGTTACCTAGTAGATCTGGGCACGTCTAAAGTACTAGTGTACACGGTAATGACATCGCATGTTCGCCAGCGACCACTCTATTGGCGCTTTCTTTGACCTTAAATCAAGATTCAAAGGGGGTGGTCGATTAAGTAGTGACGTCAATAGACTTTCGTGGAAGCGACAACACATGAAGTTATGCATTTCCACTACACTTGCTCTTAACAGTAAATGAGCTTTAGTGTAGGCAGTTATTGAAGCTTAACTTGGCTTGATATCAGTGTCAGCTGCAGACAGCTGGCCCAAGTCGATAAACCTAGGTACCTAGTGTAAGACATCATGCCCCACTATATATCGTACCAGTGGAACTGGCAAATCTCATTATCATTACTTGGAGACATCGCATATCATGGTATTTCCCTACTACCTATCTACCAACCTATCATTTATCTGCATGATGTTCATCCGATCAATTATGTCTCAGGCACAGCAGGTCTTAGCAGCATCGCACACCTAATCTGCCTCTGGTACCATAGATTGGCCAGACCCGAACCAAACCCGCGAGTTAACTGGAGCGTTGCCGTTTAGGTAAGCGAGACCCGACGACGAGAGTATTCCACCACGATGGCAGTGCATCGCGTCTGCATACGTTATACTACACTACTACCAGACCCAGATACCGACCGTATTACCCTCAGACATCTCCATATACCCGGAGACACCGAGTCCGTTCTTCTGTGTGGGTGGGGAATGAATGAATTCAACTTTCTTTGATAGATAGCGTGGCAGTCAAGTCTGACTCGTATCCGATATCCTGGTTAAAGCGCGCAACACGTTTTCGATGTTTATCTAGACGTGGTTGCATATCTCTCCCCCCATGTAGTGTAAGAAGGCCCAACTTTTGCCAGACATACGCAACAAGGCGAAATCCGGACAATCACTTAAATCGAATCGAGAGAAGAAAAAAAGAAAAAAACCAGAATCCCTCCAGAATGTTCCTCGCATTCTGCAAGAAGATAGAAGTAAGTTAGAGAGTAGATTTGCATGTAGTAGAATGAATACACGTCGCTGTGTCTAATAAAACATAATTGGGGGTATATTCCGGTTCTCCAACAAGAGCTGTGCGCGTACGTGTATAATATGTGCTTTTTTTGCCAAGAGGTCCGCCATCCATCCAAGCAGTCAATATTGAAAATCCTGACACTCAGGGGATAAAAAGAAACCAAATGCGCCGTCAAAATGTAACGTGCTGCCCGTCTAATGGCAAAAGGCTTTTTTTTTCCGCCAATAACTGTTGAACGCCAATATTCAGAAAATCCTCTCAAAACGCCCGGCCTCATCGTATTTGTGTATTCGTACAGTCGTAGTGTTTATTATTTGTTCGTCCCTAAAACGTCGAAACGAGCGGAAGGGAGCATTCAGCTGCTGTTTGCCCAGCAGTGACTAGCTGCTGCGGCCTTGAAGCAGTCGAATTCGACGCTCGCCATCAGCATGACCAATGCCCGCATGTCCAGTCAAGAAGTTGAACCCAATCACCGAATTCCGGTTGCTGTGTCGGTTTCTAGACGGGCTTCTCGAGCGTCCGTTTTGGCTACCCGCCGTCTCGGTGCGCGAATCTTCTGCGATAGTGTTCATGGGATCTGTCAGAACTACCCGGCTGGGCGAGCTCGGCGCGCTCATCGCGGTTTGGTAGTCCGGTAGCGCAAGCGATCCCGTGTAGCTCGGCGTCCTTGGCAATGGCGCTCTCGTCGCTGTCGTGTAACTTGGCACCTTGCTCAGCTGCTCCATATCTGGAAACTCGCGGTGCTCCGGCGGCGTATTATGACCTGACGGGCTCATACGACCCTCCTCACTAGGATGCCGGGATAACTCCGTCGAATGAATTTGCGAAGAATCTGCTGTGTGATCATTTTCGTGGTGGTGAGGTGTCGCTGTCCCCGATCCCGATCCGCTCGCCATATATGCAGGGTTTCTGTGGGACTCTTCGAGCGACATGTGTTGTAGCCTAGACGACAATGCCGCCGGTGGTACTGCTATAGCGTGGGCCATGGAAGCCAGATTCTCGGATGACCCAGATCTTGACAGGGCGTAGAATGGACTGTTGAGACCGCTCTGCGGACCAGGCGTCATTAGACCACTGGTTGAGTCCATATCGTCGTAGAGCTGGTCGAGTACGTGCTGTCCATAGCCTGGAGGAGCCATGTTTGACTGTTCGTCCGTTCGTAGCTGTTGCTCCCCTGATATCTCGGGCGCCTGTGAGACGAGATTTCCTTCTTCGTCCAAGGGCATATTCGGTGAGATGAATATAGTCACCGGCAATGTGGCCCGGAGCTACAGAGATTGGTTAATACAGACGATCTAGTCCCAATAGCAGTTTGAATAGCATACCTCTGAAATATGTCCATCTGGGTTTTTGAGCCCCACAGTCAACTTGAGCTTGTGCCGAATCTTGATTCCGTGAACCGTGCAGTCTTGGATGCACTTGTTTAATCTCTTGGGTAGCGGCAACTCCTTGTTAATGACCCATCCTTCCTGGCCCGTCTCCTCAATGTTGTCCTGCCAATTGTGGTCTCGGTCCACCTCGAAAGTCCACATTGTAACCTCGCGTTCGTGCTTGTGCATTCTCGTCGCAATGGCGTATCCCGAGACAGTGAATTCTTGAATCTCGATAAGCTTGACAGTGATGGTCCCCATCTCCAGGCCTTTGAGCAGCGGGGTGAAGCGCATCTCGAGCGGCACGTTGCTCCCAAATACAACAGCTTTCTGCGGAATAACCACCGAGTACTCGATCTTGTTTGGCCAAATGTTCTCAACGCTCATTGCATGGTTGAACTCCAGGGCTGCAGGTTCTAGGGTTCGAATGATCCGTAATCGTTTGTACGCATGAGGGTTCTTGCTGAGCTTGCCGCGATTAACTGTTGCCTTTAGCTGGTATGTAATCCCAGTCTGATACAGGCCCTCTACGCTCTCGGCTGTGTCACCGGGTAGGAGAAGCTCGAAGGGCCATTCGTAGTTTCCAGGGGCAAGGGTGTTGTGGTGTGTCGTTTCTCCCACAAAAGGGGGCCAGGTGTGCTTCATGATGGTGACTGTCCTGTCGACCTTCTGGTTATGGATACCAGAGGGCGTCTGCTTCCCGTCGAGCCATGCGATCCGGCAGTTTCCCGTTAATCGCAGATGCACATCTTCAACCTTCATGGGGTCCCGCAAACATAATACCACCACTCCCTTTAGCAGCTGGCCCGAGGCTTCATGCTCACCACCACGGAAAACGATAAAATCGTTCTCGAGGCTATGCCACGATTTAGCAAAGGCTATGTCGTTATTCTGTAAGGGTGCCGAGCACCAGCCAGCAAACAGTAACAACTTACCGAATTTCAAACAGGGTACAGGCGTTTCGACTAGCTACCGATGTGAAGGGGTTAAATGACGGCATGTCGTGGGTTTGTTTGTGTAATGTGTATGTTTTGCTTTGGGTTGTTATGTGGTGGAAGAGCAGTGGTATAGCTCTTTGGTGCTCAAAGAGCAAAAACAGCGGGGGTCGCCGTGTTAGAAGAGATAAAGATGATGAACAGGAATCATGGACTTGGTTGCGCGCGTTGGTGGGTGGGACGAGGATAATAAAGGAAGACAGAATACAGCGGGTCAATCAGCCAACAAATAAAACAGAACAAGAGTAACCTGGCTAGGCCTGTGGAACAGGTTTTGATTTTAAAAGTAATGATAATGAGCACTCTGCAAAAGATAGAAGAGATACGAGCAGAAGAAAAAAAATCGCTGAGACGGAGTGGGTACAATTTAGTTTTATCTAAGGCGAGATATGTATCCAGGAGCGCTGTCGAGACGACTACAACTGATGCCCCAATCAAATGTCGAAAAGGGGGATAGTATAGTAACATAGGACAGGTCAGGTACCCGGGAGAAACGGGAGGTACCCTTGATTGGGGGGGATTTGAGTTTACTAGGTTTATGACAGTTTCGATGACGGGACCTCCTGGTAATTAAAGATACAAGACGGATCAATATAAGAGGGGTGTGTGTTGATGGACAGGAGACGGAGACAGAGACAGAGAGACCAAGAGGGGGAAGGAGAGGGAAGAAGGGGGGCGCAGAGGATGGAATATCTCCCGGCCGGCGCAACTCGGGCACTTGGCTTTCTCTCTCTTGGTATTTTTATCAAAGTTTTTGCTTAAAGTAACGGTGTTAGTTTCTAGAATTCAACGGTGATGGCCGGCGGAATCGGAATTAGATTGATTTAGGTTGGTTGCCTGTGCACAAACGGTCAAGTGTAAGTACTTGTACCACCACCGCCAAAGACCAACTGACCCGATAGCCAGACCCGGCGGACATGGACCATCAGGTGGACTCTCTGCTAGTGTAATAGGGAGAGAGAAAAAAGAGCAGAAGAGAAACGGTCTGGTGGCAAGATGGTGGGACCACACACACCCAGGGCTCCGTTTGGGCAAAGGCAACTCAGTGATTCGGCGCAGGAGTTGCGCGACGGGAGCGGAACCCTGGCGGAAACTCTTTCCAGTTGTTCTAGGTTTCGCGCGACAGATCGTAAGTTACAAGTGGGAATTTAGGTGGACGGTTTCTACATACACCTGCATCAGCAGCATTTAAATGCGCCTGGTGTGTAGTAATCGTTGTGGCGCCCTGAGCTGTACGTACCTTAGATACTTACCTACATAGGCAGTCTGAACTACACTAAACGTGGCTGCGTTCATGCATTTCATCCATTCCCGCATTCATCTGTGTGCAACTCGACCTCTAGACGCACCCATCACATTCTAGAGGTTGTTCTCTCTTAGACACTAAACGGTCTCGAACGCTTACCTGCTTTAGCACCTCTGTCTATCATGGAACCCTGGGAGGTTATGTATATGGTATCTACACTAGATACATCTTTTCCATAGATCCGCTACCTGCATGGAATTGTACGTATCGTTCTAATTTATTCATCATCTAGGTACATCTTATCTTGTGTGTAGATTTGGCCATGACCACTAACCTAAGTATGTACATGGGTTTCCTACTGTGGAGTACGTACATACAGGTACGTACTGCTTTTTAGTGTAAGATGTTCCCCACTCCGGAGCACAGCCAGCCGCAGCCAGCCAGGACTCAAGAAGATGCAGCTACTGTACATAGCTATCATCTGATCTTAGCGCATTGATGATATCTACCTGCTACTCCTTTGGCTTACCAGTGTAAGTGCGAGAAGCAGACAATACGCATGTATGTAGGTAGTAGAATGAGAATCTCTTCCCCTTTGGTCTTGTTATAATGTCGTTAGGGAAAGAAATACGTACTGCAGGTATAGACAGTAATATAAATGTATACCTATATACATTAGGTTAGGCTTCATGTTGTATCGGAAGTAAATAGATTGATCCCGTACTGTACTACATACTTAACTTATCCATTACATATTTAGATATGTACTTAGTATGTTATGTCATTACCTAAGGTAGGCTATTTACGTATACATAAGTATCTACACTACATACATCGTGTAGTAGTCGAGCCCCATTAAAAAGAGGATGCAAAGGTTTTTCTTCGCCAAGGATCTGATTCGCTTCGCTGGGTTCGCTAGGGAGAAAATTTCCAGATCCGGCTTCGATAAAAAATTCCTTCATGTTTGAATTTGCAATCGCGAACCCCGATAGCGCAATGATAGGGAGGGCTGATGATGCAATGTGCACGGGCACAGATCGATATATTAAATGCGCTGTTATGGTTTCCTTCCATGCATCGCTATACACATAGCGGATGCTTGCAGGTGGTGATATCACGTTCGGGGCAGGCGACGTGAAGATCCTCCGACCTCGCTTCTCTCCTGGGCAATACTATAATGATATAGGGGAAAATGAAGACATCCATCTGCTACAGTCTAGACTAGGCAATCCGAGGCCAGAATTCCAGCACTGTCTTCGGGGGACGGCGTCGCACGAAGGGGTCTGCATTGGTGTGGCCCAGATGGGCTGACGGTATATAAGCATCTAAAGCCGCAGTGCTACGATACCTACCTACATGCGCAGGTTCCTGGACGCTGGAACGTGGTGGTCTGCTCCACGATTACCAGTACCACCTACAGACAAACATTGGATACAACCTGGACCTGAAGCAAATCAACTTTAGCGACGACTTCGGGGAAACAAACAACCGCTGCACCGAAGCTTCGACAAGACCTCGTGGACGAGACAGAAACGTGTGAAAAGCAAAGTAGCCGAAGTGCATCAACCAGTCATCGGTCCGTGTTTGAATGATGTCATGACTAATTGTCTACGATATATAAATAATGAACGGGTTGAATTCAAAAGCACGCCTAGTGGATGATGTGGATGATGTGGCAGAGGGAATTGCGTAAGGCCTTTTGACTCGTGTCTGCGGGAACAACATCGATACGATTATAAAATTTACCAGAGCTCAAATCCTAGCGCCGCAGACGGGGGGGACCCGAAGTACATAGCTACTACCTAGCTCGAGTGGACTTACTTACATTGGTTCACAGTTCCAACTTCCAACTTGATCTTCGCCAGATGGGAATCCAAACCATCCAAAACGTCCTAACGATGCACTCTAGAACTGGGTATCTTCAGGGTTGCAGGAATTCCGTTTGCTCCTCAAGGCCGTGTGTCTCAAGGAGACAACACGTCGCGGAACGGGAGTCATCCATTCCATATTTGCATCAAAGCTTTGATCGCTTCTGTAGCCTCCGAAGCTCCGCATCGTAAGAGGCATGCATATGATTGAACAGGACGGGTATCCACCGGGGTAGCCAAAACCTGTTCGGAGAACCCAGTCCAACACGCAGGACAAAGGAACAAACCAATCCACATCTCAGATTCCCTCAAGCCAGCAAAGAGGACAAAAAAAGAGGTGTCCCGGGATAGGGCCTTGACAGCAACAGCTCCGCTGATCACACACACATACAATACCTATTACATCCGGCCTGTAGCCGTACATACCCACCACCCAGAGCCCGAGATAGGCCAATAGGACATCGCCGCGGTTGAGCCTCCCGGACGGGAGACTCTTAACCGCATGTAGGTTAGGGAGTCCAGTCACTAGGTAGGCTGGAAGTATCATGGGAAGGATACGTCTGTTCATTGGCCAAGCGGCCGCGCATGTTATTTTCTAACAGCGGTTCGTAGACCGAGAGGGAGAGAGATAAGGTCAATCCACCGTGAGCCGAGCAAAGGGAGGGATCTATCTACGTAGTCTGCTCTGCTCGACATGGGCGACGGGTAGGCGGCGGTCGGTAGTGATAACAATTAATTTAGCTTAGATCTGACCTGCATGTAGCCGATGTCAAAGACGCAACTCCTGACGGTTAGAGGATATCCACCGCGCCGCCCAGCTAAGCCTTGGTCAAGCTAGGACAGGAGCCAAAGGAAACCCTTACGAGATACAATACGGCTGACCAGATGCCTCTTAGGACATAATCAGCTAGCTATTAGCTAAGCTAGCTCTATCTTTTCCATCCAGGTTAGCTATTGGGCACACGTGCATAAAGCTATCAAGCGGAGCCTCTTCTAGCTCCAGATCTCATCGGAGGCATTTTTCCTCTCCTCTAGGCACGGGCCTACATATTCAAATTTGATAAGGAAAAAGGAAGGCCGGCCCCCTACCTAGCTAGGTATGCCACCGTGATGGCAGGTTTCGTTTTATGCGTATCTTACAAATAGATAAACAAAACGGTTTCGGATACCAAAGAACCAAAAGAAAGGAAACGAAGAAGAGGGGGTTAACAAAAAAAACATACGACACAAGCAAGCATGTGAAGATCAGAGTGCTAGGTACCTACTGTAGTTAGCAGCCCCGGCAGTTAAGAGATCACCAGATCTAGCTGTACTTAATTCTCCTTACTTTCCGCCCGCCGAGCGGAGCGGAAGAAAAGGGAACTACCGCCCACTGGTATTCACATGTAGGCAGGAGGTGACGAGAGAAGAGAAGAAAAAAGCTTTGTTACATCGCCCGAAATCAATCACCTGGATAGGTCACGCAAGTCTGGGTTCGAGACTCGGGGCAGCGTGACGCGCGTGACTGACATGATGGAAAACACCACGAGGACCCCTACTACGGTTCTGTCCCCCCCTCCCTAATCTCGAAAAGAAGGAAAAGAAAAAAAAAGTTTCAGATCCGTCGGCGGCATGAACATGTGTTGTTTCGTTACTGTTAGGTACATGCATGCGTACATAATGATAATCTAACCTAACAGATAAAACCTGAAAACAGTTGGTAACTTTTTTCTTTTCTTTTCGAGATATCTATTCGTAAACCCCAGGTCACCACCACCAACCAAATCCCCCTCCCCCGTCCCTAAATCGATCTCAATCTGAAGCGGTGAAGTCCTTTATTATTACGACTATTTATTACCACGTACGGGATTTTGAGGCAATGCCCGCAATTTACGATATCAAGGAAATCTTAAATGAAAAGAAGTAGAAAAAATAGACCAACAGAGAAAACAAAGAACGAGAGAGGAGGCTTTTTCGCGTAGGCAAATACTTAACTAGAAGAACGCGGTTTTTCCCGATAATGGGATTAATCTTCTTTTTTTCTTTACTTTTTTTTCCCCCTTTGTCATTCTTTCCAATCCGGGGCCATCCTAATAAATTTCGTTGCGGATATCATTTCAAAAATTTTCTTTTCTTTTTTCTTGTTCTTCTCTTAATAAGTGACTGGCTTAAAAGGCTATGCAACGAAAAAAACGAACCAGCCAGTGTCGTAAAAAAAAGACATGCTGTAAGCCTGCCCCTCCCTCTCCCCCTCCTCCCAGCCCTGTAACCTAACCTAGATATGTATGTATGCATATAGTGTACGTATCATATGTCTAGACATAGATAGATTTCCAAAGGTGGAACTCCCCCCCCTCCTATCTACACTAGGTAGTGTAGTATCTATGAAGGTGGGGAGCGTCCGTCGAAGGGAGGGGGGTTGCAGCAAGCGCGCAGCATGGGAAGGACTACACTATACATTAAAATGACTAACCAGAGAGAAAAAATGACGAGTAATAAGCAAAACCAGAGATGGAAGAGGGGGAGAAAAAGAAGAAAAAAGTCAAAAGAAGCAAGTTGACTCTCCCAAGACCGTAGTTGCTATGATGAACACGTAGTGTACGTGTACATAGACCTACCCATCCTCCTACCAAATCCACGTGGGCAGGGGAGAACAGGACTACTGAGCACGCAAGACAAGAAGACAAGAAGCGACGTGAGAGAGAAAAAGAAGATCTTTAACCTGAACGAGTTAGTTACTTATCAGAGTTACCCGATGTAGTACCAATTATCATGGTTTATTGATCTTGGTATCTATGGGTACCTACAGTAGTCACCGAATTTGCCATGCACGCATAGGGCCGAATTAAGTTCAAAAAACTTTCGAACCGAGTTGAGGCTCTCGATTCAATTTTTTTTCTAACTGGACCCTCTTTTATGCTGCAGGATATTAATGTGTGCAATAATGTGCATGCGGCACGTCTGGTGGTCACAGTTTGTAGACCCCAATATTGGAAAAGAAAAAGAAAGCATGTGCTCCGTCGATGCAAACCAACCAACCAGTCGACTAATCAACCCGACTAACCATTTGCCTACCCATTCGCCTATCACCACGGATTTCATCACTTGCCTGGCCCAGGGGGTTGGTGGTGGTGGTAGTAGTAGTAGTATAGGCATCAGTCGACTTTCATGCCTCAGCCGGAAATAAATCTGGACATCAACCTAATCTCACCTAAAACTGCTGAATCCACACTAACACCGAAAAGACTCCGGTCTCGTCTCCGGATCGCCCCGGCATCCCAGCAGTTTGAGGATTGTTCCATCCCGGCATCAACTCTTGATATGACAAGACCATGTCGTTGTTAGCGGCCTTTCAGTACTTGCAAGTCATAATTTGCGGAAACGTCGAGCCGTCTGGGTTGGGCTGTCATGAATCCGCTTGCGCTGGCGGATCCGACGGTCGGCTCCACGTTCTAATACGGCCTATATACATTATCTTAGCGTACAGTCATAACTCATCATCAGGGTGGACTAAACTTACCTATTTTACAGCTTGTCATGATGGCGTCTTCAGTAAACTCAATCCAACTGAGTGGGTCTTTGTCAGCTACCTTGGTCAGCACTGGCGGCAAGATCGCTACTCTCTGTCGCGGCTCGACAGGGTGATTGATTATTTTCTCTTCTTCGCCATCCCATATTGATACGACAGAGTCTGGCCGTATCATGCTTTGTGAGGTGCCCTGCGTCTCAGCCCGCTGCAGCGCAGGCACTCGAGAGGAAACGGACCCGCGTTGCCGACTAGATGCCTGTGGCTAAGTTAGTCATTGCATCCCAAAATGTAATGAGGCGAGAGACGGACCGCTTTTGGCTTGTGCAGCATTCCCACGTTGAAATCCCAGAGACACAATCTACAGTCTTCTCCAACGCTGCCAAAACGGTAATTTTTTTCATCGCATCTCCACGGGTCAAAGGCTACTGCAGTTACCCATGACTGATGACCTTGACATCGTGCTATGAGTGTCGTATCTTCGGGGCACCAAATGGAAATTAGATCGTCTTGCCCTCCCGTTAGAACGTATTTTCCATCTGGAGACCAACAGACACAAGTAAACCCGCCATAGTACGCGTTGTATACCCCGAGAAGCCTGTGGTATCGTTAACTTGACTACTTCGCAGTGGCCACCATGGCGGCTTACTCTTCTTTGAGGTAATCAATAATGCGCATCGTGCCATCTTCAGATACCACAGCGAGGTGGCGGTTATCGGGCGAGAACTTGAAGGCGTTGATACGTTGATTCGATAGTTTCCAGACAGCTACCGGATTGCTCTTCTGGTTTTTTGAATGAACTGATTTCAACACGGATATCTCCTTGAAGTGATCAACGACTTTCGGGGTTCCTGATTCACTGTTTGTTTTTGCCTCCTCTTCTTCCGGGTTAAATATTGCGTCTTCTTTCTCCTTGTCGTAAACCACCAACGAACCATCCATATGTGCTACCAGGAAAAGATTCTCCGCCCCAGGAATCCAACGTATCTGTGCGACTGGTGTCTTATTTATCACGCCCTGTTTCTCCGTCAGCATCTAGCTCGCAACGGCGCTACTTTACTTACCTACATTCTTATTTAGCCTTGTGTATCTTTGGGACATCGGTTCCCACCAGATGATCTCCCCCGTTGAGAAACCCATGATTACATCGATATGACTCGAGCTTTTGGTAATTAGATTGACATCATGGCTCAAGCAATGGGCTTTCGTAAACAGGATCTTAGTCAAGTAATCGGCCTTGTTTGAGGATGACAAATCTAGCCACTGGAAAGCACGGTTAATGTTCGCAAAGGCGAATAGGCCATTCCCTGGTCGATCTGAGAGCTTCTTGGACAACGACTCGTTGACAATAACACGCGAAATGAAAGACGAATTGCTCTTAGTCATGTTGTTCTTGGGTTTCCGCCGCTTGTTGGGGTCCTTAGTCTTTTCCGGCACAAGAAGAGCATTCCCATCGCCAAAGGCCGGTGCCGAAACTGCGGTCACGGAAGTCGACGGCCCTCCATCACTAACCGACGTACCCCGACCCTCGCCATCGCTACTCAACTTGGCGTCGTTTGAGTATCGCCCTTCGTTCGGATGCTCGGCTATACTGGGAGACAGAGTGGTCATCGACGTCGGCTTATAGAAAGCCGGTGGTGGAGCACGGGGTTCTATGCTGAAGAGCGAGACTTTCGTGCCGGCCTGGGCTGGCTGGGGATTGGTAGCCAACGGGTTGGGGTTAACTACCGGGGCTTCCGAGGGATGCGGCGGCGGTGTTGCAAGAAGTAAATCTTCCTTGAGCACGTATGTCCCTGTTCCATAGCTTCAGTATCGGGTGCGCCAGTATTGGGCGGTTGCCAGCGGCTTCCTACCCTCTCCCGCCAGGAATTGGTCCTCGGGGTTCGATAATATGTTGTTGGTCTCAATCATGGGGGTCGCATGACCGGCAGCGACTGCGGCATTGTACGCCGCTTGGGTTGGATACCGAGGCGGAGGCGGTAGGACACTGCCCGTGTGGTCATTAGTGACCTATAAATCACGAAAATTGAGGAGTATAGCATAGGTCCCGCACTGGGACGGTACTCACAACATGGCGATCGATTAATATGACTTAATTAAGCACTTGATTCTGAAACCCAATGGACTGATTATAAGACTTTTCGCAGATAAATCTGGATGTATTCCCGTATTGGCTATTTATTAAGCGAGGTATTCGGCGTAGGCAAGCTGTGTGTTGCCGGGAATTCTTCCGACAATATTAAGGCTAGGAGGAAGATGGGGTATCTCAATAAAAATCGCATGTGCAAGTTGTAAACTTGAAAAGGACTTGAAAAAGAGTACTGTGATGATGTTTCTAGAACTGCTAGAATAGCTAGAGAGGCTTGGGTATATACGTTGGCGGAGGGGGAAAGAAAAAAAAGGATTCTGGATGGTGGAGGAGTGAGAAAATGGAAAAGAAGAGATGAAGTCAGTTGCTTGTCCGTCGCGACATCTGCACATAGTACAGCACGACTTCCCGATTATCGCTAACCGACAAGGATTCAAAGCTTTTTGGGGGACGGTTGTGTGGGGTAGGTGCTGTCAGTTTGCTGAGGGGAAGTTCGGGAATGAGGAGCTGAGCCAGAAATCTAGGTAGGTACCTCAATACATGCAGTAAGGAACGACCTGGGGATCGCCAGTTGCGTCAGAGCTGTAGGTACTGCCTGCAACACCCTTCAAGGTTTCTTGCTGACGTATTGAATCTTGAACATTCAATTCCTATAGAAGGATATGTCAATAGATCAATAAGGGTTATGGATGTCGCCTTATCTACATGAGGTAGCTTATTAGGAAGTAAGTAAGTAAGTAAGTAACCAATCAAGAAGGAAACCCAATAATAAAACAAAGAAAAGACCCAAGAGGAGACGACGAAGCAAAGAGGATCATAACTAAGTCGTGCCTCTTATGATAGGTATGGCCTGGAGATTACATATAAGAAATGTTGATTGGAGGTTTCGGCCAAATTGCATGTCGTATTTCCCTGGTAGTACTAAAACCCTCGACTATTGAATCGCCAAGGTATATGTACATATGTACTTGCCTGCAATCGCCGAATCGATTGCACTTCCAATCAAGCAAGCACCCGTCATCTGCTCAACACTTTGCAACCTCCTACATAGCTTAAGTTGCCGGATCCCCCTTCTTTCCAACCTCTGCTATCAATTCGACAGCATCATATCTGTCCCCCCGCTGACTCCTTATTCCTCACATCTTGCCCGTTGGGATTCTTAGTGCTTCTACCGCTGCTGCCGCATCTACTTCTCCACCGGAATGGCAACGCACTGAGGGAGCTCCGTCGCAACTCGGTGCCCAACCAATATGGCGACAGGTATGTCTGCTCAGCTTTACTCGCGCCATGCTGCCCTGCCCTTCAACTAAGACCATTTCTTCTTGCAGTTCGTGTGTGTGTGTGCGGCGACGAGAGCACGGGCAAGTCGAGCCTGATTGCTTCTCTGGTCAAGGATGTCTTCGTTAGCAACAAGATCCAACCTGTCCTTCCCCAGATCACCATCCCGCCGAGCATTGGTACTCCCGAGAATGTAACTACCACCATCGTCGATACTTCGGCTCGCCCACAAGACCGGACCACCTTGCGCAAAGAAATCCGCAAATCCAACGTCATCCTCCTCGTCTATTCCGACCATTACAGTTATGAAAGAGTCGCGCTATTCTGGATGCCTTACTTCCGGTCCCTCGGCGTCAACGTTCCTGTAGTATTATGTGCCAACAAATCCGACCTGACCGACAACACTACTCCGCAGGTTGTCGAGGAGGAGATGCTACCTGTCATGAACGAGTTCCGCGAGATCGATTCATGTATACGAGCGAGCGCCAGGGAACACCAAAACGTGAACGAGACATTTTTCCTGTGTCAAAAGGCCGTCACTCATCCTATTGCCCCGCTCTTTGATTACAAGGAAGGAAATCTGAAGCCGGCTTGTGTATCTGCCCTAAAGAGGGTGTTTTATCTTTGCGACAAGGATCAGGATGGCTATTTGAGTGACCAGGAGATCCAGGACTTTCAAGCAAAGTGCTTTGACAAGCCTCTCACAGCAGAGGACTTAGATAACATCAAACTTTCCATCTCGAAATCTGTCCCTAGGTCTAATCTTGAAAAGGGGATCGACATGAGAGGTTGGCTTCAGCTAAATAAGATATATGCTGAAAAGGGCCGCCATGAAACAATCTGGATCATTCTTCGCAAATACCATTACAGTGACAGTCTAAGCTTGGCTGACAGCTTTATTCATCCCAAGTTCGAGGTTCCCGAGTATGGCTCGGCCGAGCTAAGTCCTCTTGGGTATCGTTTCTTCATGGACCTCTTCTTGCTATTTGATAAAGATAACGATGGAGGACTGAACGACCAGGAGTTGACTGCTTTATTTGCCCCGACACCAGGCCCGCCTCAATCATGGGCAGAAGCCTCGTTCCCTTCTTCCACAGTTCGAAATGAAGCTGGTCATATTACTTTACAGGGTTGGCTAGCTCAATGGAGTATGACTACGTTTCTTGAGCCAAAAACGACTCTAGAATATCTAGCCTTACTAGGCTTTGAACCCCCGAATCCTAGGGAATCCCTAACCTCCGCCTTGAAGGTAACTAGACCACGCAAGAGAAGACGGCGCCCTGGCCGGGTTGAACGAAATGTGGTACTATGTTATATACTCGGTGGAGCAGGTGCTGGGAAATCATCCCTCCTAGATGCTTTCCTCAATCGGCCTTTTGATGGTTTATATCACCCAACAATCAAACCTCGACGGGCCGTCAACAGTGTTGAGCTCCAGGGCGGAAAACAGTGTTATTTGATTCTTGAGGAGCTTGGAGAGCTTGAACCGGCTATACTAGAAAACCAAGTCAAACTAGATGCCTGCGACTTGATCTGTTATGCATACGATTCATCGGATCCTGACTCGTTCTCTCATATCGTCGACCTGCGAAAGAGGTATCCGCAGCTTGACGATCTCCCCTCCATCTACACTGCACTCAAGGCAGACAAAGACAAAACAACCCAGCGCAGTGAACTGCAACCCGATCAATATACTTCAAGATTGATGATGGGCACTCCTGTTCACGTAAGCGTAACGTGGAATAGTATTGGAGAGCTTTTCGTTGCCTTGGCCGAGGCAGCAACAAATCCAAGCACTGCATTTCCAAAAAGCGAAGAACCGCCGCCCGACAGGACCAGCCTATACCTGGCTCTTGCGGCGACTACATGCGCAGCCATGGCAGCCTTTATGATATGGAGGAGATCTACCAACGCGTTATAGCAATGGTCATCTCACTTCACAAAAAGACCTTCGTTTCCTATTTCATTTTTTTTGTCCAATTCCGTATTGCATCAGGAGGCGCATAGAGATTTCACAGACTTCAGAGACGAAACTCGAACCCCTTTTTAATGCATGGAACATCACCCTCTCAACAACACCTTGATTATGATACCCATCTCCTACCATGATTCATTACATACACACTACAAGACGCATTCATTTACTAATCAAACTATTCTAACCTAATCATTTCATAACTTGACACCATTGGCATTCTCCCACTCTGTTTTCCAGTAGTGCTATGAGACTTATGTTATTTCATTTAATCTGGGGGCCACAAGCCCTTTAGCCACAGGTAAATAAAAACACACCTATTTCACCATGGCACGAGTCGCATTATGAACATGGAACTCGTTCCGAGTATTATTTAATTCTTGTCATGAAAATTTTGGGGCTGCAAAAGATCCAATTGAACCCAGGAGCCTTCACCCGAAAGTCATGCGGCATACACGATGCCGAGCCGGAAGGAATCGCGATGCCAAGACCAGACACCGGATCCGTGCCCGGGACCCGCTCCTGGAACTAGCTCACGCCAACAAATACATTGATACATACTACCTAGTAATCATATCGCGACGAGATCCACAAGAGTGGACCATGGAGCTGACAAAAACACGATTAATGATTGATAACGCCATGAGATGACACGAGTCGGGTCCCTTTCACAATTGCCGAGGTTCAGGATATGTATTTAGTGTAGATAGGCTCGGCTTCGCCAATTTCAAAAGCCTTTTGTTTAGACATTCATTCCTTCCATACAACCGAACCATCTCAGAAATCTCATCCTAGGGGTTATGTAATAAAAAAGAAAAAGTTAAAAAAAAAGAACACCTCGGTCACGTTTCCTTCCGCACCCACTCTAGGTTAATCAAGTCACATCATTTCAGGGCCCTCTTTTCCGACTACAACCACAGTCGTAAACACCGCCGAGTCCAAGCCACGATAAACATAGCAGCAGCAATGGCGCCAGCTGCTCCGACCGCAGCGCAGCTCGAGGAGGTGAAGGCAGCAGTGCGTTCGCTCCTGCGACAACCAGACTACGACGATGGATCAGCAGGCCCTGTGCTCGTGCGGCTAGCATGGCATTCGGCAGGGACGTATTGTGCGGAGACGCAAACGGGGGGCTCGAACGGCGCGGGCATGCGGTACGAGGCAGAGGGAGGCGACCCGGCGAACGCGGGCCTGCAGCACGCGCGGGCGTTCCTCGAGCCCGTCAAGGCGCGGTTCCCGTGGATCACGTACGCGGACCTGTGGACGCTGGCGGCGGTGGTGGCGATCCGGGAGATGGGCGGGCCGGAGATCAGCTGGAAGGGCGGGCGCACCGACTTCGCGGACGAGAGCCGCGCGCCGCCGCGGGGCGGCTGCCCGACGGCGCGCAGGGGGCGGACCACCTGCGCGCCGTGTTCTACCGCATGGGGTTCGGCGACCAGGAGATCGTGGCGCTGTCGGGCGCGCACAACCTGGGCCGCTGCCACGCCGACCGCTCCGGCTTCGACGGCAAGTGGGTCAACAACCCGACGCGCTTCTCCAACCAGTACTTCAGGCTGCTGCTGGCGCACGACTGGAAGCGCAAGCGCCTCGCCAACGGCCTCGAGCAGTTCTCGTACGTGGACGAGGCCGACGGCGACGACGACGAGAGCCCCCCGCCGAGGAGCTCATGATGCTGCCGACGGACATGTCACTGCTGTCGGACGCGGCGTTCCGGCCCTGGGTCGAGCGCTACGCCGAGGACAAGGAGCGCTTCTTCGCCGACTTCGCCAGGGCGTTCGCCAAGCTGCTCGAGCTGGGCCTCCGGCGCGACGCCGACGGCAACGTGGTCAACGACGAGAACGTCGCGGACGGGTACAAGAGCGCGCCTAAGAAGAGCGACGCGCCCGGGGCGCCACAGGAAGAGAAGGAGAAGAAGGAGGAAGAAGAAGGAAAGGTCGCTGCTAAGCTGTAGTAGGTGGATAGATGAAAAAAATGGAGAGATTGCCGGAAGAAGGCAGGGAGGGAGAAGGGGGGGGAGGGGGGATTGAAACAAGGTGCTGCTTACGCACGAAGATCTCTAGATGATAGATAAACCGCGTTTATAAATAGATAGATAGATAACTTTTGGGGGGTAAAAGATTTAGAAAGGTCAAGGCATAGAAAGTTAGGCAAGCGATGCATATTCTTAACCTAGAGCGTAGAAAAAGGGTTCACCTAGAGGGGAGAAAAAGTAGAGAGTAAGGGGAGGGGACCAAAGTCAGATTAAAATAAAGCCATACCACCCACCACAACATAACTCCTTTATTATGGTGATAGCTCTTTTTTTTTCTTCTTCTTCTCATTATTATTCATCTTGACATGGGATTACTAATCCCCGGTGCTATTTTTCAAAGGTCCTCGACCACCAACTCACGGCCCCCCTATCCCTGACCTCTGCCTGACTTGACCTTCCGGTGCTGGGTTACCTGCATCGAGACATCGCCGTCGTCCACACCAGTAACATCCGCATCCCCGTCTCCGTCATCGTCGTCGTCGTCATCTTCAATGTCGGATCTCGACCCGCTGGCCTGCGCCCGCTGGATCCGGCGCAGCATGACCTGGTCCGCGTAGAAGTCGTCCATCGAAACTTCCTGTTATCGCACATATACGTTATTAGTATGATGATATCGTCCTCCTCCTACTTGGGTCAAACGTGTGGAAGAAAAGGGTTTTTTTTTTTTTTTTGCTGGTGGTGTTGTCTGTCTGCCCGCATACATACCTTGTTGCACCCCGTCTGCGGGCACTGCGCCCGCCGCCCTGGCTGGTCGCGCAGGAACACCGTTATGGCGGCCTTCTCGAAGGTGTGCTTGCACTTGCGGCTCGTGTACGGGTCCTGCATCACCACCATGGACAGGGGGCAGTGGATGCTGATGTGCTCCTCCGCCACGACCAAGTCCTCGTCGTCGTCGTCCTCCTCCTCCTCCTCCCCCCCCTCCCTCGCCGTTGTTGTTTCTACCACCGCCGCCCTGGGTAAACCACTTGGAGGCGTCGGGCAGCGGCTTCCCGTCCGCGCCGTGCACGGCGTCGTGCCACATGCCCTTGAACCCCACGTAGTCGTTGTTCAGCCCGTAGCGCTCGTACGGCGTCCGGGAGGCGTAGTCCTCCGCGGCCCGGGTCTTGGCGTCGCTCAGGATGCGCAGCGGGCCCGCGACGTCGGCGGCCTCGCCCATCACGTCGTCGTCGTCGTCGTCGTCGTCGCCATCGTCTCGCGCGCCCTCCGCCTGTCTGCGCGTCGCCGCGTTCGCGCCCTCGGCCTCGACCCGGCGCACCGTGTCCTCGAGGGCCTTGCGCTCGTCCTGCAGCTCGATCTTGAGGTCGATGACGGCGCGGACGGCGAGGTCGCACTGGTCGGTGAGGGCGGGGACCTCGTCGCGCAGGCGCAGCAGCGCCTTCTCCTCGGCCCTCTCGCGGTCCCCTTCTCTCCCTCCTCCCCCCGCCCCCGCGCTTCTCCCGTATGAGCCGCAGCGTCTCCCGCCGCTTCACGTGCTTGTCGTTGATGTCGCGCACGCTGTTCGTCAGCAGCGTGACCGACTGCCGCAGGTGCTCCTCGTACTTGCGCGTGTCGCGGTCCGTGGACAGCAGCCGCGCGAGGGCGGCGCGGGACGAGGCGTCGAGGGGGCACGAGGGGGCTCGTACTCGGGGAGAGGGGCGGGCCCGCTACCGCGCTGCTGTGTGGCGGCGCGAGAGGATGATGAGGTGCCCGGTCGTCTGCGGTGGCGGTCGGAGCCGGAGAGGAGCCTGTTGCGGCTTGACATGTTGTATGTTCTTTTTCTTTTTCTTTCTTTCTCTTTTTTCCCCTTCTTTCTTGCTTGTGATGTCTAAAAGCGTGTTCTAAGTGGTTGGTCTCTGAGGCGTGATGCAATGGCGGGAAATGGCTGTTAATTGGTGTTGAAATTGGTAGTAATAGGTAGGTAACTTAGTAGTAAGTGAATAAGTGTGAATCTCCAAAAAGGTCAGACGCGTCTTTGCTGCGCGCTACCCGCGTTGAGGGGTTCTCTGCGATAAGGACGTTATCAGCCCAAGACAGTCCTCTGGGAGTTATGCATTGATTAGGTAACTAGGTACGGCTATAATGATATGCATACTTGTACATCGTCAATCTGACAGAGATAATGAATAGCCTATTATAATTGAAGTACATACTTGACTGTACCATAATTGCGGTACTATAATTACAGCTGACTGTGTCATACAAGGTAACCGTCCCTATAATGAGGGGTTTACGGTTGATAGCCTCTGCAAAGCAATCCAGTGAGCGCCACTTACACCCCGAGTTCTCAGCAAATACAAACACATAACATCAATAAATGTATAATAAAAAGGGGCGGTTCATTGAACACTTTTCGGTCATGGTCTCTGGTCTCAGGTAAGAAATATAGAAGTACATGAGGTAAACCGAGTTCTTAAAAGTTCCGATCTCTGCTCTCTGCTCTCTCTCGGCGAGCTCATCTTCATACATAGGCAGCTAGCTAAGTTAGGTTAGCTACCTTACATGGTATTAGAAAATTCCAAATCCATAACAATGGACATATTATTATTCGACATTAGAAAGTACGTTCATGGTCGTATATGTGATGTTCATGACAGCGTTACCGTATTATGAATTACCGCACCTTACCCGTTAGAACTGTGCTGTGTCCCAGGGCAAAACTTCATGACTATAATCGCCCTCTCATCCTTTAGGTAAAGCAGTAACGCCAAACAAACCCAGAGTAGTAATACCTAGCCACCATATGCCGTAAGAGAAACTCGTTCATGATCTTAGTCCAAATCCTCCGATTCCAAGTCCCCGTAGTCGCTCTCGCTGATCTTCGCGTCGTGCCCCGTCATCTTATCGTGGACCTCGTACAACGCCCTAAGCCACATGTCTAACATGGCTTCCATGGTGCCTCTTTGGTCCTTTTCTAGTTGCATCTCGCGAACCTGGTCCCGTAGTCTCTCGTAGGCTTCTATCATGACCCATATCTGAAGCGCCGACGTCTCCGTGCTAGGGCGCTGTAGGGATCCCGCCGCCGCCGACGACAGCTCCCTGGTCAGGAGATCAAGGCATATCTGCAGGCTCGGGCTGTCGGGTGTTTGCACTGGCGAGGGCGGTAGTTCCGGCTGTCGTGGCGAATTACTATGAAGCGGCAGGGGCGGATCTGTGGAAAACGAGACGGGTTTAAAGTAAATCGTGTCTTCCTCGAAGGCGACCAGGGTGCCGTCATCCGATCTGGTAGATTCCATCATGGGTGGCGTATCCGGAACTTTCCCCTCCCGTCGCACCGGGGCGTCCTTGTGGCCGTGGCCGCAGCCGTGGCCGCAGCCGACCTCCGGCAGTTCTGCGTCGTCGCTGAAACTCTCTCCCATGCGCAAGGGGGAAGGGAGAAGGGCCGGTTCGTCCGGCGTGGCGCAGCGTGACTCGAGCAGCGCTCTGTATGATTCGGCGATGAGCTCGACGCTCGAAACCTTGGTCATATTGTGGTCCCGGCCCGGGGGGCATTCGAGCTGGCCAATGCGGAACACGGGCGTCTTCGCATACTTCCTCAGCACCGAACTGTTGAGCGACGGAACCGACGAGGGAAAGCTGCCGGCCTGACTTGGGGGTTTTCTTGGTTTCTCCTGCTCGATGCTGAGGTGTGCAAGCTCGGGCACGATATTGGCCTGATGTGACTGGGAACGTGACCGGACAGGCTCTGCAAATCGCACAGCGAGCTCTGCAGAGCTGAGATAGCCACTTTTCTGAAATTGGTCAAGCCATTTGCCATCGCTCAGATTGGGTGGGAGCGGTAGACATGGTTGCGGTTGTGCGGGAGGTGACGTCTCGTGCCTAGTGAACCTATTGGGTTGGAAAACATCATTGTCAAAGCTCTGGCCTTTGGTCTCGGCGGCGTGGCTGGATAGGTAATTCCGGTGGTGATGAGAAGTGAATTTTTGGAGTTTTCTCCTGAGCCTCTTGCCTTCAGGCTTTGCCACTGGGCAAGCTGTCAGTGTAGGGCCATTATATCGGTCCATTACCACGCCAGTCATGTTCGTGATGCAGGTCAGGACCTACGCAGTATAGAACACAAACGGGGATAAGAAGAAGTTATGATTGACAAAACAGAGCCTTGTGGAAGAGGGAAAAGAGCAGCTGTAGTGAGACGGGATTCTTTTTTTCTTTCTTTTTTCTTTTTTTCTTACAGCAGATGACGTTGGCCGCACTTATTGACGTATCGTGTAATGGGTGGCATGCAACCAGGCCAATACGAAAACCGGATTTTTTTTCATAGCCCCGGAAAGCACCCAGCAAGGAATGGCTGACCTACATATAAATGTTGGGTTGTACCAACAATGGCAACGCCTATGTATGCAAGGCCAACTGGCGGTCTCGATGATCATGGGGCCCTGCAACCTAAACACCTAGTCAAACCCATTTTTTAAATATGGCAAAAAGGAGAGAGAAAAAAGTATTAATAGCATGTGAGGTGATGGTAATGCGGTCAGCAAGACCGAGAACTCAAACCATCGCGATCGGCCAAGTTCCAAGAGGCTGCAAGTGGCCGTCTGTGGGGGGAGCTAAGGCTGCGTGCTACAACACTAGTTTACCTTAACGGAGCCATCCGACTCCAAAGATGTAAGGCTAGCGATGCCTGCTGTGCATGTATGTATATATGTATGTACTATATTCACGCATATGGGTGCAGTACAGATCGTAGCCTTGGCAGATTGGAACAGGGTCCGGCATCCGGCGTGCTGGGTACGGGATATAGGGGAGGGCTTTACTTCAATAATATATATGCTAAAAGGTCTATCTTTTTGGGGTTTCTTTTAAACCCAAGAGCCAGGTTTTTGCTGGACAAAGACAACGAAGAGGAGGGGAGGGGCAGGAGAGGGGGGATGTTGTTCGTTTGACATGCAGAGATAATCACAACCAGGTCGGCAGAGTCCATTCGGAAGATTTCCTGACCCACGATTAGCCTGATGCTACATATACCTAATCCACCCTCGTGTCGGTGATCCCTGCAGAACTCTACTAGACTTGATACATATGTAGACTCTACATATTCCGGTCCACTCTACCTATCCTTCACCAGGTTAGTATTGTAGTATTTCAGCTCGAGATCGCAAACTTGGGACTCGAAACTCTAACCTAATCATCGTATACCCTCTTAGAGTAGGTCTGGTCTGGTACTTCAATGTTTCCCCACATTTCCATTTCTTCATAGTTGATACCTATAGCTCGGTACTACTAGTGAAACTCTGTCCATTCTCGGATGACCCAATCGTAAAAGTGATCGCTTCATGGATAGCGGCTGCTTGCGTCACTAGCTCGACACTATAGGAATCGCAAATCGTCAAACGTCGCATAGGAGAACGCATGAGCTTGAGCTGCATCTACGGAAACTCGAGTACCTGCTTCTCGATCGATCGGTATGGCCCGCATACATAGACCAGATTACATGTGTTTTAGTCATCCCTGCAAGAAACCACACAAGTCCTAACATGGAATCAATGTCGAATCAGACACTGGTACGCTAGTATTGATGCAAGACGTGCGTTATACCGAACACTCTGACCCTAATCAAAGTCTCGCGGGTATCGCTCAATATTTCGCTACACCGATGTTGGCGATATTGACGTATTCCACATGATATTTTAACCAAAATGCTAAAGCCTGTATTTGTTGCATCTCTTCTTCGAGTTTAGGGGTAGCACGTCTCCACACGTGTTGTTATTATGTATGAATTTGACAGGATTCGAATGCCGTTAACTAATACAGCGCTAGGTTGTGATTCTAAAGCAAAGCAAAGTCATATTTCGGATCACCGACGATTAGGTTAGGCACTCGGGTGTAAGCTAAGTTCGGATACGTACTTCCCCTTAGCTTCTTAATATCAATATACCTGGGACTCAATATTGGCCTATACGTATCACTGGGCACGTAATATAGGATTATGTGATTGCAGGTTTGCGGCACGGCTGGGATAACTAGAACAGCAACCATCAACTGACACCACCTTATACCCTGTTGCTTCGATATACCGGAAGTTCTCGCTAGACACTTCATCAATATACAGTGATACTATTAGGTCCATTATCCCCAGTCTTATAGCAGCGAGGCAGAGGAAGCACAATTGGGTTTCCTTGCTAAGATACTACGCTACACGCAATGGTTACGGGAATTATCTAGGGCATCTTACCAGGTCCGCAAGATCTAATTCTGGATAATGGAAGTTATACAGGGGAAGTTCCCATTTATACCCAACAGAACATAGTATTGCTTGAAATGTCAATGTGGTAGGTGTACGTCTAAGAATTCTCTCAAATGTTTCTTATTTTGCCCATTCATCTCGGTTTACTCATCAAACAACCGAGCCTAGTTGCGCCTCGCCTAGGCACTTTTCATAGAAGTCTATAGAAGACACTCTGATGTATAAGGCGTCTACTCGCAAGATATTAAGCACTTTCCTCGCCATCGCGATTTTCCCGGCTATATTCAATAATCCCGTAATCAACGTTCTCGACATCTCGCGTCTCCACGTCACGCTTTCCCCGACTATACTTGATAATGCCATAGTCGACGTTCTCGACATCTCGCTTTCCCCGGCTGTACTCAATAATGCCGTAATCAACATTTTCGCTGTCTCTCTCCACTATAAGTTCCCGTCGATTAGACCTGCTCGATCTTCGGAGTACTATGAAGCTATGAAGTTCTTTGGGCATGATCGTCACCCGCGATTATGGACTTACTATTCTCGATGGGCGCAGCGAAGGCGCTGGCTACCATTGCTAGAACGACGGATACCTTGGTAAAGAGCATTTTGATGCTTGGTTTCTCGGTCAAACGTAGTGATATTGTGTTGAGGAGCGGAAGAAAGGTCGACTGTGAGATATGGAGATGGATGCTTAGAGTAGGGATGGACACCGTCATGGGGAACAACACCAAGTATTTATAATCAAAACTTTTCGGAGTTCGGCCCCGAAGAGACCAAGAACTGAGAGAGTTTAAGGGGTATAAGGCTTCTCGTGTAGTTACGTCGCGAGTGTTGTTACCTCTTTGGTAGATGTCTCTTCCCCTCAACGCTAGTTTAGTAATTGGATACCTACTTAGTTACATAACAACATATCAGACCGATACACGTGGAGCATAGTTTCGCCATCGAGACCGAGTGGGTGCAACACGAGGATATTCTATTAACTGGGGAAGATAGGCATCAGCCGGAGGTCAAGCTGACAAGACATATTCTCAGTATAATGCTGAACGTAATATCTATACCATACTTACTCAAGAAGCTCGTTACGAACCTAAGTTGCCATCTAGACCTGTATAAAACCCTGGTATTTTCCCAAGCCCCTAATAGGGTAGGATTCCCCCTTTAGGTGATTATAGAACTAGGGAATCTACCAGAGGGTTACTAATAATACACCATAATAGGTAGATATGTAGACATAACTGAGTGGTACAGGTGTATACTTCAACCTAACAAATTCTCTACTGGTTGTTTTAATGGAGGATACACCGACTCTATTACGATTCAGAGGAATAGGGCGCCTTGTAATATGATGATCATATAATGTAATATCTTTTTATTTATCTTTCACCGAAGGGCGAAACCCCCCGTCTATGGGGATATCTACTAATAAGTTCCCTCTCCACCCACACCGGTAGCAGCCAACAAGATCCTTCGCTAGCTCATCAAGTTCTTAGATCCACACGAAGGTGCGTGATGCAATGCGTAACTGTGATAGAGTATTCCGACTAAACCTGGGTAGTAAAAGCGGATTTCGGCTTCAGCTGTGATTGATTGGTAGGGAACTCTTTCATATCATACGAAGGATCACAAAACCGGCCAGCTTGGGGACTAGGGCTTCGTAACAAACTTATGGGCCCTATTATCCTTGCTGCCTAACCATGAATTGGATTTAGAGTAATGAATGCGCCTCCGGTAGTTGCTAAAGGGCATAAAGTCATCATCTCGTTATTATTTGTTCCATCCTCATGAACCATGGCGGGCGCTCTGAAAAAGTTGATTCGACTTTGGCACCGACAGGAGTCACCTTGGGGGACCGAGGACAGGGCTGAGCTAAAGGAGGCTCTACTCGAAGATGACGACAATGCCCCTCGATCTACGCGAGAGCCAAGAGCAACTAACAAATGGTGGTTGCTTACCCTTTTCAACTTTATTCTGTTTGGAGGATCAGTCGCCTTTTACATTGCCTCGTGGTCAAAGTTTCCAGGACGCAATGCTTGTCTCAAAGCGACTTCAATATATTGTTAGTCTACACCTGACTCGTCTGATACCTTCAACTGATGGCACTCGCAACAGCCCCTGTCTTCGACGAGATCGACATATCTATGACTGAGACTTTTCTTAATGGAAGTCTCTGGTTGGGGGACGACCCCTCAATCTGGCGAGGGCTTCCCAATTCCTCCGAGACGAACGAAGCGTGGGATAGCTTCGAGCATGTCAAGCCCATAGCACTTACTAAGGCACAGATTATCGCTATGGGGAAGGACCCTGCCGTAGTTGCAAAGTTCAACGACGACTATTGGCATCTAGGTGACGACGCCTACGTCGGCGCGCTCGACATATTCCACCAGATTCATTGCTTGAACATGCTACGCCTGGAAGCATTCAGGTATTGGGACCAGGCAGGTGAGAGAGTACTAGGGTGGACTGAGGTTCATTGGATACACCTGCAACACTGCACCGATATGTTGATGGAGCACATGCTATGTAATGCAGACGCCGGCTTCTTGACATATAACTGGATGGAGAATAACCTCGATCCCTACCCAGACATGTGTGTTCGAAAGCAGTGCCGCGACTGGCGGCAACTGGTCGATTACCGCGATTCTCACGGGGTCTATATAACCGCATATTTAAACTGGGAGAAGCCAGAGGGGGTCGTGGAACTAAAACAGCCTCGTGAATGGTGGGAACATCGCACCGAGCATGATGTATCTCACCAGCACGAAGGGTAACTTGAGAACATAGGTATTAGCCTGGTATCAAATGGAGTACTATACTAGATGGCCCTGTCTTCATTCTTGATCAATCCGTCGGACATGCTTCCTTTTATCTCACAAACATTCATCGACGCATCTCAAAGTTCTGCATTAATGTCTGGTATAAGGTGTCCTAGTATAGTCAAATATCTGTAGGCTGTTAAGTTTGGTATTTGCAGCCTGATATTATGATTTTAGTCCAGACTATAAGAATGATATCAATAGATACATGATGTCTTCAAATATAGCGCAGTCTTAGCTATAACATCGTCTCGGGGTAGAGCTTTCGGTATTTTGAAGTCAACCAGCCGGCTTCGTTGCCGCACAATGAGTGAGGATAGATGACGTTGGATTAAACTCTCCATTAATACAGACCCTGGCTCCTTTATTCAAAACTCGATACGTCGAACATAGCCGCCAAATCTGCTGTGCCGTCAGATGTATTAGGGATATTCCCGCATGTGAATCGTCTGGTATTTTGCTACTTTTCAGGTAACTAGCTAGGTAGGTACATACAGAGGTATTAAATCAACGGATACAGGCGATAAGAAGCAAGAGTAATACAAGTGTATTACTCAGTATCTCCCCTCCCCCCTTTTTTTGTTGTTAGCTGCCATTTTCGGGTCTCTCCATCTGACTGGAGGTATCTCCTGTGAACATACGTACATACTCGGGAGTAGTGGCACGGCAAATTATGGAGATTTCTCCATCAATCACAACGCCGGATTCCGCTGGTCTCGGCACGATTTATAGTCTAGAGCAGGCCCCCACTGGAGTTTGAGCCCCTCTGACGATGGTCCCCGCGGTGACGATGCCGGCGTCAAGTGAGAGGATTATCCGTTCTCAACATAGCTGGTCTAGTGATCAAGATATATATAAAAAGAAAAGGAGAGAATTATTTTCCGATTCTAACTTTTAATTTAGTTTCTCACCATTTTTTACCTCTTTGCTATTTTGTAAGCAACTTACACTATTAACGTGCTACTGTGTTTAAAGACCACCCTGGATTGACCCATTTCCGTCATCACTATCATCGGAGCTAGTGAGTCTGACCAAGGAGTAGTAGTCGCAATGCCAGAAGTTACCATCACCGGCTGGAGAACCAAGGATGTCCGATTTCCGACGTCCTTGGACAAGACAGGCTCAGATGCCATGAATGCGGCGGGGGACTATTCGTCGGCATACTGCATCCTGGAGACTGATTCGGAGTACACCGGCCACGGAATGGTAAGAGATTCTCTTATGAAAACTTCAAGTCACTTCGTTAAAAAAAAAAGAAAAAAAGACAAAGCAAAGCACACCTCGTGTCAGCTAATGTAATGATACCTTAGACGTTCACGATCGGCCGCGGCAACGACATAGTATGCGCGGCCATCAACCACCTCGGAGACCGGCTCAAGGGGCGCACCCTATCATCACTAGTCGAGAACTGGGGCCAGACGTGGCGCTACCTCGTCGCGGACTCGCAGCTGCGCTGGATTGGGCCGGAGAAGGGCGTCATCCACCTCGCGCTCGGCGCCGTCGTCAACGCGGTGTGGGACCTGTGGGCCAAGACCCTCGGCAAGCCGGTGTGGCGGATCGTGGCCGAGATGAGCCCCGAGGAGTTCGTGCGGTGCATCGACTTCCGGTACATCACGGACGCCATCACGCCGGAGGAGGCGGTCGCGCTGCTGAGGGAGAGCGAGGCCGGCAAGGCGGCGCGCTTCCGGGACGCGCTCGACAGCCGCGCCGTGCCGGCGTACACCACGAGCGCGGGCTGGCTCGGCTACGGCGAGGACAAGATGAGGGGCCTCCTGCGCGAGACCCTGGCCGCCGGCTACAAGCACTTCAAGCTGAAGGTCGGCGGCAGCGTCGAGGCGGACCGGAGGCGCCTGGGCATCGCGCGGGAGATCATCGGGTTCGACCGCGGCAACATCCTGATGGTGGACGCCAACCAGGTCTGGAGCGTGCCCGAGGCCATCGAGTACATGAAGCAGCTCGCCGACTTCAAGCCCTGGTTCATCGAGGAGCCCACGTCGCCCGACGACGTCCTCGGCCACAAGGCCGTCCGCGACGCGCTCAAGCCCTACGGCATCGGCGTCGCCACCGGTGAGATGTGCCAGAACCGTGTCATATTCAAGCAGCTTCTGATGTCCGGCGCGATCGACGTGTGCCAGATCGATGCCTGTCGGATGGGCGGCGTGAACGAGGTGCTGGCCGTGCTCCTCATGGCCAAGAAGTTCAACGTGCCGATCGTGCCGCACTCCGGCGGTGTCGGGTTGCCCGAGTACACGCAGCATCTCAGTACTATCGACTACGTCGTCGTCAGTGGGAAACTGTCCGTATTAGAATACGTCGATCACCTCCACGAGCACTTCATCCACCCCTCTGTCATCAAGGATGGGTACTACCAGACCCCAATGGATCCCGGGTACAGTGTCGAGATGAAGCCGGATAGCATGGAGAAGTTTGCGTACCCCGGAGAGGAGGGCGTCAGTTGGTGGAGGAGCGCCGAGGCAAAGCCTATCCTCGAAGGGGAGAAATTTTAGAGAATGGTGAATAGTTGGTAAACGAATCCAAGGGCATATGGGCATACAGACAAGATATTTAGGGTCTCTTTCCTTTGATAAAGAACTCCGAGCATCTAGGCCATGCTGAGCTATGAATATATCAAGAGTTGTATATGTAAATATCGACACAAAGAAAAGGTCGCATTGTTTATTTCGTGTGACTTCTACCTAGGGGACAAGGTAATGTGAAGAGTTAAAAACCAATGATACGTACAAAATAGTGTGCTTGTATGCAAGCCCCCTATCTTCCATTTGCCTACGACCGGCCGCCGCGCCCATTCCCTTTTTTACATGAACTATGCTAACGACTCTTTTCGAGAGGCTCTTAACAAGTTTGGTACCTATTTGGTCTCGGAACTCAATGACAGATCCAGCCCTGAGCATAAATGGCCAGCAAGGGGGAGGCGCGCAGGGGCTCTTCTCGTAGCCCCGGCAGTTCGGAGAGCCGGGCGGCTTCAGGACGGCCGTCGGGGGGCTGTTGGAGGAGGGCAATTGGCCCCGTGTACGATGCTGTGGCACGCAAGACCTTCTGGATAGCCCCCATCGACTTCGATTGCAAGGCGACGACGCGGGACATGGCGCCGGTGGTTCCAGGGGTCCCGCCTTCACGGTTCGGTGTAGATAGATAGATTACTTGTTTGCCTGGTCTCCTGGTACTCCAAGCGCCCAGACACGGCTAACAAGTCGACTGCGCACGTGTGTCAAAGACGAACTAGGAATTCGATGTTTGCTGGGAAGGAAGGCAAGGGGGGTAAGGGGGTTGGTTAGGTAGGAGAGGAGAGAGGAGGTGGTCCCTAGAAACAGGCTTCATCTGCGGGAAACCTTTAGTCATCTGCACCTAAGCGATGTAATTCATCATCATAAGAGGATTTCGTGGCTCTGAGGCTGTAGGTATATGAGGCGAGCAGGACAAACTCAGCCCGTCCGCAAGGCTAGGCAAACGTTCCACCGACACGTGTCGGGTCTGGGGCGAGCGAGCCGAGACAAAGCTTGCGGCGTATTTATCTGCCGCTGCGGCAGTGGTTCCCGGACTTCTCTCCCGTATGGTCTTCCTAGTAAAATATCGCCACCATATATCATCATAGAAGGCCCTCAACTTTGACCGGCGAGAAAGAGTGTTCCCGTGGTGCAGAGAAGGGGCAGGGGGGGATATTTGAGGCCGGTTCGAAAGATTCAGGACCTTGTTGTGTCTTAAACTTGACGGCCCAAAACAGATTTAGCGAGAAGAGCAGATCGAATCACATGTAAAATTGACATAAATATCCATGCGGCGCAGTTAAGATCCGAGACCCCCAAGAGAACAGCCCCCTATTGTAGTTTGGTATGGGAATCTTCTACCGGCAAGGCTCTGTTTGCTTACACCGTCGAGGGTCACCACCATGTAAGCGGCTGCAGCCACGTAATTATTAGGAAGCATGGGCAAGGCAGAGGGAAAGGAGAAGGGAGAGCCAAATATAAATAACAGAGGACCCAAGACCTGAGCAATAACCGTCCATCTCCAGGATAGATCAGGTTAGCCAGCCGGCCACGCAAGACTCTCGATATCCCTCTCCCCCAAGCCAGTAACATGGAACCACAAACCAACCAACCCTCGGATCAAAAGAAAGAAAAGAAAATGGCGAAGTCATCCACAACAGAAAGCCAGAAGAAGCCAGAGGAGCTCGTAGACTCCTGCCGCCTGGTGCGGGACTTCGAGGAGCAATGGGTAGACGGGGCGTGCAACCTCACGCCCGCGTTCGTCGGCTTCATGGGGGCGATGCGGGCCTGCCACGTCAAGAGCGACAACGGGGTCGTCCTCCACTACGAGCTCTTCGACGAGCGCGCGCACGGCTCGGGGGCGGGGATCGAGTGGCTCGGGAGCGGGGGCGAGCTCGCGCGCTGGCTCCGGCGGCAGGCCGGGGCGTGGAAGCACGGGGCCCCGAAGTGCTACAGGGAGGACAAGGCCGGCTTCTGCGGCGTGGTGTTTTACTTCGGGCCCCAGGATGCGCCGGACCCCGCGGCGGCGATGGAGGACGCCCGGGCTCTGTCCTTTCACATCGACATGGACTTCCAATCATGAGGGCGACGAGGGAGGATGGAAGATATAAATAAAACAAGGGGAGCAGCGAGGAATGTGGAATTACAAAATAGAGCTGCGGACAGCTCGGCCCCTCTAGCGCATCATACCTATCCTGCATGTCTGATATGGCCAAGAAGTATATACAGCGAGTTCTAGGGTTCCTCTCTCCGGTTCACCGTCTCTCCTTTTCTATTACTAGATATCAGTACGGCAAACCGGGAACATGTATTACTTTTGTCGTAGTTAAAGTGCGAGCATATATTGGCCTCGAAGACATCGAGATACCGGCACGTTCGCGGCCCCCTCCATAGTGTCCTATTTCTTGTTGACATTATGAGGGAAATATTTTTAAAGAATTTAGCTTCTCCATACCACTTCAGAATCTCAT
This sequence comes from Biscogniauxia mediterranea, assembly GCA_018398605.1. Taxonomy (NCBI): domain Eukaryota; kingdom Fungi; phylum Ascomycota; class Sordariomycetes; order Xylariales; family Xylariaceae; genus Biscogniauxia; species Biscogniauxia mediterranea. The sequence goes on along the minus strand of JAGXTR010000007.1, from coordinate 1,512,792 downwards.
CAAATTCGTAAAGTGGTCATATAAGACCCCTCTAAACTACAGAACTTCCGCCCACCTATTCAATAACATCGCCATTCGTCTCATACAAGGGCATCAACCTCCTCCCGGTGGCCGCTCACCGAATACTTAATCGAGACTTCATTCATAGACCAGGTCTACACCATAGCATATCTCGTCATACATGGTTCTTCAGCCACTTTCTACGACTTACGACTTACTCTTTACCCCTCAAGCTATAAACTTACATCTTCACAAAGAGATATGTATATACATATCACCTAGGCACTATTTCCATAGATATAGTTGCATCGCTTATATATACACTTAATATATAGCAATTTATTATATACAGCACATTCTTCCCTCCCCCTAACCTGATTAACACACTCCATCAGACTGGACCAGACCAGCCGGCTTATCTACTTAAAGGCGCTTGATCTTCATCCATTCACTAGTCCCGAGCCCCAAGTTCAGCCCGTTGCGCGCCCACCAAGTGCGTACGGGTCTCGGGTCGCCGATGGCGTCCTCGAGCGCCTCCTCGATATCGCACGTCTTGTACTCGACGAGATGGGTGCGGCCGTCGCCGGCGCCCTGCTCACCGCGCGCGTACTGCTTCCACCACTCGAGCACCTTGACGTGCCCATGCTTGGTTGGCGCCACGAGCACCTGCGCGTCGAACGAGAGCTTATCTCCTTTCAGCTCGCGCCACGCGTCTAGCACCCCGGTCTGCCCGTGTGCGCTCGCAATCTTGCACACCGACTCCCCATGCGCCACCGGTATTCCCGACGTCTCCCACCATCGCAGCACGGCTGTCTGTCCGTGCTGTGCCGCCGTAAGCAGACTGCGTCCGGGCTTAAGGAGGATTTTGTCATTCTTTAGGGCGGCATCCCGCCACCACTCCAACACGAGCAAGTGCCCCTTTGCCGAGGCCGATTCAAGAGCCACCTCCGTATATTTCAGTGTGAGCCCGGATCGCAGCCACCAGTCTAGCACATGAACATAGCCCATGCGGGAGGCATCGTCTAATGCCTCGGCATCATATTCCTTCTTTAGGAACGATGGGGATGTATTCCACCACTTGAGTATATCTGTTCGACCATAAACTCCCGAGGCCTTATTCGGTATCACCTTTGCGCTAAAAGATGCCCAGAAGACCTTGCTCATGTGAGTTTCCAGATAGTTCAGGACGTCGACAAGAGAGAATTTGATGATCAGTTTGACTGCAATGAAAGATATATAACGTAGCCCTTTGGGTGCTTCCGAGAGCTTTTGACAGATAGCGGCGGATCCCGGGCACGAGAGGATGAGCCATTCGAGATCGTGCATATATATGTCGATCGGATCGCATAGATTCGCTCGGTTCGTTCTCCATTCCACAGGTGCTTTCAAGTTCGTATAGACGTTCAGAGCCGTGGCAAGTTCCCAATCGCCCACGTGTTCGAATATGATAGTCCATATCTCAGGGGGCAAAACTTTGGTCACCCTCTGTGGACTGGTCGTGTGCATGGCCTGCTGCGCGGCAACCTCAACGTCGTGACCCAAACTCATCAACCCTGCCTGGTTCCTGATTATACCGACAAGGTCGTTGAATCCATCCCAAGACACGACACGCTTGTGGGAGCCGGGGCCCTCGTAATGCCATAACACGGGCGCCATCACCTTGATCCAATTCCACTTCCGTTTTATCTTGCTTAGCTGTTTCTTTGTCATAGGATTTTCCCACATCTGAACCGACATGCCTGGCACCAGCAATATTTTCTTGGAGACGTCCCAAGCCCGGAGGATCTCGAGCAGGGTGGTGTCGGCGATGCCGCTCATCATTTTGGCGAGATGATCGGCGTCGATGGGGGCAAGTACAAGCAGATCGGCCCAGTCCACCAGCTCAAAGGCCGTCTTCCTTGCGGATTCTATCGCATCGCGCGTCCTCTGGTCGGCGTCGACGGTGACCGTAGCCAGGCTTCTGTTCTCCATAACCAGGATTTCGTGGGTTAGTCGCAGAGGGATCTCGTCAACGAGGGCCCGGGTCTCGATCTGCGAGTCCTTGAGGAGCCGCACGGCAATAGCCTGGGCATAGGCGACGTCCCTCTGGCCATTGGCAGCGACCAGCATGCGCAGCTTTCTCGTGCGCGGCATTTCGTGGAAAGAGGAATAGGAATAATTGGCAGTAAGAATGCCGGGGGCGCGACGATCAGCCAAGAGTCGGGTGGGAGGGTCAGGAGGAGGGGGAGAAGGATTAGAAGCGGCCATGTTGCTGCATTATATGGTGATTTTGAATTCTGACTTTCGGGCAGCAATGGTTCGAGGTTGAGTGGTCAGAGAACATTAACGTATGGTAACCGACACAGACACAGACGCGGATACGCACACGGACACGGAACACGGTGTTTCAGCAGCGAGTCAGACTTTGGAATACAGAATGCAGGGTGATCAACGAAGCTTGGGACAAGGGACGGGAGTAACAAAGGGGTTTTGTTTGGACCTCGAGGGTGGAGAAGATGATGATGATGATGATGATGATGATGATGAAGAAGAAAAAAGAAGAAGAGGAAGAAGAAGCTTGGCTTTTTAGGTACAAGTGCTATCAGTAGGGGAGAGTCGGTGAAGGCACGATTTAATGATTGGATCTCAACAAACAGTATGATATTATTAGTTTCAAACCGGGAGAAAGTTTGAAAAGGGAAAAGAAGAAGAAGAAGAAGAAGAAAAAGAAAAGAAACTACATATGCATGAAAGCAACGGAACCAGTCGCAACCGCGAAAGGGAAAAAAAAAAAAGGTAAAAAAAGTAATAATAAAAAAGCATATGACGCTCTCACCTTGTTAAGTCATCATAGTGGGGCCACTACCACTAATTGCAACATACATTGAGGTACCTACTAATAATTATCAGTATGTACATACTGTATGTCAGCACTCATAGAATAACACTTTTATTAATAGTACTACCTAATGTACACTTATAGTCTGTACGTAATAAGTGACATAACTAAGGGAACTACCTACGTAGTATATGTACCTTTAAAACTTATTTCTATGTCAACTACATTATGAACTAGTAGTACTTAGATTACCACGAAAAATGGCCTTTAGCGTCCTTAATATGTAATGATGGCGTGTATATAACATGCATACTACAGTTCCAAGTTTGCTTAGACATATACTAGACCTACCTAACCTAGGTATACATCAATATATATCAACATCACCTTACATCGAGGTGGATATTCCCGGGACGCAAACACATACTTAGGCACATGTAGAAAAAGAATGGACCAGCTAGTATATGTAAATCAATTCCTACACCCTAGTTGCACTATAGCCATTTGGGATCTCCACCTCTAACTTAGCTACATATGTAGGTAAAGCGTAGTCTAGGGAGCCTATGCGCCATCGACTTGCCTTGCTACCTAGGTACCTAAGTCTTGTTGCAACAGACCCTGCGCCAAGCATAGGGCATATACGTATATGTTTATCTAGTTAGTGTAAAGGTATATTCTGACTCCTGGATGAGACAGGCTCTGGCATGTGTGAATAAGTATTTATAATAATAGAAAAGACCTCCCCAAGAAGCACCATCGCCATCATCTCAACCTTCCACCCCAACCGAGCTCAGTCAAAACTTATTAGACTAGGTAGGTCAGTACGTAATGTATTGGAATGTGCCCATAGTTTCGCACGCCCTGGGCAACCAGAATGATGCGGTCGAAAAGAAGATCCCAACTCCGACGCCGTTTCGCTTTGCTTTTGCATTTGCTTCTGTTTTTGCTTTGCTTGTTCTGAGACGCTCACATTGCGCCACGTATTAACGCAATCCGATAACGCTCATCTCAAGCGTCCATACCCTCCGAATCCACACCTTGAGCGGCCCATCCACACCCTCGACGTTGTTCAGGTCGACACCTTCCCACCAGCAGCGTCGCGCCGGCTTTCGCCAAAAGAGCAGTAGCTTCTGTGCCATGCCGACCGCATTGTTGCCCATCTCATTGCCACGTATGTCGCTACGTAGACGAGCAAGAGCCAAGCTGCAGACAACCGCCTTGTTGGGTTCTCCAGCTCGGTGGCCCCACCTATCATCGTGATTGAACCCGCTATACATCATTGTCAGTACCGCAAATTGCCATCTCGGAAATCAGCATATGGAGCCGCTTACCCAGCCGTGAGCATCTCGATCAAATGCGCTTCGGTGGTACCGGGCTCGTCGCTGCGCTTCAGCCCCGAGAATATCCCGTCCTGTTTGAGCAACGCCCGGGCGGCCGCACGCTTCACCTCAATCATGTCTGCCTGGCTGATGTCCGCCCGGGGAGGGATAGCATAGAAGTCCAGGTCTTCTCGCAGAACGATGATACCCGCCCTCTTGCTCCCATCTTCGCTTCGACCCCCCAGGGAATCAATAGGAACAACTCCTCCGTCAGGGGAGGCGGTGGGGGAGGATTCATTAGGTATAGATTGGGCTACATTGCGGAAGAAATCTAGCATGTATTGCAGGGATGCAGGGTCATACTGAGATGTGAGGTCAGTGAAATGTATATTGATATTGGAGAGAAGATTACGGGTGGTAGATGAGCGAGGGAGAGGGAGGGAAACACCCGAAGTGCTGGCAGCTACCGAACAGGCAATGTTCGGGGTGGTCTGCGTAGCTTGGGTGACTAGTTGGTCATTGAGAGTACTGACATCGACTTGCACGGCGTCTCCATCGGAAAAGCCGCCCATATGGCCCTCGGGGAAGAGTCCATTGGGAAACAGGGAAAGGAGAACAAATTCCGGTAGCGTTAACAGCTCGTCTCTGGACAGGACGAAGCGCGTGCCCCTACAAATTGAAATTAGAACCAGCGATACATTTCAATACGACCAGGAAACATCATGTCTTACCGAAGGTCCATAGTGATCGTCTCATCGGCGCCAACATCTAGATAGACCTGTTAATATTTCCCCCCATCAAGGCGGTAGTTGCTAGCCACTCACCTCCAATAGAATTAATAGGAGGTCCTCCTTGCTGGACTTGAGTTATTATACTCGATGCACCACCGGCGGCCGCCATGAGGTATGTGAATGAGAGGAGCGGGCTGTCTCCTTCGGAATAGGCAGGTGGTGGTTCGCTCGAATCGTCAGCTTTCTGACCTGATGATTCGCCTTTAACGTCTTGTGGAAGAGCGCGTTTGGTCTCGGCGACAGTCTCGTGGAAAGAAGCGGGAGAGTTGAGAGGATTAGCGTCGGTAGAGCTTGAGGCTAGTGGCGCATACGCAGGAGCAGCAGTGGCGGAAGAGGCACCGGCTTCAGAAGCAATAGCAGAAGCGGTAGGGGGGAGAAAGTGCTCGTCGGCAACGTCCTCGGCCGAGGCGTAAGCGTAGAGACTAGAGAAGGGGGGTGGAGCGGGACGAGAAGCAGCAAGCGAGAAGGATGTCGAGGCAGAAGCTTCGGAGACAGAATAGGGGTATTTGGGAGGTGGTGAGCGGGCGCGATTGAGATTGTCGGACTCGTCGCCGTCACCGTCGCCGTCGAAGGTCAGGTTCCCGTGTTCAATGTCGGTCGCTGGGAGCCCGGCGGACGCGGAGGGTCCGTGACTATCCTCCTGCGAGTGGGACAACGTGGCGGTGGGATTTGCGAAGAGTAGGATGGCAATCTCAGCAGTCGTGTTCAGAGGTCGGTCGGACGTTGTCACAAACGGAGGATGGTGTCCGTGGGATCGTCTACGCACGGCGGTTGCTCAGCTGGGGGGTTACCTGTCGCATACGGAGATGGGAGACGGGAGATGGGCTGGGCAGGTATAGTTCTGATTAATTATTGGAGGGTGTGACTAGACGAAATGTCGTAGATGGATCATATAGAGCGGGATGAATAGGCCGCGGTGTTTGTTGTTGTTGTTGTTGTTGTTGCAGTTTTGACAAAAGCGAGGGGGGAAAAGAAAAGAGTTGGAAGACAGCTGGAGACAGACACTGGACTGTTTGTGAAGTTGAATAATAAGAAACTCGGGTCTGAATTTCCACAGGTAAACCAACCCACCACCCCTGGGACACTGGAGATTAATGATGTACAGATGTACCTTCCGCGGTGGTTTTGCGGGAGAAATACCGGTCTAATACCACTGGGTGGTCACTGCGCTATTACTGGTCCGTTAGCCGCCTGCAGTAAACATGGAGTCAGGGGTCTCATGTAATAAATCGTGGTCCATCGACTAACACAGTTTCGCACTCGACGCACATCACCCTCATCAAACCACATGGAACTTGGCTAATCTAATACATTAGGAATATTGACACAACACTAGGGTTGGTCCCCTCTATATCATTAAAATATTTATACACATATATATGGTTTATCTTACTTTGTCATGGCTTGGATACCCCTAGGTACCTATACGTACCTCAACTAGACTTCAATGACAAGGCTAGGTACTGGCCATACTTGAATAAACCAAAGAGTATCTACTCAAGCCCATTGATATTTCGCGAAACTGTATTCTATTATGTATCACATTTGCCTGCTGTAGGATATCACGTTTTTATCTCATAACTTTTTGGTCCGCAAACCATACAAACAAATGCTTGCCCGCACTCCTTTCCCCCTGTCCTCTTGCGTGTAGAGACTACCCATGATTCTGAACGCCGGGTTGTATATCGGATGTCTGCATCTGCACGTATCTGTCTGTCACTTGCCCTATGACGAACCCCTACCTAGCTGAGCCTAGTTACCTGCTCATTCTCATTCCTCCATCGTCTTGACACATTCCCACTCGCCTCTCAAGTTTTCCTTCCATAGCGAAACTTTGTTGTCGCCGCCGCTAACGGCCAGCACGTTCCCGCTAAGACTCCAGCTGACCCGCCAGACGGCCGCATCAAAGTTCAGTGTTTTGGAAGTCCACTGTCCTTGGCTCGTGTTGTCGCTCGTCCAAATCCGCACTGTCTTGTCTTGTGAGGCAGACGCGATATAGCTCTTCTGGAGTACAGTCGGGCTCCATGCCACATCGCGAACCCAATCTGTGTGACCAGCCAGTGGTTCCCGCTCTTGCTTGTAGCCCTGTGTAGCCGGATCGTACGTCCAAATCTTCAGGACATTGTCACAGCCGCCTGTGACAAATCGACGCTGGGCGAGAGCAGCAGCTCCCGGGGGCGCTGACGAGACAATGCTGCCGGGTGTGGTCGCGGGGGCCCAGGAGACCGAGTTCACACCAAGACCGTGGGCGGGGAAGGAGACGTTGGTAAAGTTGTTGTCCTTGAACTCGAGGACGGAGACGTGGCCATCTGAAGATGCGCAGGCGAGCAAGCAGCCCGATTCGTGGGGGGACCAGGAAACCATATTAACGGAAGCTTTGTGGAGGGCGAAGTCGAAGATTCGCTGCCATTGGTTGGACTGCTCGCGCCAGATAAACACTTTGCCATCATAACCCGCCGATGCGAGGATGTTGCCGTATTTCGGGTGCGCCCAGGAAACACACCATACTGCGCCTTCGTGTCTGTAGTGTCCTTGGTCAATGGGGTTACTCCCAATCCAAACGAAATAGCTCATACCCCTTTAGCGTCTCCGTCAATCTTTGCGACTCGCCCTCGATCTCGAAGATCTTGATCGTCTTATCCGAAGAACACGTCGCGAGCCGTCGTCCGTAGTAGTCGAGGACAGCATCGTGCTAGCCAGTATTAGCCGACATTCTATATCCCATCCCTAATCCCACTCAATAGCCAGGGAATACCCGGGTGCCCGGGGGCAATGGTCATAAGTAGGTCGTGGCAGGAAGCATGGTGCGCAAAGTAGGTGTCGTACTTACAATCATGTCATCGTGGCCGGAATTTGATATTACTTGTGCCTATTGCCTAGGTTTAGCTGTGCTCTCCAGAGGTATGCTGGCTTCTAACATGTATTGCCCAGGGCGGGGGGGTTTTACCATTTTTTCTGATCTCTGAAAAGGATTAATTGACACAGCTGGCAGCAAGATTCTGGAGTTAACAAAATAAAAAGGCAATAAATGGGTGGATGGAATTAAATGTCAAAGTTGTTGTTTTGATTGATAGCTCTTCCCTTCTAAAGTCAAGCTGGCCTTGCCAGCCAACATCGATTCACCGAGCCAGCTGTCCGCCACCTGCGCATACAGGAATAATATAAACTCCAGAACCCGGCTTTACAGGGGGGGCGTCCCCACTCCATGGAGAGGTCCCAGTGGACCTGACTCCACCAACTTACTTTTAGGTAATCAAGAGGCTGACTTCAGCTCTTGCAGTGTGGACCGTGCATTGCCTAGGAGTAGGTACCTACTACCTACCTACCTACCTACATATGTACCTACAGTAAACTCCCTCTATAACGATCACATCACATAACGATACCTTGCTATAACGATACTTTTCGCAGGACACTGCGAAATTTGTATAAATATAACGATAATTTTCGATAGACCTATATATCGTTAAATTTTTATAGCCCTGCTTATATATATCGTTATAATAAATGTTTTTTATAAAGCTATTATTATTATTATTAGTTAAATGTAAGGTAAAATTTAAAAATATTACGGATATATACATTAACTGTTAAAAATTATAAGGCTTAACTTTAAAACCACACTAAAAATAGCCATTTTATTACTTTTTAAAATACTTATAACTTTATTAAATAAAATCGTAAAATTATACTTTTAATTAATATATTTAATTAATTTTTTTATTTATTAAATATATTTTAAATAAAAAAATTATATTAACGTTTAAAAGCGGGGCTGCAGTTTAAACTTATTATAAAGAAAAAAAAAATTTTCCCATATAAATTTTAAAAATTTATATGGAAAGTAAAATTTTTATTTTTACTTTTTACTTTATATATTAACCACGTAATAATAAAAACAGTTATTAAAAATCGTAATAGTACATTTTATTATAAAATCATTTTATTAATTAATAATTAAAACCTTTTTTTATTAATATTAAAATTAAAAATGTAAAAATTAAAAATATAAAAATAGTATAAAAAACGTACTTAATTTTTATAATAAACTTTTTTATATATAAATAAACGTTTAAAAATTTAAAAAAAATTAACATTATATTATTTAATGCTTAAAATTAATTTTAACATTTTTTATTAAATTAAATATATTAAAGTTAATTTAATATGTTTATTTAAACATAAATGTGTGGTTTAGTTTTTGGTCGATTTTTAAGGTGGGCCTCATAATTTTTGACAGGGAGTGTAGTTATTCTGTATATATACCGAATTTTAACAACGATACTCTTGCTATAACGATAACTTTTCTGTGATTTGGGGTATCGTTATAAAGGGAGTTTACTGTAGTAGTGTAATGGCCCCACCACCTGGAAAACAGCCGCAACAATGCAGGAAGTCGCCGCCGGTAGATGGGGTACCTAGGTATGTACTTCCACTCTTACCTTGCCGAGGCTAACAACCAACGGGTCATTACTTGTGAAGCCTCAGTACATCAGCGACCATAGTGATCTTTCTATCTTACACACAACATCATGTAACTGATTTTCCATTATTGCGTAAACCTGCAGAACGCGTTATATCACAAAAAAAGACCAACTAGGTTACTGACTAGTATGCGCTTTTAGTTTGCTAACCTAGATCTTTTCATAGTCGTTTTGAAGATTGCCTGGTACATAGTTGCAACGCTTCATACCAGACTTCATCCATTCAATGTTCTTCTTCTAATACCACCACATCACAGCTCCAGCCCTCAGCGCACCATCCCATCTAATCATACATCCATCTAGTCATACATCCATCTAGATTACTTCAATAGCCCCGGGAGCTTGATCTTCCAAGATTTCGACTTCTCACTATTGTTCCCATTGAATAATACCCACCTTTCATTCATCCCCTTCAAGCATACCAGACGTGCTTCTTACATCTAGGTATTGACCCGGATACCACCAAACTCATCAAGTCACCTCGTTCCTTTCCTGCGCATCCCTTGGCCCCAACTGACTGAGCATCACCGTTCCTCGTCTCTTTCCCATTATATTCTTCTTTATTCTGCAGCATCCTCTAGATCAACATGGCAGATAACACTTGCGGTCCGTCTAATGCATTCAAGGGCTTGGCGCGTCATGTCGACCAAGACCGCACTCACCAGCAGGACCGGGTCGTTGCTGGCCCTCACCATGCTGGACAGGTCCGTACTATGACTATCACACGAGGTTAGCGCATCCATACTAACCTTTCTCCAGGCCTTCCGCACCGCTCCCAGCAACCCGGCTGCTGCAAACAGCCATTTCGCTGCCTTCCAAGGTGGTAACGCTCCGCTCCCGGGCTTTGGTGTACCGGACATGCGCCCTCAGCCAGCTTTCGCACCACTCCCTTCATCATACACCCCTATTCAGCCTCTAGGTCATGCTCAGAATGGTTATGGAGACTGGGTAAACGAATTTCAGCGCAATTTGCATTTGGGCGAGACTGTATCTCCTTCCCTTCATCACCCTTCTGCTCCGCAGAATCCGGCTATGGGCTTGGGACATCGTCCCACCATGGGTGCAAACTACTATCCTGCTCCATCTATGCATCAGCATATGTCTCCTACTATGATGGGACAAGCAGGTATCATGTCCCAACAGAATGGATATCTTCATGGCTCCATACCCACCGGAACTTTCAATGCGCTGCCTCAGCCTCAGCATGGTATAGTCTAAATGATCCACACAAAACTATACGCTTACTAACCTCATCCAGGTGCGGTTGACATGATCGACCCTCTTATTCAGCAACAACTTGACGATGAGTTTACTGCTGCCATGGACAACTGGATGCGCGAGAATGGAAACTCTGAAACGACTACAACTGAGGCATCTGTTGGTGTAGTAAATGGCGCGCCGGCAGCTCAGTCTACTCATTCGGAATCTCATGTCTCTCACTCAGGTATCGACACCAACGCCCAGGCAGCATTGGCGATGCACCATGCCCAGACAATGCAGCAATCTGAGAATGTAGAGATGCGGCCGCTTGGCACAGAAGAGGCCATGCTCGCACACCAATCTCAGCCGGAACAAAAAGCATCTGATCAATCTCGTCCTGCTGAAACCCAACCTCTGGTCGATACCGAATTGGCACGAGCCGCGCAGCAGCTTGTCGACTCTGTCTCTGACAATGACTCGGAGAAGTTCAGAAACTCTTCGTTCCTGCAGATGATGCGACGGATTGCTGCGGAAGAAGTCACTGTGCGAGGAAACGAGCTTGTCGAAACCCCTCGAACAGGAAGTACTGAAGTTGGCTCTGGTTCTCACGTCACTGGTCGTACTTCTGCTGCAATAAGTTCTACCCCAGTTTCTGGTCAGGTCAGTACTTACCGAAATGAACCCCGTCTGCTCCTTTGCTAACCTTGTACAATAGACGGCTGAAGCCCCTGGCAACCAGAACACCACTCCTCCCACGGGATAAGTCTATTCTTCTACCTAAGCTAGAAGAACCGATTCATCTCGCCTTGGTACTCTCAGTACAACAAGGCGAAACTTAAGATGAACTAAAATCATCGCCAGTAATTATGTAATCAGGAGTCGTGTTCTGGGGCCTTTTCGGCAAGTTTCGTCACACTAGATGACGGGGAGACGATCGATATCCCAGAGGTACTGATGGCCACATATTATTGGCTCTATCGCTTTATTGGCGTGAAGAAGTAAAAGTCTCGGCTACAGCTCTTCCAAATTATGGAGGAAATGCCTGCCATAGTTATGAGCCCCGTTCCCCATCATGTCACTAAGAGAATGAGATTCTCTGTTGACTGGTAGTTGGACTGTTAAGAGTCCATAGACTTCGGAGGACCGCAAGGTCCCAATTAGGACGGAATCACGAAGTTGAGGTTGGCATTCCGGGAGAGAATATCCATGAATAAACGTCATTTAATCATAATGCTAGTATCACAGTCAAGTCGTAGCAATCGCGCTAGAACTGCACAAAGCTCTCGGTTGAACGTGACGCAAAAGTAATTATCGCCGTATACTATGTCCTCAAAACCTACCTGATGCCTTATGAATCTGTAATGCCCATCGTCATTGGTTCATCTCAGTTTGAACTACAACCCCTCCCTTCTCCACGGATTAATAAATGCTTGAACCGAATCACGAGCATGAAAGTCAAGGACCTTAAGGTTGACAGGAGTGGTTGCCCCCCGCAGAAGCAACACAAGCAACAACTCACCTGTCTGGAGGCAATACATAATATGTACTGCATTAGGATTCAAGGTACGTACAATAGCAATGCTTAAGGCGTCTACTGCTAGGTATCCATCCATACCTTGTATATAACTAGACTCAGTCATGAGCGGCCTTCCTTACCCCGTACATCCCATGCCCAGGTAGGGTGACCTGGTACATATCGTTTAGTGCCCATGTGTACTTTGGACCTGCTTCCCTCCACCCCCCCTCCCTTTCCATTCAAGTAGCGCCGTTCAGGAGGTAGCGCCCTCCAAGACGATATGTCGATCAGTCGGTCATAACCTCCACCCAACAGCACCTACCCTATCCATACCCATCAACTGAAATCCTCGATTCCTGGGAACAACATTACCTACTTCGGATTGGCATCCTCTCCCGCGGCGGCTTTAGCCTGTTAGGTACTCGGCGAAGGTCTCGCTACCCCTCGACATGCCGTTCCACGGCAGACCCTGCCCCGTCCATGAGCCGAGCGCACGCAATCTCCACGCACTGCCTCCACGACGGCAGCGCGGCCAGGCGCGCGCGCGCGCACGTGCGGCAAGCCCTCCCACAGCGCCAGGTCCGTGTTGGGGTCTCCGATGGCCGGAACGCGGTCGTTGGGGGGTTTGATGTGGATGTAGTAGGGCGGTTTCTTCAGGTCGTCGTCGAAGCGGAAAGAGTTGGATTTCGTAGTTTCTCTTCGAACAGGAAGACGGCGTGCGTGACATGTCAGCGTCGTCTTGCGGTCGGCAAGGCCGAGGCCCCCGTCGCTGTTTTTTCTTACCTTTCACAGGTTAGGTCCAGGTGCTTGGTGATCACAGTCAGCGCTTTTTCATCTTTGTTGGAACCCTTGGTGAGATGAAACACTTATGAGTAATCCACCACACGCGTGTGGGCTTGAGGGCGGGTTTGTTGCTATATTGTTAGATCCCGTTAGATGGAGTAAGATATGACTAGAAGCTTGAATCTCAAATGCAGGATTAGTCGTGGACTGTCGAAGAGCAAAGAGGTTGGGATTTAATAAAGAAATACCAGCAGGCTCTTGATACGGGGTTTTGTGCCAGAGCTGTGGCCCCGTCCCTCGCACCAGCAATCGAGTTACTTACCAATCTTTCCTGTTTGCACCCAAGGGCAGCCATCTAAGAGATATATCACTTGCATTCGCCAAGTTGGTTTCGCTGATATTCCTCGCGGTGGAGTGTATCTAGAAAGGGATATATGAGAGAGGGTAGTTGTGTACCGCGCACATCACACCAAATACCTTCAGCATACCTAGTCCCTATCTATATATCACTCGTCGCGTCTTGCGAGGTTCATGGCTACATTTTCTCGGTGCGTCGCGACATCAGTACCTCCCTGCCTATTTTCCCTTACCAATACCGAGGATATATAGGGAGTAGTAACAGTAACTAATTATATGCTAATGCCGTCACCTAAAACATCACGAGCTATGGTTTTTAGTCCTAGGATACTTACCAGCCTCATGTTTAGTTTTCATTGTCACGTATTCGAAGAAACCAGTATTAGCTTCAGTAGAAACTGTAGCATTCTTATCGTCCATTTGGCCCCAGAGGATCAAGCTTAGTACTTACCACGGATCGCCAAAGCTGCCCAGCTCCTAACAAGTCAGGTGTTATATGGAATGTTCAAGGGGGGATGGGTGAGTTAAATATGCATGTTCGAATTCTGAAGAGACTCGACTTACCACATGTCTTCAAGAACTTAAGTCGGCTATGTTGGATGATACTCCTATGTCGTGCTTTTGAGGTTTTCTTTCGACACTACGATACAGAAGATTTTTAATATATCGATCCTAGTCTACAAGATGAAATACCCATAGGCTTACTACACATTTCCTTATACCTATATGTCAAACGAGCCGTGACAAAATACTTTGTCGAAGGGCCATCCAACAGCTCTTCATGGAAGTTGTCTGCAAGGCGCGATACTGCGACTAGCGATTGCGTGGGAGCTAAGGTAACGGGCCAGAACTCGGTTCTGGGAGAACTGCGATGCTTCGCAATATCGGATCCCCATAAATGATGTCAGAATCGTGTGCCGTCAGTCTGCAACACATATATTCTGCATCATCCAGCAGGAATGTCGAGTCTAGTTCAGGTAGCTTACTGACCAAACTAGCCTTTCAACTACAGACGTCCTCCCTCGCCCCTATCATATAGGCATGATTGGGATGACTCCGGCCTCTGCGCACAATGGCGTCTCAACGGTAACGCAAATCCACACGTCAAGTCGAACGACGTGTCCGACAGGCGCTCGACTCAGCTCGGTGTAGTTCCCCGGGTTCTTCGTGCGCGCGGCCGACATCATAGAGTAACGTCAAGGCAAAGCCTATGGGAATCACGGCGTGCGCGTGGTGGAGGGACGGAGACGGCGATGGGTCCATAACATAGATAGCCCTCCACCAGTCTCTCAGTGACAATGGCCACGGAACGGAAGTACTACCTTTCACGACGTGATCGATTATTCTGATCGTTATTAGTGGCAGTCTCCGGGGTGCCTGTGATACCTTTCAAGTAGCATACGGGGAAAAGCCTAGAGAGTGTTACTCAGTCTCGGCGATTCCCTGTGTCAAGAGGAGAAAGTAACACTGCCCCATACATAATAGTTCCGTATTTGATATACCCCCTTAGTTACTATTGACGACACAAGCCAAAACCCCCCCCCCCCCAGTTTAATTCATTGAGTTGATTGTCGAGTCAACTATTCGACATGAGTTGTGCTTGATAGAATGTAATCCATACCTGACCAAGACAGAAACCTGCCCTAGTAGGTTAGCGATCTCGTCGTATTAAAACGAGAAAATAGGTATAGGTAGGTAGATAAATCGAATCTCGTTACTAGCACAAGACAACCTTATGGGAATACCTTTATTACACAATTACCAGTGCTCTTTCGCTCTCGGTCTACACCTAGTATGTTGTAGGAGAACCTCCAACGTACCGAAGTGCATATGTAGCTCAGATGCATAGATTTCCGCGGATCCTGGGGGAAGGTTGCTGAGATGACTTCCATTCGGAAACCAGTCCGACCAGCGCAAATGTCGAGTGACGGTTTTACTTGGGACTATAGGTTGGACATTCCAAGAACGAACTATGGTGGTCCGTTCGGCCACCGGCTTCGGTTTGGAAACTAGCGAACTTAAGAGCGAGGAATATAGGCATGTTGCTTCATTTATGTAATCCTGGATCGCGTAATGTAATATCATGTTATAATCCAGCCGTTGCCGGCGCTTTTCGTCCTGAAGAGTTTTCTCTTCTCCTTTCCCCCCGATATCGATTTTTTGAAACATAATAGAATCTTATTAGGACACCAAAAAGTTACTCTATAAGAATCAACCGTTTACATTCATGTGCGAATTAATTTTAAAAGGGTTGAACATTGTTGCCCTCTAGCTACGCCTTGCTAGCCTGTCTTACTAAAGGTGCGTCGGACGGGACTAACAAGTAAATCGCGCCCTTCGTCTTATGGGAAAGGACAGACGATACCCGCAAACTGAGCCGTGCATGAGAGTTCCCATCCCGTAGACGAATTAGAATCCACGTATATGAAGTGATGGAGTGATGGGCTAGAAGCTACTGTAGCCTGCAACTTGCAAATTGACCCGAACCCGGAATCGAATTAGTGAGCAGGCCGTACCACCTACCTACATACCTTTATACATTAGTAGGTATGTATACTAGTGGTGTATCAATCACGGGTGCCATTTCGGCGGTGCTAACGATGTAGGTACTAGATCGGAATTGATCGATGCGATTGATCCTGTAGCTTCGGTCTCCGAGAGCATCTCGAACTTAGCTTGGGACTCGGCTTGAAAGAGGGTTAAGGTTAACCAGTTGTGTTGAAGTTATATTTAATAGTAAGTATAGTAGTACCTATGTAAGTATGGAGTTGTACTAAGAATGCCGGAATAGTAGTGGTGTAGTTGGGGGATTGCGTAGAAGAAGAAAAAAGAAAAAAAAGGACAAGCGCGGGGTGGAAAGGGGGGAAGAAGGGGCCTCAGATTCTGGTTGCCTTGTGTGGGGTTTGCGAATTGATCGTGTGCTCGCGCATACGCAATTGCGTTGACATTGACGATTGCCTTGGCGGGGGTAACCAAAAAAAAAGATATTACCTGAAAATGTTAAAAAAAGACAAATTGCGACACGCGACAACTTCTCGTAGGCTTCCACTATCTGCGATGGATTGCAGATTATGACTGCCTAGAAACATACTATGTACTTACCTACCTATCTTTAAGACTTTATATCGGTTCAACCTTCCCGCTGTCCCTAAGACTACGTACTACTTCGCAGGATGGATTGGTCTTAATTTTGGAGCTAGCACCAGACCAAGGTAGATAGGTAAGTATGCGACGCTCCTAACGCCTTCCTCCAGTCCGCGCAACAGCTCTCATCTCATTCCTACCGAAGCACCGTGTGAGATAATATGATGTAAGTTGCCACTACAACTAACTTAGTACTATAAATGTAGCAGTTGTAGGTAGGCCCCGTTCCGTCCCACCAAGGCTGCGATTACATACTCGGATCAAGGATAACTAATCCGATCTGCACAGCCGCCCACCATCTTCCAATTGAAAGGAAGAAATGGAGATCATAAGGCCACGATAGTGTTCCATTGGCTGCATGCGAGCCCATCCATATTACATGGTGGACCGCAGTTTGCGATCCGACATATGTACGACGTACGCTACATTACTAATGATGCGCAAGTTTACCATGAGATAGGACACGAGTTGTCCGTCGGTCAGATCTTGAATTCGACCTATCTTCTTCCTTCTTTTTTTCTTTCTTTTTTGCCCTTCTTGCTTCGTTGTGGTATTGGTAGTAGTACTTGGGATGCGCCGTGTCAAAAAGACCCTGCAGACAAGAAGGATGAATGGGGAGGGGCCTTACTAGACGTGCTGCATCCAAACACTCAGCTCAACGACAACTAAGCATTTTTCAAACACGGCCCCGTAACCCTTGCTGTTCGTTCCTGACACTCAATTGAAGACTATCTTTCCTGTCCACGTAGTCGATGGTGTTATATTTACGATATCCGACAACAATGATCTTCCCTGGTAGGCCTGCGACTGATTTCCTAATCCAGTTGCCCGAGAATGCCCAATTAAATTCGTCCAATGGACGGCGGAGCTGACAGGCAACCCCATCTCGGCGTATCACAGGAAGCAGCTAGGAACGGCTTAGCGGCTTGGGCTTGGATAGGTAGTAGTAGTGTAGGACAGTACCTAGTGTATAGTACACCGTATTGAGCATGGAACTGGCGATGCTGAGAATAGAAGGGGGAAAAAATAGAATGAGGTAGGCACATCAAAACAGAAACGGCGATAACGGGCCTGCGACTTCAAGTCCGCAACCGCGATAAGCCTGTTAGTTTAGCATTCGATCACCGGCAATCCTACGCAAGATTCAGGAATTGAGTTGTGACAGGCAGCAGGGAGAGACATTGAACACTTGGCTGATCTGTCTCCGAGATTTATTCTCATACACGCATCGGATTCATGCAGCAATCGACGATGAAACTTACATGTAGCTATGGCCCGAACATTCGCAAAATATTGCACACAGGCGCTACATCATCTTACCTTTCCATACATATGTAGGTAAGTAGGTACATAGGTAGTATAGCCTGAGGTACAAAGTATGCAGATAAGAATCCGATATGGACAGTGCACAAGACTGTACAGGCAAGAAACTGGGCAGGGATTCTGCCTTGAGCTAGGCCAAATTGTGGGAAGGGCGCAGGGCGCAGTATGACTCACACCTCTGGAAGGAGCGACATTGCACGCGGAACTGCATTTCCTAGCAGTCCCGTAAGTTGTCCTCGCCTAACTGTTTCATCAGCTAGATTGCCCTGTACCGTGCCTGCAATCAATATTGTTAGTGGTTAGAGCGAGACCTGTCAGACCTACGCAGATAAACCCCCCCTGACACTAGACCTGATCCACCCGTGCGCCAGCCCTCTCTCCCACCCCCCCTCTCCAAATTTTTTTTTCCCCGTTCCCAAGAATTTGGTGCACCAACGGCCGACGGAAAAAAAAAGTTGTTGCCTGAAAAAATTACTAAAGCCTCACTTCGCCCACCATTTCTCAGGCCTTCTTTCTTTTCCTTTCCTCTTCTTCTTTTCTCACCATCCCCTCCCAAACATACACACACATACATAAGGACAGCAATAAGACATTCATCACAATGCGCTAAGCAACCCGGCCTCGTGTCACCCTCTCTTCCAGTGCTCTCTGTAGCCAACAGTCAAAATTCAGTCACCACAGCATAACAAGATATTCCCCACTCAACCCTTCCACCCTTCAGCTCTTCCTTTCCAGGTCGAACTGAACTCCAACGAAGCTATTCGCAGCTCTCGCCAAGGTTCTTCACCCACCGCCACCATTTCCCAGCAAGACTTTCCAGTCTTCACCACGGATTCAAATCAGTCATCATGGCCTCCCTCCAGTTCATCGAGCCTGCCGGCACAATCCGCGCATCAGACCTTTCAACAGCAGCCCCCACAACAGGACTTTGTGCTGTTCGATACACCACCGCCCGCGAGAACGAACGTTAACTGCCCTATCTCGTCGCCTTTTGGATCTCTCAACACAAATCGTCGTCGCTCGTCTAGCCAACACGCTGGTTCTGCATCTGCGTCCCCCTTGCTCCAGAATCAACGAGTACACCAGATTATCCAGGCAACCGGACACCCGTCTTCTCCTTCGGCTTTCACCAACCGGCTCAACTCTCCTGCGCAAAACCTGAACCAGCAGTTTTACGCCTCGTTATCTGCTCCACCCTCCACCCCTGCGGTAAACCAGCAGAACCGACCTGTTCGGCCGCCTGTCCCGCTCTTTACTCAGGGTATTGGTAATCAACAACCGCCAGCCAAGATGGATCTTCAAGGTAATTTCTTCGTGTCTTCTCCCTGCCCTACCCAGAGCTTGCGCTTACGCAGACCAGACGCTCTCAGTCTTGAGGATTTCACGGCTTTCGGAGGTGGAGCCTCCACCCCGGCCTACTCATCTCCTGCCATCCCCGGCTACGACGTGAACGTGAGCTCGGCCTCGAGTTCCACCACCAACATAGGAACTGTTTCGCCCCACGACCTGCTCATTCGTGAGCCTTTCACGTCCGCGCCCAACTCCAGTGCTCTCACCAACTTGACCTCCCCGTCAATCTATAATGAGTCCCCTGATTTCACCGACACCTTCGAGGTTTCTCCCAACTTCGAACACGGCGACTTCGGGACTAGCTCTAGCGATCCCTGGTTCCCCTTGTTCCCCCCGGAAAGCACATTGACGGAACCAGCGCCCGCTGCCAATTCACCTGCTCAGAAGTCGGAGGAGCTCGAGGTCGTTGAGGCCACCTCGCAGTCGCGCCGCAAATCCGGCAATTCTCCATCGTCTGGCAGTCACGGTCGTCACTCGTCCGTGTCCGGTGTGAATTCGCGACGACGCGATAAGCCTCTTCCTCCCATTGTTGTCGATGATCCTAACGATTCCGTTGCGATGAAGCGCGCCCGTAATACCCTTGCGGCCCGCAAGTCCCGTGAACGTAAGGCTCAGCGTCTGGAGGAACTCGAGGAGACGATCGCTAAGCTTGAGGAAGAGCGTGACCACTGGAAGAGGATAGCCTTGAGTCGGCCCGGTGCCTAATCGGGTTGACCGACCTGGTAATTTTGTGGATGTATACACGGATTTGAACTGGAGGGGCAGGCTTTTGGTAGCCTTGCCACCTCAGTCTAGGGAGGCGAGGGTACCAGTCTGATGCTACTGGCGCGATCAGACAATGACGCTACTCGCCGAGGATTAGGGATAATTTCTCATTATTTTCTCTTGTTGCCATAATTGGCCTTTTTCCTTGATGCCAGCCTTCGCGTTGGCGTGTGCAATACTAAAAAACGGATGTCGTGAGGGTTTCCTATTTTTCATTACTTTCGGACGCCGCACTGCTGTGCTCGGCGCGATCAATTCAGTTAGTAGCCCTCTTCTCACTCAGGAGACTTGTTATCAATATACTGGTTTTTAGAACACGATCACCTCGTGACTCGTCGAATATGTGACTGTCCATGTGTCTGAGCATTGTGCGTGTGTAGCCCGTCTGTGTGTTCTCTGCCCCGTTGCACGTACTACGTTGCTATAGATATCGACATTGTTAATTGCAACGTTCCTGTTGACCCAGCGAGGTAAGCTTTGCAGCCGTTTTCTATATAATGCCAACGTCTTGGGGAGAGAATCCATCTATACAAACTCTGCACAGTTCTGCTCCTGCAAACCTGTATGCTAGGCCGCATGATTTCCCATGCAAAGCAATTCTGTTTTCTTTGGTCTAGGCAAACTTAACTACCGGTTTAATCTTACCCTTTGCTTGATGGAGGATGGTAAATGCTGTCATTAGGGTCCTGAGTGCATGATAGGCTGCTTAGACTTTCTGCGCAATCCAAAGTGTAGAGATTATCACGATAGATATCTCAAAATGTTTCACATCCCAGACAGGCCTCCTCTTTTTGTTGGTACATTTCTAGCTGAGTACCTAGATACAAGATCATTTCCAACTCCCTGTTCTAGATTCCCTCCATCCAAGTTTCACATAGCCTTGTGGCATTACCGAAGGCTCTTTCTGGCGTGTTTTATCCAGAGTGGCATTTCACAGCCATCCCAGCTACCACCCAACTACAAGGTCGGCTTACAGCCTGATACTTATGCAGGTCAAGTCAAGCGCCGTATTATTCCGAGCCAGGTCAACGATCTTCCAATATTACAGCATATACCCGTTGGCGCTGCCAACACCTCAGTCCTTGCCAGATACTGAAGAGCAGAAGTCTGATCATTACCCAACCACGCTGTCCTGTCGTTTCCCCTTTCCGACCTTGATAATCTCCACATAGGGGAAGGGAAAAAAAGTTTTTCAATCATTTGATCAAGGCTGTATGCGTGTCTCCTAGCCTATCGTATCGTATCGTATCGTATCGTATCGTATCGTATCGTATCGTATCGT
This sequence comes from Biscogniauxia mediterranea, assembly GCA_018398605.1. Classification (NCBI taxonomy): domain Eukaryota; kingdom Fungi; phylum Ascomycota; class Sordariomycetes; order Xylariales; family Xylariaceae; genus Biscogniauxia; species Biscogniauxia mediterranea. The sequence continues at coordinate 1,491,660 of JAGXTR010000007.1, read as the reverse complement.
ATCGTATCGTATCGTATCTACCTACCTACCGGTCTGTCTGTCTGTCTAGGAAGAATCAGGAAATGAAATACAGTGCCGTTACCATGGTAAGTAGGCCATCGACGTCCGCACGCGCACACCACGTAGGCGCCCAACTTGTCTCTCAGTCGAAAATCTTTCAACGCCAGCTCTTGATTTTTCATTCGTCTCTCTGCCCTCTGCGCATATATACTTACCTATTTACCCGGCGTTCACGTCCTTTCAACAACACATGCAGATGTGCATATGTAGGTATGTAGGTGCGTGCTCGTCACTGCTATATAACACACACACACACAAACACACATAGGTTTACACCTATATGCATACACACAAGCACACAAGCATATTCGTGGATAGCCCATCACTAATGCAGAGCTGCAAAGCCACGCATGGTTGAAGGGAAGGGAAGGGGAGGGGGGAAGGGGGAGGGGAAAAGGGGTCGACGGTGAATCCTACCCTACCCTACCCTACCCTCCCTACACCTAAGGTAGAGTGTAAAGGTAAGGTATGTATGCATGTTATATATCGTCACACCAAGGCAACGTCAGTGGTATCTCCTCTTTGGGACCCCTCCTTCAGAAGCAGGGCTCGCCTGGCTGGGCTACAATATGTCGTAGAAGAGCAGCAGCGGCAGCAGCTGAAATCAGGTCGAGCCCAGCCCAGCCCGGCCCGGAAAAGGCTTGTAACAACCCCGCCCTCCTCCCTCTTGACGGAGGGGTGACGCTCTTGGGTATGATCCATGTGCTAGGAGTGTATAGAGTAGTTCAGCCCTCGGTTTGGTATCCAACTTAGAGGATTATATTATTTCTTCCCAAGCCCCCTAGGTTAGGTAGGTAGGTAGGTAGGTAGAGAGAAAGGCATGTGATAGATTAGATCGCCAACTAGAGAGTCGAATCATACGAACAACTTACGAAAAAAAAGAAAGGATAGCCCCGGCGAACTAACACCACATGGAGAGAGAGAGAGAGAGAGAGAGAGAGAGAGAGAGCACGGGAGAACTCAACCCCGGCGGTGATGGATGAAAACGCGGGCGCTTTTCACGTGCGCGTAGGTTAGGTACAGACTAATCTAGGTAGGTAGGTGTGTAGGTGTGAGTGGAAGATGCCTAATACCACCCACCTACCTGTCTACCCAGAATAGTATAGCCGTATATACCTATGTCAATGGCTTTCTAAGCTCAGTTGTTGACCAGGTTAGATACATTGGGAGCCAAGCCTACCTACCTACCATAAAGGTCCAAATAGTTGCCATACCACGTGCATTTACTATTGCCCTGACTTATAGTAGTAGAGACGATACAATGCGCTTGACGTAGTAGGTAAACTCAACCATACCTTAGGTACATTTTATTAGTAGTAGAGATGGATGTTTCTCGTGAGAATGGATTTAAAACCACATACTATGCAAACCACGGAACCAAAAAGAGGGGGGAGCGAAAGATGCACGACATGTTCGGGTCAGGTTACATTGGGGCATCAAACAGGCGGATGGTAACCGGAGGGGGGTTTTTTAGGATGGCTAACTTCAGCCATACAAATGCTCGAGTGTCGGGTGCGAACTAGATCAAGACTTGCTGCTAGAACGGAGTGAAGGGGGGGAGCGAGGGGCAACTAGTATGTAGGGGATACCCAAATATATATGTATGTAGGTACTATTAGAGGCAATGGTTCATGTAGTTAGATGTTGGACTAGTGTAGAGACGAAGGGGAGATTATACACACAACAACGCCTTTCTTGCATGTATTCCTGATATAACATGTAATAGAGAAATGAATCATCACATACGACCATAGGACTCAGAATATTCGGCATCCCGTCCGCTCTGCCCTAGACAAGCTGGGTACCGCCAGATTAGTAGTTGGGTCGGTGACGACCAGCGAATCCCTGGTGTTGTATGTTTTTTTTTCTCTTGTTTTTCCTTTTTTGACTCTTTCCTTCTTATTAATGTCAAAGTTGTACTATATCGCTACACGTAATTTAGTATATTGTGTAGAGGAGAGAATTAGATGTTGGCCATAGGGAAAAGTCTGCAAGGTTGTCTTGCCATGGAACCACCTACGTGCTCACATTGACTAATACATCAGGTATCTCCAGCTAAGATTGATACGTTCGACCTCACGCACTCTAAACATTACGATTCGACAAGGTCTACATAAAACATATTGAGCACCGGGCACTTTCAATATATACTCTCCTTGGTACTGTCAATGTTTAGAACGTTGAAATAGGTTTCCTACAATATACCTCAATAAGTAGGTATCTAGTAGTAATAAACCTAAACATACTACATATGACCCTCTTACGTCAGTCGTGAGCTTTCAACCACTGTTTGATTCTTCGAGAAAACCTGTGTCCCGATGTCGCCTTCTCAGGCTAGCTTGGCTGCGATACATCGCGTCTCTGGGCAGAATACTTCGTGCTCTCTAAGAGCGCCTGAACGGCATCCCAATATGGCTGTCCATCAGGCAAGTTTGGTGCATTAAATATACGCTTCTTGACGTGATCAATGATGTGTAAGCCTTGAACACTAGGCTGCGTAGGGTTGGCACCGCTGTCGAGAAGGAAACCAACGAGTGCCACTCTTTGCTGCGAGACGGTAATATTCCATGCGAGAGCCTCCAACACCATGAGGTTGCGAAACATATATGTAAGTCCAAAGATTGCGTTCTCCAGTATCGATGGCCGGTTGCTCTCTTGGTTCAATATGGAAGGGTCTAACGCAACCTTCTCCCGTACATAGTCGACAATGCAGAGTCGAGCGGCTATAATAACGTCCGCAATAGGCGACGAGGCCACGTTGTCTCTGATCATAAGCGTCGCTTCTGGGGACGACTTATCTGAGCATTGCGTGTCTCGGAGTAGCGACTGGTACCATGCGTCATAGCCATCAACCAACTTCTGAACGATTCTGTGCACAAGCTCCCGATGCTGGTCGTATCTGCTGATCTGAGAGGCGTACTCCGCGCAGTCGAACATCCTCTCATAGAACTTGTCCGCGGTATATAGCAGCAATGTTCGTAGATAGGATACATGTGACAATACAGCTTTGGTCTTGAGTAGCGTTACGTAGACATCAAAATCTCCGGGTCCCCTGGCAGTGATATCGCTCCAGTTTTTAACCACCCAGTCGCGCGTTGTACGATGTAGATAATCAATCTCTCCTACACTTGAGACCTGAAGCAGGCCTTTTGTTCGACTGCCTACTTTCCGGCGCGTTGAATCGTGTATACACGATATTTGTTGGGCTGTTAACGTACTCATATTTATAGAGAGGGCGTCTTTGTGTTCGGCTAACCAGAGACTCTGGACATCAAGGTTGGGACCCGAGAAACTATAAATCCAGTTTTCCTTGATCTGCAGGAAGCGAGAGAACTCTTGTATATACTTGGATGGGATGCTCTGGAATATTCTCAGATATAAATCAGAGAGGCTTTCCGGCAGTTCATCGATGAGTGCCTGGAGCTCGGGTATGGAGCTCCCATCTGTAAGTGTTCCAAGAAGCGACCGGACCACTATGAATATCCACAAGAAGACACCGTGAGCCTTGTGAATGATAGACTGAATCAAGTTTTCCGACTCTGCCTCATATGCAGCTCTGAGTTCTTCAAAGCTAGCATGAGACTCCAGGTTGCTTCTTACGTAGTGTTCGATATCCGGCCTCGTCAGATTTTCAAGCCTGAGCTGAGGAGAGTTCCTGAAGGAGTCCGAAAAAACATTCCAAGGGCGGCTACTGACGCAAATCCTCATCCACCCTCTTCCATGTCGATTAATATCGCCGAGAAAACTGAGAAGCTGTTGATGGTCTCCAGAAAACTCGTCCAACCCATCGATAAACAGGGCTACCGCGTAAGATTCCCCCGCGCCGGATGCGAGAAGGGTGAATGTCTCCTGCAACTCGGCTAGGGACCAAGGGGGGTTGGTAGGCTCCTGAGGGTCGTTGAATATTTTTCGGAAAGCCCATCGCTTGGGGCTCACGCGACGGACAAGTTCAGGCATGTTCGACAAGCACTCAAACAAGAGCGTTTTGAGGAGCCCTGCGTGTGATTTCTGCTCAGCCGTCCCGGGATTCCAGAAGTAGAAACCGCCCAGCAGAAGCTTTCGGCTGCTGCCAGCCCAAGTGCGAAGGTGCGTTTTCAACAACCCGTTGTTGATGATGTATTTCATGAGCGTCGACTTCCCCGAACCAGGTTTGCCGGCGACCCAATACATAGAATCGGAGTCACCTTGGAGCCAAGCTGGAAAGTTAGACCACATGGCTTTGCCTTGCCGGTCCACTCTCGGATCCTCAAACACCCATTGAAAGGTCTGTTCGTATGCCTCTGGAATAGCCTTTTCTCGGTGGGTCAAAGACTGGAATACGAGGCTGTCAAGTATGCTCTTACATAAGTCCAAGTCGTCCTTGTCTAGGGAGACATCCGCTTGGTAGTTCGAACGTGGTGAGCAAATCTTAGTCCACTCAACGGTCTGCCGAGTGGTAATTTTTGGCAGTACCATATTATCGTCGTTGGTCCTATCGATGAATTCCTGTCTGAAGTCTGTTGTTGTCTTGTCGATGTGACTGAGCATCGCGAACATCTCGTCTTGCCGCCCGACGAGCTGGTGGACATTAGCCCAGCCCTGTTGCCCATTCTCCCACATGCTGATCGTGATGACATCAATCATAGTACTCCGAATTTTTGAAAGCTTGCGGGCCAAAGCATCAACTTCGTCCTTCATCCAGAACCCTCTTAGCGTAACCTTGAGACTAGACTGAGCAACCTCTAGCTTGGTCTCGCCAGTAGCTTTTAGCTTCTCGAGAGCCTTTTCGAGCTCAGAGCAGACCTCACTACACTCCGTGCAAATCTGGGAGATACGAAGGCTCGTGTCATTCTCGGTAATAGAACCCAGGCTATTTGCCTTGAGGTTAATATAATTGATGTAATACCGTAGGCCTTGTGCGATTCTTGAGAGTTCTATAGTCGTAGATGATTGACCCGTCGCGGATTTGTAGACCTGGACAGTATCGGCTAAAAGCCTACCCGCAAAGTCGGCGAATTGAACGACACCGGCGGCAAGAGAAAATGCGCTCAGAGGATCCATTTCCTTTGATTTCGAGGTGACTCTCTATGGTTCTTGTCTAAGAGGAAACTGGGAAGGATCAGGCTGAATTCTGTGGAGGCCTGGAGATGCGGCTGGACCGCCAGAACCGTTACAGTCGATCAAGGGTGTTAATGGGCTTTGCACACCAATACTTTCCATATCGACACAACGGTTGCATGGATAGGCCGAGTCGCCTACATTCGTCCAATGGTTGATTGGTCTTGGTGATTTCATACATGACCTCCATTTAGAACCACCGACAAAAACCATACATAACCGTTAGAGAGAACTGTACATTGAGATGTATCTAGGTTAGGTATTTCTTGTCACATCTCAACCCGAAAAGTTCCTTACGCTTGATATATACCACACCGAACCAAAAAGTTCCGACAACCAATTTCCGAGACAAAAAACACACGAGGATAATGGGTGCTTGTATCGCTGGGCAACTGGTATTGCCCAATTTCTTGTCACCCCCTATTTATTATCTCCTGAAAATCTAGACCTTTAACAAACTCTCTCTCTCTCTCTCTCTCCCAAAAAAAAACCCCCACCCTTAAAAAGCAGCTTCAAACAAAACCTAAGACCTTGCAAGACCATTCTGACGAATTATAAATTACACCCCAAGGAGCGTAACCATGTTTAATCCGATCGAGAGAGCTGGGTCAAAAAAACTGCGAAGAAGGCATCCGTGACCTCCAGAGCTCGCTCGCCACCTTTACTCCAAACCGATCGATGGAAGACTAATCTAGTACCTACTCGCAGAGCAGGACGATGCCCCTTCCGCGAGGGCACGTTGCCGCCGACCTTGAATGAAAGATGCTGACGAGGCTATGGCATGGCACATCCATCCCAGGGCGATAAAGACGTTAAAAACTGAAGGAATGGCAGCAGGGTCTTGTTTTAAGTATAGGAACATAGAGGAGGCATTTGTACTTCGAACGATATTGTTACGTGTTTGATATCTCATCATACTTATGAAGGGGTAGAGACATCCAGATAATAATGAAGTATAAAAAGTCCTTGAATCTTCCGGGAAGGATGCGTAAGGAGGCTTTTCTCATTTTATTCTCAACATGCACATATACGATATACATAGGCACATTTTCCAGCGTCCAAAATACCTCACTCCCCCCCCCCCCTTTTTATTTTATTTTAAACCTCTTTCCCCTTTTCAAGCGCAACCCTCTCCCCTCTCTCTCCTCCCACTTCCCTTCGGCCCCCCCTAACCCCTATCTTCATCCCCACTACATCAATGCGCCTTCACGACACCCGCCTCGTTCGCCTGCGCCGCGATCCTCTTCTTGTACTGCTGGACGTCGCCGGGGAACTTCCACACCGTGCCGTTCTCGCAGACCCACAGGCTCGTGCATACCGTCTGCAGCATGGTCACGTCGTGGGATACCATGAGCACGCCGCCCTCGAAGGCCCGCAGTGCGTCCGCGAGCGCGTCCATGGCCTCGATGTCGAGGTGGTTGGACGGCTCGTCGAGCACGAGGATGTGTGGCTGCGTGAGCGCCAGGCACGCGAACGCTACGCGCGACTTTTGTCCTCCCGACAGCACTGCCATCTTCTGCAGGCCCGTCGTTCCCGTGATGCCGAACGAGCCTAGCTGCCGCCGGTACTCTTCATCCGAGCGCCCCGGGTACGTCTTGGCCATGAAGCTGACGGCGCTCATGGTAAGGTCTAGCGCGTCGACGTGGTGCTGCGCGAAGAACCCGATGCGCAGCCGCGAGTTCTGTGAGATGATGCCCTGCGTCGGCGACAGCTTGCCGATGAGTAGCTTGAGGATCGTCGTCTTACCCGCGCCGTTGGGCCCCACGATGCCGATCCGTGAGTCCATCTGCACGTCCAGGTCGATGTCCCGCAGGAGGATATTGTCCTTGCTGTATCCGAAGGTGACGCCCGACATCTGCACGATGGGGGGCGACAGCTTCTCCACCTCGGGAAACCTGAACTTCACGCTATACTCCGCCTCTGGCGGCTCGAGGATAGGCATACGCTCTAGTTTCTTGATGCGCGACTGTGCTTCCGCGGCCTTGCCAGCGTTGTAACGGAACTTGTCGATGAAAGCTTGTAGATGGGCACGCTGGGCCACATTGTTTTCATATTCTCTCTTAGCAGTCTTCTTGCGTTCTTCTCTAGTAGCGTAGAACGACTCGAAATTGGCTCCCCGGTAGTAGTCAAGTCGTTCTGAGTGCTGATGTATAATGTCTGTGGCTACTTCGTTTAGGAAGGCTCTGTCGTGACTGACAACTAGCACAGTGCTCGGGTAGGTAAGGAGGTAGTTGGAAAGGAAAGTAATAGAAGGCACATCCAACATGTTAGACGGTTCGTCGAGTAGTAGCAGGTCAGGTTCACAGAAAAGGGCTCGAGCAAGAGCTAAACGCATACGCCAACCACCGGAGAATGTCTTCGTAGCGAATTGTTGTCGTTCAGGAGAAAAGCCGAGACCAGCAAGGATACTGGCTGCCCTTGACTCTGCCTTGTCTGATTCCATCTCCGCTAGTTTGGCCTGGATTTCACCAAGTTTCTGGTCGAGGGCTTCTCGGTCCCGGTCCAATTTGGCTGCATCAGCAGACGTATCGGCCATAGAAGACCGTTGAGATTCGATGTCGGCGAGGCGGGAGGTGATTTCCTTAGGATGTTATTAGTATAGCCTCAAGGTATAGCCCATATAAAGTCACATACCGTCTGCTCCTTGAGCAAAACCTTTCGCCAGACGTCAGCATCCAGGACAGCTTGCAATGCAGACGTGTCATCACCGGTGATCTATAACCTGTTAGCATATGGCATTACCATGTAAGGTGGAGTGGGTGACTCACTTCTTGTTCGACGTGGAGAATAGAGATATGCGTAGGGATAGGAAGTTCTCGCCTTGACAGTGCCCTGAGCAAAGTAGATTTACCCACACCGTTATGGCCCACCAAGCCGTAGCGATGTCCGTACGCCAGGGTCAAGTCCGTATCTGTCAGGATTCTCGTGCCACCGATGCTAACATCGGCATTTTCGATCTTGATGTCCTTAGTCTTGCCGGCACCACCGGAGCCGCCGAGCTGCAGCGGGTTGACGGCCATGTAGAACTCCTCGTAACTCTGAGCGTCCTCGGTTTGGTTGAGCAGGCGCGAGGCCTCATACTCGACATTTTTGAACTGCTTCTTGCTCTGCTTGGCGGCGATCTTGCGCTCGGCCTTCTCGAGCTTCTTGCGATCGACCTTGGACTCGACTTTCCGGGTATTGGCAGACTCGAGGTCTACGGATCCGGTGGCCACGGCCAGGGTGGACGACATGTTCCTCTGGGAGCCGACTTGGATGGCCTGGTCGAGACGCTTGACGGCCGAGGGGCCCCGGCGTTCCCCATTGCCGCTGTTGGCTTCTCCATACTTGTCAACCCACTTGGAGACTAGCGAACGGATCTTCTCCTGCTCTGGGCCGGATGCGTTGCCGGAGGCGGAGAGCAGGAGCTCAGTGATCGCGGCGGCGGCCTCGGCCAAGGGGGACAAGGCGGAGGAGTCTTCATCACCGGTCCATGCGGTGGAGGCGTGTCTGAGATAGCCGACGGAGTACTCGGACACGACGGGGTCGATGTCCGGAAGAACGGCTCTGATATCGGACTCCATAATGACGGGGGCCCGGAGATGAACGGAGGAGGGGCCTTTCGATATGGATATGGGATACGAGAAACTGCTGCACGGCTGGAGGGATCCGAATTTCGCTTTTCGCCTACCTAGGATGTAGGTGAAATTACGGATACACGTGGTATTCGCACTGACGTGGGTCTTGAGGCAGTGAGTTTTCTCAGCTGTGGAAGTGAAAGTGATGAAAGTGAAATGAGATTGTAATAGTAACCTAAGGTTAGATGGTTTCCACTTTTTTAAGGCCCGGGGTCACGAAGTTGCTATCGACCGAGTAAAGTGGGTCACCGATCTCTTTCCGGATAATTATCGGCCTGTCAGGTTGCCCACCATTGGCTGCCTTTTACGACTGTCGGCTTAGGCCTTGAACTAGTATTTTGTGTGTAGCTAACGCTAACCAGAACAACTTGTTTACGACCAATCGAGATACAACATTCGAAATGAGACAATTGGAGCTTCCCCTATCTACCGAGATAATAGGAGTGTCAAGTATTAAGCGGTTTGCCCAAATTGACGGTGACACCTCTCGAAATTGACGGTGTCCCACACAACTAAACCTAATATCGTTAGTTAGCCCAGATACCAGCCACAAGGTACAAGCGCCTCCTAAATTCAAGTACCAACATTGTTTATAGATATTGCATTGTGTTCAATCCAGACATCGCAATTGCAATTCAATCGCAATCGATTCCATTCAATCTAATTCAGCGAAAAATGCAATAAAAAACAGAAATCTTAAATCGCGCGCGGCCTCCACCGGAATAACTGTTCCGGTCGCCGAAATAGTTATTCCGGCTTCTGATAGTCCTGTCCTCTCTAGCACGTAAGTACTGCAACGCAATATATGCCAGCAACGTCAGTACTTAGATCTAAGTGGCGCTTGTACCTTATGGCTGGTATTTAAGCTAACTAACGATATTAGGTTTAGTTGCGTGGGACACCGTCAATTTCGAGAGGTGTCACCGTCAATTTGGGCAAACCGGTATTAAGGGTTTTATCACGACATAATCTAGGAATAATTATATACAACCTACCTAGGTATATAGCATTTTCAAACGTGTCGAGTTTACGCTATATACAATTATTTGTTTATTTTCTTTGTTTACCTACCTGAGGTACCTATCCAGCTTGTAGGTAGTAGATTCTAGGAAATAGTAGCGTAGGAACGAAGGTTGTAAGTCTGTGTACATCATATCATCAGGCATCGGAGGTTTTTCCTTTTATTCTATTATTTTTTACCCTGAATCGGTTATTATCAGGTACGCACAAACATGCATACCACATGGGATACATACATACATACACTACACACACACATTTTATCACTTTCTCGCGTCACCGGGATGGATCGACCCAACCTCAACATCCCGCAGGCTCGGGACAGATCTGATTTGGCATGCGATGAAGAAATAGGATGGTGTCTTACGTGCTTATTTTTATCTAAGGAGAGACAAAAAAGGCTGGGGGATGGAGGGTGGGAACGGCACGAGGCGCGCATGGCGATGACGCGACCATGACAATCATCCTCTAGTTGGAGAGACGCGCCGTTACGGATGTGCCCTGCTTTTTCTGTGTACATTACTGTCCTCCGAATCGTCGTGGGCCGAGAATCCTCGCCGCGCAACGTGAGTGGAAGGAAACGCGGGATCTAATTTGCGGTAACGCGGTGGCGGCGAGTGTTGATTCGCCCTCAAGCCCCCTTCACCCCCCCCTTTTTCTCCTTCGCCGTGGACTCCTCGCCAATGGCGGCGGGCTGTCCTTCAGCCAGCCAAGCTCTTCCGCCACGGCCAAGCTAGCTACCTGCCTCGATACCCATCATTGGCAGCTGGGGAATTCGATACCGAATCTGCTTAGATGTGTTATGTTCAACAGCAGGCAGACCCTTGTTGCGAAGAAGCCACTGTGTCTAGTATTGCATATTCTATTACGCGAAAAATGGTCGATCACATTCCGCCAGGCCGGTATCTAGGCATGGGACACCTGCTGCTGGTGCTGGTAGATGTTCATGCGACCATCGCCTGGACCACAACATCTCCGCTTTGCTTCCATGAGAGCGTTGACCATTCCGTAGCAAGATGTTGTGTTTCTGTCACTTTTGCTATTAAGTTGTTTGTTAGGACGGTATGTCCTTTACCTGTTGAAGTTACATGGGTTTAATTCCTTTCCTCTCCTTTTTTTCTGCTTCTAGGGTTCTCAGGGGATCTAGGGGACTTTTGTCATACGTTGGTGCTGATCCCCCCCCCTCTGCGCGACTAGTGTAGGTAAATTTCAAAGTGATCTGCCTACCTACCTTTGTGGGGTTTGCATGCCCTCTCCTAAGGATACGAGTCAAACGTCATTATTAGGAGCGCCTAGTGGAGGTGCTGCTGTTCTGCCGATATCCGTCCGCTGAGCCTCTACATAGAAGACAAGAATATTCATCAATAGGGGTGGCGTTGGAAAACAAAACCATTGGCTTACGGTGTCACCGCTTGCTAGGACTGTTAGTTAGGTTGTTGACGTCTACAACAACTACAGTGATCGGTTGCGAGCGAGCTGTCAAACTATCAATATCCCCGTAGGTCAGGTTAACCTTGTGCATTATATTTTTACCTCACCCCTTCTCGGAGACTTTGACCTAGTCGTGCATTTGTTAGTGGCTTATTAGTCTCCATACTGAGCAAGCTGGATCTGTCGACTTGAGCATTTGGATTCCAGGGATCTAGTGTAGTGTACACTACCTACCTAGAGGTCCGACCAGACGCCGCTGTACCGGGTAAGGGGGTGAGTTTCAAGTCTACCTGCATGGAAGGATTGGGGAGAGTATTACTATTATATGATATGATATGATCTTTTACATCGGATCCGGAGCAGAAACCTCTCCCGCACATGATCTGGGGGGTGTACTTGCAACCCAGGCAACGTATAATTGGCCGTCCAAACGTGCCGTTCTCGTTACATTGCTAAAAAGATAACGAAACAGCGGCTGTATTTGGCCGTGAGGCACCAATTGCAAAAGGAACCGATTGGCGTCAACCAGGGAAAAAAAGAAAGCTAGAGCAACCGGTCCTGTAGATGGTTCGCCGGAAATTTTCTTCATCGTAGATTGTCTGTATAATTAGATGCGAGCTGCTGAATTTTCCTTGTCTCGGTGGACTTGTGATGAGTGCATATGAAAGCTGCAGACTGTAGACTGTAGACAGTAGAGTAAAGCTCTCGTCCGATATCATCCCTTAGCAACTGCGTTCTTGCAGCATGCAAACGAGACGAAACAATGACGATGGCCAATATCTCTCTGTCGGTAGCCAGGCATGCTCTTGCTATGTCATGGCAAGCCTTGGCCGTCCTCGAGCGTTTAAGTTAAGACAAGGGCGTCAATACGAATGGAATGCCTCAAACCTCCCGATGAAGAATAGTCCGGCGTAGGTAGATTCGCCTCTACACAAGGCCCCCACGGGGATCAAATGAAAGGAACGCCGGCAGAGAATTCTCGCTCCCACAATCCGCTGATTCTCCACCCGAGGCCGGTGAAATCTTGTTTCAAGTCGACTTGCCAACTGTGAATACCGAGAAATGAACTAACGGATACTGCAAACCTGGCCGTCTAATGTCTCCTTGCGCCTGTGCGCGACATTAGTTAAGGAAAACAATCTTCTAGAATCATACAATTTGCTTTGACTTTGGACGGTTGTTTACTACCGTGGACTAAAAGATAGATTCTACATTAGTGACATCTCACTCACATTCCTGACCACGTTGGCACCGCGGTTTGGCTATGTGCGCCGTCGATGCTGGGCTATTCGGCGTTCCTTGATAATATCGAGCCGGCGGTCCCGTGCAGGGTTGGCCTGAGATTAGAGGTGGTCCTTGTGACTGAGAGGCATTTTTTCAGAACCAGGAAGTCTGGTCTGAAGGTACGAAGTACGCTCTGGAAATTGTCGTGTAGTAGGTTTAGTTACAGTACTTAGTGGATAGATAGATGAGAGAGTAACGAAATGTCTGTCCCCTCGAGGTCTGCTTCTCACCTGTACCTGGCTGATACAAGTTTCACTTGAATTTGAAGCCGCATAAACAAAGTACAACAACCAGTCGTTAGTGACAAGTTCCACTGAAGATAGAGTGATGCATAAACTTGTGCGGCATCAAACGGGAGGGGCCTGGGGGAGGAGGGGGTGGAATGCAGGACTACCGTGAAGGCGTCGTTAATATGAATAGGTTAGTAGCAGATACCGCAACGCCCAGAAGTTGCTCTCTAGCGGGTCACGATTTGTACAGTACATTAGCTAGGGTTGCTAGGTCTGCCGGCGTTGGTGATGATGAGGTAAACCGCAAGTGCTCAATGCACTCTACCAGATGGTCTCCACATCTCTTCACAATGAAACCACCCGTCTGGCTGATCCTGGGCAATCTATGTACATAAACAAGTGGTGTACGGACTAGATCGATTTCATAGGCCAAGTCTTCGTTGGTCATTCACAGTGGCTTAGATGAGTCTCAGACAAGCAAAAAGGCGAGGTACGTCGTGATATTCGTGACGCTCGGCCATCATATGTTTGCATCCGTGTGCCGGTGCCTTGAAGGAATTACGCTCTAGCCTCGTGCCGTCATTAAATAATCGATACCTGCAAGTCATATATGTGGTGGATCATTAGAGAATGAACCGGCAGACAGATATGCGGCGAAAGACCAAAAAAAGGAGATCGCAGCACCGGGGGGGATGAAATGTACATCTGCAGTCCGGGGTTAAGACAAGCTAGATAAGACTACCATCGCTAGCGATGTAGGGTTTCGGATCATGGTAGTAGTATGGCAACTGCTGTATCCACGGCAATTGACGTAGCCAAGCCAAGCAAGGCGGGCACTTCGACTTAGAAAACAACAATAGTTAGACTCGAGGGCTCATAAATGCTGAACACTCTGTGTTGTTTCCTAGGTGACTATGAAGTTGGGCCAGTGTTAGTGACTTACAGCTTTCAGGAGAAGAAACGACGGAAAATGAAAGTAGCAGAAAAAAAAAAGAGATCCATCCACCCTAGTGTCCACAAAGTAGACACATCGGATGAAGATGGAACATGGCAGCGAGAGAGTTAATAATAGGGATAAAATAAAGTGGGAAATCATATAAATCCTTACACAGAGACGGGTGAGTACACAAGAGTCACCTGCAGGTTGGCTGATAGAGGGGGATGTTTGTGAGAGAACATAGGCACGTAGACCGAATGTGGTAGTACCAGCTGCTTGTTTCCTTTCGATACAGCTTGCTTGATCAGCTTGGAGGTGTGAAGTAGCGAGTCTTGATTCGCGGCCGTTCCATGCCGCACCACTCATTGGATGGCAGGTAGGAGCACTCTGACAGTAGCTGAGGCGGCAAACATCAGCTTGCCTTGGTACACATACAGTAGCAGCATGGGCAATTACCTAGCAGCAGGAAATATAACACAGCACAGCGTCCATGCCACACGGAAGCCAGCCAATTGTCTAGAGCGGCACGGTTCCTCAACGTCCTCCCCCAATACCTTATATTAACAGGAGCGGCTCGAAGGCTGTCAGTCACAACCGTGAGACCTGTTTTCACCGAGATGGTTGTCACGAACAATTGGAAAGGGGGGGGGGGGGGCAACACGAGAGATCTTGCAAACGGTGCCGAATGCGAGATATGACAGAAAGCCGAAATAGCTAGCTTAGCTTGGTTGGCGAAGTCAATACCTCTGAACTGACATGGAATATTGGCACAGACAAAATACATAACCTTATGCCAAGATAGGGGGAACCCTTTTGTCTTATACACTAGAAACCCCTATAGTATTATGATAATAAGGGAAGGGACTACATAGTTAGTGTAAGAGTTGTGCTCGGAGAAGTGGGTAGCAGTTATGAGATGAGGCGGTGATAGTGGGTAGTCCAAAGCCGGGGTTCTTTATAGAGCTACATGGGGATAAGATGTCCATGCTATTGCCATTTTCATTAGACGTGTTATGATAGTCGCACATGGCCACGAGCCTCCTCGTTTCCGAAGCGGTACTTGTGCACACACTCATAAGGCCAAAGCCGGAGTAACGGGAGTGCCCGGGGATCGTTGCCGGACTTGTCTGGAAAGATGCTGCTGCGGCGTGCCGTGATACTACCTACTGGAGATCGGCAAAGTGAGCGCAAACCTCACGGAAGAAATAACGATACTAGGTATGTACTGTGTCTCTGAAGACGTCGACGATCTAGTTTATTAATTGAGAAAGCAAGAAATACCAGGGCTGCGAGTCCGCACTACTGTACCCAGGTGAGTATAGTGTAATGTGCGTACGATGTAGCGACAGTCGGATTAAATCACCGATAGACGTAACGAGGCGCCATCTTGCACCCTGTACCTACGTTATGTAGGTATGGATATGTATGCAATGTCAAGCTCTAGGATCAGGATCAGCGTCAACTCGGACGGAGGAGTAGCAGAGGTTTTATGTGTTTCTGTGGTTCTGAGCTCTCCGGTTCCAAGTCTCTCCAAGATCCAAGACGATCTAAGATATGGGATAGATCCCACAACGAACTTGACCTGTAAAGCCGGATGTGCCGAATAGCGACTGGGTGATTTCGGCTTTAGAAGAGTCTGGACAAGATGCTTCAGTTAGTGTAAGTGTATCAGTTGTATGCGCATGTTGGTACTCCAGGGGGGGAAGGGGGAGAACTTGGTAGCGCACACAACAGGCGTTATTCAGTTAGTTGCGAGCCTTACAGGCCAATAGAAGAGGAGTACAGGTCTCAAGATGAGATGGCGCTAAGGTCATGTTCGATCCGTCCAAGCGGCCAAGCCCTCTGCAGCAGAACTGGGGAGACTAACACTCGCGCCTGGTCTGGCGCCTGAATGGACAAGGCGGCGAAGCAAGCCCACACAACATTGTGTACCTAATGAATCCATTGTTAGGACAACCTATTTTTACAGGTAGAGATCCGAGGACATGGGTAGGCTATCGTACTAGTGTGGTAGTTTAGGTATGTATTGACGTACATCTACATGTAGGTCTCGGAGAAGTTGAGAGAGCTCTAGGTTACCTACATACTTGAACTGCCTACCTAGTATATGGTATAGGTTACCCTAGAGAGGTACATTAACAAGAGTCAACCACCCAACTATTTATCTCGAACAAAAAAAAAAGACAAATCGAATAAGTTCTATCGATTTGTCTGTCTCCCTACCTAAACTACTGACCAATGTATGAACCACCACGGAGAGACATACACTATATGTTAGTACTAACCTACCTATTGTCTTTATATGGGACTGACAAAGTGTGTCCCATGGTACTATAGCACATCATGCCTGGTAACGACTCAGTAACGGATTCTCATCACCGCTTGACAAGCTCTATTGAAGGAATATACGTATCAATAAACACACCGGAGCTTCACCTACCGCAGGTCAAAGTACATAGGTGTAGGCACTCAAGTACCCAGGTACCTATGTACTTTACTTACCGACTCTTCTCTTCTCCTTGTGCACTTAAGTACGTATGTAGGTAGTCCTACATCTCTATATCGTGTATATGTATGTATGCAAATACAAGTTGAACGGGTAAGAGCAAGTGAGATGCGCGTAGGATGATGATGATACATCGATGTATATGTGCGTCTGGTGTATATAATTGATATATAAGATGTATCGTACATATAGGTAGTGCCTTGTGGGCTATGACAACCTTGACAATCCCACGAATTGGAACCCTTGAGACAAATGAAAAGAGCTTTTCTGTCAAGAAAAAAAGAGAAAAAATAGGAAAAAGAAAAGAAAGTCATGGGGGGGTGTTTAGCGTTCAGGGACGAGCTTCAAGTCCTTGTAGCGCTAATTCTTCCATGTTGCACTAACTGGCCTGGCAGCCCTGGTCACATTACAGGGCGCTACAGCAGGTCATTATGGCCCCGGTCCTTGGCGTCCGGCGGCTTCCTCACGCTCGAAGGTACTTGCAATCTCACCGTTCGATCAGCGGCGAACTTGTCGCTATCCTCTATCCCATCTGAGCAGAGGTACTTAGCAGTTCGTGCCTCTTGTAGTATCGAACTCCGTAAACATCACCCCCGGTTTGTTGATTACATATTTTTCTGGCACTAAAATCATTCTAGATCCAATCCATAAACGGTAGCTTATTATTATTTTTCTTTATTGTTATTATGGTTGTTTTTTTATTATTCCCCCCTCCAAGCTTTTGAAGACAAGCTTATTCCCTTTAAAGGTTATTATTATGCTATGCAATGCCGTTCTGTGTATACCGTTTGTCTGCTTCAGCTTAATGCTCGACAACCAATTGAGACTTCCTTGAGCTCTCTTCACCATCGGTCAACTTCTTCTGCTTCTTCTTTTCTTTAACTGGGTAGCCGTGTCCGAATCCAACCACCACTGGCATTGCGCAGCCTTGAAGCAAGCAAGCAAGCAAAGCAACTAGCCATCCAGCCAGCTAGCTAAAGCTTTCATCCCACCTAATAACTTCCAATTCCTCACTACCTTGACGGCGCGGAAGGACCTAATTTAATTCCCCCAGAAGGAGAAGACCGCCCCTCTCTCTGACTGACTGACTGTCTGTCTTGCATCATATCTAATACATACTTGTCGTGGTTGTTGTTATTGTTATTATTTTACTACTACCACTACTACTTCTACTTCTACTACTACCACCACCTCTGCTACTACTTGCATACCACACATATAGACCATATCATACCATACCTCTCCATACACACATCTCCTAAGTTGCAACAAGTGCTTCTTGCGCCTGGTGTATGTGTATGTGTGTATGTATGTGTGTGTGCGTATGTATGTATGTATGTGTATATGGATGTGCGGGTGAGTAAGTGTACTACCACAACCAGGAGAATATTCATCCATTCATCAGCCCATCCTCCAATCTACGCCACATAATAATAGACATCGTCACGCCGGGCCGCTTTCTTTACGACCACCGACTTAAAATAATACACCATCCCACACAACACGCGCCAGAGACTAAAGACGGGGAGAAGAAAGAGTAAAGAAATATAACACAGATCTACGGACATTCCTCAGACCAAATCAATACCCACCACCTTTCGAAATTGCCATGTCTTGACGACGAACGATGGTCGCAAGAACGTCAGAGAGTGTTCATCCTATTTCCTCCCGCCTCTCTGTTGAAGGCTTTCCTTTCTCCTGAAAACCCTGGCCTTCAAGATGCAGACCATTCCCAGTGTAAGTAGTTTTAACGCGTGCTGCCAAAAGCCAAATCCATCCATCCATTACCTCCCCCCCCCCCCCTCCACCCACACGCTGCACAATGCCTGTCAAAGTGCCCGCTTCAAGAGATGCGCCGCAGAGGGGCAACAATTAAAGGGAAGAAAAAAAGAAGTAAAGGGAAAAAAAAGATACACATGCATATACACACGCACACACACATACACACACAATATATGTGTGTGTAGAGGTTTCTTTTTTTTTCTTTTTATAGATTCATTTTTTGAAGATTAATTCGGATACGGCCTCTACCTAACACACATTCTTCCTATCCCCCTCCGCTGCCCTCCACCACCCCTCAACCCGCCCTTGGATTTGCCTGCACTGCTCTCGTGGTTGCGGCTTGCGGGCTGGTCTTGATCACCGTCTTCGCAGCAATTTAACTAACCCAATCCCAGCTCATTGGTGCCGGTTCTGCTGTTGCTGCGGCGTCAACGGGTCTCGTCTTTGGCCAGCTTGCCGATGGACAACCCTCCCCTCTGAGCCCGAACTCGAGCAAACACGAATCATCTCAGGACCACGAGTTTTTAACTGCCAATTTGCATTCCCCCTCCCGGCCTGCCACGAGAAACTCTCTTGCTCCTTCATCCTCGAATGACGAATTCGTGCCACACCCTGCCCACCAGCACCAGCACCAGCACCAACATCAGCATCAGCACCACAACCATAACCACAACCACACCCAGAATCAGAACCCACCTCTCAACCACAACCACAACCTCAACCTCAACCTCAACTCGACCGCCCAACCACCACCACCCTCCTCCTCCTCCCGTCGACCCTCCAACATCCACATAAGCCCCCCGAAATCTTCCTCTTCCCGCCATCCCTTCTCTAGACACGGCGATTTCACCATCACCACGCCGATTACCGAGGGCCCCCGCGATTCCTCCTCGTCCCACAGTTCCTGGATGCGCAGATTATCCCTGCGGCCGCGATCCCAGCACGAGAGCATCAGGTCCAGCATCGGCCCTGACTCCCCTTCCATCTTTTCCTTCGGCTCGGCAGCACCCATATTGTCCCCGCCCGGCCAGGCGCGGCCCCAGCTTCCACCGAATAAACTCGTCAAGCGCGCTTCCGCCACTAATGGGGGAGACTCTGGCTTTTTAGCGAGGCGAGGGTCAAGGTCACAGGGGATCTTGCGAAGGCCAGCGACGAGCCACCAGAGATCTGCCACATTGCACCAGCAAATCGAGGCAGGCACGGCTCCGACAGAGCCGAATTTAACGGTTGAACAGCAGCGTCGGCCTCGGGCCCAGACACTGGCCCATCCACCACCGGTGCCGGTTCTTGGCGCTGTCAGAAGTGAGTCCTCGACGTGGAAGTCGTTCTGGCACTCGCGGATATCTCGATTCTCGAGGCTTTCCCCCCTAAAAAGCAGCGACACCAGCGCCGCGCCTGGTGGCAAACGGATTTGTATGGAACCGCAGCCTCGTAGGAAAGTCTATCTAGTGGCTCCCAGGTTGCTTATAATGAAGACCTCGTTGCAGGTCCCAGAACATGCTCACCCAGAAGTAGACAGCCACCGCACACAAAACGAGGCACGCCCGCATACTCCTGAAAAGCCCCAAGTCACTCCAGACAGCACCCCCTCGAAGTCGCTCAGACGCTCGATCTCGATGCACTTTAGCTCGCCCACGAATTGGATGACAAAAACTGGCAGTCTCCGGCGCCGCAAGCGTGGTGACACTACAGGTGGAGGGACGCAGCGGCACGTATCTGCGCCGACCACTGCAGATGCCGACTCGACTCAGGCTGATGATCGCCCCCGTCCTGCAAAGTCATACCGCAGCACTGAAGACGGCCACGCAGACCCTGAGCTTGCTGCCATCTTCCGGCCTCAGGAAGACCGACGTAGTTCCTCGTCCCCCCTCCCCCCCCTGTCCAGGATTTCCAGCTTTCACATCGACCGCTTCGGTGCATCCTCCGCTGCTAGTAACGGTCGATACGACGAGCCCACGATCAGTCCTACATCGCCCGCCCCGAGAGTCAGTTCTAACGCTTCTCATACCCGCACACTCGAGCGTGCTTCTACAGTTGGCAGCTCTGAGTACCACCCCGGCTTCATCTCCGGTGACGAGGACGACACCGACTCCAAGACTGACACCCCCTTTGATTCCTTCCGCACGGTGGCATCGGCCGGTAGGAGACCGCTGGATAGCCCACTGGAGTGCATGTTCGACGAGTCGCCGCCCGGTACGGCGGGCAATAATACCAAACCTAAACGGTTATCGATCCAGGAGATACTTGGCCCCTCGTTTGACGGGGGCAATAAGATCATGGAAGAAGACGAAGGCCTCTCTACCCCCGTGCGTGGAACCTACGAGGTTGCTAAGGTGCACTTCTCTAATTCCGGTATGTCGGACGAGCACAAAGCCCGGCACCACCTTACGCCAGCCGAGTTCGACTTCCCGAAGGACTATGGCCGGTTGTCTCTAGACGACGAAGACGATTTGGACTGGGCGAGGGATGACGATGTCGAGATATATAATCACCTGTCCCCGCCCAGTTCCATGAACTCTCGGCGAGGTAGTCCAAACCTTCGGATGGCGCTAGGCGACATTAGTGGCAATAAGAAGTCGGATGTGCGCTTCGACATTGCTAGTGAACGACCTCGGAGTACCCTCTTCGACTGGGCAGAGCCTCCTAGCCATGACAAGTACGATGGTGACGGTAGTTATTCCTACCGCCCAAAGACGGTCCATGGAAGACAGGAACTAGACACCAGGGGCGGACGCTCGGCTAGTCGAAAGGGCCCTACAGCGGCCCATGTGAGAAGCCAGAGTGTTCCCATCGTACCTGATCAGCCCGACACGAGCAAATCGACGGCGAAATTCGGAACTTGGGGCCTAAGCAAGAAGAACGTGAGCGAAGATTGGGATGATGATTTCGAGTTCGACGAAGAAGACGATCTAGACCCAGTCGCTGGTCAGAAAGACGAGAATGGGTTTTCAATGGTAGTTCCGGCGTCGATACAAGCAACTCAGCCCACCGTCAAGGCTCATTCGGGACAGATCCGCGAATTGTCGCTACTCGTCAACGATCTCAAACGCCTCTGCCGACTAGGTCGTGATATGGACATGCTCCACGGGCCGTCCACCAAGCTCTGGCGCGAAGCGGAGGGCATTATCGCTTTAGCTTCCCCTGATGAGGAGGATCCTCCTGCCGATAATTCTGCTAATCCCGAGCCAAGCTTCGACGATGCCCGATTCATCGACCAAGGTTTCGACGGCACTTCACTTGACGATTTTGAGTATTCGAGAACCCCGGATAGCCAGCGTAACATGGTAGTACGGGACCGGTCCTTCCCCAGGCGTCGGTCTGTATTCTCTCCAGAGGATGATATCTTCGGGACATGGGATCAAGTCGACGATGATGCAGCGCCCCGTAGTCCTAGAACTCTCGAAAGGCCACTTGACGAAGTCGAGCCGAGATCATCGAGCATCGCTAGGTCTGTGATGGATTGCATGCAGTCGCAGTATGCCAAGTCAAACGGAGACGATGACAACAAACCTTCCAACGGGAAAGTGAACTTCGACACCAACAGCCTAAAAGAACTCGTCAAAAGGGCAAGTGAACTACGGGATGGCCTATCAGACCTGGTCCGGAGAGCAGACCATATCACCTCTAGTCCGGCAAGAACTCCAAAACATACCCGGTCAGATGGTAGCCCGGCCTTCACACGTGTCTTTGATTCGCCCGCGTCGAGTCCAGGCAAACGGATTCCTCAGAGTCACAGCGCCAGTTCCGTTATAAGTGGAAGCTCTATCAGCGCTTCCCCGTCTAATGGGATTAGTCAACGCATGCAGATGATGACCGTCAGTTAATAGCTACGCCTTCGGGTTACCTGTCGTCTACCTTTGTTCTCGATAATACACGAACCTACGTTCCTGGTGGAACTGTATATGTTAAGATAATCTGTTTGATTTTCCATCACGCAGAGCTGGCACTACATCCTTCGCTCCTCTACACCCCCATGCGTAGGGGAGCGTGAGCTTCTGTCAAGATATCTCAAGACAATACTATAATATGATACACGAAGTGCTGTATGCCGATGATACGGAGACAATGGAGTTGGGCACGGCCCGAGTTCGGCGTCTTTCTGTTCCCGTCGACATTGGCAAATACTGGATACACTTTGGTGTTAGCCGCCCTTACACCAATAAAGCTGGCTGGTTTCCGTCTACATCATCTAATGGCGTTCTGATATTCCGCACCTCCCCGACCGTCCAAGGATCACGATATACGCAACCTATAGAATTACGGAAGATAATGAATACGACTAATGACTCTCACCTCCCCCAAACGAAAAGTTGCACGACTCGACCGTTTCCATCCATTTAGGAACAATCACATCAAGGGATCACATATAGACGAGGGTTATGGTTAAGACAGCCTTATATCTCCCCAAAGACGCGGCAAACATCTCTTTTCCCTGGATCCGATGGAGTACATCCCTGTCATGTCATCCGCCCGAGCATGATTTTATGTGACGCTTGGTCATGGCTGGGTTGGACAGAGCAGGAGCAACGAGAGTGGGTCTAAAGCTCCTCTGGATGCTAGATGGGTTTCTCCTTTGTCCTCTTAATGAAATGGACGACTTGTTTGGCTTCATTGGCGCCTTTCGATACAACGACACATGCCTTCCTAGTGCGTTCTCAACCCAACTCTTCCAAGAGGGGGGAGCAAGTTGGTCGCGCTTTAGTACAAAACAGAAAACGACGTTGACTTGGTTTATTGATCATTTTACTTCTTGTTTTTCTTCTTATTCCTTCTCCTTTGTTTTACAGGCGAAAACATGGCATGGCGAAACATGGCAAAGGGCGGGGCTGGCATATGGTACATAGGGGAGTCCAATGCATTTGTACAGGTAGACAGGGTTCTTTCTTCTTTTTCTTCTTCGGTCTTGGGGTCCGGGTTTTTTTAGGTTTCAGGACTATTCAAGGCCGGTTAGGTGAAGAGAAAAAAAAGAAAGAAAGACCTAAAAAGATGAAAATAAAAAACCCAGGCGGTTCAGGCCGACCTGGTAACGTTTTGTCTCAAGTACATACAAAAACACCATCTTATCGTCTTCGATTCTTTCACTCCTTCTTAATGTGCCTTGTTTAATATTATAAAAACATTTTAATAATGGGCTGGGGTGGGCTACTACGGATGGAAGTTTTTTAAGGGGAAGTTGTGATTTATACTCGAGATTGGACAGCTGAATACTATTAGATTGAGATATTAACTACAAGACGCTTGCTTGCTCTGCACTCCTCGTCCCTTTTTTTCTTTTCCTTTTTTCGATTATTTCGTGAATTATAGCTTGTAGCTAGGTATACTTAGTTCGTTGCCTAGGATGACATTCGCAAGATATTATGATAGTGATCTGCTGTAGCTAGCTAATCCTGGCTTCATATATATATACGGTCATATTTCCGCACATGCTTACCTTGCATTAGGAGAAGCCTCTCTCATTTCGAGGCTAGGTACATACCTAAGGTGGGTAGAAGAAGCACATGTATCTATTAGGTGGTATCCAGACATCTACTTGTACACAGAGGTAGAGCCTCCAGTCGAAACATAAAAAGAACAGCGTTCGGACTTCACAGAATAGTTTACGATCAGGACAATACCTACTCTGTGTACTAGCTGGGACGAAGCACCCGTTTCATTACAATATGTATAATACATTACCCAAGCCCTCTTCGCAAGCTTTCGTCATCTCAACCTAGGTATATGTCTCCTGCCTAGCTACGCCGCCTGCGTTGCAATGAATCGATCCTAACGATATTACAATATGAGCACAAGATGAGGGCGGTTTCGGGAGGATGGGGCATCACAGGGCACCCCGTGTGCCCGGATACGCGAACCATACGTTCTACCTAGGTACCTAGGCAACAGGAAAGATAGAGAGAGAGAGAAACAACTGGAAGGAAATCCACGTGCTTGGGTTGCTCGCTCGGGACGTGCCGGCGGTCTCTAGAGGTGGTCTCCACGGCCGAGTTTATATCTGATAAAGAAGGGGAAGGGAGGAGGAGGGGGGAGAGATGAATAGGTAAGTTATGTACGTATTTGGCGCGGCGCGGATGATCGGGCGTCCATGGAGAAGAAAGGAAGGGGGAGAAGAAAGGAAAAGAAGAAAAGGGGTTGGAGGTAGATATGTAGGTACACTAACTTAGATAAATAGTAGGACGGATGATGGTACATAGGTAGGTGGGTAGGCAGGTATTTCTCTTCATAGGTACTCCAGATGGCAATCACTCTTGTATCTAGAGAACTAGGTACCTAACTTTAGGTTAGTATGTCTGAACCTACCTATATACATACCTATACATATGTAGTCTGCATTGATATGTAAATATCTAGTGTACTAGCTGGCGGGTATGTTATTCTGGCCATAGCTTTTTTGATTTTAGAGGAGGGAAATTGCGGCAGCGACTGACACTGGGGACCGATCAATCTCGAGCCGATGGGGCTACCTAGGTACAAGTACATACTGAACTACTAATGCTATGCAGGCCTAGGAACGGAATACATTACAAGCAGGTATTATGCTATCAATTTACCTAAATTATATTTATTTGATGTAATTTCAGACCAGCTATTGAGGGTCCTAAACCCAGGTATGCATGTACCTGTGTATGTAATTCTGTAATGAAACATGCCTTTGTGAACAAAGGTACTACACTAGTAGGTAAGGTTAAGTGGTTACTTACCAAGGTAACATACCTACTCCTTAGGTGCTTCATGTTATCAACTTTATCTAGTGTACCTACACTACCTACTACACTAGGTAGCCCAGGAGTCGGCGGGAACACGTTGTTGACCGCTTTGCAATGTGCTTGCTGTACTGTGTATGTATTTAGGCACCTACCAACTTTAACTTCAGGAGGTACTACCTACGTATATACATCGTACAACCACTAGGTATGTACTTATAGTTGACTTATCTAATCTAGGTTAGGTTACATGTAATGGAACTTGAAGAGAGAAGAAGAGGAGAGAACATTGATAAAAGGTACGTACATACATAGGACAAGGTGATGGATGACATAACGCATATATACTGGTTTGATTGAATTATTACATTAGTAGTATCTCTCTGCGATGTATTTCGTTTTATTGATGTATGTACGGAGCAGGTTGGTTCTAGGTTATTAGTTTGATGATAGCGAGGTTGACAAGTCACGATGGTCGCCAATCAGAAAGGGGCAAGGCTTGCCAAGCAACAGACCAATCAGGAGTGCCCATGGCCCGTGCACACCGCGCCAGGTCAACAGCGAAGAAAAAATAAAGCGGGGAGGCAGCGCTGGCACATCAAAGTCCCCTGTCAACATTGACCCGTGCCTTTCCTTTTTGGGATGTTCACCTCCAAGGCCAAAAAGCTGCCCTGAGCTAAACTTCCACTTCTCCCTCTCTCCCTCTCCCTCCAAAACAATTCATCACACCAACACACCGCTCCTCTTCCTCCTTCTTTTTACTTCTCAACAATCGCTGCCCTTTCTCGACATCGCATTCCTCGTTCACCCGGTACATTCTCTTCCATATACCATACTCAGCTAATCAACCAACGCCAAAATGCGTGAGATTGTAAGTCCAACATATACATATTTTTCTTCATCCCTCGGAGGAGGGCCCAAGCGAGCACAAAAAATACCCCCCTCTTCCAGCTCTGGCTGGCTGGCTGTTATGGTTTGAAGAGGTCCCTGAACGCGTCCTCTCCGCCAAAAATGCCCCTGACTATATTTTTTTTACTACCCCTCCATACAACAACAAGCTCTGCTTAGCAACGGAGCGAAGCAAAACAAATTATCATCATCATCGTCGTCACGATAAACACAAATCTCGTTTGCACCATAATTCAAGCATCACAGGCTAACCGCGTGTTTTTTTCGTGTTTTATAGGTTCATCTCCAGACCGGCCAATGCGTAAGTGACTGCCCCGACGACAACACCGCCTAGCGCGCTCCCTGCGATGACTGCGAATACTCACACATTTCTTTTTTCTAGGGTAACCAAATTGGTGCTGCCTTCTGGTGTGTAGCTACCTCCTCAACAACGGCAGCAGCCTGATAAACGTGGACGGTATGGAAATATTGACTCGCGCATCATAGGCAAACCATCTCTGGCGAGCACGGCCTCGACAGCAATGGCGTGTATGTACCCTCTCTCCCTCTCCTTGTTTACCCTCATCCCAATACGGCAATGGCATGCAAAACTGACCAATCCACAGTTACAACGGAACGTCTGAGCTCCAGCTGGAGCGGATGAGCGTCTACTTCAACGAGGTAATGTGGTTGGATGGAGTGTAGAAACGTGTTGTGCCCAATCTGACCGGTATTGGTGTGCAGGCCTCTGGCAACAAGTATGTCCCTCGCGCCGTCCTCGTCGATCTCGAGCCCGGCACCATGGACGCCGTCCGCGCTGGCCCCTTCGGTCAGCTCTTCCGCCCCGACAACTTCGTCTTCGGTCAGTCTGGTGCTGGCAACAACTGGGCCAAGGGTCACTACACCGAGGGTGCCGAGCTGGTCGACCAGGTTCTCGATGTCGTCCGTCGCGAGGCTGAGGGTTGCGACTGCCTCCAAGGTTTCCAGATCACCCACTCGCTCGGTGGTGGTACCGGTGCTGGTATGGGTACCCTCTTGATCTCTAAGATCCGTGAGGAGTTCCCCGACCGCATGATGGCCACCTTCTCCGTCGTTCCCTCTCCTAAGGTCTCCGACACCGTCGTCGAGCCTTACAACGCCACCCTCTCCGTCCACCAGTTGGTCGAGAACTCGGACGAGACCTTCTGCATTGACAACGAGGCTCTGTACGACATCTGCATGCGTACCCTGAAGCTATCCAACCCTTCGTACGGCGACCTGAACCACCTGGTTTCCGCTGTCATGTCTGGTGTCACCACCTGTCTCCGTTTCCCTGGTCAGCTGAACTCCGACCTGCGCAAGCTGGCTGTGAACATGGTGCCCTTCCCTCGTCTTCACTTCTTCATGGTTGGCTTCGCTCCTCTGACCAGCCGTGGCGCTCACTCCTTCCGCGCTGTCACCGTTCCTGAGTTGACCCAGCAGATGTTCGACCCCAAGAACATGATGGCTGCCTCTGACTTCCGTAACGGTCGCTACTTGACTTGCTCTGCCATCTTGTAAGATATTATCTACCTCCCTTGGATATTTTTATTTGTGTGGACTGTCTACTAACCCGTTGCTTCCTTAGCCGTGGCAAGGTCTCCATGAAGGAGGTCGAGGACCAGATGCGCAATGTGCAGAACAAGAACTCGTCCTACTTCGTTGAGTGGATCCCGAACAACGTCCAGACCGCCCTCTGCTCGATTCCTCCTCGTGGCCTCAAGATGTCTTCTACCTTCGTTGGTAACTCGACTGCCATCCAGGAGCTCTTCAAGCGTGTCGGTGAGCAGTTCACTGCTATGTTCCGACGCAAGGCTTTCTTGCATTGGTACACTGGTGAGGGTATGGACGAGATGGAGTTTACTGAGGCTGAGTCCAATATGAACGATTTGGTCAGTGAGTATCAGCAGTACCAGGATGCTGGTGTTGATGAGGAGGAAGAGGAATACGGCGAGGAGGTCCCCGGTGAGGAGGAATAAATGGTATCCTTCGATACCCTTCTCTAAGCAGAACGACGACCTTTAGTATGTTGACGTAATGGGTGGCGGGTTTTCAGATTTCAGGCGATTCATTTTTGTCTTCACTGCCGAACCCCCTTCACGTTTGCGGATCCTCTTCGTTCACCCCCTGGCCTTCGGTGGTTGTCACATAATGGAGTTGGTCAACTATGATCAATTGATTGGCCTTGGGGCTTGTTAAATATACCTCTTGAGAGTCAGTCGTGTGGAGAGAAAAAATGACCGGGGAGACATTATTCATCACCCAATAGTGACAAGAAAAATGAATTGACTTTCTTGTACAAATAATACATTAATATGCGTTGCTCTTGTGATTGGTGATTGAAGAACAGCATGGTCTATAAAGCGTCAGACTATCTTAATTGGGGGGGTTTTTCTTTTAATGTAGTGGGACGACTTTAGTAGAATCTATGAAGTTTGATATTTATACTGCCTAGCTGTGAGAGGAATCATAATCCCCCTATTTTTTTTCTTTTTCGTTTATGAAGGGTGGGTAGGTAGATATTAATAGTTTGTAAATGCCAGTCCTATTTAGTAAGCTGTAACGGGAGAACAAACCAATCGTAACGGTCGTGCATATAAGTAGGTAGGTATATATAAATTCCAACCCCCCCCCCTTCCCCCCCTTTTTTTTCTTTCTCAACCTCGTAACCTCAAGGGGGGGGGCTCTTGTCCTTCTCTCTCCTTACAGCTCCCCTAGCCCTAGCCTAGTAGGGTAGCTTTATTTACTGTAGTGTATATAGATGGTTAGGTCTAGGTATTTCACCTTACCACTCCACCGCCGCCGCACCACCGGCACAACCCATGGGTACGCCGGGGGGCAAGACCTTCTTCTCCACGGGCCTACGCATCACCGTGGTGGTAGTGGTGGTGGTGGTCGTGGTTGCGGCCTCGTCATCACCACCACTACCACTACCGCCGCTGCTCCCCTTGACGTGCCTCCCCGCGCGCCGCACCCGCCCCGCGCCCCCGGGCCCGGAGCCGTACCGCCTCGCGCTCGCGCGCACCTTCCAGCGCTCGGTGCCGAGGGCGGCGTCGAGCTCGGCCGCGGGCGGCAGACGCGCGTACACCATGCTGACGCCGATGCCACCACGGCCATGGCCATCCTCCTCAGCGGCGGCGGGGGCGGGGCGGGACGCTCCTCGACCTCGAAGGTGGCGATGCTGAGCCTGGGGTCCGTGAGGCAGGACCCGCCCGAGAGGTCGAAGTTGCGCTTGTGGAAGGGGCAGGATATATAAGGGGAAGGGGGGGAGGATGGGGAGCAGGAGGATGGGGAGCAGGAGGATGGGGAAGGGGACAGGGAAGGAGGTAGGCCGATGAGCCCGTCCGAGAGCGCGAACGTCCGCTTGTGCGGACACATCTGCTGCGCGGCGTAGTAGCGCCCGCGGACGCGCCAGACGGCGAGCTGGGTGTCGCCGCGCTTGACGGCGGCGCTGACGCCGCCGGGCACGTCGTCGGCGCCGGCGAAGTAGCTCGCCTCGAGGAGGGGCTCCCAGGACAAGGAGGACCAGCGGTGTCTGAGGCCGGCGAAGTCTTGTTCTTGTTCTTCTTGTCCTTCTTCTGTCGCAGGGGGAGTCGCGGGGCCAGGGCGCAGGCCGCGGCTGCCCGCGCTCCGTCTCGCGCTCCGCGCCCGCGACGCCCTCGTCCGTGTTGGCGAACTGCCGGAACTTGCGCGCGAGGGCCGGGTCGCGCACCGCCTCGGCCCACTCGTCGAAGTACGAGTCCACGAGCGCCTGCATCTGGGCCTCGAGCGCGGCGCACACGCCCAGCCGGTCCTCCAGCACCACCTCCCGCAGGTACCGCAGCCCGCCGGGCAGCGCCTCGAGCCACGGCGCCGTCCGCTGCAGCTTGTCCGCCGTGCGGATGTAGAACATCAGGTACCGGTCCAGGATCGGGATCACCTCCGAGGGGGCCACGTCCCTGGCCAGCAGCTGCGCGTGGCGCGGCTTGGCGCCCCCGTTGCCGCCGACGAATATGTTGAACCCCTTTTCGGTCGCGATGAGGCCGAAGCTGGGGATTTTGAAAAAAAAGCATGTTAGTGATGTGCTAAGAATGTAAAGGGGTAAATAGGCTATGGTAAAAAAAAAAAGGGGAGGGGGGGGGGGGGGGGGGTAGTAACCCGGCGAAAAAAAAAGGAAAAAAAAAGAACATACTCCTTGCTCTGGGCTTCGGCGCACTCGCGAACGCACCCGCTCACGCCGCCCTTGATCTTGTGCGGGCTGCGGATGCTCTTGTACCGCTCCTCGACGCGGACGGCCATGCCGACGCTGTCGCCGACGCCGAAGCGGCACCACGAGGAGCCGACGCAGCTCTTGACGGTGCGCAGGGACTTGGCGTAGGCGTGGCCGCTCTCCATGCCGGCGGCGACGAGAGCGGCCCAGATGTCGGGCAGGTCCTGCTTGCGGGCGCCGAACATGTCGATGCGCTGGCCGCCGGTGATCTTGGTGTAGAGGCCGTAGCGGCGGGCGACCTCGCCGACGGCGATGAGCCGGTCCGGGGTGATCTCGCCGGCGGGCACGCGCGGCACCACCGAGAAGGTGCCGTCGCGCTGCACGTTGCCCAGGTACCGGTCGTTGGTGTCCTGCAGCCCGTGCGCGCGCGGCCCCATGACGTGCGCGTTCCACAGCGACGCCAGGATGCTGGCCACGGCCGGCTTGCACGCCTCGCACCCCTCCGCCCCCGGGTCGCGCCCCGCCTCCCGCATCACGTCCGCCAGCGTCTCGAGCCGCTTCGCCATCACGATGGCGTACAGGTCCGCGCGCGAGTGGCCGAAGTGCGCGCACAGGTGGTCGCTGACCTCGGCCCCCATCGCGCGCATCGTCCGCTTGAAGATGCCCGTCACGAGCGGCACGCACCCGCCGCAGCCCGTGCCCGCCTTGGTGCGCGCCTGGACGTCGCCGACCGTCTTGCAGCTGCCGTCCCGGACGCGCTTGACCACGTCCCCCTTCGCGACGTTGTGGCAGGAGCAGATCTGCGTGTCGTCGTCGAGGTCGTCAGCATCGTCGTCGTCGTCGCCGCCGCCCTCCTTCTTCGCCCCCAGGATGAGCTGCGCCGGCGGCACGTCCAGCTCCTTCTGGCTCTTCACCATCGGCGCCAGCTTGACGTAGTCGCGGGTGTCGCCGACCATCATGCCGCCCAGCAGGTACTTGCCGTCCGCCGTGAAGAGGTACTTCTTGTACACCTGGGCGAAGGGGTCCTTGTACGTGAGCGCCTTGACCGCCGACGACGGCGCCAGGCGGTTCGTGGCGGCCTGCCCTTCTGCTTTCCGCCGGGCCTTTGCGGGCAGTGGTGCGCTGGGGCCGTCGCGGTCCGCGAAGAAGTCGCCGAAGCTGGCGACGTCGACGCCGAGCAGCTTGAGCTTGGTGCTCAGATCCGGCCGCTTGAAGGCCCGGGGCTGGTGCAGTTTGGCCTGCGTAAGGTTGAAGGATAGAACATCGGCCATCTCGACGCCGGGCGCGATGAGGCCGAAGGTCTGGTTCTCCCAGCTCGCGCACTCGCCGATCGCGTATACGTCCGGCACGCTCGTGCTCAGGTCGTTCTTGACGAGGATGCCGCCTCCCCGCTCGGCACATTCGATGCCGGCGCTCCTGGCCAGGCTGTCTCGCGGCTGCACGCCGATAGCGAAGCAGATGGTGGAGCAGTCCATTTCCTCGCCGTCCTCGAAGACCACTCCGGTCACGTTGTTGCCCTCGTCTGTTTTTATCCTGCCCACTCGCTTGCTTAGGAGGATGTCGATCCCCATGTCTGTGACTTTCTCGACTACTAGGCCCCCCGCTTCGGCATCGAGCTGCCGGCTCAGTACCCATCTATTCCGCTCGGCCAGCTTGACTTTCTCGTAGCATTTCAGGTTCATCATGGCATTTGCGGCTTCGAGACCCAGTAGCCCGCCGCCGACGACTAGGCCGGTGGTGCCCCTGTGCAGCTCGCCGAAGGCTATCAGTTTCTGCAGGTCGTCGATCGTGCGGTAGACAAAGACTCCGTTCGCATCATGGCCTGGCGTGTGCGTCGGGAGAACGGGATCCGAGCCGGTCGCCAGAACCAGTATGTCGTAGGAGACGACATCACCATTGGCACAGCTCACCGTCTTGTTCGTCGAGTCGATTCCCGTGACAAGAGTGTTTAGATGGTAGTTTAGCTTGCTGTCAGGGGCGTGTGAGTCGTACTAGTTTTTCGTTTGTTCCCGCCGTCAGTTACGGGAGCCGACCCTTACGGAGAGGGGGGTTGGCCCTCGAGCCTATAGACAACTCACCCATTCTTTCGAGTTCAAATAGAGGCTCTCGACCTCCCGGTGACCGAAGAAACTCGTGAGCCCGACACGGTTGTATGCGAGGTGGGGCTCGTCCCCGATGACCACGACGTCATATTCACGGGCTCTGGCATCCAATTTCAAGAGTTTCTCTCTACATGGCATCGGTTAGATAGATGCTTGGTGGTGGTACATGTGCTCGTTCGGTAAGCAGCCACTTACATAAAAGCGATACCGACCATGCCCAGGCCGACTACGACCACTCTTGTTCTCCTGTCAGCAGCAGCCATTGTTGCGGATGTCGAATAGGAATCGACGCCACAATATCAGGACATCAGATAGTTTACGTCAACGTGCTGCTCTTCCGGATTGCCTATGGAAACAACAGTATAATCGGTACTTGGGAGGTGTCGTGCAACGGAAAGGAGATAGCAGCGCCGTATAAGTTGAAGGAGGGGGAAAAAGGAAATCGGAAATCATTCATGTCATGAATCGAGGAATTTGAAAAAGAGAAGATCACAGTACTATGAGGGGAAATTCGGCAACACATGTTGCTCGATGTCATAGCGAGAGGAAGGTCTGAGCATCTTATTACTGATCTCTCAGGAGATACGCATCTCCGGCGTTCGAAGCTCTGAAGCATATGCACCTACCTATCTCTGCCAATAGAAACGCGAGTAAATAGTTAGTCTCCGCCAATGAGGAAGAGCCCTCGCTGGAGGTAGCTTGGCAGTTTAGGGATAATATTGGTTCACAGAGGGAGGGGGGGGTTTATGGTAAGTCAATCCGAGCAAGTCTAGTATCAACCATCTATGTAGGTAGGCAGATATGTAGTGTCTGGTGGCATTATTCTGCGATGAGTACATCTCCACGGCTTCGTTGCCCGCCGCCCTCCTTTACGGGAAAAAATAAAGCCTACATCACTAACTGGCTCAAAATAAACCAGACGGCGCAAGGTCGCCCAGATCTCGGAATCGACCTGATAAGAGGTTACTAGGTTATGTAGTTACTATACCTAGCTAACGATATTCAACCAATCAGCGGCGGCTCGATCCAGACTTATAGAAGTGTGTTAGTGGTGCCCGCGGAGATATCAATACACACAGCAGCATTTTTAGCGGGCTCTCTCAGGTAAACTCCGCAGGTCAGGAACCGTCACTTGCTCTTCTCGTTCTCTTTTCCTCGCCATTAACTGTTGTTGTCCTGCTTGCAGAGCTGCTATTCTGACTGGGTTGAAGTGGTTGACAAAGTTGTTACTAGGACTTCTCTAAGCAGGGAACATCAGCAAACAACGAAAGAACTATGTAACTACTACTTGACTGCCCCTCAAAAACAATTCAGAATATGAAACCACCCTATACTACATATATTTACCTGAGTGATAGCTAATAGCATCGTGTCACTTCTGAAGAATGCTGAGGCGTTGGGACGGATGTTAGAATGGAACTCGTCTTGAAACCTTCCCGTTGAGTATCTCATTATCTCATGGCATTATCACAACAGATACGACCAGATATTGTGTCGAAGATGTAAGATGTTACATGTGATTCAAGTTTAGTAATATATACATATGCTTACATCACCAGGCACGTATAGCATATGGGTTGGTTCATCGTCACCGGAACTTTTTTCTGGCGAAAGGGCCTTCGGGTTGGTGATTATAGTGATTAAAGTCAGTTCTCGCGGTGGTGTTGAAGGGGACAAGGACTACCAACCAGGTATTTAGCGTATCCTAAGGCATGGGAAGTTCGCGCGTGGACGATATGGATTTCCTATATATTCAGCTACCATGAGAACTATCAGCAAGGACATTTCCAACGTTAGAAGAATCGGTCAGTCTACGTTGACATTCCCTCGTGTCAGCTGACTTGTTGTGGACGTTTAGGCAAGTCTTGAATTTCCACAACCGCAACGGGAAAGATGCATACTACGGCGTGATCCCTGGGGTATAGAAGAACCACGCATTCCTGAAACGAAAGACTTCGTATACCGATTGTGGACCTGAGCAGATGGGTCATCTATGACATCGGGTCCTTCGATGATCGGCGGCCAAGCTCAGAGGAAACCCAATGCCACGGTAACTAGTCCTCAAATAAACATGAAGGTGGTATGTAAGAGCAACATGCCATCAAATATTATTGGTATCATCGTCGTCATCATCATCCTAGAGATACCGAAGATTTGAAGCTGTAGTAAGTATTGATAGTCACAGCGAAGAGGACGGCCCCCCCCGAAGATTTGTGTAACCGTCTCACTCACATGTGAACATCAAAATAGTATTTATAGCTCCTGTGTATGTAAAGGCCTTTGAAGTTACGGTCTTGGCACGTTAGTTTCACGATGACGTTGTCTAGGGCCCAGTTATAACACTACTCAACACCAGAAAGTAGTTACTATAAGTGTATAAAGAAAGCAATGATATCTGCGAGCTCTCGTAGCCAAGCCGTCCTTTTGTTTATCCAACAGGGTTTCGCTCCTACTCCGTCGGGACATAGCATGTAATAATGTGCAACTTTGACTATGCACATCAAATAGACCGGGGTTGGGTGAATTCCTTCCTGTTAGCGACCCAATGCAGGGTGGATGAGGCGTTATCAGCTGGCACTTCCTCCCGGCTTACACCATGATCGTCTAGGTTATAATAAAGTCAATCCATTAGACAGACGCCACCTTTCATGTGTACGAGGGACTTGTCACGTTGCCTCTTCAGACCTTCTTCAAGATGGAGTAGAATGATAGGCGATTACAGATGGCTGATTGCGTACGAATATGTATGGTCTATCGTTTCAGTCGGTGCTAAGGGCTGAGGATGAGAAGATATATTTATCCTGAGGGCAGGCGGAGAGGTTCAGGCCTGAAACGACTCGCTAGTCCCATGGTATGTACTATACGTCCCAGTGACAAGTTCTCTATGTGGTGCAGTCCGCAGATGTATGTATATACTTGTTAGCTTGAGCCACTTGGTGCGCCATCTGACTGTGGCCGTAGATCACGAGATATCGAATTTGCTCATCGAACTCGTAGAGCGCGCCCCCGAGTTGCTAAGCTCCCTCCTCAAGGGTCGTGGTTCAAGATCTAACAGATCTCCTAGGCCACGTGCAGCGCACTATTGATTGTCACCAGGGATGCTAGGGGTTCTTGGGTACTCGGGCGATGGGTTCGCTCGCGTGGCCTGGGAAGAGAGGCCCGGCTGTCCGGGCTGTTGGCTATTGCTGAGTGGCTTGTCTCCAGATAAAAAAAAAAAAAGGAAACACGAGACGAACCAACACGTAAAAAAAAAAAAAAAAAAAAAAGTTGGTGACACCCCTACGAAATATTCTCCAGCTGCGTGTTTTATGACTAATAAGCCTGACCGCCTCGGCGGGTTCTTTTAAAAGAAAGCCGTGCCAGAAGGAATGGGGAGGGAGAGAGAAAAGGAAAAGGAAAAGGAATTATTCTAGAAGGGATGAGACGGGGCCAAGCTACCAGGTACGGAAAGATGTTCTTTACGAGGCGTCATGCAGCTGTATTTAGCACGCACGATCAAACAACCCCTTTCGATGTACATCTAAGTAGTATGTAAGTGGATTTACTGCTCGGTCTACTCAAAAGGGGTTGACCTGACATGGGAGAAGAGAGAAAACAATCCCGAGAATGTTTCCTCAACTACATAGATAGATTTGATAGAAAGGAACACGTTGGCTGAATAATTATGAAATAGTTTAAGCCATCTTCATTTTCCCCTTTACTACTACAACCTGACAACTGTAACTCCATAGATCTGTTGTCATCGGTTGGCCACGCGTGTGTTCTAGCTCAAAATGTATGGTGGTATTGTCATGAAACGAAGAAGGAATATTCCGTGCGGATTACCTAGGAATTGTTATCCATCTTGAGACCAGGATGTGAAAACGTGGGGAGAGCAAGGATATCACTTCTTTTTAACTTTCGTTCGTTTTTGTTCTTGTTGTGTTCTCATCCCTTTGCCCCCTTCGTACAGGAGACACCGAGCGTCTATCGTTGAACCCATGCGATGCCCATGTAAGACTAGGTATGTATTTAGGTAGTCTCTTGCTTAGTTAATAAGACGAAAGGACCTGACGGTTCGATTTGATCCAATCGACTCGGATTCGAACTACGAGTTAGCCGTTACCGACGCTGACGGTTCCAAAGCGGCGGTTAGCTAGGGCCGACCAAAGAAAATAAAAAGGGACGACACAAGGACGGTGTGGTGGCTATCGATGCTAAGCTTGGATCTCGGTGCTTCCGTGCCTAATTCTACACTACCGTAGCGAAATGGATGGTGACAATTGTCTAAGTTCGCGTCTGTGTGGCACTATTTTCGGAACATAACATTGTCTGTCTCTTTTCTTTTCTCGCTGCTACCAATAGTACGACTGAACACACCAGACGTTCAATCATTCGTCCCCTTCCAGTAGTCAATACCTACCAAACCCAAGACAAGATAGCGGTGATGGTAGCCGAAACAAAGCAGCAAGCGGGAATACTACCTACCCTACGTACACTACCTATGTCTGTAGTTTATGTAGGCTACGCATGAATCGTATCGTGGAATGAGATACCATGGTGGGTTCGATCTAGGCTAGTTCGAGAACTACCTACCACTACGGATTACCTACTATGTGAGGTTAGGACCACCTAGCTGATCCGCCACCGACGACCGGGCGTGTTTAGGATCTCGGGGTCTTGTCCCAGCGTGCGTCAACAGGCTGTATGCCTCGTGGCAAGCGTGGCATCCATCACGGTAGATCACGAATGGTGGACGTGGTCTCCACGTTCTTCACTGCCGTAGGTTAATTGTCGTAGTAAGCGGTAAGGAAATATACCAAGGCGCTATTTTGCGAGCCACGAGCAAGGCCAGGTACCTACCTCCCTGCCTACTACACTATCGCCGAAAAGTCAGGCCATACATACGAAGCCTCTTCCCTATGCTGTGAGACAAACCCCCGTTTCTGATGCCTGCGGCTACTCTCGGCGTGCTCGATCCGGGGAGGCTGCTGCGTAGGTCGTGGTAGCGAAGTGAAGCGAACAAAACCACTCGCTCGAGTTCTCCGTAGGGCAGTCAGCTCACAAGACAGACGCAGACGCAGACGCAGACGCAGATGTAGTGTAGACATAATAATACATACATGGCTTGGCTTAGGTAGTTAACGAAGACGCAACTTTCGATCATCATGCCCTGGCAAACGCAAGTTAAACTCAGCCGGCATCTGCAGCGCGGAAAGGTCGAGTCCTATTTCCCATTGGACTTTGTTGGAATCCCCAGTCTTCGGCAGCATATACGGGGCATGTATGTATGTGGATGGCATGTCGGGGAACGCCTTAAGATAGGTATTACCTACCTAGGTGCCTACTTGGACGTATTAATTTGCTTTGCTTGTTCCTTACCATATGGAAGAGAGAGAGAGAAATATGGAGAGAGGCACCACAAAGCCGTGACGCGACATCTCTTGACTTGAAGTCCTCGCAGGGTTGTTCACGCAGTAAAACAAGCAAGAATCCTAAACATTCGGCCTCATCTCACTGAGCATGTCATCAGACGAGCGTAGTTTGATAAGACATATCTGGAACCCTGCTAGCATCCACCGACCCCCCTGGAGAGCCTGGATTCCCACCCCCCAAGACTATGTGACACGTCGATTTTAGTGGAGGGGCAATGACAAGCTGGGAGATCCGGAGATTGTGCAGCGTACCTAGCTATTTCATATTTATAGTGGTCAGGTTCTACGAGGCTATCGAACGAGAGCTGTACTGAATAGAAGGAATAGGAGAGATATGATATAAGCCAGCAAACAGGCTTTTTATTATCGTTATTATTACTAGGATTTCATTTCCTTTGAAACGGCGACAGCGAGCAGCTGAAGCAGCAGATGTAGCTCTAACGCCACTAACTGCCCATCCAAAGCAAAGTAAGCCGAGTCCATTAGGTACAATACATAGGAGGTCCTGTATGGAACTACATACTAAGGTATATACCTAGGTAGTGTATTTGTATGGTCTGTTCGGCGATATAACATGGGTTGGAAAGTGGCTGCTACCAAGTCCTATGGACATACCTAGTTGTACATATGTAGTTTTATACTATAATGACAGGTTCCCCCCGGAAACAACTGGGAAATATTGATTTGACTGGACTTCCCAATGGTGCGTTTCTAACGAATGCACTTTGCATTGGCACGGCTATGAGATATCGGTGAGTTGTGATGTTACATACCTATGTAGAATCCATGGAACAAAGAGAAACAACAACAAAAATAAAGATTGAAGAATACCTAGGAATAAATGTACCAGACCTAAGGAACAAGTTATAAGTTTGGTAACGAGCACCGGACTCGCGCTAATAAACCATCCATGGTTTAACACAAGGATGTAAGAAAGTCTGATGTAGGTCGTCAATAGGTCCCTTATTGACCTATACCCACCTACTTGTGTATTCCATTCTTCTAGTCCATGCACTATCTAAGTTAAGTTAGGTACATCCGAGGACCCTTAGTGTATCCCCCTAAACAGGACACCTCTCTGACGATACTTACCGCATCTAAAAGCCAATCCAATGTAAATCTAGGGAGGCGATCTGCTCCAGAGCGCCCACAGTTTTTTTTTTCGTACTACTAGGACTAGGTAGGTAGATGCCAGGACAAGGGACTTGGCCAGAATGCAAATACACTAGACCGTTCAGCTGATTATAAAAAAATTAAATAAAAAGAATTAATAAGTCCGTAGGTAGGTAAACAAGATAAAAATAAAAATAAGATACATAGGTAGGTATTGCATGTGAAAATGGGAAAAGAAAAAACTACGAGTTCCAGTATTTTTTGAATTATAGGTACAACATATATAACATTAGTAGGGAGGAGGATAGTTGTACCTAACTAATTGAATTGTCCTCAATTGACTGCAGGTGATTCACTATAAGGCAAGGTCTCTCTACCTAGTATATAGAGGGTTAGTAGGATAGGTATGGGCTTCTCGCGTGGGTTTTATATTTATACACATGGACATTACGGCATGTTTCAGCAATTACTTATCATGGAGTTTAAATGTACCTGATGGAAGTACCTAACCTAACCTAATGTACTGGGCATTTTCTAATTGGAGTGGGTTGGTTCGGGTGCGTCGTGCGAGGTGAAAGCCACGAGGTAAGTAGTACACTACACCCAAGAAAAAGGGTCGATCAAACAAGAAAGCGATCTGCTGTAGTGCCCGCCTGTTTTCCCACCTACAATACGTCAACTGCCCAATCAGACAGCAAAAAGGGTGATACCGCTCGGGAAAGCCAGTGATCAAAAGTCACCTCCACAGCAGGTCAGGAAAGAGGACCCATAATTGTCTCAAGTAGGTACCTACAGAAGCAAAGCACAGTGGATTTACACACTTTCCTACCTTTCTTCTCACCCTTCACACCCTTCACTTCCTTCACCGATACCACCGATAACCACCAGCTTAGGTACAGTCTGCCATCCTAATCCCTGTACGGTGCTGCCGTGGTGCTGTACACTACCGTATGTACCTTAGGTACCTACCTACATACATACATCCTGACATGCTAGGGACATACTTACATACCTCTGCGTTATCTGTTCCACCTCTAAAACTTCTAACTTAGTAGTACCACTAGTCTTTTCCTCATTCTCACACTTTACAACCAACTCTCTTCTCTCTCTTCTTTCTCTGTCTGTTTTGTGTCTGTCTGTCCGTCTGTCTTCAAATCTTAGAGTCCCGGTCTCTGTGTAATTTTTGGATTAGGTGTCAGAGTGGATATCAGAGGGGAATACATTCCTGTCTTTTATACCTTGTCGTCGTTGGCGCCGCCCTTACCGAGTTTACTCCCCTCCGCCATCTGCCATCGTCAATCGTCTCTGCGCCGGGCCACGTCCACATCGAGAGGCAGAGACAGGTGTACCAAGAACGATGGGCAACAGCCAAGGCAAACCCGTTGACCTCAACGGCGAAGGTATGTTTGAGCACTTACACGCTGTCCACTCGATTACACGTCGCGTACTTCTGTAGTTATCTTCCTTAATTGCATCTTTCCCGCCCCGGCACGCAACTTGGCGACTGACCTTGCTCTTTCTTACTACCTCTAGTAAACCTCAATCACTTCCGATTACTACGGGTCGTCGGCCGCGGCGCCTTTGGAAAGGTTCGAATAGTCGAGAGAAAAGACACAGGGCTGTCCTTTGCCCTCAAGTATATCCGTAAAGATGAGG
The DNA here is from genome assembly GCA_018398605.1 of Biscogniauxia mediterranea. NCBI lineage: Eukaryota > Fungi > Ascomycota > Sordariomycetes > Xylariales > Xylariaceae > Biscogniauxia > Biscogniauxia mediterranea. The sequence continues at coordinate 1,451,615 of JAGXTR010000007.1, read as the reverse complement.
GTACGTTACCCCTGCTAGAGTTGGACGTTAGCGATTGGGATATGCAAGTCAAAAAAAAGGGGGGAGAAAGCATTAGTACTGACTCGGTCTCTCCATCACGCAGTCGTACGGTCCGAGAGCGTTCGCAATATCATACGAGAACGACGCATGCTCGAGCATGTAAACCATCCATTCATTTGCAATTTGCGTTACAGTTTCCAGGATATCGAGTACATGTATGCTGAAACCCTCGGTCCAATTGATAATGCGGCTGGTCTAATCCCCAACCCCTCTCAATAGGTACCTTGTTGTCGACTTGATGAGCGGAGGCGACCTACGCTTCCACATTTCGAGAAAGACGTTTACCGAAGACGCTGTGCGCTTTTGGATCGCCGAGTTAGGTTGTGCCTTGAGATACGTCCACGGCCAAGGAATTATACATCGAGATGTGAAGCCGGACAACGTTCTACTAGATGCTGATGGCCATGTTCACTTGACGGATTTTGTGAGTTGCCCGATGAACAATTCCCTTCCCCCCCTCCCTTACCCCTTCTCTATGCGCTGTGGTGCTGACTCTCGCTATTAGAATGTCGCATCCGATGTTATACCAGGCAAGGTTCTGACCAGCAAGTCGGGAACACTAGCGTATCTTGCCCCTGAAGTATATGGGGGCAAGGGCTACGATATCAGGGCCGATTGGTGGTCACTAGGTGTGCTGTTTTATGAGTGCATCTACAACAAGGTACGCAGCCATAGCCGTACTCTGGGCGGAAGAAATAAAAAGGGAGAGGGCGCTACTAAACTAAGCTGCAGAGACCTTTCGAGGGCAATTCCGAGACCACATTGACAAACGTCATCCTCAACGCAAACCCGAAATTCCCAGTCACACAGCCCGCTGTTTCATTACCATGTCTATACGCGATCCGTGCTGCTTTGGAACCGAATCCCGATAAGAGGATGGGATCCACGTGGCACAGCTTCATCAACGAACCCTTTTTCAAGCCTATCGACTTCATAGCTCTAGAAAGGAAAGAATTAGAGCCGGTGTTTGTCCCGTCTGCCGACAAGACAAACTTTGACGCTACCTATGATCTCGAGGAGTTGCTGCTGGAGGAAGCACCGCTGGAAGCCAGGGCACGAAGACAGAAACCTAGAGAGAAGTTAAAGGATGATGCTACCGAAAAAGAGATTCGAGAGGAAGAGCTATATCGCATGATCGAACGAGACTTCCAGCCGTTTGACTACACTTTGGCTGCGTACAAGAAGTGAGTTTTGCTGACGCAGAAGCTTTTGAAATTTGGCTAACGTAACAACAGGCTTGCCGAAGCACAGGTCGAAGAGACAGCGAACGCAGACAACCCATCCAACACTGTGCCATCAGCCGGTCCTAATAGCCACGAGCCGCAGGCCATAACCACAGACGAAGTCGCCTCAGCTCCAGTCAGCAACGGGACAACAAAACCATATCAACCCTCACCGTTACAGCCCTCGCCAATGAGCAATTCACCCCCAGCAGACAAAGTTTACCCACAGAGTGGTCGTCAGAATCGCAATGCGCAGCGGGGGCCGCCTCCCTTACCATCTTATCATAGAACATATACGAAAAGTACTTCTCAGCCATCGGGAATCCAAGTCAAATCGCCAACTGGTGGTATATCTGTAACGTTGGAAGACACGGGCAGCTGGTCGGATTTGGCCCGGCGAGATACAACACTCCCCGCAGATGCAAACACTATAAATGACGATAAGTCGGGTAGCTCAGGTGGCGGGGGCGTGTTTGGGCTTTTCGGGCGGAGGAAGAGAGGTCACAGTCCAAAACCGAAGGAAAGGGGAGTCCTAGGGAAAGAAGGCGCGCGACAAGTCATTGGTTGATGTTTTATTTCCTTCGGTTATTTGATACAACGAACACGGCATATCAGGAGTTTCTGTGATACCTGGAGCTGACAGACGGAATTTCATTCAATCAGCTTACGGCTAATATACCCCCCATTCTCCATGAAAAGAGAAAGAATATATATAATCAGCCACCAGCCCGAATGATTTGATGCCGTCTTCCGGAAGAGACTGCTGGCTTCGGTTGTCTAATAGATTTCATGAACCGTTATGGCCGGCGAACAGGATCCGACCCATCCACCGACCCTGCTGTACGATTTTCAGAAGCCGCTGTGAGGAGGGCCGACAAACAACACCACTCATACATTGGCTATTGATACATCGCACTGAAGGTGTTACTTGTCAGCTTCGGTAGCTACGACGCGTACGACCATCTATTGGGAAGAAAGAAACAACTAAAATCTACTATCCCCACCGAAGAAGCCCCCTCATCATATCACCAATCCCCTTCAGGTTACGAAGGGCTTCTAAGCCCATATTCTCTGACTTGACCGGGTCTTATAACCACTGGTAACATCACCCTAAACATGAACCAGGAGGTATTAGATATTTAGGTCTATTTTGTGGCAGATGGCGGGAGATGGTATGGAACAGAAGACCTGGCGTCTAAATCCTATAACCAGCCCAGTCGTCTCTTCCTCACCCCCATGGTGGATTTACCAATTTTCACTAGATAGCCCTCTTAGTTGGCTAATGAGTTCAAGAACGATTTTCACACCATGAAGGAACCTTTTAAGATTATCAATGGCGAGGGAAGCGAAGAAACCAATGGACCAGTTTCTTTTTTTCTTTTCTTTCAAATCGACGTAAAGGGGATCGATGTTTCCTCCCCTCCTTACCCCCCCGAAGACGGTATATGCATATACACACATATATACACGCTCGTGAAAGCAAAGCAGCATTTACTGGAGCAGGAGAAACAGAGCACGTGTATATGTATCTGTTTTACAGGACACGACACTTGCGCGACATGGGTGGCAACGATGGGATAATTCAAACGGGCATAGCAAGCACGGTGTAAGGAGGGAAGAGGGGGCCTAGGCCATTTAGAAAGGGGTGAGAGGGTTTAATGGGAGTTGGTGGTGTGTGTTATATGCATATTCGCGCGTTTATGCGGGTAACGGGACAGGAGAGAAGAGGGTATATACCTAGATATATCATATACAAGTATAGATATACATATGCCACGTATATGAAATAGACTCATTTCTTTTGAGATGTTTTTTTGTTGCTTCAATTTTTGATTCGTGATTCATGGGGTTTTGAGAAGAGGGAGAGGGAGGCAATTGGTGTGGTAAGTGATATGATGTCCGTATAAGTTGGCTTTGAGGGGAAAAAAAGGGGGGGCAAGGTCAAAAAAGAAAAGGGAGGGAGGAGAGGCTTATGGAGGAGGGAGACTGGAAAGAATTAGGGGGGGGGGGGGATCAAAAATAGGTTATTAGTATACTTACCTACCTAAAGTAAAGGGGGGGTAGATAATAGCATTATTAGCCTCTATGGATTCTGGATTTATCTTTTTGCTCAATGAAAATGGAAGGGGAGGGTGGGTGAGATGGGATTCAAACCTTATACCTTACCTACCTACCTAGGTATCTAACCTAGATTTCACCACCGAAACCTATTGACATTATTTGTTTTGCCCCTTGCGCTTTATAGTTCGATTTTCCCATATGCCTAACTACCTAGGTACCTAACCTAATTTACAATGTGTGTCTGGTGTCTAGTGGTGGACTTTTTAATAAAACCTACCTATACATACCTAGTCCATTTTGGGGGGATTCTTTTTTTCGTTCCGCGGCGTTTATATATCAAAGTTTACTTACTGGATGATTGTCTACCTACCTACCCCCGTCTACCCTACCTATCTATTCACATATACAACAGCTGGTTATGTGCTTATACCTTACTAACATAACAACATCAAAGCTAACCTCTCGCAGCAAAAAATGGGAAATTACGAAGTTGCGTAGGTACTTGCCCAGGTAGTAGTTAGAAAGACATTTTCCCATACCTACCTACATGTACCTCATACACAGAGCTGGAGGCTCTTAGGGGGGGTTGAAAAGAGGGCGCCACATCAACTCCCTGCCTGCCTGCCTGCCTGCCTGCCTGCCTGCCTGTCTATGATACATACTTAACCTACCTTCTTCCCCTAGGGCCGACATAGGTAGTAGGTAGTGTTGGAGGTAGCCAGCTCGCAAGAGGCACACCTTATTGATGAGCATTATACTCACGCCAGACATGAGGTATGGAAATACTCGATAGCGTGCGTAATAAACGGCATATATCCCAAACGCCATTTCATTCCCGCACAAAAATATCACGTCAAAAAGATAGTTAATATTTATCCCAAAAAAAAAGTCCATCAAACGATTATCATAGCGAGTGCTACTACTACTACTACTACTACTACTACCTAGCTACATGAGCCTAAAGTACTACATTTGATACACATGTAGACGTAGTTAAAACGAGAGGGGTGGTGGGTTTTGGATCCTATGTGAGCCTCGAAAACTATAAAACTCCAAACTAGGGTGATTTTTCGAAACCAAGTCTATAATCTTGACCAATCCAAAAACCAATGCATGGAAATGTGATAAGAGTCGTAACAATTCCAAAGACAAGTATAAAAGAGAGAAGGACCGTGAGTATGATAATACATAAATGAATATTCTCAAGAGTATTTTTTTTTCTTTTCTTAGAAAGAAAAAGCAAAAGAAGAGATATCCTCCCCTCCATTCCCGTTTCAATTCAACTCGCGCCCAGGCACCTGAGTGTCCCCTTATTCGTGGTATTCCGCATTGCTTCGTCCTAGCTATCTAAGCCCTTCGTGTTCTTCATCAAGGATTCTCGATAGAAATGTGTACGTCTACCTAACGAATCCTCTCCTGTACTAGTTTCGTTGTCCTTTCATGACAGGATGTAGTTTGGTACCCCCTGAACCCATTTTCAAGCCCGAATATTCTGTATTCCACCATCCCATCCAACCATGTATGCCCCCCGTGAATCGCAAGTATGAGCTGAGGCCGAGCTTAAATGCAGGAATGATTTTTTCTTTCACCTTAGAAAAACTCCAGTAACCCTTCTGAATGTTGTGGTTTGTTGTGGTGGTGATAGCGAAGAGTACATGATATCACTTTGTCTCGTCATATCGTATAAGGACATTTCCCTTCCCAGGTTGACCCAAGGTTCCGAATCCCATAATTGGTGGTGGCACAATAATTTTTTCTCCCCATGTTGTACATGTAAGATCGCCGAACTCCGAATTAGGGCTCAGTACGACAATTCGTCGCGTCTTCCCCAAGGTACTTCGTCATGACTGCCCTGAAGTCCTGCTCGTCGACAACAGCACCGGTGCCTCCGCATCTCGCCTTCTTTTGAAGGTCGGAGCAGAGTCCATCAAGATCAAGGTCGCCAGATTGAACTCTAGGACACCCTTGCAATTTCTCCCTGCTGTAGAGTTAGCCTGTGTTTGAAAAGGTAGATAGAGATGTGAATATCGAGAACAGAACGTACCATATCGTGTTACAAGTGAGGAGTTTTCCGTTGGTTGTGGGGATGATGGTATCTTCCGATTCCTTCCTAGCGTCAATCTCGGCGATGATATCTTTCTTAGGCGCGCTCGGGCTTGGAGCCGCCATGTTGTACGGTGTGGTAAAGTCAACGTCGAAGGCATCGTTGAAGAAACTGTCGTCGAAAGTTGTGCTAGCTAAGACATTTTCTTGGGGCTCGCGGTAGCCACCAAATAACTGTGGATCGAACGTCCCGCCGTTGTGCTGGGCAAGCCAGTCGAAACCGCTGAAGTCGATATGTCCCAAGTTACCGAAAGCTAAAGATTGGTTAGATTCCTGACACGACCATGATTGATCATCAACTTACTAGACGTGCTGTCACTCGTCAGACCCGAGTGCTCTTCCCCAATTGTAGTCAACGTGTCCATAGGCTTAAAGCCAAGGGGAGATTGTGTGAATGGCTCGGGCGACGTCCCGCAGGACGAGCTCGGCCCCATGTTAGAGTTTGAAGATGCAGAGGGCGAGCAGGAATTAGTAGCATTTATATTGTAGTGTGTCGAATCCAAGCTGGTTCTGGATCCATTGGCGCCGTAGGTGGCCTCATAAGGCGGCGAGTTGTTGTGAGCACCAGTATACTTGGCCAGGTTCTCTCTTGCCTGCGCATCCGAGTTTTGGCGAGCCTTGGAGGGGTTAGGGGTGGCACCGTCCTTAGATTTGTCCGACGGGCTAGCCTGACTATTAGGACTATTGCCAGATGACGGTGATGGGTATGAGGACGATTGCTTGGCACCATTTTTGCTAGAAGTCTGGGGTCCGGGGACCATCCCGAATTTGGGGAACTCGAACTGGAAATTGACATCATTAATATTTTGAATAGCAGCGTTCCCAAAGGTGTGCTGGCTGGTTCGAGGGGCTCCAGTCATTGTGCGGGCGGTATTATTCAGTAGCAATAGCTTCTTCTTGTACTGTTCCAACTCAGCCGTCATCTTCTCTACCTGGGCTCGCAATTGGCTGTTTTCATTATTCGTAGCCGCCGAGGCTTTCTCGAGCTCCTCGACCTTAGTCTCCAGGTCCTTCAGATGCTTCTCCTTGCGTTCCCGGAAAGCCCGTTGAGCTGCGCGGTTTTGGGCCTTTCTCTTCTGCACCCGAGTCAGAACATGTCGCGTATTTGATACCATATAGTTGAACGAGCTAAGAACTTACCGAACTAGGTTCGTTTGTGAGAGGCTTGCGCCCAGGCTTCTTTGGGACCTTGCCCTCACTCTCACGGCGCTTGCCTCCACCTTCCTCATCCTCCTCGTCATCCTCGTCGGGATGACCTCTCTTATCAGAATTCTCGTTTTCGGGCGAGCTCGCCTTGGAGCTGTCCTTTGTGGTCTCAGTGCTTGGCAAATCGCCAATCATCTGTCCTTGGTGGTCATTGCTGAAGTCGAAATCGAAGCTACTGTCCGGACCCAAGTCATAATCGTAATCTAGGAATGGGCTCTCTTGGACTCCATTGTGACTGTCAAAGCTGGAGCTCTTCTGGTGCTGAGCGGGAGAGTTGGTCAGAGAATCGGGCGACAGGGTCAATGCATTGTTGGAGGCAGCGTTGCTATTGGATGGCTGGTTGGAAGCAAGGGCGCGGAAAAGCAAATTCTGCTGCTGAGGGGTGAGGATAAAGTTAGGGAGGACGTTGGGACGAGTTGAGGAGGCCATCGTGACGTGACGTGACTTGTCTCGAGGCTGGTGGAATTGGTATATGTAGTATGTAGAGAGTTGATGTTGTATACTGAAATGCTCGATCGAGCTCGCTGGCGACTCCTCTAGAGAAGTCGCCACTGCAAAGGCGAGCGAAGGTTTTTGTTATTATTTCTTTTTGTTACCGACGACAACGAGGCCCGTGTCGACGACGAGAGCACAATAGAGTAGAGCAGGGCAATTCAGCCTCTGGCGACGACAGGGCTCTGAGCCGTCCAAGGACTATGTGCGGATAGTTCAGAGAACGATGGCGACATAGACAACCAACGCAGACGAGGTTGGTGGGTATGGACAAAAACAGCAATGCAAAACCCGCCTCTAGGATTCTAGAAGCCGAGATAGAGCTTTGGTTGGCGTCGAGTGAGGATGGGACAAAGTAACGGCCTTAAGGTTCTGCCTGATCTTTGCCTCTCTTTCCCCCCTTCTTTGACAACGGGAGTTCGGATAACAATGCTGGCAACACACCCCTCACTTCTTCTGCGTAGTGGTAATGGGTGTAGGTATCTGAACAGCGTGTCAATGTAGGTAGGTAGGTAGGTAGGTAGGTAATAGGCAGGTAGGTAAGAGAGAGGGCGGGCGTGGGCTGTTCGTTCCAGGTTGCAAGTGGATGACGGACCCTGACAGTTGCTGGTGGTAGAGAAGGAAATGGAGAGAGGGGGTTAGAAAGCCAGGCACTTTTCCGATTTGTAAGCGCTGTAAGTCCGGCCTGCAGAGTTGGCCCGTTGCGGAATGGCCCAGGGCATTTCCCAGGACCGGCTCGGAGTTAGCGGGTCTGCTGATTGTGGCTCATTGCTGTTACACGCCTATGAAAGGTTCATTATTCGGGGTTGATACGTTCACTCCCGTCCCTAATCCATAAGGTACTACTGTTTCATCTTACTCTCCTTTTTTCTTCTCTGTTGTAGCTATGGATGCTTTGCAGAGTTGTAGGTAAATGTCAAGTATATACATATGCTGTAAGGCCTAGTAGTCAGATCGAAGTCTAGGTATAAAAACTGCATACGTCAACGATCATTTCATCACCCCGCCATTTCCGGGGCATATACGCATAGCTATCCGATCAACCTACACATGCTTATAGGTACCTATATATATTTACGGGAATAATCCCCAATATGTGCAGGCATAAGCTCTAGGTAGTGCACACCACACCACACCACACCTACCTTTTAGTGGGTGGATATAGAGGCAATAGAGATACGCTGAGTACTTAAGTGAGTACCTAGTAGGTATCTACTTTGATACTAATACCAGATGGCTACATTGCGTATAGACACTACACTACTTAGTACTAATATACGTAGTTCCTCAAGTCCGTACCCGTAGGATACCCACCTATAAAAACTTCAATTGTGCTTGATAGTAGTAATGCATCCTACACTACACCATGAGCAGACGAGCCATACAGAGTTGAGTTGCCTTTGTCCATCTTTCGACTGGAGCTGCCTTTTGCAGGCATCGGCCAGTCCAGACCTGTAAAGTACATAAAGAATCATCTGCGTACTAGGCAACTTCCGATGCAATGAACCGACGATCACCACTGTTTAAGCTGATGGAAGCTGTCGGCCGGCGATAGGAAGTTGCGTGGCTCCTCACCGTCCCCACGGACGCGGACCTAAAGTTCCTGAGATACCCCTGTACCTACTTACAGCTCTGTACCTAATAAGGTACGGACTGCATCCAAGATGTATGATAGAGTTTCGATCATGATACATTGTGATACATTGTGTGATGCTCGACCTGGGTGTAGCTAAGCTTGATCCTGCCTGGTCAGCCCGACAGACTTTGGCTAGATAACCCTTAGGTAGTATCTTATATCCATTAGTACATAGCTGGACAGGACATCCGCGGGAATCCAGCCACCCCACCCAACATCAATTGCCCGTTGAATCTGCTACGTTATTAGGTGGCTGGCCAGTCACAATCCTTTTTGCCCCTTTCCAACGGGCATGTCATACTGAAATGTCCCACGCGGAAATGAAACGCGAGCTTCCAACATGGTGAATGAGTCAGGCCAGGTCACTTACAAATTGTGACTAGAGCATGATTGGGGTTTCCTCTGCAGACACCAGGAGCTGTCCGCCTAGAAAAACCTGATATGGAAGATGAATAGATTGGTAATGCCAGTGTGAGGCGACATTCATTGCTCGAAGACAAGGTAGTAGGTAATATGCTTTGTCTACCAAGATGCCTCGACTTGCCCTTTTTTTTCCGGCTGTTCTTCCCCCCTTTTTTGGTCATCCGACTCCCCTTTTTTTATTAACAAAAAAAAGAGAGAAACTAAAATACTAGGGTTTCTATCTACCTATACCTACATAATGTAGGTACTAAGTAGTGAACATAGGTATAGGTAGGTGACGTAGTAGGTCTGGTACGACTACCAATATACCTCTATTGTAGGTCTCTTGATACCACCCCTAATAAGATCGGTCCCTATAACCTAATGCAGCTTGTCCTCCCCGCATTCGGACACTGACAGGCACTCACTTGACAGCTGCAAAACGGACCGCCAAGTCTGATGTGGAGTAAAGGGACGATAATGGAAGTTCACCTTGTTACGGCCAACTGGGACACACGATAAGATACGCCGATACCTTGGGTACATCAATCGGCAGATCGATCATCAGCCTCGTCACCCCATTCACACCCCCCCAACTTCATTCATTCCATACCCATACATTCATCCATTATCCAATAGCAACAACACCACCTTCTGCAGTTGTAATTCCTTTTTTGTACACCATACCGCCTCGCATATTCGAGCTCTCAAGTCCATGAATCGATTTACCTAGCTACTAGCTATGGATCTCGCCTACGACCATATCGCCGAGGAAGCCCTCCCTAAAGAGAACAATAGCAGCAACAACAATAGAGACCAGTCACCCGACAAAAAGCCCGAATCCACGTTGAACGAGGACATCCAGGAGGCATACCGCGCATTCTCAACCAGTAGCTGGGGAACTTGGTTGGGTGGTACCGTCGGGAAAGTGGTCAAGCAGGTATGTCAACAAAGGAGGGGAGGGGAGCGTCAGGGGGTGTGGGGTAAACCTCCAGATAAAGGGGGAACGGCGCAATTCATCCGCTAACACGCGTTGTACAAATACAGGGCGAATCCGTCTACAGAGAAGCGAGCCAAGAAGTGACCTCCTTGGGAGCTGATGCCTCGAGGGGTTTTGCGACTCTCCGCGCGAGAGCCATTTCCCTGACCACGTCGCCGAGCGTAATAGGACAACCTGCACAACAGGCGGGGGATAAGGAGAAAGATAGCGAGACTACCCCGACCACCGCCAGAGGAACTAGCTCCGATGATGCGATTAAGGAGTCCGAGACCGTGATCTCTAGGTTGAAAGCGGAGGCCGCCAAGCGGTTGAAGGATCTACAGCGTGCTGAGGATGCTGCCGACGAAGCTCTACTGAAGTTCGGGAGCAATGTTCGCGACTTCTTCCGCGATGCCATCATCGTTCGGCCTGACGCCGAGTCTAGCGAAGGGCAGGGAAGCACTCAGCGTTTCGAAAGCAAGGATGATTCAGGGAAGCGGGTGATTCACACATCGAGATATGACGCACAACTTCACGTCCTTCATTCGACCGAGAAGAGCTTTACCGAAGACCCTGCCACTGACGAATTTTCCACATGGGCTGAGGATTTCGACGTAGATAGCAAGACCGAGGACATCAGTAACGACCTGGCCAAGTACCCAGAGCTGAGGGCCAACATGGAGAGACTCGTCCCCGATAAGGTGCCGTATGCGGAATTTTGGACACGATACTACTTTTTGAGGCACACGGTAGACACCGCTGAGGCCCGTCGCCGGGACCTTCTCAGAGGTTTGTCATATTCTCTACGGGGTTATTATTGACTATGCTAACATGCCTCTAGCCGCATCCGCAGAAGAAGAGATCGGGTGGGGCGAGGAATCGGACGATAGCGAGGATGAGGAGGAGAGCGAGTCGGAGGATGAGGAGGAGTCTGATGATGACACTGCACCTAGAAAACTGACGGAGAAGCCCCCGAGACCCAGTTCTACCGAGTCCTCTACTACGATCCACCCGCCTGCTGACAAGAAAGGGGCCAAGACCGAGCCTCGAAAATCCGATGAGAAGTCGCAAGCAGACAGCGATACTAGTTATGACCTTGTTGGTGCCACCTCCGGAAACCCAAGCCAAGCTCCCAGCAGCCCCAAGGAGGCCCGGAAGGTAGAAGAGGAGGACAGTGATGAAGAAGAATGGGAATAAATATTGCTGCCCTGCTCGGATGGTCGAGATATATATCCTCAGTGTGGTATGGATTGCGTATTCTTTTTTTTATTGGGGTTCTTGCCTTCGGCGTTGGTTGATCTTCGTTGGATGGTTTGAAGGAGCGAGGCCTCCCTCTGCGACTCTGTATATCCTTGTTTCCAGCAAACCTCAAAATGTTGAAGTGCCGCTTATTACCGATCCTCCTCCCCCTTTCCCTTTCTCTTGGCCTATCGTAAGGGATTCTCAATCTCTCCTTCAGACTGCAAATTGGGAATTCATCTCTTCTTTCTCGTAACCTTGGTGAAACCGTCCTCGTCCACCTCGGGAGGCGGCTTTTCCTTGGGCGCTACCACGAGCGCAGGGGCCTCGTCCATGTCAACATCAGAGTCACCATCTTCATCGTTCTCGTCGTCATCGCTCTCCCAATCCGTCTCCTGGTCTCCACCGGCTGTCTCCTCAACAACGACCTTCTTGCCCTTGGTGGCCAGCCACCGGCGGCGTAAGTCCTCAACGAGGTCGAAGTTACCCACAGCGCATTGAGCGCGCACTTTCATAATGCGGTCGGCGACCTCAACCTCGGAATCGTCGTCGACGTTGGCCTCGAACTCGTCCCACATGACTTGCAGCAACGTGGCCTCGACATCTTCAGCCAGGGGCTCTTCTTTCAACAACGCGGATGATTTAGCCTTTTTCTGGTTATCGGACGAGGCGGCGGCGAGATCGACGAAGCTCGGGAACATTTCAGCGATGGCGCCGGCGAGCCAGTCACGCTTGTCGGCCGACGAGGGACCACCCCAGTTGTTCTGCACGGCAATCGTGAGGGAGAGCCATAGGTGCAGCGATATGGCGACGCCTTGCTCGAATTGCTCTTGTCGGATTTCTGGAGTAGTGGGGGGGACCAAGCGTAAGTATTAGGTAGATATATATAGAGAGGAACAGGAAGATAGGATATTTATTTGAACGAAATATAATAATGGGTTGTACTTACCGGGCGACGGCTCTGTCTGCGAAGTTGACGCCATATTGTGATATTGACGACCTAGACGATACGGGACTCAACTCAAGTTGTCTCTCTCCTTTTTTTTCTCCCTCTCTTTCTCAGACCTCTCTCGTTTTTTTCACTATGCTGTAGTGTGGACGATCTGGTTAGTGGTGGATGGCGGGGCAGCAGACGCTATATTTTTTTTTAATGATTTTTCCTCTTCTGATCTATGCAAGCACTGTATTTTTTTTCTTAATCTTGCATAAGTAGTAGCTTATCATTCTGCCACATAATACCGCGTACCTATCTCAGATGGACCCACTAATTAGGTCATCAATTGCGCCTCCCCTCGGCAGGGGAAGCAGCCCGATCCTGTTGAAAACGATCCACAGATCCCATGTGCTTTCCTGTTTCCGACAGACCGGCGGACAGGGATGGCAGAGCTACCTCATACGGAATGCACCACACACGCTAAAACACTTGGATCGAGTTAATCAAAGGGAATCTCCAGGCTCAGAAACACGAAATGACATCACCCACAATTTTATGCCTGGGGTATGGAATTAAACTAGGGGCAGCTGAGGAGCTCTGGACCTAGTGTATTGAAGGGACGCCTCAGCTACCGGTACTTAGTAGTAGTAGCACCATCTATCCATTATCATGTATTCCCACCCAGCAAGGAAATGAACCAGACATGCCATCCCCTTTATTACACTGGTACCTTAGGTACTTATTTCGAGCCTGATCCATTCTCCTCTTCCCCCATCCCATCCCACCAAAGGGGCCTGAGTTACCTCTCTTCCCTCTCTTGCTACCCTTTTACCTAACAACCTGGCTTATAGCGAACTGGTCTGTTTCGTTTGGGTCTTGTGTCCGTGTGTTTGATACTCGTGCTTGTGCTTGTGCTTGTGCTTGTGCAGCCTTGGGGTTTTGGAGTTTCTTTTTGTCTTCTTCCCTCTTTGGGATAAGAGGATATCGTGACCATGAATACCGCTACAGTTTCTATGGCGGTTACGCCTACTATACTCTCAACATTTCTATCGCATGTACGTGGCATCCTTTTCTTTTCCCCCTTCTATCGTCTCTTTCCTATATTGCGCTGTTGCTACACTGTACTCACCTGTACCGGACGGGTATTGGACTGACTAAGGTAGTCAACCGTTATACTACGGGGAGTTGTATCGTGGTGGAAAGCGAAAAGCAAGCTAGTCGCTGCCACCAACTGCTAATGCGCCTCTTGGACACAGTCTAGGTATATAAAGATGAATAAATGCTTACCTACTGTCATGTGTTTTTATAGTATCTCAATCGCAAACCGTTAAAACAAAGGCCTACTGCCCACCTGTCTTACGACGAGGGTCTGCATCTGATCCGCTCGTTCCTCTCATTTTCATCGAACCACGCCCTTGAAGATCTCCAAGCTTTCACGGCACAATGGGTTCCGCACCCCCAATGGATCAAGGTCGAGGAAGTCGAGATACCCGAAGACAAGCTCGCCCAGTCGGCGAATGCTCTGATAGAGCAGCTCGGACCCGATGGCATTAGGAGAGTAGGTGGTAGGAACTGGTGGCAATGGCGACAGCCTAATCGTCCCCTGAAGGCGGAATGGATCGAGATGAGGTCGGACTATAACGAGCGGAAGAAACTGAATGACTTGGGAAAACGGATCATGCTTTATATTCACGGAGGGGCCTACTACTTCGGAAGTATTGACGAACACCGCTATCAAATGCAGAGGCATGCGCGGAAGTTGAAAGCGAGGGTCTTTGCTCCGGAATACCGGTTGGCGCCTCAGTTCCCCTTCCCATGTGGCCTTCAGGATTCCATAGCTGCGTATCTATACCTTCTCGAGACTCACGACCCGACAACGATAATATTCGCAGGAGACTCGGCTGGAGGTGGTATGGTTCTAAGCATGCTGGTTACGTTGCGAGACCGGGGCATACCTATGCCTGCCGGTGCTATTCTCATCAGCCCCTGGGTTGACCTGACTCATTCCTTTCCCAGCCTATCTGCCGACTGTCCTCTCGACTACATCCCTCCCTGTGGCTTCCACCACAAACCCTCAGATGTATGGCCACCACTGAACGCCGATGAGCTCGCCCAGTTGAAGGAGCAGATGGCGAAGAATACCTCACCTGGCCAAACAAAGTTGATGAAGCCGGAATCTGCGGAAACGAACTGTCTTTCTCAAAAGCCACCCGAGCCTGGTGCAGAGAGACTCTTGGGTGCTGGCCCGCCAACCGAGAGCCTTGCTGAAACAACGTATCTTTCGATTCATCTCGACGGCAAAGAGGTCCAACTCAAAGACCAGATACAGGTATTATCGCATGCAACATGTTTTCTCAGAAACGTTAACTGACGCACTCTAGATGTATACCACCAATGAGCTCTTATCACATCCGTTGGTTAGCCCCGTATTGCAGCCAACTCTTGGTGGCTTGCCGCCGTTGATGATTACCACGGGTGGTGGGGAGATCCTTCGCGACGAGCAGATATACGTCGCCCATAAATGTGCCAACCCGGCGGCATATCCCCCGGGCGATGCTTTCATGGATGATCGGGCCCGGGAGCAACTTGCACGCTTCAAGCCCACCGACGTCCAGCTCCAGATATGGGATGATCTTTGCCATGTCGCGCCGACACTGAGCTTTACTCGTCCGGCAAAGTTTATGTATCGATCCATCGCTCAATTCGGAGCCTGGGCTCTCGCCAGGGCCCAGAAAACGGAGATTGAAATACTAGATGATTCCTCGATCTCGGTCGTGTCTAACTCAGGGTCGGACTCCGAGGAACACGGCATAAAAGAAAAGGATGGCGGTGATGACGACTTGCCCGAAAGCGACCAGCCGCAGGTAGGAAAGGCTGGGGATCCCCTGCCCCCGTTTAAGGACCATATGATCCGACAGCGTGTCAGTCGTCATGGAGTTATACGACCATTAGAACCTGAGTCAGAGTTACCCGCATGTCAACTCCCCCCCAATGAAATTGGTGTAGTCAAAGAGGGTCCAGTAAGAAAATGGCTTGAAACCCGCCGACAATGGGACAACCGCTACGGAAGTTTGCGTGCCAAGATTCATAAACGACGGCTCAAGGAGATGATGGCAGGATACGAGGTATTTGAGGGAGAGGCGCCGCCTCCAAGCGCTCTTGCCGGGAGACGCAAGATCGGTGACGGTGTTGCTGGAAGAAAAAGAAAGAAGAGCGCAGGACTCGCTTTATGGTCATTGTGGGGTGCCAAACATGACGAAGCGACGTATCACCGAGAACAGAAGGCGGACAGGGCTCCTGGTGTTAGAGTTGCCACGACTGAGGAGGGTGAGGGTGCAAGAGAACCTGCCGACATCCAGAAACAGGAACGAAACATTTTCAGGAAAAACATCGCAGTCGGACGCAGCCGGTCAAGGACAAAGTTTGTTAAAGACGAGCATCAAATCCTGGATGAAGACGATGTTGACGAAAATACCCCCGTCGCTGAATTGATAGCCAAACGGAAGGAAAAAGGGAAGCAGCTTGAGAACCCACTACCGTACCCAACTGGTCTTTCCCCTCCCAACACGGGTGTCGCCGGCAAAAGGCCCATTATCGGGGGTATAGCAGTCCCCTTCAGCCTTAAGAAGGAAGCGGAGACAGCCAGCATGCTCACCCTAATATCAGCCGCCGACCAGCCATCACGTGCCACGAGCCCGAGGCAAAGCCAGGAGATCAGTTTGAGCGCCATTGCCGCTGGCTCGTCCTCTGCACTCGGTGAAAAAGCGACTGAGCAGCAGGATGATGATAACTACAGCGACACGGAGACTCCTATTACATCTAGTGTGTACGCTACGCCTCTCCCGCTGGGAATCAGCGAGGGAAAAGGCTACGTCGAAGGGAGCTACGTCCAGGGGAACGGCCCGATCGTCACCGCAGATGGTGATACTATCGCTAGCGGAAGACCACCACTAGAGAGCTTTTCCACGGCCGCGGAGGACCTGCCTAAGGCCCAGAGTTAAAGAATGAGAACCATAACGATAGGATCATATCAAAGATTCCCTAGTTGGATAGAAGAGTTTCTTTTTTTGGAAGTTTTGTCTTTTTTTCCTTGAATTACACGAGCAAGCGGACTGAATAATTCAATGGTGCTTACAAGAGAAAGAGAGAAAGCATATATATATATACCTACATATACCCCTTATTCCAATAGAGTTATCAGTTTTTTTTTTCTTCTGCTATTTTCATTATTTCTCTTTTTTTCCCTTCCTTGTCAATCTATTTCCCCTTTATTTTTTTCTCTCTTCTGAGAAGAGATAGAGAACAATTTAGATAATCCATATAATGGACGGATACTTTTCTTTCTTTTCTTGTAAGGTTTAGCTGTTCTGCGCAATTTACACGAAGGTGGGAGAAGTTTGGCATGTCGATGTGGTATCTATTGATGTAACATATGTACTTAGACACCTAAGTAGGCGGCGGCATTCGTCTTTATGAATTATTGTAGATACATACTGCTCTATCAATGTTACGCGTATCCATCTCTTCCTAACGTGTTTCAGCCGGAAATATCAGTAGGTACCTATGTAGGCAGCATAGCTTATAATGAGGATTGAAAAGTGTGGTTTTGTTTAACGTGTATTAAGTAGAGATAGTAGGTAGTACCTGGTTTTAAAATTTAAGTAACAACCCCCCCTCCCCCCTTTTTTCATGTCTGGTTGGTTCTAAATTGAAATGTATAATATTCGTTTTCTCTGTTTTTTTTATTGTTTCCTCTTTCTGCCTTGTCTGTCCTATCTCGTATAGTAGTACTGCACATACATACACACACACATATATTTATTTATAGTACAAATAATCTCCCCTCGCGGACCGAACTTTGTAGTTAGGCCCCCCTTAATAAGGATATGTTTACCAGCTCGCTGCGCTGTTCCTCTCAGATCACCCATCTACTAGTCCCTCTCAACACACCTTGGGTCCTGGTTAGCCCGTCGGGGATTTTCTTTTATGCTGTTTACCCCCTCCCCCCCCCCCCCCCCCCCTCACCCCCTTCGAGCACACTGCCCTGCTTCTGCTTGGGTCGTCCTTCGTCGCTGTCCCTACCCGTATCCTCCCTCCGCATCTTATCTGTTGGTTTTCGGGTCCCTCCTCAGTCCATTTGCCGGCTAATAGCAGAGAACACACACGAAAACGGGGAAAAGCCAGCTTAGTCCAGTCCGTTCTCGGCCTTCCACCGGTCGAGGTACAGCTCCGGGCTCTTGGGCCCCTTGGCATAGCCTTCGTAGCGGCCCCGCGTCGGGGTCATCTTCTTGGTCACGAAGGGGGTCAACTAAAGATTTTGGTTTTCCCTTCTTGTTAGTCCACGGTAGTTTTTTTTTTCGGGGTTCTCTTTTCCCTATTTTGTTTTCCCTTCTCTGTCTTATGACTTTGCCTCTTTCTCCTCCTCCTCCTCTTGATTGAGAAGAACAGGGTGGTGAGCGTACGTACCTTGAAGTCTTCCAGCCCCGCGGGCACGACGTACGTGCGCACCTTCTCCCACTCGATGATGTAGCCTCCGTACTTGGTGTGCCGGCCCATGGATCCCGTCCGCGTTCCCTTGTAGAAGCCCTTCTTGATGTCCTTGGTGGTCAGGGGGAGCTTGCGGAAGCGCTTGAGGAGCGCTTGCGTGGGCTGCATTTTTTTTTTTGTCTCTTGTCTTTTTCTTCTTCTCTTTTCTTTCCTTCCCTTTTCCTTACACCCTAGGCCTTTTTTTCCCTGTTGTCGTCGTCGTTGTTGTTGCAGCAAATCTCGTTACGTAGAAGACCCTAGGTATATCCCCTTGTTTTTCTTTTTCTTTCCTTATTCCTTAATGAAGGAGCAATTGGCCCATCGGATCGATGTAGGAGAGGTAGGTAGAGGTGAGTTAGTAGCTCAGCGTTTGCAATAATCTCGAAAATCGTTGAAAAGGAAACTTTCTATTGGATGGATCTGAGGGTGGATCCGCTGTGGTCCGATAAGATAAAAGATTCCCCCACTATGCACGGCAGAAAAAAAAAGTTGTGGACACCGCCTTGAATTTTTGTAGCTCTTGGGATTCCTCCATCTTCATAGTTTCCTTGCTGCTGCCAATATCGGGCAGAACTCGAACGTGCAAGTTTGACGGGCCAATTCGACCATATTTACGGTCGCATACCATAGCCAAATACAGACGAAGCTTTGCGACCACAGAATTGGACTAGGAGTCCCTCGAGATCATATTGGTCGCATCCCACCCATCATGCCCGGCCGACAATCTCACGGCCGACCTCTGCTGGGAAGCGGGCCTAGCAGCTCCAAGGGTAAAGGGAGAAGCAAGAACAAGGCCTCGAAGAAGAAGGCGCTCGATGCGTTCGCAATCGCTCAGGAGGAGTACGGCGACCGACTCAAGCAGAACCCGCGCAACAGAGGCTTGGATGCGGAGTTGAGTGGTCGAAGTGGTACGAAGCACGCCAGAGACGAAGAAGACGACGATGACGACGACGATGATGAAGAGGATGAGGACGGTGCGCCACCGAGAAAGATGCGCCGTGGCGCCGGAGGGAGAGCTAGGGCCGATGAGGATATCGAATACGGAAGCGACAGTTCGGGGAACGAGTGGCAGATTGGTGTTCCTGACGACGACGATTCCGAAATTGATTCCGACGAAGCGTTCGGCGAGAGCGACGAGGAGAAATTCGACGGGTATGCTTTTCGCGGGAGTAAAAAGAAGAACAAGAAGCAAGCCGACGAGGTAAGAGCAAAAGACTGTAGGGATAGGGGGGAGGGCGGCTCTCTGCGTGGCTAACACAGGGTCCAGGATGACGAAGATGAGGAAGACAAGGACGACGAGGACGATGATATCGACGATGCCGACGGTGCTTCCCTTGGATCCGATGCCATAGATCTTGCTGCCGCTTTAGACATGTCCTCGTCTGAAGACGAGGGTGGACCGGATGCCGGCCGGGAGGAGCAGGACTCCGACTCCGACGATGAGTCTGGTTCACAAGAAAGTAAATCTGGCGACGAATCTTCCGATATTGATGACGACGAAGTCGATGATGTATCGGAATCCGGTATTAATGAATGGGTTTCTCAGTTCGCTGGGGTCGAGGATGCAGAGGAAGAGACGACATCGACTACAACAAAACCCAAGATCGGTCTGAAAGATTTGGGTCTACTAGGAGTGAAAGATCCCGAGCTCAAGAAGTCACTCAAACTTATGAGTAAAGAAGAGAAAACCAGCAAACCCAAAAAGCTTGATGTTCCCCTGGCGAGACGGCAGCAAGCCCAAATAGATCGTGCGGCTGCTTATGAAAAGACTAAACAGTCCCTTGACCGATGGACTGAGACCGTGAAGCATAATAGGAGAGCAGATCATCTTGTGTTTCCTCTTCCGCAAAATGAGATAGGCCTGGCAAGACATGACAATACGGAAATCATGCCCCTAAATCAGAAAGCGGCGGGTACCGAATTGGAGCAAACTATCATGGCGATTATAGAAGAGAGTGGTCTTGGTCCTAGCGCTGAGAAGGAAAAGAAAAATACTCAAGATGATGATGAAATAGATGGCGAAGGCCTTTCTCGAACCGATCGCAAGGCACTGTGGCAGCAGAAACGCCGGGAACGAGAACTTAAAAGTCGGGAAGATGCAAGAGCAAAGCGGATCGCCAAGATTAAATCGAAGGCCTACCACCGGGTACATAAAAAGCAGGACCAGAGAGAAGCAATGAAAGAACACGAGGCCAAGGTAGCGGCCGGAGAGATAGACTCTGAGGAAGAACGAGAGGCACAGGACCGTCAGCGGGCCATGGAACGAATGGGCGCCCGCCACCGAGAAAGTAAATGGGCCAAGATGTCAAATAAAGGTGGCCGAGCTGCGTGGGACGAGAGCGTTCGAACGGGTGTTACCGACATGGCGAGGAGAGATGAAGAGCTGCGCCGTCGCATTGAAGGGAAATCATCGAAAGCGCATGATGATGATGACGACTCTGACTCCGACTATTCAGGAGACTCTGAAGACGGAGACGAGAGAAAACGACTTCTACGGCAACTTAACGACGTCTCGGCGGCCGAGGATACGGAGCCAAAGTCTAAGCTCATGAGCATGGATTTCATGCAGAAAGCGGAAAATGCCAAGAAGAAAGCGAACGATGAGCTAATAGCCCAAATGAGAAGAGAACTTGGCTCTGACAATGATGATCAAAGCGGATCAGACGACGAACCTGAATATATCGGCCGGAGGAAGTTTGGACAGCCGTCTGAGAAAACAGAGAAACTGAACGAGCCAGTTGCTAAGGCTAGGAAGCAAGGTATATCTAAAGGAGACATCCAGGAAGCCAGAGAGAACTTTAACAAGACGACTACCAATCGCTCAAAGGGTCTTTCGGCCCCGATCCCACAAGAACAAATCACAAACCCGACCGCAGGAGCCTGGAGTCAAGCCGCTACATCTGGTACTGCGAAGAAACAGAAAGGCAAGTCAGGCTCTGGTGCGGTGGTACTAGATTTTGGCGCCGATTCCGTAGTCATCGCCCCATCTGCAGGACCAGTTAAGTCCTCTAAACCAAGCAAGAAGCCGGAGGCGCCGAATGACGATTACTCTTCCGATGATGATGATATCCATAAGCCAATAGAGTTCCACGAGCAAGAGCTCATCGAACGAGCGTTCGGAGGACTAGACGTGGTAGGGGAATTTGAGAAAGAAAAGGCTACGATTGAGTCGGAAGACGACGAAAAGATCGTGGACAATACACTCCCTGGATGGGGCTCCTGGGCTGGCGAGGGAATCAGCAACCGCGAAAAGAATCGACATAAAGGGCGCTTCCTGACGAAGAAGGACGGAGTCAGGAAGAAGGACCGGAAGGACGCGAAGCTGAAAAACGTTATCATTTCCGAGAAGATAGTCAAGAAGGTACGTTTAGTTTGTCAGCTCTTCCTCCCTCCCTCCCAGTTTTGCATTTCTCTGGTTTTTCTCTTTAGAAACGAAACACTCGCCAATCCTTGCCATGACGCACACACACACGCACACACACACACACACACATCTGCTAACAAAAACGATCTGCCAGAACACGAAGTTTATGGCATCGCAGCTCCCGCACCCCTTCGACTCCCGAGCCACATACGAGCAGAGCCTCCGGCTGCCCATGGGCCCCGAGTGGCTGACCAAGGAGTCCTTCCAGGACGTCACCAAGCCCAAGGTCCTCATGAAGCAGGGCATCATCGCGCCGATCTCGAAACCGACGCATTGAGAGGTTATTCGGATCTTGCTCCTTTTTTTTTTGGCCCCCCTCCTCTTGTTTGGTTTCTTTTCCTCTCTTATTAGATCGATTAGTAGGATGAATAATGGACGGGGACGGGGACGGGGCGGGAAAGAAAGAGCTGAGCGGGCACTGTTTTGTATATACGGTATTCTCGGCTCAAGGGGGGTGTAGATACAGTACGTATATATGAAAAGATAAATATAGGAAATCTTGGGCACAAGGCAACAGCAGCAGCAGCAGAAGCATCAGGAGTAGTAGTTGATCCCCTTTTCCCTCCCCTAGAAAAGGGGGAGAAGGGGGGAGAGAAATATAATTGTGGGGGTTTGCCAGCTCGAGAGCAAGCACTCGCCAGGTTCAGAAGCTAGAGTGACTGACTGTCCCTAAAGCATATGGACCTGGTAAATTCTCACTGTTTCGAATATACTACTGACCTAATCTAATCTAATCTAGCCAGCTTCGCCTTTGCCCTGGCTTTTTTCCACGTTTCGTCCTCGGAGAAAAAAAAAGGGGGAGGGGGGGAGGAAGTAAGTAGATAGGTAGGTAGGTAGTCATAATGTAAGTGATAGTGTTAGTGTTATATCAATAGGACGGGGGCACTCATGTTTCAACTTAGTCTACCACCTATTGATGTGCCCATTCATTCATAAGCCTTTTTCTTTTCTTTTTTTTTCTGGCTTCATATAATATCTATTTCTTTCTTTCATAGTAACTCCTCCCTCTTCCCTCTTTCCCTTTAATCTCAAAAAAATCGTGAATTGATTGGGTATTAGCACATTACACAGATCTCCCCCCCCCCCCCCCCCTCCCCCCAACCCCTTCTCCCATATTCGTCGCCTAAGTTTATACCTCGCCGCTTAGGTACGTAGTGTAGGTTCAGCCACCATCTCTATCTATCTTCATTATCCTACTCCTACTCCTCCTCCTCCTCCTCATCGCTACTATCCCCGAAAATAGCCCTGAGGACCTCGTCCTGCGCCCGCTTCCCCTCGAGCGCCTCGTTCACGTCGGCGTTGACCGGGGCCTCGGGTTGGGCCTTTGCCGTCTGCTGCTGTGAGGCATCGTTCCCGCTGTCTTGCCTCTCCTTGTCGTCGTCGTCGCCGTTCCCTTGTTGCTGCTGAGCCTGCCGCATGAGCTCGTCAAGCGTGACGGCGTTCTCGCTCCGGCCCGCTGTATACGCTCGCGACGACGATGACGACGACGGAGGAGGAGGGCCTTGCCGCCGAGAGCCTCGGCGTCGGGCTGCACGTGCGCGGGCGGCGGCACGTTGAAGCGCTTGCAGAGGAGGCGCGTGGGGAAGAAGCTCGAGACGGAGCGCGTCATGGCGCCGTACATGCCCATGGCGGCGGCCTCCTCAGCAGGGTCTTTGGGCTTGGCTGGGGGTCGTCGCGCTGCCACGGACTTGTCGCCGTCGTCGTCATCGGTGGCGGCGGCGGCGTGGTCGGCCGAGGACGAGGAGGCGGTCGTGAAGCGAGACGCCATCAGGCCCGTCATGGGCTTGAAGATGCGCGCACAGCTGTAGAACTCGTGTAGCTCGCGTGCCCAGTCCTCGTGCTTCATAGAGGGGGGGCCGCGCGGGCGGTGCGCGGCCGAAGCCCGCTGCGTGCTCGAGGTATGCCCGGTAACGGCCGCGCTTGGCCTCGTTGTCGGCGTAGGGGGCGGCCCCGCTGGCGCCGCGCGCCATGGCCGCGACGGCGGTCGCCTTGTCGAGCTGCGGGAGCTGGCGCAGCGTCTCCTGCTGCCGCTCCGCGTCGCTCAGCGCATATTCGGCCGGGATCTCGCCCAGTGCCGGCGGGAGGTTGCTTTTGCCCGTCGCGGCGGCGAGGCGTTCGCGCGCCGATGCTGATAGGAAGTCGAAGACTGATTTCCCGGGGAGCTGGGGCTCGCCTAGTAGGGCGGCTCGTGCCTTGGGGTCGAGTTTCGAGGCTTTCGCCGCGTCGGCTATAGACACGTAGTTCGAAGCATCCGTCTCGGCTTTCCGTTGTTTGCTCGGCTTCCAGTCTGGTGGTATCGTGGGTGGGGGGTATTTGCCCGCTGAGTTGATGGAGGATGTCAGGGTGTCCGCCTCGGTCCCAAAGACGAATCCGTCTAGGGGTAGGCGGCCATCATGGCATTTTCGTAAATTTTTGCCTGCTTTTGCTAGAGCGCTCTTTTTAGATATGAATACCGGCGCTGAGCGTAATGCTGGATTAACTGATGTTGTGCTCGCTTTCTTCTTCTTTTTATCGCCTCCTATCACGCGATTGTATGATATCTTCGGGCCGATCTCGTATGGGTCTTCGTCGTCAGATCCGGTATCATTCAGGATGCCAATGCCAATGCCTCCTTTTGCGAACTTGTTGTTCTTCTTTTTCGGTACAATTGGCCGTCGGAAAGGTCCGTCTCCTGCATCCTCGTCAGAGCTCTCACCAGCATCTGCCTTTGTACCTGGCCCCATAGGCGTCAACCGTGACTCGCCCTCGTAACCTAGACCCTTGCGGTCCAATTTTCTAACGAAGCTGATCATGGAGACGTTCTCAGGCGCAAAAAGGTACGTCTCGCCTTCGCCCCGATCCGCACCCGGTTTCGCGTCAGGATCTAGCCGTGCTTCCCGACGAACTTTGGGTCCAATTCCTTGGCCATCCTTCCAACCCATCTTCCGCAGTAGCTTGACGCCGATAGTCTCGCCTTGTGCACGAAAGAGATCTGCGACTCCTCCCCGCCGCGCGCCCTCTTCTGCTGTAGACCCCAGACCGGCAAATTCCTGTGCTGTTTGTAGCTTCTCTGCTTCGGCGGCATCGGCTAGATCCTCCTCGTCCATAAAGTCTTCTATCCGTTGCTGGGTGCTCTTGTTGTCATCTTTGCGACGGTTCGTCCGGGAAGACACGAAAGTCGACGGCGTCCAACCCTCTTTCGAGCCGACTGTGTTGAAGTATCCAGCACTCCATCCTCCCGTAAAGGCACCGTGCAATCGCTTCCGGCCGCGCTCGTCCCTCACCTCCTGCTTCCATACCGGCACATACGAACCGTCATCGCGAACATCTGGGTCCAGCGGCGGCAGGGGCGTGCCGAAGAGAACGTATGGCGATTGCTGGGCTTGGAGGTCGGCTTCGAAGTCGGCACGGGTTCGTTTGAAGGACATGGGGTTCGGTGCGTGCGCATACAGCAACGTGGTAGTTGGCGTTGAAATGGGATGGAGCCGTCGTTGTTGAAGAAATGATGTCTGCAGGCACAGAAGAAGTTGCCCATACCAGGTACATAAGGTATGTACAGTAAGTAGGTACGATAAGATAAGCCTTAGGTTAGTGGGTTCTGATCACAGCTCGGGGGGAAGGGAGATGCTGTGGCGCATGCAGTATCGAATAACTTATGTACAGTACTTAGACCCTGCCTGCTACCTATAGATAGGTGGGCACCTACAGGTCTGGTGTGAGTGGGAACTATCATTGAAACATCTAACTTATACATTCCAACTTCATAAGAGGCAACGGGAAAAAAAGTTTGTAAAGTATTTGAGATTATACAATATCCGAGAGTTGCTCGCTTGCTACAGGTACCAGAAAGTAAATCATCTTCTCGTTCTGTGAAGCATAAAGGCATACCCTTCCGACAATGCCTGCCCTTTGGGGAAAAAAAAGGCATCCGCTCCCTTTAACAATCTCTTAACGGCCGGATTAGTACTTCATTATAAACCAATGACAGCCCCTAGGTATTAACCAACCCTTTACCCCCTTTAAAATCCATGGGGCCTTTTCTTTTCCCTTAGGTAGCCACCACACTCAGCATCATGTACTCAAGTATCGCTCCTCGCCCACGAGACCCCCTTTCCTCCAGACATTCGGAGACCATCTCTATGATCGGCAGCACCATCTTGGCCAGCTCGGGATACGTGATCCGCGGCCGGGCTTTGCGGAGGGGGACCTCGGGGAGGAGTCCTTTGTTTAAGCCGCGGAGCTGCTCCCGGACCTAGTGCGAGTGCGAGAACCGCAAGTCCGAGTCCAGCGGGATGGACCGGGTGGCGGGGATCAGGAGATGAGACTCATTATGACTTCTTGGGGTTTCCTTTATGAGCAGTTGATTTGTTTAGGTGATGTTTGGCAAGAGGGGTTGAGTAGTAGTAATAGTAGTGGTGGTGGTGGATGTAGTAACTACCTAGTCACAGCTGAGAAAGGGGTTGAGATCGTACCCTAGAATTCGGAAGCTATGGGAGTTGGTCGTCCATTAGAAGGAAAGAGGAGAGGTTACTGCTTACAAGTCTTCTCCCCCCCCCGTATTAATTCGGAAAAAAACTCTTCAACAAGTAACTTGGTAGGATGGTGTTTGATAGGTAGAGCTGAGCTTAATGGCGAGTTCCCCTGAAGCTAACAACAGCGAGACGTACCAATCACCGGTAGACATTTGGAGGACATGATCTTGCCATAGCAAGTTAGCCTTGAGGTCTGCACAGCAAGATGGGTTGCTATCCCACATTAGGTGCATCAATTGCAAGAGCTGAGTTTGCGAAGCACGATGGCGTTCTCGCAAACTTTTAAGTTTTGAGCCTATCTCAAACTAACAGACCTACAAGTATCAACTTGATCATCCTTTTCGGCCAGGCATGCCCGACTTTACATAACTAACTAACCTAGTACCTAGGTAATCCATTTCAAGATAATTTAGCAAAAGAATAAGGATGGCGTTTTCCAACCTAGAGACTCCCATGCCATCTCTCGGTGGAAATTGAAGGGGGAAGACGATGTTCTATTTTAAACCACTGTTAAACAATAAAACAAGTTGTGGCTAGCGATGCTCAGGCTATAGTTTACTTACTACGTTACGCAGCCATGTCTACTCCCGTTCTTTTACAACATACCACCAATATATTATGCTGGTAGACATTTACAGTAGTACCTATATATGAAGATAACGGAGTAAATGTCCTGACATCGGGACATACAAGAGCGGCCGGCATGCACGGGCGGCAATCTGCAGTGGGTGGATGCAGTACAGTCCTTGTTGGAGCAGCAGCCCGGTCTACTACCTAGATGGCAGTGATAACATCCAATATTTGATTCCAACGAGATCAGATGATAACCGGATCGGATGATGTAGTGGAAGCTTATTTGTGCTTTCCTGTAATTACGAACCTGCGGGAGCTCGGATAAAATATCGTAGGAGAGGCGACTAAGAAGAAAAAAAAACACACTTTTAGTGATGCCCAGCGGCGGGTTTCGAGGCCTCAAGGTTGTACCGGTATATCGACTGGAGGTGAGTCAAAGGGGTATCTATCGTGGCCACTTGCTTTAGGTAGTGTTGGCACGTGTGGCATTGTGTTCGAATGAGTAAGCCTACTAAGTACCTAGTCCCACGGGGAAAGGAGGTTGAGAGAGGGAGTCGATTGGAAGGACAGGACCACATTCTAATGGACACATGATATTGCGCTTCCGTAATATGTACGACGACTGATTAGGTGTCGACTATACAACATTTATTTGATACCTAAGGTGTTGTCACTCTGGGCTACTACATGTTATAGCAGATTTGGCAAATAATGTTCAAAATTGAAACCCCGATTCATCAACCAGACAAGAAGAAAGGACACGTTAGCTAAGTAGAACGCCGTTCTCATATTACCCTTATTTATACCAATGCCATGTGTGGTTTGCACATGGAAGAGCAAAGAGCAAGAGAGGAGCCAACACTCAGAAGCGAGATATGAGATATCGCCGGTGGAACTATGGCTAATGACGACTGGAGTGGCAGCCGCTGGTGTAAGCGAGCACTATCGCCGTGTCCCTTTTTTGCCTTTTTGATACTGGGTTACCCATGCCCGCTTTATCTCCCCTATCTCCCCAATACATTGACTTATACACGATATATGTAAGCTGGGACAAGCCATGTGTAAAGTTGAGACATTCTGCCACCAGTAGTTGGCATCATTTGGAAATTAGTCAATCGACCGATAAACAAATATATTTATCAAATCTTCAAGGGATTCTATGTTGATGGTAACATATTTTGATCCCTCGAGAAGCTGTACACATGTATTTATTGTTGATGGTATACCCAGGTACCTATCTATGCCTAAT
The DNA here is from genome assembly GCA_018398605.1 of Biscogniauxia mediterranea. Taxonomy (NCBI): domain Eukaryota; kingdom Fungi; phylum Ascomycota; class Sordariomycetes; order Xylariales; family Xylariaceae; genus Biscogniauxia; species Biscogniauxia mediterranea. Next base: position 1,423,997 of record JAGXTR010000007.1, on the reverse strand, counting down.
ATCAATGTATGTATGATGAAAGAGCGTCCACTACCAAGCAAGCTTCTACCTAGTGTACATAGTAGTACATACTAGTTAGCCGTGCTGTCACCCTGCGAGAACAAGGGGGCGGCTAATCCTCAATTGTCGTCATACCCTCCTCCCCCTCTCTTACATGTTACCCATGAGGAATGACATGTACCTATTCTGCACGATGCTAGTCATCGTCACTCCCGACTAATACCAGATTTGTACGTGCCAGCGCCCCGCCAACTTCCCCTAAACCTAGGGCGCCTCACGCATTAATATGGAAATAGGGTGTTTCCACTGCACACAACTACCTAACCCTAGGTAATTGCATATGTAAATACTCGTGAGTATCTCGTCTTAGCTAACGAGTAGACGTAGGTAGACAGTATCAATCAATATTGATGTATAAGTATGATACCCTGGGTATTAATGAGTTCTACCCATGGACTGCACCGAGGCCTTTTAAATGATAGCAACGGACTTGACCTGGTCCAGGGGGGTGGGCTTGGTTGTAGCGCTGTGCCTTTTCGTCATGTTTTGCGCCCAAAAGACAACCCAACGCAGTCTCGCCAAGCGCATCTTACCAAAGCCTACTGGCCCAACATTGAACCACAACCCCATCTCGATGCGGAGACCAAAAGATGTAGTACATAGTGTAGCGTACAGTATGTAATCACCAACCAGGGCCGATACATACTTGCCATTTAAACCACTGGCTGTCTCTCTTTAACTTAGTGTGTATTGATGTGCATACATACATACATATAACAGGGGGCTACGGAAACCTAGTATTTTCCCTATTGATTCTTTTTTATCCCTTTTCATGTCCCCTCCCCCCCCCGCTCGCATTTGGTTGCTTTCGATATCTCTGCTAGGTTAGTTGAGTTAATTCCAAGATGATTATCACTAGCCTCGAAGTTGAGCTGTTCTTCTTCTTTTTATTCTTCTTCTACATAGGTAGGTAAGAAAATAAGAAATCGAAAGGCAAAAACACAAACGGAAGAAAGACAAAGAAAGAGAGGGATGGAGGGATAGGTGAGTGAAGAAAAGATAACACTATATGTGAAGACCTGTGTTACATGGTTTGTACAACAAAAGCCCCCCCCCCTCTTCCTTTGTTGCAGGATACCTGAATGTACACCAGGAGGCAGAGGAAGAGGAGGACTGGAGGTAACGTTCAATTACCTTAGCTGTATGTAGGTACCGATATACACTGATAAATAATGAGTAAGTGCATTTTGGAGGTGCATTGCATGTAAGTATGTATGTAGATGAATTGCGATCTACCCCCCCTTGTACCAACTTTTTTGGCGGCGTGCACGTTCTGAGTTAGGTACTCGGCTTAGGGGAGCGAGGTACCTGTACTTACCTACCTACTCGTTGGGATGTTGGTCGCATCAAATGTAGGTAGTGTGTATTGTATTTCAATGAGGTAGGGTAGCACAAAACCTGCTAGCCAGCGCCTGTAGTGTGCGTCGCCAGGCCTAGGACTGCAGCTAAGCAAGCATCACAGGCCTTGGGATAAAGTTCTTAAAAGGGGAAAAGAGGAACAAATCTCCTGGAAGGTTGTCGCTTTTCCAAATCTCCGGAATCTGTCAGTACCTAATTTCGAGCCTTTCCACACTCAAACGTGCTTTGACTTTTCGAGCCTCCCAGCCTCAGCATTTAATACCTTTCGAGGTACCCTTTCTCGAGGAGATCCTCCTTTATTAGTTCTTTTTTTCTTGTAGGCTAGCAATGCTTAGTTCAGCAACCGGACAAGACGAGGAAGAACAACAACAGTTGCAGTACCAGCACTATCACCAGAACCAGTACCCGAGCCAGCACCAGCACCAGCACCAGCACCAGCACCAGCACCAGCAACAGCACTATCGCCATTCATCCTCGTCATCCTCATCCCCGCGAACCCACCACGACCACCGTCAGGGCCAGGGTCAGGGTCAGGGTCACCACCATAACCACCACCAACCTACCCGTGCCCACTCGACACGTTCACGTCCGACCACCGCTACTACAACTACCACTGCCACTGCCACCTCCTCCGCCGCCACCACCACCACCACCACCAATCCTGCCTCATCCTCCTCCAACAACCACGACAGCAACTCTGGGCCCCCTCCACATCGGTCTTCTTCAACCTCGCACCACCACCGTCGCCATAGTCGCCAGAACTCCTCCTCCTCAGGCCGACCAATTGGAGACATTCTGCCCCAGCAGGACTATGAAACTTCGAACGTAGCCCCCAAGTCCAACCGAAGTTCTAGCAAAGACCGCCCTCCCCCGGTCTCCGTCTCCCGTGTCACCGACTCCAAGGGTCTTCATCGTCGCAGCAGCAGCTCCCGATCGAACCACGCCCAAAACGACATGGCCGGCCCTACTGCTGTTGCGAACAACGCCGGTCCTGCTGCCGTTCCGCCCGTCATGCAAGCTGCGGCCGATGCTCGCGCTACTAAACAGAGGACTTCGCGCACCTCCATCCCTACCCAGTCCGGGAAATGGATTCTGGGCAAGACAATCGGTGCTGGCAGCATGGGTAAGGTGAAGCTTGCACGCAAAGAAGATGGCACTGAACAGGTTAGTCGAAATCAATCCCGCCGCCGTATTCTTCTCATCTGTTCTAATGCCTCTTCATCTGCTAACTGCTGTCTTTCCCCTCCAGGTTGCATGCAAGATCATCCCTCGAGGCTCTACAGAGGAGAACCACCACAGCCGGGCGGACAAGGAAAGGGCCGACCAGTCAAAAGAGATACGCACCGCTCGCGAAGCCGCTATCGTCACCCTCCTCCAACACCCCCATATCTGTGGCTTGCGTGATGTCGTGCGGACCAACTACCATTGGTACATGCTCTTCGAGTATGTGAATGGTGGCCAGATGCTCGACTATATCATTTCCCACGGCAAGTTGAAGGAGAAGCAAGCGAGAAAGTTCAGCAGGCAGATTGCCAGCGCTCTTGACTACTGCCACCGCAACAGCATCGTTCACCGTGATCTGAAGATCGAGAATATTCTTATCAGCAAGACGGGCGATATCAAGATTATCGACTTTGGTTTGAGCAACCTTTTCGCTCCCCGGGGGCATCTCAAGACATTCTGCGGTAGCCTGTACTTTGCTGCCCCCGAGCTGCTCCAGGCGCGAGCGTATACTGGACCCGAGGTCGATGTCTGGAGTTTTGGCATTGTCCTCTATGTCCTAGTTTGCGGTAAAGTCCCTTTCGACGACCAAAGCATGCCGGCCTTGCATGCCAAGATTAAAAAGGGCTATGTAGAATATCCCAACTGGTTATCTGCTGGTAAGCCAAATAAAATCCTCCTGTGTGCTACTCGTGTATCTAAGCTAACGCTCAATGCAGACTGCAAAGGCTTGCTGTCGAGGATGCTTGTCACGGACCCCAAACAACGAGCGACTATGTACGAAGTCATGAACCACCCATGGCTAGTGAAAGGCTACAACGGCCCGCCCGAGAACTACCTACCGCAGCGCGAACCTCTAACTCTCCCCTTGGAAGCAGAGGTTATCAACGCCATGACCGGTTTCAACTTTGGGTCTCCGGAGGCTATCAAGGCCCAACTGACGCGGCTCGTTGAATCGGAGGATTATAAACGGGCGGTGCAGCTCATGCAGAAGGAGAAGGAGCTGCCGCAAGCACCGAGGGACATTGAAAAGAAGCGAGGATTTGGGTTCGACTTTTACAAGAGGCGGAACAGTGGAAGCAGCCGGGACAACCTAACCACCCCAAGCTCGGATGCCCTGCAGCTAGGCATCGACCCTCTCAATGCGTACAGTCCACTGCTATCTATCTACTACCTAGTCAAGGAGAAGCAGGATCGTGACAAGGTCGACACGATGCCGAAATCACACACGCCTAAGAATGTAGCCGACACACCGATGCCCGAGATAGCCCCTCCGCCCGAAGCCCACACCAATACCACAACTTACGAAATGGCCGGAGAGAAGGCCACTGGTGGGAGATCTCGACCTCGTGCCAGAACTCATGGTGAAGATGACGCTCCCGAGGACGTCAAGAAAGCCCAACTATCGCCCAACATGCTCTCCCCTCCAGAAATCCCTCCGGACGTGCCCACAAAGAAGGAAAGTACCGCAGCTGGTATCCTTAGGCGATTCAGCACAAGGCGCCGACGAGAACCCGAGAGGCTGGATAAGGATCGATCTCACCCCCCTGTGGTTCAGGTCCACACTCCTGCCGATGCCGCGGTGGCCCCACGTAAGAGCTTTAGCATTCGAAGATCAAGGCGTGAGCGTGACGAGCCCCAAGGATCCAGGTTGCGCTCTGGCAGTAGCCAACCTCAACATCATGATCTATTGAGCCCGCCGTTATCTGCGGGGGGCAACTTGTCTGGAAGCAAGAAGGGTCTAGGACGATCCACCAGTGTTAATTCCGCTGACTTTAGGAGACGGCCTTTTGGGTCTGCCAGCGGACTTCCCAAGGATCCCCCCCAAACCAGTGGTTCTGACCAGTCAACGGCCACTGACAAGCCGGCGCAAGAACCCAAGAGTGCGCTCAACTCTCGTTCTACATCCATGAGAGCTAAGCCTCTTGGGCATGCTCGCCGTGAAAGTATCCAAGCCAGGAGGGCTCGTCGAGAGGGTGCTCGTGCCGCCGATGTTCCTGAGGAGACGGACCAGGAGCTTGGTGAAGCTAGCGGCAACTCTGCAGAGCGTTTGGATGACTCTGAATTGTCCAAGCCAGTCTTCCTGAAGGGTCTTTTCAGTGTTTCTACAACGTCCACGAAGTCGGTCCCCGCAATTCGTGCTGACGTCAAGAGAGTATTGAAACAGCTCGGTGTTGACTACACCGAGATACGTGGAGGGTTTTCATGTCGTCACACGCCTAGCATCGACTTGAACAAGGTGACCGATCTGCCGGGCAGTCCTGCGCCAACTCCTGGCCATCGTCGCAAGTTTAGTTTTGGTATTCGGGGTGATCGTGAACGAGAACGAGAGGAGCTCCGAGAGTTCGACCGAACACAGCCGCCAACTCCACGGACCCCTGGGAAAATGCCAGCCGAACGGGGCGATTCGACGTCAGACCTGTCTGAACAAGAAAGCATCATCAACCGGGATCTCGCCGGATCCTCGCGGAGAGTTCCCGGGGAGACGATGACGCACGTGCAGAGTGACTTGGGTGGAAACATGGTGCTGGAGTTTGAAATCTTTATTGTTAAAGTGCCACTACTTTCGCTACACGGGCTTCAGTTCAAGCGTATGGAGGGGAATACATGGCAGTTCAAAAACATGGCGGACCAGATTCTCAAAGAGCTACGCCTATAATCACAGAGGCGTGGAAGGCTGCTACAGAATAATTTTATCGAACCAGAAGAGGCTGGAGTGGGCGACCGGGGGCGGGGAGTCAGCTTCGCTTTGCCGCACGCTCGGCGGGCTACTACTATTTCAAGGATTTATATTTCCCCAGGTTCTTTGGCAATGGATATGGCATATCATGGTTGAATAGGTCATCATTCTTAGTTTTCTTATTTGCAAGGCATGGCGGTCTGTCGTTAGGTAATGATAAGGGGGGGAGGCGACGGCGAAGGGGAAGGGAGGCGGGGGCTTCTTCTAGGGCATTGTGTGTCAAGGGGAAGCCGTTGTATAAGGATACGAGTCGACTGGTAGGTCTTGGCGAAAAAAGGGCTTAACGACCATGATGTTTCCTAATCAGCGAATACAGTTAGTAATGTAGAGAGTGTATATCAGATATTATTATCGTCGACTCCTGCGGTGCTGAGGGTGAACAGGAGACGTGGGCTGCTGGGTCTCGTGCAACTTGCTATATCAAGTCCACGATGGTAATGGTACTGTAGTGGGGGGATATAAGAATAAATTTATACTGTCACATTCAGATGGCTACCTAACCTAACCCAGGCACCTCCTTTCTACCTACCTACTCAATGCTGCCTATCCATCGATTTATGTATAACAATAGATGTAAATACATACTACCTGATACAATGTATCTGACAAGCTTAGAATCTTGGTAAGGGAGGTTACCTAGTACTAGGCACTACTTAGGTACTTACCTACTAATCCTCCACACTTCGATTGAGTATTAATCGGCTTCGGGTTTCGTTTGCACACACGACATGTGATCTGGATAAACCCGGGAAAGGGGATAAGGATGGATACCTAAGATCTATGTACTTATGGGGAAGGGGGGGGGGGGGGGGGGGGATGAGATGAGGCGGGGATTATGTAGTGTATGTAGAGAGGTACTATGTAGTAGTGTAGTTTAGGTAGTATGCAGGTATTAATAGATCACTACATTGAAGGAAGGATGTCATTGGAGATAACCAATGAGAAGCAAGCTGTCTTTGGGTATGTATTTTGAAATATTAGTAGTGGTCTGTGCACAAGGGACCAGCTGGGCATCCCCGCAGCCCAGGCAGGCTGAGCGGTGGTGGATAGGGCAGATCGGGGGGGGAGGAGGTACAGTATGTATGTAGGTAGGCTTATTATGTACATAGGTAGTAGCTTGTAATGTGGTGGTCTGTGCACGAAATGGCAGCCGGCAGACTAGAGGAACTTGCGGTGCCTCGCAGAATCGATTGGTCTTCTGCCACCACCATCAACCACCACTACCAATACCACCACCACCACAACCAGAGTGCACATCTCCAACCCTCACCACGCCTTATTAATATTTGTCCAGACTTGTTATCCTTCCGAGTTTCAACCTTTTCGATCTCTACAAGCGAACCTACTACATTCTATTCGTGCACACAACCAACTTCAACCCTTCGAGAACAACATTTCACTCAACGACAGCCACTACACCACCCGCAGTTGAACCCAGGCCAAGACTTGCCGTCGCCTACCCTTGGCCGTCTTCTTCGAGTATTGCAGTCCAACTTGCGCCAATACACCCGCTAGCTTGCACCCAGCAGTCTCGGGCTGCACATTTCTGACCAACATTCGCGACTGCGTCCTGTCAAACTACTCCAGCCCTCTTGCATCATCCAGCGCGCTTCTCTTCGCGATCACAGCCCAGAAGCAGCTACAAGGCCAGGCAGTTCCCGACAGCGGCCCAACCAACCACAAATCCAGTGCCGCCCCCCGACTAGGACCGATCTTGGGCTGCGTGTCCCTATTTACTCCTCCCTAGAATCACAATTGGGCGCCAGAGCTCGATCGCTTGACGATTCCACCTTTAGCTACCGTGGACCTGGCCCAGAAGGCGATCGGCGACCATCTCCTGCAATATAATCCAACCCTGTCCTTTCCTTGGTGACTGTGTCGACTTGACCAAGACAGTTTCCTACCAATCCACCTAGCTTCTGTCCAGATTGCCTGAAGGGTAAGTTAGGCAAGCCTAATCCAGCATTGTCATCCTGCGCGCGTCTAACTAAGATACAGCGGCACAAACGCGAACCCCCCTCCCTCCCCCGAACTTCAAGACACGGCATTCCATCAACGAGACCTCCCGTGCTCTCTTGAATAACCACCATGATGCCAAATCCCAACATGTACGGCCACCACCAGTACAATCCGCACCCCGAACAATCCTGGATGCACCAGCAATCCAGTCACCAGCACCAGGCCCAACAAGCTACTGCTATTGCAGTCGCCCAACAACAACACTACAGCCGCCTGGCTGGGGCACATGGAGGTGTCGGTGCTGGCATGCCAGCCTCGATTCCTGCCCATGTCCAAGATAATGGTCTAGATAATGTATCTGAGGATAATCGGCGGACCTTGAACTTCATTGCCGATCTCCTGAGCGAAAACACCCGCGAAGCTGCCCTTCTTGAGCTCAGCAAGAAGCGCGAGCAAGTTCCCGAGCTAGCGCTTATCCTATGGCACTCTTTTGGTTCGTGGTCCTGTCTCCGTGTTGTGCTGGCTAGGTGGACACGGCTAACCTAGAAGCTCCAGGTGTCATGACTTCTTTAATGCAGGAGATCATCTCGGTGTATAATCTTCTGAACCCCTCGCAGCTCACTGCAGCTGCCTCCAACAGAGTCTGCAATGCGCTTGCTCTGCTCCAGTGTGTGGCGTCTCATAATGATACCAGAACTCTCTTTTTGAATGGTACGTGAGTCTGGTGGTTGTGTAAACAGACATAGCATGCTGATAGCCTGATATAGCGCACATTCCCCTATTTCTCTACCCGTTCCTGAACACAACTTCCAAGTCGAGGCCGTTTGAGTATCTTCGTCTTACATCCCTCGGCGTCATCGGCGCGTTAGTTAAGAATGACTCGAGCGAGGTGATTAACTTCCTTCTGACGACGGAGATCATCCCTCTGTGCCTGCGTATCATGGAGACTGGGTCGGAACTTAGCAAGACCGTTGCCATATTCATCGTCCAGAAGATTTTGCTCGATGATAATGGGCTCAATTACATCTGCGCCACATATGAGCGCTTTTACGCTGTAGGAACTGTCCTTAGCAATATGGTTGCCCAGCTAGTTGAGCAGCAAACTGCCCGGCTTCTAAAGCACGTTGTGCGCTGCTTTTTGCGCCTGAGTGATAATGCTCGCGCTCGGGAGGCCCTCCGTCAATGCCTACCAGAACCTCTTCGCGACGCTACATTCAGCTCGGTCCTCCGTGACGATGCGGCGACTAAGCGTTGCCTGGCCCAGCTACTTATCAATCTCTCGGATAACGTCGTTGATACTGGAAGTGGTCATACTGCCATGTAACCTTGGCTTACAGCGAGTTCATGCATCTCGAGGATATCCCATTCTACCTAACCTCCATGGTCAACCCTGTCTTCTGCACTCTACGCTCTGCTCAGTGCTTGTATTATTCCATTTGGTTTAATATGTGCAGTCACAAGAGCTAGGTGCCGTTGGCTAAAATATCCTTCTCTATCAATTACTTGCGGTTGGCGGGGGGGACAAGCTCGCAGAGAACTCTATCGTTTCGTTATCCTCGTCACCATGATTAAAGGAATAATTTTAGAATCCAACAACGCCAGGTACCGAGCCAACACTCTTATGTCCACTTTGGAACATATAGTCATTGTGTGATCGCTTGTAGCGATGACTTGGACATTTGATATTTGCGGTACCTGGAGATTCGGCCCTAATCCTATCGCCTATCTTTTTCTTTTCCCATTCACCAAAGACTTTCTCATATTTCGTATCGGACATAGACTATGATATACCCCCGGCGGAGTTCTTGAGACGGTACATACTACTCTCTAACCTTGAGCTCATACCCCTCATATACACACACACAGCAATCACATGACGCATAAAGGCGGCGTTTAAGGGGTATTCATTTTGTTTTCCGCTGTTTATTTCTGTACGTTTCTACGATGTTTCATATTATGAGACGGAGAGATGGAAAAGAGAGGTGGGATAAGGGTTTTCTCCTTTCATTAAAACAGGACGGGCAATTGGTGTAACAGGTTTTCGTCCAGTCTCCTTCATACCCCCAAAAAGGAGTGATGAATTCGATGACCGCAAAAACAAAAGGGCACGAAAAGGAAATTAATCAGGTGGGCGGTTCGGTTTGGAAGGGTTTAGGTTAGGTCTGAAGGTTAAGGGTCTAGGTTTTTCTCTTTTCACCATCCAATCAAGGTCATCATGAAAGGTGTTTGGCTCCTTTATTTCCCCCGTCATCTCCCCGTCTTTCGTTTATCCCCCTTCCATCATGATTATTCCCGTTTATAGCGTTCGTCGTGTTTATGCCGCATTTACGTGGGCGTCTACAACCCCTGCACTTTGTTTGTGTTTTGCATTATCAGTGGCGTGGGAGGAAAAATCATTTTATTACCATCAATCAGCCATCAAACATCGTCATAAGGATGATGTTTGATATATGCATGGGATGTCTTTAAGGGCGTGGAGTTGTGTATGTACGTACGTGAGGGCAGGGCGAGGAGAAAAGAAAAAGGGGAATGGCAAAAGGGTAGTAGAGTAGGTAGGTAAATATTAAAAAGAAAAGAAACAAAGAAAAAAAAAGGAAAGGGAATTGTTTGGTTGTATAGCTGTTGCTGTCGTCTCTTCCACTGTGGTCGGTATTGTAGGTTATTTGTACATGAGAAGATCGTAGAATATAGGAGATAAGAGGAGGGAAATAAGAAGAATGAGAGGAAGAATAAGGAGAGCAAAGAAATAGTACCGAGGGAGGAGAAGCAAACTGAAGCGCGGATGAGTAGAAATAAATAAATATACCTAGGTAAATATGATATATTTCTACTTCCTATTCATGTTTCGGCTGGCGTCAGCTAATGGCCAGGATCATAGCTTTAAATGTGATCTCTCTAGACCTCCTCCTCCTCCTCCTCCTCCGAGTGTAGACGGTAGACGGCGGCTGAGACGAAGGCCAGTACATACAGCCACCACACACCGATCAAGGAAATACTCTCGCAAACCAACCCATATATGATCAGGTACTCCGAAATAGGCATTATTGACAGCACAGCACAGCACAGCACACGTTGAGTAGGTAGGTAGGTTAATTACACGAACGCAGTGCCCCCCCCCCCCCATTAAGTCCAGGGGAAATCTGCAAATGAGAGGAAACACACATTAGGGTAATGGTAATAGATTGGCAAGTTAGGTATTCTCTCTCTCTCTCTTTATCTCTTGTTCACTAACCTACGGGTAAGGTCCAACCAAGTGTTGACTGGGAGCTTTCTTGTCTTTAGTCCTTCCACCCCCCCCCCCCCCCCCCCCCCCCTCTTCCGCTAAACCCCTTTTTTTCCCCTCCCCCTTCCTTTGCCCCCTTTTCCTCTCGCCCTTTTAAATCCCCGAGACCTCTTCTTCTTCTTCTTCTTCTTCTTGCTGCTGTTCTACTTCTGCTCCGCCTGGATCCCGCACACGTCCTGAGAGCAGTACGCGATCTTGTCGTGCTCGAAGCAGCACGTGCCCTCGTCGCACCAGCAGCCGGCGGCGGCGGCCAGGTGGTCGTCGCAGAGCACGGCGCCCTCTCTTGTATTGTCGTTGTTGTTGTTGTTGTTGTTGTTGTCGTCGTCGTTGCTGCTGTTGTTGTTGTCGTTGTTGTGGTTGTTATTGTTGGTATTGTTGCGGTTGTTGTTGGTATTGTTGTTGTCGCCCCCGCTAGGCCGCACGCAGAACCACCGCGCCTTCCCCGGGCACGCGAACCCGTCCGTCGGGTTGCTGCCCCCGTGCGTGCTGCAGTTGGAGAGGGGCCCGTCGGCGTCGATCGGGCTGTGCGGCGGCGCGGAGAGGTAGTCTTGCGGGGTGGCGGTGGCGGTGGCGGTGGGGATGGGGGGATGGCGGCGGTGGTGAGGAAGAAGAGGAGGGAGAAGGGGAGGAGGAGCATGGTGTTGATGGGTAGGTATGTATGTTTGTGTGTGTGCGCGTGTGTGTGTATGTATTCCAAGAAGGGTATAAGATGTCGTGATGTAAAATTATTTTCCTCGTATTACTGCACGTCTGCTTAGTGGGTTGGTAGAGGGTAAACTCGCATGTAGGCATGTAGTGGACAGCCGCCTGTTTTTATTAAACGTAGATTGATATAGGGTTTGTAAAAGGAATACCAGCTCTCGTAACGGAAGAGAAGACGAATAAAAATTCATTGAAACCTTCCGAGTAAAACTCAACAAAGTCTATCAAATACCGCACGGCGTGCCAGAAGAGTTGAGTAATCGCCAACTTTGACTGCCTACCTTTACTCTAGGGGTGGGTTCCGAAATTATAGTTATTCACGAGATGAGTGATAATAGTCCATCATTATTAATGGCGAAGACTCAACAGTGACTCTCCAGCAACGTCAGCCACAACACTATATCACAACCACCGACCCTATCAAAAAAAATTTTTTTTTTCTCGGTCCATGGTAAGATGAAAAAGAGACAGAAGGGTATTGTTCAACTCGCATCAAGTTCAATCTTTGTTTCGAAAGTTAATTCAGGTGTATGGCCCAGAACCCTAAGCAGTTTAATAGAAAGAAAAAAAAGACCCCAATCCTTTTTACCCCAGCCTGAGCTAGTCTGGAATGGACAAGTCGAGGACAGCTCAGGACTTTGTAATATGAAAGTTTTGAACGTTAGTAAAGCTATTGTTTATCAGTAGTCGGGTTTTCTTTATACAAGTGCAACGTCCCCCCTCTTCCCTTTCCCCCTTTTACGTCGTCTCGGCCTGGGCGGGCTTCTGTCCGGACCACACGTAGTACGTGGCGTAGGACTCCACTGTGCCCTCGTGAAACATGACCGATATGTCTCCGAACAACCTCTCGATCTGCTCCGGCGACAGTCCGATGGTGCTGAGCAGCCTGTCGCACGAGGGAAGCAGGATCTCACACGTGGCCGCCAGGTAGGTGCCTCTTCGCTTTTGCTTCTGCTCCGGGTGCCAGCTCCCATAGGGGACCTTGAACATCCGCTTCTGGATGTTCACGAACCCGGCTTGGCGCACTACGGTGGTGGTGCGGTCAGCATCTACTGCCACTACTACTGCTGCTGCTGCTACTGCTGCTTCCTAGGGAAATTGGCCGGAGTAACAGCTCCTCCTATTCGAAGAAAAAAAAAGATTCCCCTTCCCCTTACACGAGGAAAGGGAAAAGAGAAAAGAAATAAAAGGAAAACTTACTAAGCTCGCCTAGTTTCGGTACGATGGGTATCTCTCTTCCTTCCGACAGACCGTAGGCGTACATTTCTCTCAGGTAAGCGTTGACGGGGTTGTCCTGCATGACCGTGCCGTTCTCCGACACGGCCTCCCAATGAAACTCCTGAATTTCGAGCCAGCCACCGGGCCGCAGGTGGCTACATTGGTAGAGAGTGGGTTTTTTACGCTTCAGTCTTCTTTTGTCTCCACGGGGCGGCGGTAGGGGGGAGGGAAAGGAAAAAGAAAAAGAAAAGAAAAGATAAAAAAAGAAATCCGTGCGCGAGAGAGCGCGCGCGCGCGCGCGTACACACACGGACAACACACAAAAACTCACTGGAAAGCATTTTCGATCACCGTCGGGGTGGATCGCATATACGCGCAAGATTCGCGCATATGGATAAAATCATAGTCGTTGTCGTGGACCTGTTTTTCGTTGTTAACTCTTTTTTTTTTCTCTCTCTCATCCCACAACCCATCCGCATTGACCCTCGTATATTGTCTTGGATCGAAACATAGGAAGTTGAAAAAGGAAAAAAGGAAAAAAAAAATCCAAATGGTGAAGAGAGCAACTTGCGGCGAGAGACTCGGGGTAGTGGAAGTGGTGGTGGCGTACCCATGTATCTTCAACGTCGTCTATCTGGAAAGAGACGTTCGGCGGCACCCTTCGCGACGATCAGTGACAAGGTTCTCATTTCGTTTCCCTCTCCTCTCTTTCTCTCACAGCCCCCGCCCTACCCCCTACCCCCTACCCCTTAACCCCAAACTCAACCCAACCCAACCCCATCCCCTAAGGTAAGTTTCTACTCACGAAGTGGGCTGGATCGGACTTAAGTCAATCCCGAGTATGGTGGCATCCGGAAGTCGGTCACCCACTAGATCCCCATCCTTGGTCAATAATTGGGGGGCCCGCGTATGAGAGAGACAAGAGACAAAAAAACAGAGAACGAGACACAGAGAGGAAGAGGGGGAAAGAGAAAGAGAGAGAGAGAGAGAGAGAGACTGCTTTTTAGGGGGGGAGGGAGCTAGCTAGACGAATACATAGCCAAGAAGAAGAAAAAAATGATAATGAGAGAGCTTTTCAACTTACTTTCGATGGCCCATATGCCTATGCCCGTCGCGAGGTCCATGATCTTGGTCGGGCTCTGCTGCATGGGCGAGAGGTAGAGCTGGCCCCTCAGGATGTCCATCACCAGCAGGTGCAGTATCTCCTCCCGCTGCTGCTCGATCTCGTCGTTCGGGAGGCTGTACTTGCCCTCCCGGTAGGCGTGGTATCTAGATCGAAGGAAAAAAACAAACAGACGTTGTCCGGCTTAGTCACTTGCTCTCTTTTTTCGGGACCTTTCTCTAAGTTTTGGTGGGTGGGTAGGATGGGGGGGGTTTTCTTTTTCATGTATATTTTTCTGGTGTTTTTTTTTTCTTTTCCTCTTCTCCTTTTTTTTCATGAAATATGTCGAATCATAAAGACATAGAAAACAATTTGTGAGAGTGCTCTATCACTCTCTCTCATTGACATGTTGGTTGTTTTTTTCATCTTTTTTTTTCAGCATGTGTGTGTGTGTTCTTTCTCTCACCTTCTTCCATCTTCATACAGGTGCCGGTCAAGGAAGGAATCCAGGGACCTGGAAGTCCGTTCGGATATGCGGTCGTCACCGAGGCCGGTATCTATGCTGTCGGGACACATGATAAAAAAGTGAGATTTAGGTAGGTAGGATTCAGATCTCGGAGACAATAATAGATTTCGATAAGGGAGGAGAAGGGAGGGGGTAGGTTTGTCTGGTTGAGAGAAACGGCGGCGGATTATAAATATGATTAAAAATGTAGGCTACTATTATGTAGGTAGTTGACAAAATATGTATGGGTAAAATAGGTTGAATTAATGGTCCAGGATGATAAACCATGTATGGAGGTATGTGGTGGGGAGGAGGGAGGGGGGGCTCTGCTTAAATGCTTTTTTTTCTTCTTCTCTCTCTTCATATGTTCCTCAACCTCGATCTTTTTTTTTAGCGGTAAGTAGCACGTTGTAGACGCAAGGATGATACCGCGGAGAGCTCTCCTCTTCGCCGTTCGAAGCAACCGGGCTCTGGGGCCAGGCGGGCACTGGAGTTCTCACAAGTTGCTGCAGCTCGTGATTGGCGACCCATGATACCGGGAACACATATTATACAGTTCTCGTTGTCCTCCTGCACATTTCGAGAGACTATTGGCTATCCAGCAGGGCTCCCCCGAAGGATTAGGTAGTTTCGGCGATGGGATGTCGGGTTCGGAGGGTCGCGTCTTTGCCCCTCTAGGTAGGTGTAAGATTTGATTAGGTAGGGAAAGAAAAAAAAGTCACCGGCGCCTTATGTAAGAACAACCAATGCTTTGAGAAAAACGAATGAAAGAAAAGGAGGGGGGGTATAAGAATCCCATCCTTCTCCTGCGTTTTGATATTCCTAACATAGTTACATTATGTATATCAATCTACTATTGACACGTGTTATAGCAGATAGAATAAATATCAATAATAGCATAAGAGTTATCAGTTTAGTTATTGAGTTGTATACTTGCCTACATAGTCTTGTGCTGGTTGATGTCTATAAACCCCCCGTCCCCCCTAGGCGCTAGACGCTAAACAAAGAGGCTAAACTTAGGCTTAAGCTTAGTATATAAAAAGCCGTGCTGTGCCCCCGGGAGCTTGGGAACGATAGAATCATACATGCGCACACCCGTCCCAACGCGACGGTTCGACACCTGCCAAGGGCTGGTGTAATCCGGATGTTGGGGATTCTCTAGTACACATTGACAGCCCGTAACCAAAGCGTTGGGTTCCTCTCTCGGTCGGCCTACCAATCCAAGCAGTGATGCGTGTAATATAACGAGGTAGGTAAGCAAATTGGGAGAGACTGTGTTTTCCCGAAGCGTCTATCTGCAGCCGTCCTGCAGCAATTTTCTTATTACCGTTTCCAATTAGCTGGGTGTAATTGATGGACACACACACACACACACACACACACACTCATATGCCTAAATATACACTCGTCCTACCTAATGTGTGGAAAGTGTGGGTGGGATGCACGAACGCAACCTACATTCCCTATAGGGCGCCGCGTGTCGGGACGGTTTTTTTTTCTTTTCCTTTTCTTTTCGTTATTTCCTTTTAGTCTGCAAACCCATGATAAATTTGGCGATTCAGCGTCTCAATTCTCCTGGGACGACTATATGAAGATCAACCCGTCTAATGCAGCCCGGGTAAGCAACGCCGTGTTCAGCTTGAGTAAATGCTGAAATTGTAGAAGAGAGGAAAAGGAGAGAGAGACAAAAAAACATTCAGATTCAGGTGAGATAACACTAGAAACTGACTTGCAGCGTACATGAGCATTGCAACTCAATTTATGAGAGGTCATATCCAGATTCTTACCTTATGGGTAATATATATTTGCAGGAGACTGCAGACAATATTTGTATGTACACCATCACGCCATTTATTAGGAATACCAGCGCAATGGGAAAACGAGAGGGGGGTAAGAAGCGAAGGAGGGGGAACGGAAGTTGAAGAGAACAGAACACTGGGAAAAGGGAGAAGTGAGGAAACAAGAATAACCCAGAAACTTAGGTAACTAGATGCCCAACCGATGCATTTGAACTGATGCGATCTAACATAACCTAGCAGTCTAGGTAGGTAATTGCACCTAGTTGTATACTAGGTAAAAGAGATCAGGAGGGCATCGATACTCACAAAGAACCCCGTCACGAGGACCCGTGCGGTCTTTGTTGAGGGGTCGTCGTCGCCAAGCAGCAAAGCCCCCTTGGCGATATCTTGACCTTACGTGGTGTTTGAAACAAAGCCATCTACCTACCCTTGGCGCTATGATTCCATCGCGGTAGATTGAATTGGGTGGAATTGAATCAAATTGCAGTTGACTCGGGGTAGATGCTCGGGCAAAAGATAGAAGAATATCGATGTTTTCTTTCCTAATCACTTCGATATATACTACCTACCCAATCGTTGTTATAGCCTGTCTGGCTGCTCTCTTTCTCTTATTAGTCTGGGGTTTTGAAGCAGGTACTTACACTAGGTTACCTACATAGCATATTTGATTTCAAACAATGAGACAACTCCCTCTTTTTAGCTAACCTAGCCTTTCGATTCCGACCCCTTTTCAGGACGAGGGTTCCTAGGCAAAAGCTGCTGGCTACTACAAGTCGTCTTGGTGCATTATCACCAACCATACGAGCTGCTCGCATGTGGGCAGTGGGGTGCCTATGTAAGTGGTGCATGAGAACAGAATTCGAAGGATGCGGGTAGGACAAGTAGGTAGGTAGGTAGGTAGGTTGTCCGACTTTTCTCCCTTACTGCACCTTCAACCCTCATAGGAGGGGGAGGGATTTGTCCAGGTTGTCACATGTTCATCAAGGAGGTTCTTGGGGGGTGAAAGGGGGAGAGAGAGAGAGAGAAGCTGTGGTGCTATTAGCTACATCTAGGTCACTACTGATCCTATCCAAGCCGCCACCACCACCACCGCTACCAAAGCTAAGCCAAGCCAAGCCAATCTGATGCAATCCAATTGGTAGATGGATAGATGTGATCATTGGCGTTGCTCGTGGTCCGAGTCATATCATCTTCTCATGAGCGAATTGGCCAAACTTTGAGACAGAAGTACTTCAACAGAGACAGATAGGTTATGTAGGTACCTACATATATACATAGGTAGGTTACATATATCATAGATAGGTACCTACTAACATTGGCATTTCTCCCCGCAGTTTTGGTACTCTACACTACATACTAGGTCAGTTACGGTCAAAATTAATCCGGCCCACCCCTCAAACCACACCAAAAACAGCCATTTTGCTACCTTTTCAAATTTAAATAACTTCTTTAAATAAAATTGTAAAATTATAAACTTTTTTAATTTTAAAATTTAACTTTTAAATTAAAATAACGTACATTTTCGATTTTTAATACACTTAATTTTCGTAAAGTTATTAACGTATAAACTTAAGTAAGTGATGTAAGGAGCCGAGCTCCTCCCAAGCTTAGTCACTTACAGGGTCAGCAGCCCCTATAAAAAACCCTTGTCGGCGTCGTAGTTTAGTTAGTTTTAGTCCTGTTCGTCAACTTTCAGCTTTGATTCCAAGTCACTATTCGTACTCGATTCGCACCTAGGCCGTCGTCTGTTACAAGTGAAAAATTTTTTACTTTCCCATACAAATTTTAAAAATTTGTATGGGATACTTTTTTTTCATTACTTATTTACGTTTATACGCTAATAACTTTACGAAAATTAAGTGTATTAAAAATCGAAAAAGTACATTATTTTACTTTTTTATTTTTATTAATAAAAATATTTTTTTTTAATTTTTAAAAGTA
This sequence comes from Biscogniauxia mediterranea, assembly GCA_018398605.1. Taxonomy (NCBI): domain Eukaryota; kingdom Fungi; phylum Ascomycota; class Sordariomycetes; order Xylariales; family Xylariaceae; genus Biscogniauxia; species Biscogniauxia mediterranea. The sequence goes on along the minus strand of JAGXTR010000007.1, from coordinate 1,406,108 downwards.
AACATTATATAATAAACTTATATTATATATAAAAGGTACGAAAAAAGTACGTATATATATTTTTTATAAATATTTAATTAATAAAAATTATTAAAAAATATAATTAAAAGTATATTAAAAACTTTAAAAGTAATATTATTTTTTAACATTTTTTATAAAATTTAATTAAAAGTGGGTAATTTTTAATATTTAATTAAAGTGAGAAAAAAAGTTGAAATTTTTTACAATTTGAGGGGTGGGCCGGATTAATTTTGACCGTAACTGTATATGTAGCAGATGGGTGGAATCGGATGCTTCTCCGCTGCAGCATACGTACCTACTTACCTAACCTTTCACCGATCTCTCAAGTGGGGCGTTCGTCATACCCTAGGCACATGGTACCTTAGGTAGGTACTGTAGTCCAGAACCCCGGTCCAAAAGGGCCCTTAGGCCCCTAAGTGGGTATGCGGAGACGCTGAATGCCAAGGATTTTTGTTTGTGTTACACTGCTAGCCTAACTGGTTCATCAATTGTTCTCTTCTTTCCTGTTAAAATAAATTACTAAAGGCTCGTGGGAACATTCCACTTCGGTCTTATCACAACGGCATCACGACCTTTTACAGGTTATATTATTTTTATTATTATACTTGCTTCAACATTCAAATAAAGAACCTGCTTTTCCCTTTTATTATTTTTATTTATTTTTATTTTTCTTATTTTTTTCTTATTACATCTTCCCTTCCCGCTCCTCGAATTGCCCGTCCTCGTGGTCGTGAGGAGCTGTTTTGTCGTTCGTTGTATTTATTACTTACTTACTCGCTGGCTGGGTTCCCGCGCGACCTTTGCTTTTTAAAGTAACAATTATCGCCATCATCCAATAAAAAACAAACGCGCGTGCGCGCGCTCCGTCCGTTGGCCATGGCTACCATCACGGCGACGGCGACGGAGACGCTCCTATCGACCCTCACTGTAACCGCATCTTCGGCTGCAGCCACCACTACCGGCCCTGCTCCCCAGGGTGGTATTCTCGAGGGTGTTCTCCCGAATGCCTATCTGTCGTCGAATCCTATACAGCTTTTCATCATTCAGGTATGCGACCACCAACTTACACCATTTGCGCCCGGTTTTGCGCCGTAGATGGATATCTACAAGTCAGATCCCTCACTAACTGTAACCCAGGCGGGCATTATCATTATCTTCTGCCGTCTCCTCCACTACCCGCTATCTTACTTCGGCCAGCCCCGTGTCATAGCCGAAGTTATTGGCGGCATCCTGTTGGGTCCCTCTGTGCTTATGCGCATACCCAACTTCAAGGATGACATCTTCCCTACCAACTCTATGCCCGTGCTGAACAATGTTGCCAATCTCGGCCTCATCCTGTTTCTCTTCCTTATCGGCCTGGAGGTTGATATGCGCCTCTTCACCTCTAATTGGCGCGTCGCCCTCAGCGTTGGCCTAGCTGGCATGGCCTTGCCCTTTGGCCTTGGTTGCGCCATTGCTTGGGGCTTGTTTAACCAGTTTCACAATGACGGCGATACCGCCGACATCAGTTTCGGCGTCTATGCTCTCTTCATCGGTACTGCCCTGGCCATCACCGCCTTCCCCGTGCTTTGTCGTATCCTGTCCGAGCTCAACATGCTAGGTACGCCCGTGGGCGTCACTGTTCTGGCTGCCGGCGTGGGGAATGACGTCGTCGGCTGGATTCTGCTTGCCCTCTGCGTCGCCTTGGTCAACAATGGCTCCGGCTTAGCCGCTCTATGGGTTTTGCTGGTCGCCGCCGGCTGGGTCCTCTTCCTGGTGTTTGCGGTCAGGCCCGCTTTTCACTGGATTCTACGCAAGAATGGCAGCATCCAGAATGGCCCGTCTCAGGGCATGATTGCCCTCACACTCTTGCTTGTGCTCACTTCCTCTTGGTTTACTAGTAAGCTCTCTCGTAGCTCCTGATGCGCCTGTATCCTTGACTGACTGGTTTAGGTATCATCGGTGTCCATGCCATTTTTGGTGCTTTCCTAGTAGGCTTGATCTGCCCACATGATGGCGGTTTTGCCATTCATGTAACGGAAAAGATTGAGGACCTAGTAACCGTCCTTTTCCTGCCCTTGTACTTTGCTTTGTCTGGTTTAAGTACAGATCTCGGCCTATTAAACGATGGCATTACGTGGGGTTATGTCGTCGGTGTTATTGTCGTCGCCTTCTCCGGTAAGATACTCGGAGGCACTCTGGCCGCTAAAGCAATGAAACTCGTCTGGAGAGAAAGTTTCACAATTGGTGTGCTAATGAGCTGCAAAGGCTTGGTTGAGCTGATTGTTCTTGTAAGTGACATTTTCCGTATAAGTCAGGTTTGTGGTTCTGACTATCATCTAGAATATCGGCCTTCAGGCGAGGATTTTATCCCAGAAGACATTTACGATATTTGTCGTCATGGCTCTGGTTACTACAGTTTCGACAACCCCCTTGACGAAATGGCTCTACCCCCCCTGGTATAGGACAAAGCTCGAGCAGTGGAAGCGCGGCGAGATTGACTGGGATGGCAAGCCTTCGGGAAGTGATGCTGGGAGTCAATCAGAGTCACTTGATAAAATTGAGAACACTAAGATTCGCCGGCTTCTGGTCTATCTTCGATTAGACAGCCTTCCAAGCCTTTTCACTTTCATCTCTCTCCTAGGTGAGGACAATGGAGTTTCCTCTATCCCAGAAGAAACAGGAGAGTCCAATCCTAAAAAGCATGCCGGCATGACAGCAGTCACTGAAAAGCGGCCGCTGGAGGTCCATGCTGTGCGCATTCTTGAGCTTACCGACCGGACATCGTCCGTGATGAAGGTTACTGGGGGTGATGATTATTCCCGACGAGACCCCGTTGTTAATGCTTTCCGGACATTCTCACAGCTACACGATGTAGCAGTCTCTGGAAACGTTGTCATTTCCACCGAAGAAACTTACGCCGAAACAGTTGTGACGCAAGCTACGGCTCATGAGTCCGACTTCGTACTCATTCCTTGGAGCGAGGTTGGAAGCAACACAGAGGATCAATCCATCCCATTTCAAGTTTCTTCCGAAGACCGCTTCACGGGGAAGGCTCATCTGGATTTCATCCGGTCCGCTCTTACAAAGGCCGTATGCAATACAGGAATCTTTATTGGAAACGGCTTCGGTGGTATCGCGCCTACCGACAAAACGCATCCTGGTGTCTCTCGGACAGTCAGTACTATGTCGATGCGCAGTCACAGAGAGGCCGCGCTTCCTCCCATTGCAGACAAGTCACATCACATCTTCTTTCCATATATCGGAGGTGTTGACGATCGTGCAGCGCTGCATTTCGTTCTACAGCTGGCCAGAAACTCTAATGTCACTGCTAGTATCGCTCATCTGTCATGGTCTGAGGGCGAGGATGATATTCTCCCAGCCTCTGAAAATGTTTCGGGCCATACCACATCAGTGAAGGACATCATCAATACTGAGATCAGCGCTCAGGATATCTCACTCATAGCTTCTCTTCATTCTGGACTTCCAGCAGAAATAGCACATCGCATCACCTTGACTGAAGTATCGGTAAATTCTGCCTCCGCCCTCGACCAGGTCATCAAGCTAGCAAGTGAGACTGTTGGCCAAAATCCGCGCAATGCAGGCGATATCATCGTTGTCGGCCGTAGACACTCGAAACTACCTGTAGCGTCTCAATCTCCAGAGCAAACCAATGCTGTTCACGAGATGCAGGCGACTATCGGGGTCCTTGGAGAGAAGATAGTCATGGGTGGGTTGAAGAGCAGTGTGCTTGTTATACAGGCCGCGGGCAAAGGTCTGGAAAGGTGATTCTCATCTAGAAATGTGTGGGAGACGCATATATTGTAGAAGGACGTGCATATGTTTGATTTATTGCCATCTAATAGTTAGGCATTTGAGCCTATGAGCTCCGGTCAGGCGTTATATGTATGCATTTATCTTTGGAATACGGCTTGGAACATGTTAATGAATAGATGAGAGCTATGGATCATTCAAAGAGCTGCCATTCGTGTTTAAGATACCTATCTACGGCTAGTTTTTATTGATGGATTTGACTACGCTAGATGCCATATGATAGTAAACATATCTACCTACCACTTATACCGTCTACACCACAGCATTCATTCCTCTACAGTAGAGGTTCTCGATTCTTTGTTTATCTAACCACAACACACATGCCCTTTCCCTCTCCACTAATTCTACTCTGACTCTGGTGCATATCAACATTAATCTATCTCATATCTACCTACTTACTTCAATCAACCTCATAATATAGCTATTCAGGGGAGGCCACCCCTATCAGATATCAGTCTATCTCATTCATCCATCTCCATTCTACCTCGCTCCCTTCTCCTCTCTTTTGCTGCCCCCCCCCCCCCCCCCCCCCCCCCCACCGTCTTCTACACGTTCTCAAAGCGTAAGACAGACGTCCAACAGTCGACAGACAGATTAATAAGTAGATGCTTACATGCATTAAGCTAACCAGCTAAGCTAGCTAGCTAGCAAGTAGATGATAGATATATAGTTAGATAGTATTACTTGCATAACACAGCAATGCCATGCACGCTGACGAGCATTTTCCCACCTCTCCCCCTCTCCCTTCTACCTGACCGTCTTTTCCTCCTCCGCTCCCGCCCTCTCAGCCCTATCGCAGCCCTTCCCGGCCTGTTCGCTCGTCGCCGGCGGGCGGTATGCACATAAGACGACGCACGCACGCACGCACGCACGCGCCGCATTCGCTGGTAAAGGAAGGCCGTCCGAGGTTTACACTTCTTTTGCTTCCTTCCTTTCTTTATTTCTTTCTTTCTCTGCGTCAGACCGGCACCCTGAATCGGGACCGGCTGCTTGGGCACTACTGTATGTATGTATGTATGTATGTATGTATGTATGTATGTATGTATGTATGTATGTATGTATGTATGTATGTATGTGTGGGTGGGTGTATGTAGGGTTCAAGCCATACATACGTAGATCCCTCATGTTTCTTCATTCTGACTCCCCCCCTCCCCCACCGCCTAGGTTAACCTAGAGCACGCCAGGTACGGACGGACGGTACGTGATTGTTAGATTGGGTTCTTAGGTAAGTACCTGGGAAGCTGTGTGGATGAGGGAGAGAAGCAAAATAGATACAGTACGTCAGATTGTACTACTACTCCTACTACTACTACTATTGTTGTTGTTGTTGTTGTTGTTTAGTTTAAACCCCCCACCCTTCTGGATGGTTCACTGTACATATACGGACTCTGCTTTTTTTTTTGTATTCTTTATTCCTTTATTTTAGGTAGGTACCTACCCAATGTATATTCATTTCGACACTTAATATTGTTTATCTCCCTCTCTGCTGGTTCTCGGAGTTCTTATTTGCTCGATATACGAAGCAAGGCAGACGAGACGACATGAGATGGGCCCGGATTGTCTTTCCCTCTTCTTTCTGTTCTCCTTCCGCGCACACACTGTCTGCCGTAAACGAGGCAGTAAATGGGGTAATACAAGGCGAGATTTAGACAAGGCTGCGTGTGTATGTATATGCGCATGTGTGTGTGTATGTGGTGTGTGTCTTGAAGGGGAAAAGGGTCTCTACAGGCCTTGGCGCGAACGCCAAGGGTTGATGTATTCTCGTCCCTGTGTTCCCCTTGCGTCTCTCTATCTCTCTCTATCCCTTTCCCTCATTCTTCCTTCATCTCTCTCTGGATGGGATCCATGTGTACATAGCTCACGCGATGGCGTTTCTTGCTCGCCGCGCCAGAATCTCTCTGTCACGCCGGCCAAGTCCGCCGGCGCTGGCGCCGCCGCAAACTCCTGCCGGTGCCAGCTCGAGAGAGGGGGGCGGGGAAAGCACGCGAAAGGGGAGAGCTATCGATTCAGGTAGCTCAAAAAACGGGTGTGGGCGGGCTGGCTGGCTGAATAATACTTGACTGCTTGCTGCTCTAGACTCTTGTCTATCTTCACCGACGTCCCAGCTTGGCTCTTAGTCGCCATCGAACGATATACCCCCTCTCTTCAAAGTGGCCATTAGTAATGGTACGCTCTTCGGGGTATGCAGCCGGAGTTTGGCTTTGGCGAGGCAAGTAACCTAACCTAGACTGATAGATACATCGTTGCATTGGAAACGAGTCACACATAGATACCCGTGTCACGGTGGCCCTTCATTACCCCAGATTGCGCACTTTCGTCACTACTACTGAACATGAACCTGAACCTGGCCTGACACATAACCTTTGGGAGTAATCTTCTTGTCCCTCCTCGCCGGCTCGTGGCATTAAGCGTTCGTTAGCTCCGCGGAAATCTGGGAATTCGGAAAACCGAGTGCCACCACCACCACCACCACCATCGTCGCATAGGATAGGTACATGGGTGCGAGCTCAGGTTCGAGCAGAATCCCTATGTGTAACTCACACGTCGTTCATTTACGTATAATGTGTACTACGCAGAAGTACACGGCATAGAAAAGGACGGACGAGGCGCAGCGTCCGCATGTCGGGATCCTTTTCAAACAACTCGGTAGACCAGCCACGCGCACCTGACGACATCGCCTGAAGGAGCGAGGAGGACCCCTTGTTCTCGTCACTCTCCTGAGCGTCCTGTTCATGACTTTGATTGCTTGCTGCTGCTGCTGCTGCTACTGCTGACTCCCCTTTTAGCTTGTGCCTCATCAAGCTAGCTATCATGAAATGAAGATGCCATGCTGAAAATCATGTTATGGTACCCCGTGCCTATCCGACTGTCTGCCTGCTACGTTGAATCGAACCTGATCGGGCCTTTTCTTCTTTTTCTTTTTCTTTTTTCTTTTTCTTTTTCTTCTGCACAATAGTTAGTACCGTTGATCGACGTAGGGTAGATCCATCCACATCGATACTGATACTGTACTCCTATGTATTTTTCCTATTTACCAACATAGCCTTGTGCACGGTAGTCCGTCTCATTTGTCATTATTATTATCTCTTGGCTTCCTCATCCTGCCTCCCTCAAGATCAATCAAATCAATGCACGCCATTCCACGTACCACCTTCTCTACTCCTTTTCTCCTAATTAGGAACATAGCTCCGGGATGGGGGAGCTATAACTGCCGACTAGGAGGAGGAGAGACATCAAGTAAGTACAATACTTTAGCTACGTGGACTGCCTATGTAGATAAGGGGGCCCGGTGTGAACATCCGCTCCGGTGTAGCTATATATGTGTACGCTAAGTTTCGAGTCCTAACTACTCACTAATAGGAGCGTAAGAGGTGTGTCTGTGTATGTGTGTATGGTTGTTTACATAGGTACCGCCGGAAAAAGGGGGTGGGAGGCTGACTGGTTTGCGCAAATAGGGGGTGATGGGGACATGGCTGTGTCGTCTGTCATGCGAGGATCACAGCAACAAGAAAATCCCCAAAACCTGCTATCGCTATGAACTACCTGCTACCTGCCTCTTGGCCCGCGATGGGTTATGGACTAAAAATCGAGAGGATCGAGAGCGAAGGGCCGGCCGAGCTTTGCCCATGTCATACGCGGGAACATACATACCTACTACTAACCTAGGCATGTTCCTACTCGGCGAGGATGGTCTCAGCCCTACGGGTTTTACTGCGCGGTACGTTTCAAGTGGATGCTTTATTAGCTAGTTGTTTGCATACGTCGTATAATCCTCCCGCCTGTTTGCCTGATTGACTGACTGACTGACTTACAGCTTCTTCCTAAGCCATCCCCTGTGCCGTATTTAGCTATGTTCCCACGTTTCCCTTCGTTGACATCAGTCAGGCGGACTTTATAGCGCCAGGGGCATATATCTCCTCTCTCTCTTCTACCGTATTCCTGGCGCAACGCGCATAGGCATCTCCCATCGAAATTTCTCTACCGGGTTCGTTGAGCCGTTGGGGGAAGGGCTTGCCAGGACCCAAGAGATTATGAGATAAGCACTATAATTTCGTTTATGGGGATAGGGCTGACACGAACTAGGGGAAATAGGTGTCGAGCGAGTGAAGTGCCGTACATAGATGATGAGCCAGTCGGGGTAGAGGGGGAGGGGCTCGGGTGTACTATGGACTTTGTCATTCACACAGACTCTCTCTCTCTCTGTTTCTCTGGTTTTATTTTTACATTTTGGCGTTTTACCAGATGAAGCGAAAAGCCCGTCTTGGTATTTCAAGATCAGGTGCATACACGTGTTAGTCGAGATCGAGAGCACACACACACATACATATACACACAGACACTATATATGCCATCCACGCTAGCGGAGAGCAATCGTACTGCCGATTCGACAATTCCCGTCCACTTGTCACGTCCCAGATCCTGATCCGAAGCCCACCGAGTTGAGTTGGCTTAGACACACGGGCACCGGGGAGGGAAAGCGTGGGAAAGCGAATAGCCGATTTACATGTTAGTCTGTTGGGGACGACCGCCATCGTAGCCATTAGCCACTCATACGAAGGACAGCACATTATGCTCCATAACTCATGCTATTCTGGTCGCAGCAGGGAATAGGGGAAAGGGGAAGACATTAGGAGGAGCACTATTCTATCTACCTGTGCGTTTATTTGGATCGTTAATACTTCTAAAACAAGCCGCATGCGGTAGCAACCAATATCACATCGCAAGCCATCTTGTTTTTTTTCTCGCACAGAAGCTGAAAGGGAAGGGTTCCCCCCGTCGCAATCTAGGTTAGATGGCTATTTCATTTTTTTTTTCTTTTTTTTCTTTTTTTCAGCTCCAAACCTGGTCGCGAATATGATTCGTCTATTCGCTCATGGTCTTTCTCTTCTTCCAATCATCCATTGACTTTTTGGTAAGGACCTAGGTTAATGAATCATACCCCCTCCCCCTCTCCCATCTATCCTCAACCCCTTAACCTCTCGCGACAACATTACGCATTGAGGAAGAATGGGGTCATCTATGAATAGGTAGATCGGCAGGACAAACCGGCAATATCATGATCTAGCTCTCTTCACAGGGCCAAACGACATAGCAAGCGCAGTATCGGGCGCTATTGGAATTGACCGTCGTCGACAGACCGATAACTTGCGAGAGAATGGTGAGGTGAAAGGGGGGGAAGGGGGTGGCATTAACACAGAAATAAATAAAAAACAAAAGAACAACGCTTCTCTTATTTATAAAAATAAAATAAAATAAAATAAAAACCCTCATGTAGATATGCTGTTTCCCACGATCCCGTCGGCAAATTCTCCGTAGTACGTGTAGAAACGGGAATTGGTAGCAATGTAACGCAAGAGCCATGTGTGCATTGTAGACATTGACCTACAATACCTACCTACGGCGCAGGTTGTGTGTGTGTGTGTGTGTGTGCGGACGTGCGCTACCTATCACCATCCGCCGACGTCCCCTATGTACCTACTACCTAAGCTGGTGGATGTATTGCCACGCGGCGTCCTAGTCCTAGTCGTCCCTCCTCTTCTTCCCGTGACTAGGTAGTCCTACCTGTAGGTATCTCTACTAATGCTCTATCCTCTACCTCCCCCCCCATACCCATCGCCGGACGTCTTGGAAACTTTCCTTAGCAGCCGTCAAAGAGAACGTTCTCGACTCGGCTAACCGATGCGTACTCAACAATGCAAGACGTGGAGGTGTAGGTAGGGATAAGGATGGGGGGAGCAGAGGGGGGAAAGAGGCGTTTTCGTCACCACCTTTATCTGCGGCCATTGTTTTGTCCCGCTCAACCGCGCCGTGGGGGAAGAGGGGGGAGGGAAGACTGGAGGTGGGAAGAAGGCCAGTTTCTAGACGCCTTCGATGCGGAGAGATGCGGTGGGCTTGAGAAACAGGAGAAGACAATAGCGAGAGGAGGAGAGAGAGAAGGGCTTGGAGAGAAAAGTAATGGTCTATTTTCGTATAACCTGAGCGGTAACGATAACCAACCCCTTTCCATGATACCTGGTATAGCGTTACATAGAATGAAGGAAAGGTGACACGAAAAGAGAAGGGGTATGTTCTTCTCCCAACTCATTCTACCCTTTTCCCACTCTCTCTGTCTGTCGGTCTGTTTGTCTGTCTCTCTTCCGCCTTCCGTTCCTTCTCCCCGACAGTTTCTCAGCTCTGGCGCGCCTACGCCGCAGAGAGGCGTCGTCGGATGACTAGGAGGTTGTGCCAAATGGTTACATTTGTGTAACTCGAGTATTGAATAAAGCGCATGGTGGTGGTGGTGGGGGGGTAGGAGGAAAGAGGAGAACATCTGCTTCTTGGATGATGCCACAGTAACAACGCCCGGGACTTCTTTCTGTGTAGTGTGTACAGGCGAGGTTAGAGGAATATGGGATGTAGTTGAATAGGCTATTAGATCCGTATCGGTGCTGAATTCGAGATCCAAGCCCCGGCGCATCTGAAAGGCGTCCCCCCCCCATGTCACATGTTGTAGTTCGACAAAAGGCGGCAAGCCATTCCACCTCGATGTTGGATGTAACCGCAGGGAGCTGTTAGTTCGTCTTAATCCAGTCAGTTACCTACTATACTGTGTTACATACCTTCTTGCTATCTATGTAACACTTGAGGTACCTATATGTGTAAGTTTATAATACCCGCTCGTCTAATATTAAGTTGTGTCTGGTTAGTGTCACAACAATATACACGACAACGATTATGGGGGAAAGGAAGCGGGATAATTGGAGACACAGGGAATAAGTAACAATAACCAGAACAAAAGGGCCGTACATGAATCCCATCCTACCTACTCGGACCCGAGAGGTGCGTAATTCTATCCCGATAAGCACAGTTGAAGACTAAATCGAGAGATAGAGAGCCACAACGACTTCAATGCCCGTTTCGATAATGAACATGGTAACTTTGAACCGGGATGCCTAGTACACGTAACAGGTTAGAGCACTATTCCTTTTTACCATGTCTCTCAAATGATTTAATTTGTTTATTTTATTTATTTCCGCATTATCATGTATACCCTTGATCTTCCCTGGTCCTTGTCCAACCCACGTTTCTAGCGCGGGGTTATCATGTCATTTTTGGGGTTACACACACTATAGCCTGCCTAAAGACTTCAAGTTATCGACTATATCCCAGGTTCAACCCCCCATACTTACATCAATCAATACATATCAAGTCAAGTATTAGTAACGCCAGTTAAGAGCAATAGTTCCCCGTCAACTACATTTAGTGTAGCATTATGTCTCATTGTCTCTGGTCGGGTGATGAAGCAGGGCGTTTAGTTATCTTCGACGACTCTTGTTCCGTGTTGAACTTCGCAGCTTGGCTTTCTGAAAATGTGGCGGAGATACAGAATGATTAATATCTACATCTATTGATAAGTACCTACCTATGTAGTACCTAAGCTGGTGTTTTTAAGGTAATTAAGGTACTGGATACGGTTAACTTGCCGAGTGACATTGATATACTGTCAGTTGTTATGAAGAATCCTTCGCTAATATTTCCAGTTTCGATCTTTCCTTGTTAGGCATTCCACCTTTCCGCGAAATATATATGTATGGTACTTTGAGCCTATACCTAGGCAAACCAATAAAGTCAAGGTATCTGGTTCACTTAGATAGTGTTGCATTCATCCATTTCGCGATGAGCTAACCAGGTCCGATATAGTGTATAAGATTTAGCTTAAAAGTTGCATGTACAATACATCCATCAATACACACATACTTGATTGAGATGGAGCAGAAAATAGTACCGGGAATAATTTTTGCCAAGCACCCAAAATCCCTCGGGAGGATCTGGACAAGAGGACCCCTCCGGTCCTTTCACCACCCCATCCTACCGAAAGTAGTCGCAATACTCACCTACTTAGGAATACTACCTATACGGGATACGTATGCATCTATTCACGGAAGGAGTACACCACGAGTTTCTGCAGGAATCTCTAATAGAGTCTCGTCCCTCTTCGCCTTATGCGGCAGAGCCTCAAAAAAAAGAGAAAAAGAAAGAGAATATTATCTCCCGCCAACCAGGACTTTAGGATTCATGGTCTGATGCAAGATGCGAAAACCGCGCCCGCCCACACATACGCACATACACACACACACACCACGTAGTACTGTATACACAAGCCTCTATGCCGAGCCCCGGTCTAGTGTAAAAGGAGCAGCGGCACAGCATCTAATCACTCGGCCTGCCTTACGTACTAGGCACGCAAGTTGGTAGGTGTGCCCAGTCGTAGTTGATGGCTCCTTATTGCGTCTTAAACCTAGCGCGTCTACCTACTTGTTAGTGGGCTCCCCTGTATGTTAGAAAAGCGCCCCTTTCATTTGTCAGAATCCCGAGGGCCTGAAGATTCACTCATGCTGGGTATCCTCGGGATATCTTGGGGAGACGGTGGGAGGGGAGGGGGGGATGAGCCCGAACCAACGAATGGAATTGTTAGAACAGACAGGTGGTCCTGAGAAGAAGAAAATGTGAAAGAGGCGGAGGAGCAAGCGACAAGTAGGTAGAAGGATGCGGGATGAACGAGGCGCACCGCGAATAGCGCCGAAAGCAAACAATGACAGCGAGAAACTAGAAGGGAGGCAAAAACACCACCACCACCACCACCACCACCACTGAGACACGCTGTCCGGCTGAGGTGGGGTACACGGGGATCCCCTCTTTCTGGCCTGCGAATGCGAGCCGGGTCCTCTTACGGAGACCGAACCGGCTGCGAACCTCTATTGAGAACCGAAGAATCATACTTGTGGGGGGAGGCGGAGGAGGGGAGGAAGAAGAATGGAAGGGTGTTCACATATTGTATACGAAAGATAGACAACGGCGAGGTGTTCGTGGCGTCCGTAGATATGTATGTATGTATGTATGTATGTATCACGGAAACATCAATAAGAAGAAGAAAAAAAAGAAACAAGGGCAGTGAAACATTCAGCACCGGTACTTTGATTCTAGAAGAAACGAAGAAGAAAAAGATGACCAACCTACTACTTATGGGGAATCCTGTAGCCTCAATCGTTGCTTGCTGACGACCTGAACTTGGTTTTTTTTTTCGAGCCGTGCCTTGCATGTATATCTACCTACTTTACCTGTAAGACATTTACCCAATTGACTGGTTTCTCATGACGAAAAAGGATGAGCGAAGATTTTTTAGATACCGCCCCGCAGATTCTTGCCAGGGGATGTAAGACATCCTATCTAGAAAAAGAAAAGAAATAATCAATAAAAATAGAGATGGCAGAGACATACATACATACATACACAGGAGAAAAAATAAGAAGAAGAAAAAATGCGAAGCATGGTGAATGACTCTCCTTTTTTTGGTTAAAGAGGATTAGACGAATGAGGCTGGACCGTGGAGAACGAGCAGGAGAAGCCGAGAGACAATGCATCGCATCGCATTTCATTCCTTCTTTTTCTTCTTCTTCTTTTTTCCTCCCGTGCCGTCCCTAGGAGGAGAACAGCCTCATTGTCTCAAAACTCTCTTAGGTTATGTATGTATCTCTTCGTCTCTCGCAGATCTGCAGGGCGCATCTTCTTCAGCTCCGAAAAAAATCAGACCTGCATCTTTCAATCCCCCCATTCCTTGGTATCACATCACACGCCCCCCAAAGCCATGTGCTGCGGAAAAGGGGGGGAAAGAAAAAAAGAAGAAAAAATGAATTAAAAATACATAAAAAAAAGGATACTAATAATTAGTTGACTCGCGATAGAAGTAGTATACTTACTTGCAGATGTCTCATGAGAAGGGAGGGGAAAAGGAAGTAGGTAGTCTCCCCCCCCCCCCTTCTCCCTTCACTCTGCGGAATTGGTTTCTTCTTGGCATAGTAGAAGTTTGGGGGGGGGGGTAGACGGTACAGATGGTGTAACCAATCGAAAGGTGGGAAATTCTTCATTCGTCATAATGACACATGATTGTGCGAATTGAAGGGATAGTGGATGGTTATGTTAGGGAGGGAAGGTCGGCGGCGGGTAGCGGGAAAGGGGGAGGTGGTATGTAGGAGGCTTGGAGCGATCGCATTGCAAAGAGCTGAATTACTCAGGTAGGTAGGTGGGTAGAGACATAGTAGACAGATACCAGAGAACAAATTAGAAGCCCGAATGTAAGAGCCACGTTTTTTTCTTTTTCTTTTTGGAAGGGTTGTTTTGTGTGTATTTCCAGGCCCGGCAGCTGAGCTGCATACACTGTGGTTGGCTGCCCCTGATTTGAATGGTGGCTGGATTTTTTATTTTATATTTCTTTTTATATTACGCGGGGTGGTGGTGGAAGGATCCATTCTAGAGAGACTTTGATGTCTTTGAGCTCTTGCCCGTTAGAGCTTAGTCTCTACCCAGCTCCGCGTTTGTCTCTGGTTTTTATTATCATTCGGGGCTTGTGGCCTAGTTGTATGTAGTGTAGTTCTACCTACTACCTACCTAGCTCCCGTATCATATCGTATTGCGTGTCTAAGTGGCAGAAAGGCGGCACGGAAAGGTCCTCAGCCTTGTTGCGCGCTCCTTCGACCCACTTGCTGACTCTGATAGGCGATCATCTTTCCGTAGGTTCTCATGAGGTAAGAGGTAGGTTTGAAAATCCATCCTACGTAGGTCATTAGAGCATCATGGGAAGGGGGGAGAGGGGGGATGGAGGGATAGACATGGTGTCAGTCATATACCGACATAATCCTGGCTGTGTTACACAGAGCATCACCGCCATCGTAGAAGACATGGAACTAGACGGTGATGGCGAGAGCCTGCACTACGACGGAGGAGATTAATGAAACCACACTCACGTGCGAATGCATCTCGTGCTCTGGCTAGGGTCGCATATCCTGAAACGGGCCCCAAAGAGAATCCTCCCGCGCCGCGTGCGTGTAATGGCCACCGCAGGGCAGGGCAGGGCAGGCATGGAGGAAGCGTAATTTGAAATACGTCGTATGTCGGTACGACGTGTAGATGGAAAGCCGAAGAAGGCCGGATATGATTTACCTTCAAGGACTAGATTAGCTATTACTAGAAGCGAAAAGCATTGGCGTTCAGAAGGATAGGCATCCAATACAAACAAAAACGACATCCCGTTCTGGGCCCAAGCTAAGCTGGGCAACATCGGATCTCTGCGAGTTGTTGCCGTAAAAGGGTTTATCTAATTTACAGAACGGTAGATGGGGAGAAATAAGATACGTGCGCGACTTCGTATAGTCTACCTAGTGTAGTGTAGTATAATAAAATGTTCGGGCCGCGTTGAAACTAGATGGGGACTCGAAACCGGCTCCATCAAAAAGAAAAGTCAGAGTCGGAGCCAAGAGAAAGCAGCAAAGCCTCGAGGAACTTTTGTTCTGATTGGGCCGTTCTGCTGTGTCGGTCTCTCGCTGCTGTGCCTTATACGTACGTCCCAGGGCAGGGGGGGGATCGGCAAAGAACGAACACCAAGAAATCGACGAGGGGACACAATCCCCCTTCCCTTCGTACACTACACTAGGTTAAAGATTATTAATCATGCCTCCTCTCCCCTGAACGTCTCCTCTCTAGACATTATTAGTCGGGACACCGTTCGAGGTAGGTACTCCATACTCCATGCGAAGGACAAGGTCACAAACGATACTTAGAACGAAGTGGTTAGTTAGATGGATGGATGAAGTCGTATGCGGCGTTGCAAGGCCTCGCCCATTCTCCCCCGCTTCCCGGGTTCCAATTAATAACAGGACAGTCCATCTGCTCTCTCCCTTAGCCACGTTGACGGTACCCCCTCCCTTTGACCCAGGCGGCCGGCAATACATAGTGTAGACGCGAGCCGTAGCGTGCTGCTTTGACTTTTTCGCCTGGAAACGGTAGCATTCCTCGAGGGCCCCCCAATGGTGGAAAGAAGGGGCCAAGGGTAATTTAGAAGAAAGGTTTTTGATACCTCAGATAAGTGTTATTCGTCGTCAATTTCATGGCATAACTGCTAGCATGTTCGCGTCGCATCGCAAGGAAAGAAAACAAATACCCCCCCCCCCTCCTTTAGGGGAGACAGATAGAATTGACCATCCAGGTGTGAGTATACTGGGTTGGACATTTCGTACAACATGTATGGGCCACTCGCGGCCAAGTTACTTCTGCGCGTCCATAGCCGCAATAAACGAACCCGACCCCTTACGACCCGCCCGCCCACGTTCGTCACACATGGTTTCCTCCTCTCCGGTTGCAAGGTAAGTAAACGAATGCGAAACCAACTCAATCCGATGGGGAAGAGCCAAAAAGAAACAAATGGATGCCTAGAATTCATCGTTAATTATTAGTGTCATCGAAAAAAAAAAATATTGATGAACTCCATCGCCAAGCGCCCGTCTTCGTAGGGGTATGGAAATCAGATATGTGACGAAATGCACGGTACGTAGCATCGTGTCCTTTTGTTTTTTGTATCATCTCTTGGCGGGAACCGTAAGTTGCCCATCTCGGGGAGGCCCTTTCCTACGGTATTCCAGAAATTCCCCATAATAAGGGATGTTGGCGTTGTAGTAATTGATGTAGGTTAGTTAGGTTAGTATGTATGTGGTGGCTTCAGGTTTCTCACCCGCGTCCCCACGCGACCACCATTTTCCAAAAGCGGTTTAAGGCGATGAGAAAAACTACCCGGGGGGAAGAAAATAAGTTCTGACAACGGCGGCCCTGGAAGGATGCCAAGCCCTTACAAGGCGAGCAGGGGGGGGAGGGGTGTGGGTTTTTAGTTATATACCTACCTGCACACATTACATATCCGGGTGGGGGCTATATTTGGTAGGGTATGTCGTATATCTCTCTCGTAAGGGCGCGGTACTTCTTCCGCACATACGGCGGAGCGTGTACACACACACATTAACGGTTAGGGGAGTATCTCCATGGTTGTGCTATACTAGGCAATACAATACATACCATACATTCATGCATTGTAGTGTTAGGTAGGTTACCTTGGTAGTTGTTATCGACGAGCCTGCAGCCGACGAAGCTGAAAGCGCGCCATGCCCACCGCCCGAGAGAACCTGATCAGGCGGGTAAGTTGTCTGCTGCGCGGCCGCATCGTTGACTTTCATTGGGCTTTATACGGACAGGTAAATTACACGACCTACTTTATAGAAATTAGGTAGGCATCTGAATCTTGGAGACTCCGGCCTCCTTTTGGCGTGAAAGGGGAAAGGGGGGGTTTGTGCAGACAGATGCACAACGGAATTTGTACAGTGCCCATGACGACATATGGAACATCGCCGGGAGCCGACGTCAATGCAGCCTTGTGGTGCGGTTCATGCCTCTTATGCTGTACGTCTGGACGTACGCGTTATGTAGGCTGTATGCAAGTAGGCGATCTCCAATGTTGGATAGCCTCTTGCAACATGTACATCATTTGGGCTTGGAACTTGTTATCAACCTTCTGCACTTCTTTTCGATAAAGGGATATAGAATAGTCTATATCCGAAGGAAGAAAAGGTCACTTAACCCCCCTCTTCCCCCTCCGGACAATGAAGAGGCGGAATTTGCAGCCAGAAAGCGGAAAGCGGTCTTTAGGCCCGAGCCGAGCTGGGGTGCGCGAAGGTCCGCCGGGCTGCGCGCGGACTTGCGAGCTCCCAGAAACCCGTTACTCCGATCACTACCGGATCTGTGGCTCTATTACGACACGCGAGGGTATCGCGGCACGATAGACCACGAGTGCCAAGGGCATCCCCTAGCTGATCGGCAACCTTAAATGAGTGGAGGCACATGGCTTTCAACTTCACGGCCCATGTAAATGAATTTACGGACCCGAGCCGTTCATAACGGCATGCGTAATGTAATAGGATCAGACACCTAGGTAGTAAGTAGTATGTAAGATGGGGCGGTTTAGGGATCGCCCACGAAATGGAGCTTCACATAGAGAGTTGTGTTACAGGAGACCGAGGAACCCGAGATGTGATGCACGACCTGGTCGTACGCCAACGTTTGGGTTAAGTGGCGGGAATAAGAAGAGGACCGGAGCTGAAGGTCTTTGTAGTTAACCTTGGTTAGTAAGTAGTAGCTCTTGACGCGTATTTGCGGCACGAACTTGAGTTTTGGCCATCCCTCAAGCTTCTCTGGTTCCTCTGGGTCCTCTGGCTCCTCAAGCTCTTCCCCTGTGAAGTAAGGGGTGAGCGATCGAGTGAGCGATCTCTCAATCCGTGGCTTCCGTGATGGGTCGTAGTCTAGTAGGGTCTGAATACATATGGTAGGTAGGTAGTTAGTTTTGCTACTTAATGTATGTCAACTAAATCGTGAATGCTAGTGTATCGTCAAATTTGACTTCTGACTACCACGGCAAGGAGCCGGAGAGTCAGCATTCTGGGAGGCTAGAATCCACAACCAGCTCATGCGGGCGTCAGGGCCATCGCATGTCGAGGTCTGTGCGCTGTTGCACGACGCCTGACCATATAGTACATACCTACGAATATCGCAGCCCGAGTGACCAGTGTTCTTCTCTATGTAGATCCTGCGAATAGTCACCTATGCGACCTGCACGGAAGCCATTTACGCCGCATTCTGTGCTTAATAATTCCTCAAGGTGTGCGTATGGGGAGGAGGATTCATATCATCAAGCTCCCTTGTAGATGCCACAAGGGCACTTTGCAATCATGGGTGATGGAGGATTCATAATTCATGGCACTACCTACCTAGTCTGGCAGGAAGGGGGAGAGGGAGGGAGGGGATCTTCCTTGTATCGGCTGCTCTATTCGTCAAATTGCGGCAGCATAGCAAATTCATTTCATTACCTTGGATGCCAAGTTTGACCGGTGATGGTGTTGGTGTTGGTGTTGAGAATGTCACCATCATGACGGGTTCTTGCAAGTTGGCGCCCAAAGGGAAGGACGAGCAAGAAACGAAGCAGGTCTGGAAAGTTGGGCGCGTGTTCGCATCGCCGTTAAGTCCGAAATCAAGCTGGAGCGAGCAACAGCGCCCCTTGCGTCTCGGCATCGCGGCGCGAGAAAAAGTGAAAGGAGTTATACGCAGTGCGGACGCTACTTACTGCTTTGTGTCGCCTCGTGTTTCCTATGCCGTAATGTGTAGAGCGATGGCAAGTGACGTTGGCTGCGTGACGCCTAATGGGGTTGGCAGAAGACCAAGCAATCCCCCCAAGACAAACCTATCATTTTTCAGGATTGTGTTGTGCTGTGTCGTGTTGGAGTCGTAAAGTAGTATACCTACCTCATACCAAGAACTGTGTGCGAACGAAAAGGAACGACGCCGAGGTCCCGTATTGGCCCGTATCTGCACATCCGCATATCCGCGCCCCCGGGTCCACAATGAGGATCTTCTACACCATAGGCAGAGGAAATCAGGTACATACCCAAGACGGAATCAAGGGGCGACCTGAGTCACCGGAGCATAGCGACAAGAAAAACTATTGATCGATGTTCAGGGTTTTAGTGTAGTAGCAACGTTGGTGGTCATTCGCTGCGTAGGTAGTAGTTAGGAATTGTGTGTGCGTGTGTGTAATGTAAGTCCAGGTAGGTTAGGGCGTAGGCAAGAAAGACCAAAGGCGGTATGCGAAGGTGATCAGGTTGCTGCAATGTGCCGCCGTACACCACATCTACCAGACCATGCGCAATGCATTACTGATTGACTGGTTTGATTATGAGTGAGTTGACTGGCGATGCAAGGACCGTAAACGGTTGGACAGAGTTTCGAGCCGCAAAACCAACATTGGGAAGAGAATGCGCCTTGGGTTACGCCTGAGGCTAAAAGAGCCAAAGGGCAAATGAGAGATTGCATGGGTCGAAGGGACAAGAGACAACTGAACACAACACAACCTCGTGGCGTGGAAGATCGGGATTTGACGTTCGATGCGTCTCGCTGGGCTGCAGATTCCATGGGCAGATGGGGTATTTGTCTCGAAGTGTCGACCGCCAGTTTCCCCTACAACTCGGCGCAAACAGAGAGAAACACCCCTGTAAAGAGCGGTGGACTCGGGGTCCCTCATGCAAGTGCCTCGCCTCAAAACCTACCCCACTCTGCAGCCTTTTGTCCCAACCCGTAGGTACATAGGTAGGTTCGCCTTGGGGGAGCGGCACCCCATTGGCTGGATGAACGAATCTCTATTTCGCCCAATCAAAAATCATCAATATTGGATAATACGCCTTCTTTTTTTTTTCTTCCCTTCCTTGCCTTCTTTCCTGCTTTACCTAACCTAACCTAACCTACCTACATAGTACTTACTCTACAGCACTAGTTTGGGTAATACGGTAGTAGTAGTGTTCATGTAGGAACGTACCGATGGGCCGACCGATCTCAGGTACATCCTGCTTTTGCTGTCCACGGGTCGCAAACTGCGACTGAGAGAAACTCTCTACCTAGCCACCAGTGTAACCAGCCACGATTTAGTGGGCAAATTAGCCCATGTTATTTTACATAGTAGGTACCCAGGTAGGTACACTGCCCACCCAACTTCTCGGTGCAGCGACATGCGTACCTGTGTACGCACACGCACACATACAACGTCTGTTGGAAAAGCAAGAAAAATACCCAACCGTGATAATAATGACTATTTTCACTTCCCATTAAACAATAAACCCCAAACCAAAGAACGACATCAGACAAGCCTGTGTAGCCTTGAGTTTTATTTCACTGCTACCAACTTTGTGCGTCTATCGCATGTACATACCTAACTAATAAAACAATTGTACATCGACGTATAGTAGGTATTGGCAGCAACTTTCCTAAAACAGCAATAAACCCAAGGTGGGTTGGAACTACTATACATCGCCAAGAGACGATGCAAAAGTCCGGTGCCGTGACCGGATATCGCCTTTTCCCTGATTCGTCCTTACGCTCTTGACATCTACGGAACAAGTAAAATGTCTTGTCGTGTGTGTGTCTGGTGGTGTGCCCCCCCCCCCTTATACATAGGTACTTACCTATCTACAGCAGCTATCGACCCTACACGCGTCTATGCGTATGCCCACCATGGGCACTTATAGTTAGTGTAGAGATTGAGTGATGATAATACGGGACCTTGACAATCCCCCCCCCTCTTCTTTTTAAATGCTTATTATTAGTGAATAGCTCAAACTAGTGATAACTCAGCTACACTATAAATATACTATAACTGCAATATATTATATAATAATTACATGTGAAATCCAACTCCTGATTGATTGATGCCGAAAAAAAAGAAGAAATAGATAGATAGATAGATAGATAGTCCCTTGTCAATAGGTACATAATATCGAAATTTCAATATGATTATTATTATTATTACTAGTTTCTAAGCAACTAGTTACATCATAGGCACAGTGTACAGACAGTAGCGTGCACTACATGTGATTCTCTGCCAAGGGTTTTGCTCCCCGTACGACGAAGGCACATTGTGACACCTCGATACTTCAAATTTCCCTCTTGCAGCAGGAAGGAGATTGCGAATTAAAACATGCGAAAGGGGGGGGGTTAAGTAGAGGGGAAGAGGGGGAAGACAAGGAAGATAGAGGGGGAAAACTATACTGCGATGTTCCTCGTCGAAAAGAAGACAATGCCAATAATACTAACGTACTTTTGTATATGCGATCACGGCTTGGAGATATTATTAATATGGGGTTGATTTCCTTATTGATCCTCGGCACCCAGGTCCCGATACATCGATAACATCTAGATTTCGGGTTGACTAATCACCATCACCTAGGTCAATCGCTGCGACCCAGTCCAGGTTTTTGATGCCGCAGATGGTAACAGCAGCAGCAAGTCTGATACGTAGCCCGGGGCATGTATGTGCGAAGTGCCATTTACCTAAATAGGTAGCATGTCAGTTGTCTATGTGTGAGTGAGTAAGTGTGTGTGTGTGTACGCTTTTTTCTTTTCCGAGACTGTTCGGGATTTGTCATGTGGCATGGCCGTGGGCAAGGGTTATTGGGGGAATTCGCTCCGTAGCCGTGGACGACGACGACTCCTCGCACGCGGGATCTGGGATTGGCGCCGGGTCTTATTGGTCGCGTAAGGGGACCAACCCGTTTGCGGCGATCGTAAAGTCGTGCTTCTCTTGACTAATCAGGCTCGAGGACTGACCGAAAAGGGGTGGATATTTGCAGTTTTGCGCGGCCGTGGAATCATGTTATTCAGCAAGGCTGGCAATAGCCCGCGAATATCGGGCCACTACCACCACCACCTTCTGGACTAAACTCGGGAATGCCCCGGTGTGTGCTGCTGCTGCTGCTGCTGTTTCTGCTTCTCGCTTGCTCGTTGCTACGCTATAGCTCATATCCGTGATCGGGCGCGAGCGTTTGGCGTCAGTAAGCCTCCAGAGGTTCGTACGGCCAGAAATAGCTGCCTTTCCTAAACAATCTGGCGGGGGATGACCAAGCAGGCTAACGATCGCTAAAACAATCCTCCTGTAAGACATCATTATCCCTTCTCGTCCTGCTCCCGCAGTAGAGCTGCAACGCTGTCCAGGGACTTTACGATGGCCAATTCCGGTAGCCTAATGAACCGGCCCAGGATCCATTATTTATTATCTATAGGACATAGGAGTTTCAGGAGTTTCATATCCGGCCTATCATGCGCTTATCGTGTATGGGTAACATGTGCTTGACCTAAAGACAGCTGTTTGGGTACCTTACCCAGCACAGCTAGACAATTATGTATGTAGGGAACTTCCAAGAGCTGTTGGTAGGGGATGATCGTAGGAAATGCTATGCTCTCATAGGAGCGTGTTGGTATGGCAGCATTCAGCCCTATGGAAAGACATGTGGTCACGGCAACACCGAGTAGCGGGCTTCGTCTCATACCCCATAGTCACGGGGGGTGTGTCCCTGCGGCAGCGCAGTCTGGGTCTCGGGATTCCATGTCCTTGACGGGGTCTTTTGATTTAATCAGACCGCCCAGAGCTTAAACGCAAAGGGGGGGTGTGCAGTGGCATACGTGTGATGCAACAGCAAGATGTTCCGCGGAGACTACCATTTGGAGTTGACGCCATCATGATAGGCAGGTTTTTGCGATCCATCCCAACCCAGTCATCTAGGCCTACGCCTCTTCGTCGGTCACAGGTGTCTACGTGGTGAGGAGTATATTTTATCCTGTCTGTCGATAAACCCAAACGAGGCGGTGATTCCCAACACCTCTCCTCCTTGGCACCACGCGTGTACCAACAATGGGTTCGATCGGAGTGTGGGGTGTGATGGGCGATCCAATTCGCGATGGCGGTTAGCCACAGACAGTTGCTGTGGGAGTCGTGTAGCGGAAATTGAGCATTAGAGATAGTGTGGAGACCAAGAACATCGACCGTCGCTCAGCTCGCTTTCTCCTGTCATCTCAGCCCTACGAATAGTCGGGGTAGGGGGGAAAGGACTTAAAAAAACGGGCGTGATATATGTAACTAGGTAGGTAGATTAGGGGTCCTCCTCCTAATCGAGGACAGTGTGTACGTAAGTTTCTTAACGTTATTTCCGTTGCAGATTATCCGTCTGTGGTGGTGATGGTGTGCTGTCAGGGAGACAGGGTATCCTCGCGACTGGTCAGAGACCGGGACTTTGGAAGGTCTCTTTAGATGGATGGATCTTCCTTGGCGTTACCCAGACCACAGGCGCGGGTTAGTAACGACCACTTAGCTGCGTCCCAGAAAGCGGGACTGATGTGAGAAATGTCCACGGCGGACTGACCTATGCCGCTTTGGAGATTCGCAAGTCCGTTCTGGGAACTGGGATGGTGGTATTGGATACGTATGTAGCAGTAAGTACTGAGCACATGTCCATGCCGTCTCCAAGTTGTCGTCACCTATGGAATATGTGCAACACATTTGGGAAATACAGCTAATAGCTACTATGAAGCACCTCATCGTCACAATAAGCGTCGTTTAGCTCACGAAGAAGAGCCTCCGCAAAATACCTACCTGGTTATGGCCGTTCAGTCCTTGCCAGCTAGGTTGTTGAGACATTTCTCTCAGAAGTTTCTTCCAACGGTGCAGATGCGGTGAGATGTCTCTGTTCTGCATTTGTCGGAATATGCATGGCATGTCATGATGACCACCTTGCAGGGCCTTTATGATGCGTATTGGCGTAAGTACACCGCAAAGAATTACCATCAAAGGCGGCTAAACAGTGTCTCAACCATTCTTCAGGCTAGAAAGTCGAACTGCGCATGCTCGTTTTGCAAGGAATATGTACTTGCGTAGGTACCTAGGTATGTACTGGGTTTCAATAATGGAGTCTGTTATAGATTTAAACCACACCTATGGTTGGAGGTACTATTGGGAGGTAAAAATAAAATAAAAGGCGAAAAATAATAATAGTTGTACATCGATTGGCGATGATAAATATTACTTTCCTAAAAGGGTAAGTAGTACAGAGTTCCCCAGGGAAGAAACCGCGCCGCCCTAAACTAAAGGGCTTTAGCGGGCTAGGTAAGTACTTAAATCCGTCCGGACTGCAACCCTGTTCGTTTGGGTCGACCTTGCGATCCTTTCGATGGCTTTAACTATGTACATTACACTACGTCGTATCCCTCGATCCAATCAGAACGTGCGGACCCAAAGAGACGTGCTAAAACTAGAACTTCTGACTTACGACTACCATCGCCAGACCACGCACTCAAGCTTTTTACACCAAGGTTTCTCATTATCTAATAATTTTAATTCCCGCAGTCCGCCCCCCATAAGCGAATGTCGCGTGGCATGTACAGGATTCGGGTACAATTGCCCGCATTTTCCACTGTCCCCCGGGGGGAGGAAGGGATGTTGTGATAGGGACCATCGAGTTGGGTCCCTATCGCGAGTCCTTTTGTTTCGTAATTGCACTTCAAGCGGCGCAGGGTGAATCATGCGTCGTAACATAACATGCCCTTGAGGAAATGGGTGGCAGACGTCAAGCGGAACTGGTAGAACCGAAAGTGTTGCTAAGGTGAAGGTTGATTTACTAAACCTCAGCTGAATCCTACCAGCGGTACTGCGCCTCTCTATCTCGTGACGATGAACTGCCCATCTTGGCAACCATCTCGAAATGGGGATCATTTTTCACTAGACTAAATTCCCAGGTGAACCAGGAAGCTCTCTTACGAACTATAGACTGTGTTCTTATTGGTCAATTTTCGTTATATTGTTCATATCGGGACGTTCTGCCTGATAACTTTAAGTAGTGTCCTTAAAGCCATGTAGGTTATATCCGGAGAGAAAATCCTATCACCGAGTTGGCCTTTCGCACGATCCACTTAGATCTCGGAGAGTCAAGACCGATGATCGCGTAGCTTCGGCACGAAGAAAAATAAGGGTGAAGTAGGATGAATGGATATGCATGTGCTAGATAACCCTAGCGTACATAGGAATCGGTGGTGCTATCAAGACTTAAAGCTTCTTTTAAATGCCGTAATAGTTGGTTGACCACTCATATAACTCTCAAGATCGCTATCGTTGCGACTTCTATAATTGCAAGGTTAGGTAGGTAGTACTTAGGGCATGCGCCATCTCCAGCTTGCGATGATCGACACGCAATACCTACAGACACTGCCTTCCCCTCCTGCGGATTGTGTGAATCTAGAACTCAAGGAACCACCTTGAAACAAACGCCACGATTCTGCTGCCTACTAGTGATGTTAGTAACCCCAGTCTCGGCAACCCATGTCTTCCGAAGGGAAAGCAGAGGAAACCAAGGTGCCCGGCGAATTCAAACGTCCCCAGAGACACCCCAATGCTGCATGCATCTTGAACCCCCCTCCCCCCCAATGGCACGGGTGGAAGCATTGTGGGATCTTGCATGGGGGGGAAGGCGAGCGCTCAACGAGATCCTTGGGTCTCACGACTGCGACCGAATTCTGGGACCAGTCATGTCTGCTGCTGAAGTCATCAGTACTAGTAGGTAGGGCGTATAGGTACTTTGGACGATGGGTTGCGGAGAGGGTGCAGAGCCTTGGCGTGAGAACCTTAAAGAACCGTTTCTCATGTTGAATTAAGGGGGGGCTAACCAAGCTCGCGGGTACGTGGCTTCTGCGGTTCCGTCCCTACGGGTGCGTGTAAGCGTATAGTAGGTATGGGTATGTATGCCCGTACTCATCCACCTCATCAACGGGTACCTCAAGCTTCTCTCGTCAGCATTCAACCCCAGAGAGCGCCAGCGGTCAGACAGAGAGTGAGCGAGAGAGAAAGAACGGAGAATTTCCCCTCGTGCTCAGACCCTCATCATATATTCATCGTGGAACGCGAGACACTAGATTGCTTAGTCGATATGGAATGCGGAGAGATATCGATAGATTCAGATGGGGACTTGCCAATCCCGAGGGTAAGAAAGGTGTGCAATCCGCAGTCGGAGGAACCCCCATGAGATAAGGATAATATTGGGTATCGCCTCCGGACTATGCTACAGGTATGCTTGCATATCTTGAACCATGGAAGTTTGGAACCGATACTGCAGATTTTGGAGGGGGGTAAGCCTGCTCTTTGTGCAGAAGTCTGATGATGGATCTAGCCCCAGAAACTCAGCAAGGAGGTAGTGTAAACCTATGTTTATCCATCGCCATTAATATTGTCGAAATGTTAAGGGGGTATTTTTGGGTATCCAGCCAACTCGATGGCGCCAAACAACCCGGTTGGGCGTCATAGAACGGGGCGCAAGGCTCAAGAAAGACGTTGAAGGCTGGAGGATCTGTTGTTGCTCTTGCTGGCGCCAGCACTTCAAATAGTACGGAGCCTCATCTCGACTGGTCGCATGGATACCGGCCCTACCAATGGACTTTTGTTGGTAACAGTACCTACGAACCTCAAATAACAGAGAGAGGGGCGTGTGTTCGCGCGGAGACCACGTGAAGTTTCCATTTGAAATACTACCTAACTGACATGTTATGTGTAAATGACGATAGTGTAGATTGTGTGTGCGATAGGAGGCCGCGGAGATACTGCATACCTACATACATACATGGGTATGTACCTAGGTAGTTTGTATGGGGCATCCCCCTCTTGCGGAACGACTTGATCAGTAAACATCGGATAGTCGATAAAAGCATTGTATGCTGATAAACTTAACGGATTACGAGCGACTATCCATCTACAGTATGTCTATAGACATGAATGAATTGGAACTTTCGGCGGACCCTTGGATCAAGAAGAAAGGGAGTTCCCGAACCACAAGATCCACACAGCAATTCCAATAATACCATACACACCCGACTGAACGATTTAACTTAACTCGGTGGATTGAACAACCCTTAACATTGAAATTACCTAACCTACCTGTGATACTGAACTAACCCGTATCAACTACGATGAATTGCATTCATATTGATTTCTGTCAATTGCGCATAGCAACCTCAAAGGGAAATCATATTCTCTTCATTGGAAAATACAGTCAGACACTACAAATATAATAATAACCAATATTGTGTCAAACTAGTTAGTAGTCTAAGTTAAACACAAATAACCAGATAATCATCTGTCATTCGCATTCATATATCTTCCTAGTTTCTTTTTTGGATTGGGTATAAATATAACCTGATATGTCAACGTGCTATTGATGTCTACAACAACGACAATGTTGCCAAGACATTAACTCGCCCTTCACCGGATTCCTCAATCCTAGTCCATCTTCCGCATTTTCACCCGCTCGAGGCAGTATTCCTCAGCACAATTTGTCGACAAGACGGGTATAAATGCTAATAATCCGATTTTAGCAAGAACGGACTATCGCCGGCCTCCAGGACTTATCGAGATAGCCATATAGGGATGGGCCACCCCCCCCCCCCCCCATGATGATGCCAGCCCTAGGAATAGCATGACGAGCAGCCAATTAGAAGCTCGAATGGATATTGGTAATGGTCGATTTAAAAATAGACACCTTATAAAGCACGTGCGGAAGAGAGAGTTGGTGGGATGGAAAAGCTTTCTTAACTTGGGACCTGTTTGATTCCTTTCGAGCATTGGTAGGCTATTCACATCATCACCGACCGTTGAACCGCCATAATGCGTAGACTCGTAGACTCCACCGTTTAGAAAGTTTAGGCTTCCGGGCACATGGGCGAGCTCCGATACATTCCAAGCCCTCCTTGGCCCCCCTCTTCTCCTGTCCCTTCTACGATTTCTTCTCGAAGGGCTTTTGCTCCGCCATGCGACCATGAGGGCTGAAAAAAGTGGTGTCTCGAAAAGTAGGTACATGTTAGCTGCGATGTCCCTCGCAGGGAACATGGCCAATCACGGTTTTACTTGGACAAGGCAGCGAGATGTCTCGAGGCGTCATGTTCTCCACTGCTAGGTTGTTCGGACCAGGCGCATTCACTGGCATGCCGTACGAGAGGGCATGCCAATGCCAGAGCAGAGCCCGGGCTGCTACCTACTGTCAAGACGCTTCTGTAGACGAATACTACGTTATAGAATGCACCCCCATGCTGCCTAGACGAACTATCGTCGATATGCTGCAATAAAAAAATAAAAAAATTAGTGGTGGAGGGCTGGGTCGGTCTAAAGCATGCGGTGCCGGTTCGGCGGACGCGGTGGGCCCCAGACCATCACCGATGGCCGCCCTCGAACTATACTACTACCTACACTACCTATACTACCTACCAACAACCTATGCAGCAAATAGAGATCTCGACCAAAAAGAAAAGAAAAAAAACCACCCGTCATTATTCCCGTATCATGAGCTCATAGCATGACCATGTCTTATGTCTATTTGCTCACAGACATCCATGCAAGTGTTGCTGCTTCCGCCGTTCTGACAGTACGATGCGAGAGCCACTGAAAGCTGGAGCGGTACTGGCTGGTGTACGGACGCAGAACGCCATGTGGGTTCGCGCTGAACAACGGGGGGTATGGCAGTGTTTTATTAGTTAGAACATAGGTAAAACCACCATGACTGAAAGTGCGCAGCATGATTCCAAAAAGCTGGTTTAGCAGCACAAAGATCCCGGCTTCCAGATAAGGGGAGGGGGACAACCCTCGAAATATGTGCGTACATAAGAGGCAAAGGTTAAGGTAAAGGTAAACTTGAAGGTAGGTAGTGTAAAAGCAGTGTGGTATTGGTGTATTGGTAGTGGTAGTAGTGGTGGTTAGTATGCTGTAGCCTACCTAACCTTACAGCCAACACTCCTCTTAGTGCATTTTTGGGTGCCTGTGCCGTACATATTGTGCTGTGCTATGCCGTACGGTGCTGACCAGTGCTAGGTAGGTGTGTGTGTGTGAGTGTGATGTTTTGTTTTTCTCAGGTCGGTAGAGGCTTGGTGGGCTAGTGGGTTAGCGGGTACGGCACCGAAGATAGATAGTGTACAAGAGTACCCAATTTCTCCCCTCTGCGGTTAGTCTGCTCGTAAAATCCGTCATCGTGCGGTCAAATAGCCTAACAGCCCTACGATCTCGAGAAGGTGGGGGGGGAGGAAGTGGACATCGCCGCTTTAACCGCCACAAAGATACGTACCCGTGGACTTCGAGTAAAGACACAAATGTGGGCAAATTTCAGATGGCGTGTGTACACTACTTCGATGGCCATATACGGTTAGACGGGTCCTCGGGTTTTATGTCATTTTATCCCAAAGTACCTAACCTTAGTACATACCTACCCTACGTATTCCCTTTCCCTTCGCACACCCCTGCTGCAGCAGCACAGCTCGTAGGTACACAAGGTACGTACTCCAGCCGCTGGCTACCGGGGTGCGATCGCCCGCTACCACCTTTAGATTGAGGCGCTGTTCGTCTCTCGCACTGGGGACCCAAGTCTTCCAAAACGTTACAAAGCCAAATGGCGGACTTCGGGTGCATATCTAATTCTCTCTCGCGTTTATATGCCTACTACCCTGTCT
The DNA here is from genome assembly GCA_018398605.1 of Biscogniauxia mediterranea. NCBI lineage: Eukaryota > Fungi > Ascomycota > Sordariomycetes > Xylariales > Xylariaceae > Biscogniauxia > Biscogniauxia mediterranea. The sequence goes on along the minus strand of JAGXTR010000007.1, from coordinate 1,376,573 downwards.
ACTACAGAAAAGATACGTACCTCAAGCCAGGCTCCTCGTGGGTATGGGTATGGGCATGGGCATGGGGTATGGGTAGGTACTTGGATACTTGGGGACTTGGTGACTTGGAGACTCGATGTTCAACACCTTTAAAGCCGACGGCACGGCGTGATGACCGATGGGAAGCTCTTTCTATATATTCCATTCATTCCTCCCTCTTCCGGTCTTGTATCCCTCCACCAGGAAGATTCGACATCAGCTCAGTCTCTAACGTGCTCAGAGACCAACTTACACACTTACACACACATATATAAATATATCTAACTCTGCCTCTACCTCTTCAACCTTCGAGGGCATAGTATCATAGATCTTGCTTCATGTCTGCTCCGATGTACGCTATGTCTCAACACCAATACGCATATCCTCCTGCCCCTCCGGCCCCGAGGCAATACTCGGCCCATGGCACCAGCAGTGCCTTTTCCAGCTCGGCTAATCCGGACGAGGACTGGACCAAGATCTCAGATCTTGCTGAGCGCCGGAGAATACAGAACAGGATTGCTCAGCGCAACTACCGTAGGTTGCCCTTCTAGGTTGGGTTGTCGCAAACCAGCCCCTCGGGACTGACAGTGTGTCTGCAGGCAAGAAGTTGAAGAGACGTCTGGAAGACCTGGAGAGACGCGCGGGCTCATCAGATGAAGCTTCGTCGCCCACGAACGGCGCTGAGAAGCAGGGACAGTCCGCCGGCCGCACCACCAAGAAGACCTCGGCGTCCAAGTCGTCGAAATCAGCAGCGGCTTCCCACAAGCCCGTACAGCCGCCCCAGTACACCCCGCCGATGCACCCCGACGATGAGATGATCTTCCCTTCCCCCTACGATGACCGAGAGCGCTCTCACACTCCTCCGTTCATCGCCTACTCGGCCTATCCCCCGCCTGACGAGATGATCATGCCGCCTTACAGCCAGGCCCAGTCCTACCACCCTATGACCGCGGCCGAGGGATACTCCAACTATATGGCCACGACCGTCCCCTGCACACTGCCGTCCATGACGCACTTCAGCGATGCCATCAAGAGGGAGACCTACCCGCCGGAAGACTCCATCTCCCCCTATGTGAGCTACGGGTTTATACAAGGCATGGATGTGAACGCCCCGAACTCATACGACCACTCGAACCCTCATGTGAGTCATGTGCGCGAATCCTCCCACCGAAACCCACGTAGCTGATCGGTGATGCCAGACACCACCGCTTTCTCATTCGTTCGACCACTCGGCCAACTGCTCCGAGTCTGGCTATGAGTACCCGACGACGCCATTGTCGATGCCGGGGTCTCCCGGCGTGGGTCAGCAACACCATTAGACGATATAACGGATAGCAATTTTATATGGGCATTACGCAGGACGGTGTGTATGAGTGGAACGGGATACATGAAACGCGATTTATTCATACTGGGAGTGATGGCGCAGATCTACTTGCATATAAGGCGAAGTGCTCGACCTTTTCTTTTTCCTTTGTCTCATGTTCAACTCGTTTTTTATGGCTTTTTTTCATCCCCGGGGGGGATGAATAGGACACAGGGATATCCAGGCAAAGCGATGGTGTTTCTTCGAAGGAAATACGTTTTACACATAGATGATGCAGGGCTCTCTCGAGCTGCAACCACTGTATCGTCAATACCATTCCAATGAAGATGGTTTGCTAAGAATCAGAAAAATAAAGAAAAATCTACTCTTATCTTCCCCCGATGCTCGCTCCCCGTGCTTTCCGCGACATGTCGGTATTTACAGCTACTAACCAGGAGAATGCATGCATTTACCAATTGCTCAAGATACCGATATCATGAGCTATCGGCAAGCTGGAATTGGCTAGTCACACGTCGCACCGCGAAAAGAAGGGCGAATCCCGAAGTGTCATTGGAAACCCCCCCCCGGTTCGTGTTCGCAAAAAGTTGCTGACTACCTACCTGTACCCAGTCAACCGGCAACAGAAAGGCAGATGGGCACGTGTTAGCAACCCTGCACAAGCTTCAAGGCCCGGGGGCATGCGTGTTGTGCTTTTGTGCATGCAGCTTCGTAAGGAATTCCTCTGTACACCCCCACCCCTTCCCCCTCACCCCTCCTCGAACATCAAAAAGGGACAGAAAAAGACCAAGCAAAAGCTGTCAGGATCTTTTAACTCCCACACTTACACACGCACACCCCTCCCCCTCCAAAAAGCCACCCACACTCAGTTTACTTGGGTCGCGCTGGTGGTAAAGAAGCACTGAACTTGCCAGATTCACACATACACACATACACACATACATCCACGAAGAACTAAGCCAGGCAATGAATCAATGGATAAGTAAGTCAACTTGCATTTACATCTAACTAATTTCTTCTTTTCCTCTTTCTTTTTTTTTGCGCGCTTCTCTCTTTTCTCGTTACGGGGACCGTGCCGCTCCGTCCGCAGACCGGGAGGGATGGAGGGGCGTGTGGAATCTGGCACTCTCGGGATTGAAGGAGGATCTGTCTTGGCACTTAAATAAAATGGGGACGGTCTGTGGCCGAACGTCCCAGGGGTTGGCAGTACATACGATGGATGATGCTGCAACGCCCTTTCACATTGCATACATAGGTACACTCTCTAGCGCCAGCAGCAACAGCAACAGCCCCCCCAAAAAAGTTATAGGTCGACGGCCCTCTCCCCGTTGGTCTAGCTACCCATACCATGGCCAAGGGAAGGGAGTTTATCAGGAGGGCGCAAAAGTTTGGCAGAGCTACCTAATCCAAACCCTTTGGCCCAAGCTACCTGCTACTAATGCCATGCTATGGAAGCCCCGGAAAGACTAGTTCACCACCAAACCACTCCGTCGGGTGGGGGTGGATGTGCGCACGCGCACACATGCCTGCGTGCGTGTGTGTTCTCTATTTCCCATACTTAGCAGCAACGAAGCCACCCCTCTACGATGCGGAATCCGCATAGGAAGTTTTTGCTATATTAGGCACGAAAGCTTGGCCTACCTACCCAGGGCAGGCGGGCAGGCTGGTCCTGTTGAGAGTTTTTCTCTGGGCTGGGGCGCACACACGAATAGTGAATGGCCGGCCCGGACTTTCGTCAGAAGGATTGGTTGAGGGCCGGGGGGTGTGGTATAGTACCTACCTAGTGCAGTATACACTACAGTAGGAGAAGAGCTAGGGGGAGAACGCGTACTTGTAGCCCCGAAGGAATGGTTCCCACTTAGCAGCACGACCCAGGAAGGAGAAGATGATCTTCACGCATGCGAAGCGTAGGGTGACCCCCGGGCCCCCCTCCCCTACACTACCTACCTGGTGATTGTACGCGGACCGGGAATTCGGCTCTTTTCCTGGGACATTTCGGGGACATCATTTAATGTACGTCTACGGCAACGCAAGGGCTGAGGAGGAAAAGCCCCTTTCTGTTTTGGTCAATGGCTCTCTGTATGGGTAATGAAGGGGGGCGCAATCAATTAGGGGATCCACGAAGCACACTGGGACGAGCCGGAAGCATGTTTCCAGGCTTCTTTCTCTGAATCTCTGGATTTCTCTGGATGGTGTACCTAGGACCCCAAGGCGTCGCCGGATGGAGTCAATTGGAAGAAGAGGTCGTCTTACAGAGAACCGTAAGTCAAATCAGACTTCTGACGGGTCCGACAAGGATGTGGGGCGGCAGCAGGGTCTACCCACGATCGAAAGCAGATTAAACGAGACGAATGAAAACACGGCGACAGACTTGGTGTTTATATTTATTCGGTATTGTTTCGTTTCTAATATTCCGTCAGGTAAGGTATTATAATAGAAGTGGTTAAGGAGAGTTGTCAAGCCATAAGTAAGTAAATAAAAGCTTTGGTGCAGGTGGCTAGTGCGCTTTCTGAGATGCAAGCTCTTAACCTTAACCAGCACAGGTCGATATATAAAGGTGTTTGATGGATTGATCAATGGATTGATGTTATTAGGTACAAACTCTAAGTTAACTAGGTTAGTTGTCACTAAACTCGGATTACTCGCTGAGCTACCTGCTTCAAGGCTGATTGATCAATGTATATAAGGTTATTATTAGTACCAATCCGCCCAACTCTAGGCGGAATCGCACGAATCGCATCCTCTAAACCCAAATCGGGTAATTCTTTTCTATCTAAGCTTGATTTCTTTCTTCACTCCGCAGAGCCAAAACCAAATTTCTTTTTTTTCTTTTTCTTTTCTTTTTTCTTTTCACGACACATACCTACACCTAATTCTCCATCCCTTTGTGTAGGGCGACGTCACTTTGAGGCTCTTTAGACTATGTACTATATTTAGCACTTGGGCGTCTTAGCCAATTCGTAGGTTACTGGTCGTGCTTTTAACCAGACACCAACCAACTAACATATGCATACGTACGTACGTTACGCATCCTTCTCCTCAGCCCGTCCAACAGAGTCTTACTTTATCTTAGAACAGGATCACTATAAAACCGTTGAAGGATTGGAAACATCACCATGGAATCACCCGGACACTTGATATATCTTTTCGGTGGAGATAAGTAAGTTTTTTTCACAGACACGCTGCGTCATGCTGCGTCTACCACCGCTTCCAAGTGGCCGGCTGACACTTATTGGGGGAGAAGGCCGTGGCTAGAGGACACATGGGTTGCCTCAGATGACCGTGTGCGCGGTGGAGAGAGTCAGAGCTACCTGGAGCCTTCTGTCAATGCAGGTGCCGCACGCTTTCATGGCCACCTAGATATCACCGCCTTAGGAGGAGCCGGCTTCGCCTCGCAGCGGTCGCCTGATCGGAAACCCTGGGACTTGTCCGGATACCAAGGACTACGTCTGAAGGTGAACCGGGGCGACGGCAAAAAGTATACCCTGCTCCTCAAGGATGAGATCCTCCCGAGGCGTCCAGACGGTCGCGAGCAGAGCACTGTGAGTTGGGAGTATGACTTCACCTGTCAGGGGGGCGAACTCGAAATCTCCTTCAAAGACTTCAAGCCCACCTATCGCGGCAGGGCAAAACCAGATGCCGAGCCGCTTGACCTGACCAGTGTCAAAAGAATTAGCTTCATGATGCGAAGGTTTGCAATTTGTCCATGCCGTACCCCTTACTTGGCATATCCGTTAATGTATTTCAACAGCTTCTTTGGGGAGCAAGAAGGCCCGTTCGAGCTGGAACTTCAGTACATTGCAGCGGTGCCATCTGATAAGACTCAGACTTCACCAGACTAGCAATTAGAAACTCGGTCTTCCGAGTCCAACTCAGACTTGGGCAAACGCAGAACCCAAGCCACAGGTAGTTCCTGGTTCTCGTGTCTACAAGGGATCTTCAAGCGAGGACCGTAGACTTGGCAGTATCTAGGCAGACGTATCGGCCCAAAGATGACAGGAGAGGCCCAACGACATCACATCTACAAAATAATAAAGAGGCTTACTAGCAACTCCCCACACCCTTAGTGACTGTCGTCACCAAACATTACCGGTGTCAAAGCCCCTGGCTAATTTTGTTGGCCCCCGGGGGCGACTTGCCGTCGACACTCTAAATAAAGGATGAGTTTGAGTGAATATATTGCGTCTAAAGTAGGTGGCTTTCTAGTGAGGCTATCATTTAAATGCTGACTAGCGCACAGAGAGTTCTGGCAACACACCGCTACCACATCCAAGAACTCTTGCCGTATACCTAATTATTCTACCTCATTGTCAGGCAGATTCACATGTGTCACGAGGATAAATCAGGAACATTTGTACGACATACACCACATTCCCTTAATCATCTATTGATGAAATGTCCTAGACAAGGGTCTACCAAGACGGCCTGGCCGTTCTCCTATGATTCAGCGACGACTTTGAGAGCTCAGCTAAGATCATAGGGATTTGGTATCTAAAATATTACAAAAGGCGCTTCAGTTGAAGTCAAATGGATGACTATTGCCCGAGCTGGGTCAGCCACTTCTCTTCCCGGGCTTTCTCGAGAAGACTAGACTTCGCAACTAATTGCCATGTCTCAGAACAGCAACTTATCACAGAGAAGACGTACCCCTCGTGGTTGTCGCCTTAAAACTTCACTCGGCTAACCTAGAGTAGTAGTGCTATGCTCGAGACTCACATGTTAGCAATAATGAGGAAGTATAGGACCATGGTCGACTCCGATTGCCCAGAATACGTCACATCCACAAGATTGCCGCGTATATTTGCGCTATGATGATGCAGTAGCATTTGACAGCCCGCGTATATGCACCGCTCAGAGCGTTAAGATGTACTCTGCGGGTATGGCATAGCTTCTCCGCTGTGCATGCCTTGGTAGCTATCATATCATCCACAGCTAATGTCTTGTAAGATACAGGCGCAATATGGTGTTAAGTGAATGGGAAGAGCCAGTAGCTTATGTCGTTTATATTGCTCATCGTAAATCTCTCCAAGGTTGGGTTGCCATGGAACCCCTTTCCTAGAATTTATCGTTATCATGGCCACAGCTATAAGCTGCGGTAATGGGACTCCCAACAAACGGATATCGACGGTTTATGTTCCCTAGCCAGTGACGATTATATTATGCCCAGAGCCTACAAATCTTCAGGGCATCAGTGTCTATCATTCAAGAAGCTGTGGATAACTTACTATGGCCATGCAGCAAACTAGTTATGTGAACAGGGTTTCCTTGCTATTCAATACCAAGCAAATAGCTTATTGAGACCCACAGAGGATTCGTTTCATCATAGTAGTCCAGTCAGTCTAGATCTGGAGGATCTCTTTGCCATAGAGGTCTTGGATGGTACCTAACTGTTTCCAAATGACCGAATCTAATCGGAGACAAAAGGTGTTAATTACCCTATACGGACTCCGGAGGTCCCCGGATACTTGAAAGGAACACAAAGACTCTGGACCATTATCTAAAGTAGTTGCATCTTGGGTTACCTCCCGTGTCGCGGGGTCTATTAGTGGGGAAGATATATTCACCTACATATGATCAAAGGAGCAAGCAAGCCCTGGATCTAGACGCTTTGGGTTCCATCAACTTGCCGTCCAACCCATACACGCACAAGACAGAAGTGAAAATAGATGAGTACCCAACCTCACATGCCGAGTTGGTCGACTATTGTCTAATTATCGGATAAGCCAAGGCCGCAAATCTCGCTATGACCTGGCAGATCTCTCTGATTAGTGCCCTCGAGAGTCACGCCATACTTCTAGGTTCCCCGGAGACCAGAAAAAAGAACCCCTGAATGCGTCTACAGCTTGCATATACATACCTAGATTCCACAGAATCCGATATAGTACCTAGTGCTATACTCACGCACAGAAGCTATATGCCGTCCCCTTCCCGCCCTCACCGTAAGACTCGGCCCGGGACAGCTAGCAGCAAGATACGAAACAGGTTTTGTGACGTGAAACGGTATTATTAGTTCTTTGCTAGTCCCCATAGGCGAATCTAGGCCTTGGCGAGCAGCCTATACCCCCGGTACTAGTGTAGCCCAACGGGAGATATTTTGCCCCAACGCTTCTCTGGCATTGGCAATAGCTCTAGTAGCTGTATATGTCTGTGTGTATAGCGATGTTGATCATCATAAATTACCGGGTAAACGCCCTCCCAAGAAAAGGGATCGCGCCTGGATGGAGTATCAGCAGCACCCCTAGCATCCCTCAGATACATACCAAGAAGCCTTAAGATGGGACTTGGTCAGGCCTAGACGAGTTGGCCAAGCAAAGGGGAAACTCGATTTGTGACCTGAGCTAGGAAAAGCGACGACCTCTAGCGAACAAACGCACAATTACGCTCTCCGCCCACACGCACTTCGAATTTGGTCGAATACGTAGGTAGACCATGCTCTCTCTACACTCACATTGGGCAGTTGACACAGGCATAGATCCGATTCGACCTCGGAACGAGAACGAGCTAGCTACCTATGTCTTTTCTCATTCCTTCTTCCACCCCCACTATCCCCCCACCCCCGCGCAAACAGACGGCCAGATACCCGATACATATAGAATTTTATGGCTCCGGATAACCTACCAGTCATTGGGTGGTTGTGATCGGAAAATGAACATATAGGGGGCTAGTTGTCCTGTAGGGAATGGAACTAGAGCACTGCGTGAAAAGAACTTCCTCCCCCCCCACCTTCGGGGGACAATTCCAGCCCTCGGTGAGTCGGGCTGTAGTCCCTAGAGCGACTTGGACGCTAGGGCGAAGAACCAGCATCGTGTGGCATGATCGAAACAAGTAGGTAGGTAGCGTCGAGAGCCCATCATAACAGCTGTTATTATATGTAGAATCGAGGCGGGAGAGGAGGGGCAGAAAGGGAGTCGTCTGTTTTTTTTTCACGGGGAAACGTCACCATGCACGATATGATATACTCAACTTTGCCTATAAGCGGAAACACTGTGAGGCAAAATGGCTACTTAGTTGATGTCATAGGCAGTGAGAGGCGGTTAGAGGCACATTTTTGCCTACATTTCGGAGATATCACGAGACCAGCCGGTCTCACAGCCCAGCTCGTCAAGACCCTAGTAAGGCCTAGATGTGGTTCTATGAGATTTGTCCTCCCACCTATGAAGATTCCCTCCCCTCCTCCCCTCCTCCTCATCTTATCCCATCTACCTATTGCCTCAAACTATCTAAGGATGTACCTAGGTTAGTCGTTTCTACATAGATGGTACCGTAACAGACTGTATAGATTTGTTTTTCCTTTCGTGCTGTGAAAAAAAAAGTATAAAAAAGGAAAACGAAGGTGTGTTCGTTGCGTGTCCGAGTTAGATCAACGCGGGATGTGCCGAGTCTACACTATCTAGGTTAAGAAGAACATCTATCATTGCAAACGAGGGGAAGAAGAGACGAGCTGTCGTGACTCCTCCCACAAGGATCATCCATATATCAGAGCTTTCAAGGCCTTAAGAAATAGGGACTCCGAAAACCCGCTCGCTCGGATACTTGCCCCTTTTTTCTTCGAGGGTCTGCGTGCGTTCGATGGGGCTGCCGGGCGTGTTTGACCCCACGTGGGGGGACGAGGGGGAAAACGTCTCATTGCGCTTCTGAAGAAAAAAAGATCATGTCCTTTTTTTTTAATACCTTCTGTGAGCGGAGCCGCAAAACGGGGGCGTTGGATATACTATGTGGTTTTGCAGTATGGCGCTAGCTTTGCCAGTGAGCCTGGGAGAGCCAAGCCAAGATCGAGCCGGGTCCGCACCGGTAGATAGAGGGAAGGGGGAGGTTTGCCTCCCTCCCCGTTGAACCAACAGTCAGTCAGTCAGTCGGTCTGGAACACACCATGGCAACTTTCTTCCTGCGTACCTACTTGTGTAGGTATTCTCCTTGCGCGCGCACGCCGTCTAGCAGCTGATCTGCATCAGCGTTGCGGATCCGCAACGATCCACGTCCAGCTCCAACCCGGGTATTCCTAGCTTTTGATCGGAGGTTCCCCCCTTTGCAACATGTCCATGATACGCAGTATGCGGGTAGGTATAGGGCGAGTAAAAGAGAGTATGGGAACGGGATTGCAGACGAAAAGAGAGAGGTAGGTAGGTAATAGCTAACCTAGCAGGTGGCATAACCTCTGCTTTGGGCCATGCCAATTGACTTAGTCAAGACGCGGAAAGCCTCGCAGAGCGAGCTTCCCTCAGCGTCTAGGTAGCTAGCCCGGGACCCGAGTAATCGGCTAACTGTCGCCGGGCCTCGCACCAACAGCTGCCCGCGGAAGGCTCTAGGCGAGGGGTTCGTTCTTCATTTTTTTCTCCCCCCTTACCCAACACCAACACCTTCCTCCCCTTCCCGCTGGGTAGGATCAATCAGATCATGGCATGTCATGCCATCAATAGACTCAAAGAAGGAAGGGGGGGGGGTTAAGGGCATGAAGAGACGGGATGGAAGATGTGGATATGAAGGAGGGGGGATATACGGACTCCGAAAATACATACACAGGAGAGGGAAGAATAAAGAAGAAAGAATTCTTTTCTTTTTTTTCTTTGCGTACCTAGGTACGTAAAATAGAGAGATATATAGAAAAATATGTATATCTATTAATCTTCGTTCGAAGCCCGTCTAGCTTCACCCCCAATCGCCATGATAAGGCAGACCGTGTAGATTAGGTAGATAGATAGTTTTTAGTTAGCCTAGATAGCTAGACCACCACACACACACACACACACACACACACACACACACACGGGGAGAGAGAGAGCGCACCGGGCAGGGGGTTGGTGGACCGGCCATGGCCGAACAAACATGAAGGACACGGCCGAGATGAAAGGCGGGTTTGATTAATACGGACGGGGAGGATAAATGCTCTCCCATCACTTCGGCTCCGGGCGCACCTAGGTAATGTAGGTATTACTTCAATCTCTCCCAAGTTCGGATGAGCGCGGAGGGCGCCTTTGAAGTTAAGCTCAAGCAGAAGCAACTCCCCTCCAAGAACAAATATAAACCACCACTTGGCCGCCCATCCCATCATCCCTACTGTAGCCTCTAGCCCCTAGCTTCGTCCACCTAAACTAAGAGTGAGTGACTGGACTGACACGAACCGGAGATGAGAAGACGGTCCTCTCTTTAAATCTCCTCGTGTCTATCCACATGGCTATCATTCATTGTCCTCGCCCCTGAATCCTCCTCCTCCTGGAATACTTTACTTGGAATACCTGAGAATACCAAATATTAACCCATAGTAGCAAACACTCTAAGCACCAAGAAAAAGGGTAGGGGGAAGAGAGAGAGAGAGAGAGATTATATGCCTTTACACAACCCATCCTCACTTGAACCCCCTTTCTCTTTTCCTCGCTCGTCTGACACCCACACCCAGCCTAGTTAACCTACATGATTTCACAACTTAATCCGAGAGATCTAGGATAGGAGAAGGGCCGAAAAAAAAAACACACACACACACACACCCAAAAAAGGGGGAGGGAGAGAGAGACCACGGGGAATAAATAAGTAAAGGAATAAGAAGAACAAATAAAATACCTAGTCGCAAAAAACGCTAAAAATTTCAAATAGCATTGATTGATGTTCTCACGCGCATTTTTAGCCCCGAACCTTCTTACTACTCATGATCCGAACCTTCTTACCCATCATCTTACGCAAGCCAAGAAAATAAAAAATAAAAATAAAACACACAAAAAGCCGTACCTGACATACCCATATATATATATGGTTTTCGCCGTGATCGAAAGCGTGTGCATATAAACTGTGTTTACCCCTCCCCCTCCTCCTCCCCCCCCTTTACCTAGCTAACCTAGCTAGCTAGGGTTGGTTGGTTGGGCGCGCGCATCCATGTGGTGAATACCTATGGACCTAGGCAAGGTTCGTCAATAGATCAGACCTACCCGAGGTAACTAACTCGCTAGTCCCCCCCCCTCAACGAGGCGTCGACTTGCTACTAGTATTAAGTAGTCCCCCATGTGGCTATCCTCCCGACGCGGCCTTCATGTGACGAAGGCGGCGTCTGTTATCTCTCACGCCCAAGTACCTAGACTCATGTGGCATATATGGCGCACATAAGGCGCACAAGCTACACGATAAGCGGCACGAGGCTTGCTCGTTAAAATAGGCTTGGAAAAGGAGAGCGAAGATACATTTTATTGATCGTCCTGACTATGTAGAAGCTACGTCAGCAATGTCCTTCGGGGTTGGGAGGAGGAACATTGGACGTAATTTTTTGGTTTATCAAGGCAATTGTGAGCGAGTTCAATAGAAGAAACCCCTTAGGAGATAAAGAAAAAAAATCCAATTCCAACCTAACTTTCCTCCCTTCCCTGTTTTCTTTTTTTCAACTCTTGATCATATCTGAAAAGAAAGCGCCGCTAATCGATCGCTTGGGCTCGTCCATGATCTGCCGTCAAGGTTTGCCTACTTCGTTCCCATTTTCCTATGAACGCCTCTCCCGAATGTTTAATAAAAAAGGTTAGACTAGACCCCAGATTGGGTCAGGGTAACTCCTCACGCACTAATCAAAAACACACTGAACTCTATATACGCCGTGATGTAGTGTACTCGGAAAAGTAGAACTCGTCCATGCTTAGCAAATGACATATCATTATACACCTCAAAAGGCTGAGCTATGGACAGCGTAGATTCCACATAGACAAGTTTTTTTGCGCCCGATAACACTAGGTGCCATCCACAGATTGGGATGTGGGCAACGTTAAGCTCGGATTCATAACTGGAAGAAATTAGGAATCATTTAAAGGATCCGTCGGCTGCTCTTGTTTGTCTTCAGATACCGACTCGACAGGGGTCGCCTCGTTGTCAGACTCTTCTTCGCTCATACTTCCGTATCCAGTATCGGTATCAGTGTCGGTATCGATGTTCATACCCATGACACCACGGGTCACGGCCAGACATCGCTCTACCATTTGGTGTCGTACATCCGGCTCAAGACCACAATCCTTCCCGGTCCATATTCTCAGGGTACCCGACAGGCGTTCAAGGGTACTGGCACATGCTTCGGCGGCGAATTCGTGACCAGCTAGACGATCCATCAGTTTGAAAGTAGCCGTGAACCCGAGGAGTCCCATGTCACTGATGGGGTGAATCTGGTCGATCACACCGTAAATATCAACAGGCTCCTCAGGCGGTGAGAATTTTTGAAGATGAGCGATAGCCATGGCGCACAGGAGGGAGGTGCGGATCTCGGTGGTCATCATTAGAGAGGATGGAATTTCCTTAATTGGAGCCGATGGCGGTACGGAATCCGATGTGTTAGAGGAATTGTTCGACAGCACCGAAGTCACGGGCCCGATAGCTTGCAAGGCAGCCATGATGTTGATATTCCGCTTCTCGTCTAGAAGTAGTGCGCGTGCCACGAGGGCGCGGTTCTGCGCCGTGGAGCCGATCGGAGCGGCCCTGATGGCCAGGGACACTTCATCCTCGACAAGCTGTATCATGTCGGTATTGTCATCCTCTTGGATAAGACTATTCGTGAGGGCACTGTGCAGCGTCATGCTCGACCACCAAGCGGCAACCGCGTCCATTGGCGAGCGAACGGCCGGATCGTCTACCACCGTAGATATCCCATCGATCGTACCGATAGCATTTTTCTCAGTAGGGTGGTTCCAGGCGAGATTGTGTGCGCGTTGAACAACGCTAGGGTTTAGAACCTCATCGCAATCCTGCTCAAGAAGCACAGCCAAGTGATCCGGAAGCTCTTCGTCTGACTGTTCATGACCGGCGCGGCGAAGCTGAACTAGAAGGCGGTGGAGTTGCTTTGCCTCGTTCCACTTTACTCGAGCTAGCTTCGATGCGAAAGCGTCGAACACACCCTGCCGAATTCCAGATTGACCATGATTCCAAAGAAGAACACGGATGTGAAGTGCCTTCAACATTAGACGGAGAGGAGTGGTGGGGAGAGTGCTTGAAGCAAGAAGAGTCAGTGTGAGCCGGCCTTTACTAATATCAACGTCGCCTCCAGCTAGTTGGGCGTCGAGGGCGATTGTCCATGCCTTGACGCGAGCAATCTCCTGATCTTCGGTAAGTCCTGTTAATACCTGATAACCATGAACCCCGATAATGTTTCTCAGACTGAGCTTCATGATCTTGAGAGTAAGAGCAGCGGCCTCGAGGAAGAAATTATGACGGGGGACCCAAACGGTTTGGATAGCCGTGAGCCATGCCTGCCGACGAACATGGATAGGCGACGCGAGCGACGGCACTGCCTTGAGATTTGCCGGAATTTCTTTGGTGCTCTTGGGATTCGGGGGCTTGTGGTCCGTCAGGGAGGGGAGGAGCGCCCACCAGAGGCAACACAGCAGCAAAGCGACCTTTATAGAATAGAGCACTTGAGAGCCATGGACCGAATAGCCAATAAAATTGATACTCAGCGATGAAGTCAAGAACCTAAGCAAGTGGATCGGCAAGGCAGAGAGACCACGACCATCTGGTGTTTCGTTGCTCCGCTCATTCTCATGCACAGCTTCCATCAACATCAGGCCCGCTAGAGAGCCGACCATCAACTTGCCGAAATAGGGGCCTGCATTCTGCCAGCCACGAGCATGCATCTGGTTCTGCTGCTGCTGAATTTGTTGCTGACGTACCAAGTTCGGATTCGGTCTGAATGGTTGCTGCGGTACCGGATAAGGCTGGCCTGTTGCCAATTGGGCAGCGATGATACGTTTCATGTCATCTGGAACTTGGATCATACCCTGAGCGTCGGTCCGACCGGGCGTACCCATTGGAGAGTTGGCATATCCGCCAGTCTCTTGCGGGTAGGTCGTAGGAGTCGACGGCGGTACCTGCTGAAGGGGACTGATCCCGCCGTTCATCGCGCCGGCCATGAACAACTTCTCGAAGGCCGCTATCCGCTGCTGCATGGCCGTGTTTTCGTCCATTAACCGGGTATTCCGTTTCTCGAGATGACGGATATACTCGGTTGCCTTGCTTAGAACCTGCCCAAAGTTTAGCCATAACGTTTAATTTATTTGAATTATCATAGAAGCAGACGCACCGTTGCTTTATTTAATTTATGTGCTGGCGTCAAGCCGTGCAGCTCTTCGCGGTCTTCGGTCGTGTCTTCTCCCCGTGCGCTCTTGGACATAATGCGTAGACTTGGCACGCTATCCCGTAAAGCGGCTATCTTGTCATTGAGGTTGGTGCGATATCGCTTCTCGATCATGTTATGGGCCGTCTTCTTGACGGGATGGTGACCCTCCATCTCATCATCGTCGTCGTCGTCCAGCTCAGCTGACGACTTCCGCTTGCGCGAATTCAACTTGGAAGAAGAGCTGATGCCCTCGGGCGAGGATATGGATGAGGACTTGCCCATGCCGGTGCTCGAGTCCGGGCTCGCCTCGCTCTTCGGGGAACGATACTGAAGACTCGGGGGCATGGCAATATTCTGGAGCTTCTGGCGCTGCTCCTCGCTTAGAAGGTTCGCTGTGGTACGAGGCACGTCTCGCTGGGCTTGTGCGGGTCCTGTTGTGCTGATTGGTCCTGCGGTCGGGAGGGTGCTCGAGGGGCCAGACTCGATGGAGGATGGCGGCATGGTCACCGGCTGCTGCATCGACGATGGCTGTATAGGGAGGCCATGGTGCTGCTGGGTCACATTCCACTCATCTTGATAGAAGGCGTTGTTCTCGTAGGTGTCGTAGGGAGGCGTGCTCTGGAAAGACCAGCCAGGCTCGCCGAAGAAGTTCTGGTTGCTGCCACTGCTGGCGGCGGCGGTGTTATTACCCGTGGTGGTGTTTTGATTGTTGTGATTGTCGCTGGCAGTGGCCGCGGCCGTGCTGCTGGCGCTGTAGTAGGGCGCGTCCCCTTCGTCGAGACCAAAGAGGCCCGAAGGGTCCTGGTTCTCCGTCATGCTGGTACGATTACACTATGCAAGTGTGGTTCGACATCAGCAAGGCTACGACTGAGGAGATGGCCTAAGCCGGCGGTGACAAGAGGGGGTGTCGAATGGGGAGGGGGGGCGATGGACCAGGGTGGTGCGCTGGATTTGATGAGCTGATCGAACGTTATGTATTGATAGATATATAAATAAACTGGATAGTCGTCTGATGGGTGATGGGGATATTGAGATATGGGAATGGTAAATAAAAGAGCCTGAGGAGGAACTAGGTAGGTAGGTAGGGAGGGAGGTAAGGTAAGGGGGGTGTGTAAATCTTTGTCGGGAAGGAAGAGGAAAAACCTCGAGGAGCTAAGGCAGCCTATTTCCAACGAAGAAAAAGCATTAAGGTTAGTTAGGTTATGTGTGCGTCTTGATTGTGAAGGACAAAGTTTATTATGTGACACCAAGGCCCCAGTCTACTAGCAGCAAAATGGATGTTGTGTAGTGTAGGTGGAGGGACCAGGGTGATGTCAAAACCGGTAAGCCAACCTGGTGTAGAATAGTGCCCGGTGGGGGAAAAAAAAAAAGGAAGAAGAAACCCAATAATAATAAAAAGGTGATGTAGGTAAGTAGGCACGTAAGTCAATTTGGGTAGGAGAGGGAAGGAGAAGAGAGATGGATGAATAGGTACTAGGTTAGATACATAGACTACTAGTAGGCAGGTGGGAAGGCATGAAACAGACATACAGACAGATAGGAAAGAGGGACGGACGGACAAACGGATAGGTTAGACCAGACTGACAAGAACCTTGACTAATAATTGGAAGATGGTTGACTTAACCTTACCTTCGAGGCCAAAAGAGCAGATGGCTGTGGATTGTAAGTAGCGTAGGTACAAAAGGTATAAGCTTATTGTACCTCTCTATAGATAGTGTTAGTGGTGTAGTTGTGTTGTATACTGGAAGTAGATAAAATGTTAGGTAGGTCATCAATTGCTAAGTGTCTTTTTTTTTTCATCTTTTCTTTTTCTTGTTCTTGTTTTTTTTTTCTCACACTCACATTCACATTCACATTCCCGTCTTTTCTTCTTCTTCGTCTCTCCCTATCCCTCTCCCTCTCTTCTCTCAACTTTTCAATTGATCGATTGATTGATCTCTCACATTCATACTCACATGCATGCCCAATCTACACACACACACGAACGAAAGGTTCTCTCTCCTTTCCCTCCTTCTTTCTTTAATCAATCCTATTGGTCACGTCAAGCGGCGTGTGGAGGGAAGTTATCGAGATCCTGTATAACCACAAATCTTACTATTTTCAGTAATGTACTCTTGGTTGTGCAGAGGGACAAAACGCGGCTGGGGACAAATTGGGACGTGAATTGGGTGGCAGACAATGGTGGAAGGAGTAGGAGAGGGGGGGGGGGAAAAAAAAAAAAAGCAGAAAGCGGCGGACTTGATCGAGTAGAAGCTTTTTTCAGAAGAATCATACGATGGCGGAGCAGATCGGGCTTAAATTGAGACACTGAGAGCCCCGCCATCGCCCACAATTCTTCGGGCTAGGCCGTTCTCCTAAGCAGAATACACCATTCATTTCTCTATTGTACATACCAGTAGGTATGTAGGTATGTACTGATGACTTAATGTAGTACATACATCGTTGTAGCGACGATACACTAGGACAGCCCCCATTGGCCCCCACATTAACGCTACTAGGTTAGTGTACCGACGGCAAATAACTTAGTACCTACTATGTACCTAGGTACGGGTTGATTATAGTGTTTAGTAGGTGCTTACCTTATGCACCTCGGTAGCTACTAACGTTTGTACGATGCTAACCTAGTATACTATACTACTACTTACGTTGACCTAGGTTATTAAGTAGTTAACTAGGTACGCATCAATGTATATACGGCTGCCGAAGAGCGGTAGACCACGTGCTAAAGGGAAACAGAAACTAAGACATACCTATATAAAATAAAATAAAAGAGGAAAAGAAGAAAAAGGAGCTG
The DNA here is from genome assembly GCA_018398605.1 of Biscogniauxia mediterranea. Taxonomy (NCBI): domain Eukaryota; kingdom Fungi; phylum Ascomycota; class Sordariomycetes; order Xylariales; family Xylariaceae; genus Biscogniauxia; species Biscogniauxia mediterranea. Next base: position 1,359,371 of record JAGXTR010000007.1, on the reverse strand, counting down.
AAATTTAAACAGTTCGACGGAGAAGCTGGAGATGGGGTTCTCTCGGACTCTCGCGTCCAAAGTCCTCAGTCTTCAGCCAATAGAAAAAGCCATTCGTTCACTTTCATACTACATACAGCTGTACGAAATACAAACTAGCGATCTGGAAGACGTATCGTTGGGTCAGTGTGTACATAAGTAGGTATATACTAGGTAGGTATGCATCAAGCTATATGATAATTACCTGTCGGATCCATGACCCCCATGCGCTCAGAGGTTATCACATGCAACTGACCAACCTACGAGGCCTGCAGACCAGACATTACATCAATATATCTACTAGGTATAGGGAACCTATATGTACTGACTGACTTACATGCATGCCGACGTACATACTAAGGTAATTATATGTATAATGCGTGTACGAATACACGAGATTGTGGAGAGCTGGTCTGGCCAAGCTTTGAACTGACCCGATCCTCACTTCCTTAAACTTGGCTTACATGGGGGGTTCTCTGGGCATACCTAGGTTTTATTCCCTAACGTAGGTAGGTACTTTCAAATGTACATATTCCCAGACTTCTCTACCGGATGACGAAATCACCGTCTTCTCTGTTGATCTCGGGCGAAGAAGAACAAGCCAAGAAGCACGACCGATCGTGTAACATTGCCAACTCCAGGTTATGTATTATGTTTTCTAAGCCCGCAGCAACAAGAACAGCAGTAATAAACGGTGGGGGGATAAGAGACAGGAGACAAAGGAAGCGAGACACGTCAAATTGAAAGATTACAAAAAGGAAAAAAGGAAGAAGAAAAGAGACACGGCAACTTTGAACAACTTCAAGTTGATATTAATTAGTGTAGCACTAGAGGGCTTGCAGGTATCTAATCTACTGCATCTGCGAACTATGTGTCCCTGCCTTATTACGAATAGCGTCAGGGTTTCTTTAATTCGATTCGCTAGTGCCCGGCATGAGTTCCTACATCTACTAGGCTGAGTAAAAGTGGCTTGCCAATCAGAAGTTCATCCGGCCAAAAGATTGCTTTCTTTTTTTCTGCCTTTTTCTTTTCTTTTTCTTTTGTTCAGTTTCCCTTTTGAACTAACTAACGGGGAACTCGGACCTTAGCTGAGAATCGAGTTACATAAATTGGCGATTGATGAACGACCTGGGTAACCTTGGGGGGGGGGGGGGGGGACCTTCAACGTAAGGAAAGGAAAAAGAAAAGAAAAGAAAACCCCGAACAACTCCTTTTCTTACCCAGGTTTCGGCAAAAAGCCATTAGACCACACACTCGCTCACAACCTCGTGTCACCAATTGAAAAACATCACCAATGAGTTAGAGAAGTGCTAGAAATAGCAAGACGCCTCCGAAATAAAATACGCCCGGCTTCCGCCTTAGTACCTAGGCAGGACGGCAATGAATGCCATATAGGTACTAATCGTCGATGTCTAAGCGGGAAAGGAGGGAGGGAAGGGAAGGGAAGGGAGGGATGGGATGGGATCCCCGATATACAATCCCTGAGACGTAGTGTAGTGTACAGAATATCGGGCCCTCCAGATCGGGCGGAAGCCGCCGTCGATTGTGAACACGATAAAAACTTGGAAAGCTTTTTTTAAAGCACTTAAGGACCGAGCAGCTAAGGGTGTAACATCCATTACCTGCGTACCATACGGGGACATGGTGGGTGTGTGTATCTGTGCACACGCATCTTTTCTTTTCTTTTTTTTTCGTCATTCTTTTTTTTCGTATCGCGCAATGGCAGATCAAAATTTAGTTGCGAAAGGGCCATAGGAAAAAATAAAACAAACCCCGTCCAACGGAAACGTATACAAACTTGTCAGCTATAATAAAAAATGATTTAATTAATAATCAGTTTGAGTCTTGTGGTATCCAATGTGTAAAAAAAGGAAAAGAACCCTCGTTATAAACATCATCAAAAACCAACAATAGGGTTTCAACAAAACAGAAATTATCTTTCTTCTACCTTCCCCTAAAAAAAGGCTCAGCTATCGTGATGAAGAAAATGTAACCAAACTACATAAACTCCCTCTTCTCTTTCCAGCCTCCCAGCGCATTTCGTGTGATAGATCATAAATATATATATATATATATCGGAAAAGGTATATTTGCCTCGAATGGCAGGTGTATCTTTTTCTTTCCTCTCTTTTATTTTATTTTATAAAGGGGACGAGGAACTAAGACCAGAGTCAGGCCCTAGGCCCTGTATACGTAATTTTTGGTTTGTTCATTCATCTAGTGATGTGAGATGTAATTTTTCGTACGGCGCCCTTCCCTCGGATCCTCTTTCATTGGAACCCGGGGAAGGGGGGGTTATATAGAGATCGAGGGGAGAGAAAAGGGGGTGGGTGAAGAGGGGGCAAATCGCGCCCTTTCCACAAATCCCGCTCCCACCACACTACCAGATCTCGTCCGAGCTCTTGACCATCTCCATGGTCGGCGTCTTGGGCTGGAGCTGCTTCATGCGCTTGCGGTCCGCCCTGGTGACGAGCGAGGGCGTGACGGGGACCACGGGCGAGAAGGGCTGGTAGGGCGTGTACGGCACGGGGGCGCCGGTCCAGGGGGTCCGCAGGCCCGACGGCGATAGCGGGCCCGGCGGCGCGCGCTCGAACGTCGTCTGCTTGGTGGCCTGGGCCGAGGGCGAGCCGAGCGAGGGCTCGTACGCGCGCAGCGGCAGCGCGCCGCCCGTGCGCACCGCCGACGGCGCGTTCGGCCGCGAGAACGTCGAGCTGGCCTTGGGCGACGCCGGGAACGTGGCCCCGGCCCCGGACCCCGAGAACGTCGAGCCCGGCTTGGGCGACGCCGGCAGCGACGGGAACCGGCTGACGCCCGGCTTGGGCGACGAGGGCAGGCCCACGAGCGGCGCCGTCGACCGGTCCGACGTCGCGGAGATAGGGTCCGCCTCGCTGACCGCGAGGGACTGCTGCCGCGAGTGCCCCAGCTGCCCGCCGATCCGCTCGTCGATGCTCTGCGTGCTCTCGGGCGAGACGTCCGGGGGCGTGAGGGGCGCCGCCGGCCCCGGGTGCTTGCCGGTGCGCGCGTACGCTTGCTGGTCGCCCGGGATCGGAGGCGGGGAGGCCGGGGCGTAGTGGCGCGGGGGGATCGCGTTCATCTCCTCGCCTTCCTGGCGCGGGAAAGTGCCCGACATGGGGGTCATGATGGGCGATGAAATGCTGATGCCCTTCATGTTCTTCTTGCGAGGCGACCTCAGAGCGGATAGGATGGAGGCGGTCCGAGACTGCCTCTCTGGCTCTGGGTGCGAAAGGTCTAGGTTGGCGGGCTTGTTTTTGCCCTTCTTCAAAATGCTCTGCCTAGGCTGAGCGGACGTCGGAGTCTGCTTGGCCACCGGCGAAGGGGGGCGTTCCAAAACCACGCCCGCCTCCTTGGCTGCCTCCTGCTCCATCACGTACTTGTACATTTCTTCCAACTGCTGTTGCGCCATCTCGCGATCCGCTGCGACCACTCTTTGGTCCACTAGCGGATTGATACCAAGCGTGCTAGATGAGTGGGATGCTGGATAAATGTAGGGAGCTTGCCCTTTCTCGTTCGAGGGAGTGGGAGGAGTTGGCCAGGAGAAATTCTTTACAGGCGATCTGGGTGATCCAGGAGCAAGCTGGGGGTCGTGAGGATACGGCGCCCCGCCTTCACCTTGCAGTTGGTTGGCGAAGGCGAATTGGTAAGCAAAATGGGCGCTGGTATCAATGTCTTCCTCTCCGGCCGTCAGGTGCTCGCGGCGTTTCTTCGCAAGGAGTAGTAGGAGCGCAGCAACGATAACGAGTGAAAGGGCGTAGGAGCCAACTATGCCACCGATCTGGGCTGGAAGGTAAGCCGAATTGCGAAGGGCTTCGGCTGAAAATGCAGGACCGTCCTCAGGCGCCGGCGCTGGGTCGTAGTAGTTTGAATGGAGGTCACTCGCGGTGTCTCTCGGAGCTACAGAAGGAATGGAAGAACAGAAAGGAATGAATGCCAGAGGAGTCAATACTCGGGCGAGGTTAAGGGAGAAGGGCGTGCTATAAACCCTGGGTTGCATTGTGCGTAACGCAGATCTTCATGATACATATATAAGCATATCTCAGTTCCTCATTAGTCGAACGTGTGACCCATCAGTCGAAACACATAGTGATGGAAATTTGACCAGGTCAGGTGCGGAATTGGGGAGACGCAAAGGTATATAGCGGCTGGTGATGTTCGGCAGTGTGTCGAAGTTGACCCTTTGTCGACAACACCACAATACCGGCCCCCATCTCGCCTTAGCGCTCCGGTGTGAACTGGCCTCTTACTTGTCGACCTTGGCCAGGCACCTGGTGGCACATTGCATAATAGCCCCAAGGAATAACGCCCAGTCAGCGTGATGGATTTCCATTTTGCGTAGTAGCTTGTCTGCAGAGCGGGAGTTCGTGGGCTTGTCGCGATGCTGGTTGGATGACATCTTTGGGATGACAGGGGCGGTTAAGCGCCGAGGAGACGACATGCCGAGCTGATTGGCGATCGACGCTCGCATCCCCCAGCGGACCCCGCTCGATCTTGTTCCCCTGCTGCACGCTCGCTCGCTTCTTCACCTTGTCTGTCTGCTTGTTTCCCTTTCCTTTTCCCCCTCACGGCGTATAGTGTAGTAGAAGTGTTACTATTGACATACCTAACTACCAAAGGTTAAGTAGCTCCTAGGTTAGGTTACCTAGCTAGTAGTTCTCTGATCTTACCAGCCATGCATTTGCTATCACGGCACGATGGTACGCTTCACTCTTCAAGAGGCCCTTAAGATCACTGATAATGAGCTCTTTAACCCCAGGCCATTCCCCTTCCAGACTTATCACACATCTTGTCAGCCAACTCCAAATCAGAGTCATCTTAGATGTGACTTCGATATGGAACCCTACGCTATAGTATATACCTAGGTAATACACTAACCTAGCGACGAATTACAAAAGCGTGTCTCTTGTTGGATTGGAGCTAACCTAGCTGTTTATGATCACCAGTGAGCAATGCAAGGAAACAGATGGGATTCTGGATGGCGGCAACAAATTTAGGGCATTAAATGCCTCCTAGCTGACACTATGATTGGATGACTGCCGGCGGCAACAGGAGTGGGGGCTGACAGAGATGAACAATGCCCGGATTGGGGGCAAGGGAGACCAAGACAGTATAAGGTGGTACGTGCACTGCCTTACAAACGGATGTATGCAACTCCATTTGGCAGTGTCCATACCTAGTATGCTATGTCTAGTATCAATATCGGATTACTGTCTCTCAAGTTTATCCTGAAATCCATGTTCATACTTAGGATTCACCTGCTACTTTACACGAGATGTTTTTGGGCACGTTTCTACAAGTCTCTATGGAGTAAAGGTATTAATGTATCTAGCCTAACCTCAGTCATATACAGATTGCTCCTGTTCCTTTGAATTAGTTCCCTGCATTTGATGTATTCTCACATGTCTAAGGTATAGTTTTCTGCATGACCACACAAACGAGCCTCATTTTTTACTATAAGTAAATCAAGATATCTGGATAAGCACTAAGTAGACGAGGCCGCTGAACTTGATTATAACGACATTGGCTTATTCATTCTAGGCGTGAGATGAATGTAGCCAACGATAGTTTGATACTAAACTATGTAGGCATTGATGTAGGTCAGGTAGGTCGATGTAGATAAGTCTAATCAATTCTTGTATTAATCCGAGTAGAGTTGTTTGGACTACGTGTAGTATGTATCATGCATCACCTATCTACTGAATATACATACCTCAACTATAAGATGAAGAAACCAGTTGTCGACCGATTTATATCCTTAACGACCACGGTACCTAAGGTTACTTTAATTTAATTGATTCATAATGTTTAACCGAAGCGCATAATGTAGCCACAATTAAACTACTATCAACTGCTGGTGTTATACCTTTTATATATATATAAAGGATATGAGTATTTAAAAAAAGCATTCCGAGAATCAATCGAATTGAAAGAAGAAGCATCAATTGTAATAGCAAAAGGTTGGAGAGTAACCAAACCATGTTAGGTATCTTGTAAGTTGACCAGTAAATTTTTGATAGGTGTTAGTGGCCTACCAACGCACTGCAAGCTACTGTACATACCTAAAGTTAGCGTGGTCGGGTCACCTGACTCCGTGTTGCGCGTTGGAAGTGTATATGTACGTACAGTGGACCTGGAGCGTGTCCCAGCCCCACTAGAGGCGCGTGAATTGGATTCGAGGTAGGTACAACTTCTCTACCTTCAAAGAGTACTACATACACGTTCGAGGCCTTTCAACCTGATCAATGCTTATAATACCGCTATTCCGTGTTAGGAGGAAGTACCCGTGGCTCTGGCTATAACCTCCTCCAGCTCCATCATTACTTGCACCCCCCCACAATATAGGAGCCCTCGCGCCATGCCGAGTACAACTGCAGACGACATCTTCAAGTCTCTGAATAAAGCACAACGTCGTGCCGTTAGTTCAGAAGCACCCACTGTCGCTATATTGGCCGGTCCTGGAAGTGGGAAAACCCATACGCTCACCTCTCGTGTCGTTTGGCTCATCGACCATGTCGGTTTCAAGCCATGCGACGTTATGGTCGCAACCTTCACCGTGAAGGCGTCGAACGAGATGAAGGCGCGTATTGGCCACGCTCTTGGTGGCGGACGTGAGAAGAAGATTATCTTGGGCACTTTCCACAGCATTGCTAGACGGTACCTGGCTGCCTATGGGAAGCTGATTGGACTTGATCCCAAATTTGGCATTGCAGACGACTCCGATTCGCGTGGCGTTATCAACCGCATTTGCAAGAGACTGGGCGCCCCAATCGAGCCTCCCGTAGCCCGTGCTTGGATCAGCAAGCGAAAGGCCAAAGGCACCTCGGACGAGCAAGTGGTGAAGGCCAAGAATGGTCAGGCTGTGGAATCCAAAGCTCTGGAGCAATGCTTCCGAGAGTACCAGGACCACCTTGAACGCTCAAACCTGCTTGACTATGATGATCTCCTTGTCCGTTGCGTCGAGCTTCTTCGCAAGTTCCCCCACTGTGTCTCGAATATTCAGACCGTCCTGATCGACGAATATCAAGACACCAACGGTGTCCAGTATGATCTCATGAAGCTGTTTGCTCAGAAGAACCGGCGGATAACCATTGTCGGAGATCCCGATCAAAGTATTTATGGCTGGCGTTCGGCAGAAATAAGAAATCTCCACCGTCTGCTCCGTGACTTTCCGGGTACCGACGAGATATCACTCGAGGAAAACTATAGATCCTCAAGCTCCATACTGGCGGCATCTTTGAACGTCATCCAACAGGATGAAGACAGGTACAAGAAGGCGTTATTACCGGTACACGACAAAGGCTCTCGGCCAGTTCTCCGTAAATTGAAAACACCTACCCAGGAGGCAGAGTGGATTGTCTCCGAGATCAAACGGATCAGACTATTGTCGGGGAATATGATTAACTTCGACGATGTCGCAATTCTGCTTCGGTCAGCCTCACTATCACGGCACATAGAATCTGTTCTTGGACGGGAGGGTATTTCTTACCGCATGGTTGGTATGTAGCGGTTATCATCCCATATCGATCTTTGTATTGGCGATACTTACATGATGTTAGGTGGTTTTAAATTTTATGAGCGGGCCGAAATCAAGATCGTATTAGATTATATGCGAATCATTCACCAACCACACAACAACGATGCCCTTGCACGTATCATCAATGTTCCAAAAAGGGGCGTTGGAGAGACGACTATCAAATCTCTACTGGAGGAGGCTGAACGAGGCTCCATGAGTCTTTGGGACTTGCTTGACAAGCATTGTCGAGGTGATCGCATAGCCAAAACAACTCTTCGCAAGAGCATAGAGCAGAAAATTAGCGGGGAGCTGATAAGGCTGATCGGTAGTCTGCGAAGAAAACTGCGCCCGAGTGATGGGACCCCAATCAACTTAGTCGATATCATCCAGCAGTTGCTTCGAGACCTACAGTTTGAGAAGTACCTGGAAGATACCTACGGCCCAGAATATGAGTCGCGATGGGCAAATATCCAGGAGTTCGTGAATCTTGCTGAAGAATTCATGCGCCAGGGACAGCTCGAGGAAGAACCGCTCCCCGCCGTTGACCAGTTGGAACAAGCTCCTGATAACGATGTCTTAGCAAAGTTTCTGGCAAACGTAACGCTAGCATCGGATAAGCAGACCGAGGACAAGGATCAGGAGGGGAAACGTCTTGTTACTGTTTCTACAATACATGCAGCGAAGGGCCTGGAATGGCCAGTAGTCTTTGTGCCTGCGGTTTACAAGGGGTCTATACCACATGTTCGATCTGATGATGACAATGAAGAGCGTCGACTACTCTATGTTGCGATGACCCGAGCCAAGGTATTGCTATATCTTAGCTGTCCACTATACACTGGAAATAATGGCGGCAGTGGCGGTGCTGTCTCCCTTTCACCATTTGTGGAGGACCTCACCTCAAGCTTCCTCCAACGAGGGCCGTCATTTGACCGACCTGTGATGTCACAAGTGGCTAGGATATTACGGCGAACGCTGCCACCGGATGATGTGATTTATAAGGGGATGCCGGTCATGACAGCCCCAGAAGATAACTTGTTTCCTATCGATCCCAACCAGCCTCAGCAGCCTGCTACGATCGAAAGTGATAGTTATGGTCAGAATGTTGGTCCTCGCAAGCGCCAGAAGCTCCAAAGTGGACAAAAAGCCGTCCAGGTCGCCGAGGAATCGGTCGAGGGCTGGGCTGCCCCGTACGCCACCACGATGGACAAAGCCGGTTCATTTACCATCCCATCAGGCTTTACAACAGCGGGCGCACACTTGGCCACCGTCACTGCTGCCGCTGCTGCCGCCACAGCAGAAGCAAAGAGCGCCCCGAAACACCACTCTGCAGGCAACACGAGAAGACCCCCGCCCACCCGGCCCCCCGGCCAGAGGAACCTCCTCGGCTACGGCTACGGCGTGACCAACCACGACAAATCCAAGCAACGCGCCGACGAGCCGATGCCGTCCTCCTCCTCCCGCTCCAGTTCCATCCTCGCCAGCAGCGCACCCCCCTACGCCCGACCATCATCTCTACACCCCCACCGTCGTCGTCCAAACTACCCTACACCCACCACCACCACCACCTCCTCTTTGCTAACGCCCACCGCCCCCCAACCGGCCATAGCCCCCGCCCTCGCGGCGCACAAACTCGGCCCGGCGCGTCTACCCGGCAAACCCGTCACCACCACCAGCAACAGCCACCACCATGGACAGGACGAAGCAGGCACCGCGACCGCTACCCCCCAGATGCAGAAGCAGAAACAGAAGCAGAAGCAGTACGCGTGCTTCTCGAGCTCGCCCCCGCGGCCCGCGTCCCCCGAGGAGCGGACGGGGGAACCCGGATCGCCCCGCCCCCGCCCCCGCCCGAGGACCACACGCGGCCCGCGGCCAGCTTCCACGCTACGACGGTGGGTTGGAGGGGCGGCGGCGGTGGAGGATTAGGTTTGGGTTTGGGGTTAGGGGGAGGAGGCGGGGAGGAGGCATAAAGAGGCCGGCGGGTCTGGGGCGAAACGGCATCGCCCCGCCGGCGAGGCTGAACAAGCCGTATAAACTCACGGTGAAGAGGCCGTGAGTGAGAAACAGGAAAGGGAAGGGGAAGGGAAGGGGAAGGGGAAGGGGAAGGGGATTGTGGGGCTGGGCTGGGCGGTGATGAGGATGATTATGATAGATAGATAGATAGATAGATGATGATATACTGCCTAGGGACTGTAGGTCCCTAGGAAGGCGTTTGGGGGGGTTCAAGAGTTATGGGATTGTATATATATATATATCTACCTACTTAATACATCAAATCTGCCCATCCTGTGTATCCCCTGATCCAAAAAAAAAAAAAAAACCCCACGCACACGAAGCGTTGTCGAGCTTACGCATGGTCAATGATGATATAGCCTAGGTTAGGGAACTTTTATATTGATTTTTTTATTCCTTTCTTTCTTTCTTCCAGAACTGTAGATCTATGCTGGTAGTATGAACCCGAGATAATGAAAAATAAAACATAGCTAGTAGCTATTGATTGATTGATATATGAGGACTCGCTCGCCTCTCCGCACCAGATGATGATACGGCGTGGCCGTCCCAAGGCGCAATCTAGTGACGTCGCTTCTGATGACTTCTATCACCACATACCTACCTACCTACCCCCTTCCCGCTTCCTCTTCACTCGTATCTATCTATCTAGCAAGTGAAGACCCGCGTGCCGAACTTCCAGACCTCGTCGATGACGAGCTCGCGTTGGAGCCCATGCCCGTCGGGGTTGTTACTGTTGTGCTTCTCCGACAGCACGACGAGGTCCGCGTCCGCGCCGTCGTCCAGGCAGCCCTTGACGCCCTGCAGGCCCAGCATCGCGGCCGGGGTCGAGGTCACGGCCCTCAGGGCCTGCGGGATGCTGCTGCCCGACCAGTTGAGGAAGTTGTTCACGCACTCGATGAGCGTTATGGAGCTATCGGAAGGCACAATCAAGGTTAGTCATTTTGTTTTCTTTATTATTCGGGAGAGGGAGAGAGAGAAAGAGAGAGACAGAGAGATAACTCACCTTCCAGCAATCCGGTCCGAGCCCTCGAGCACTAGCTTAGAGCCCCTCTTGATGATGTGATTCGTGCAGTCGCCGTTGGTCCACTGGTAGGCGCCGTCGGGCAGGCCGACGAGGTGCATGGCATCGGTGACGAGGATGAAGCCGTCGGGGTGGGCGTTGAAGGCAATCTTAATGGTGGTGGGGTGCAGGTGCTCGCCGTCGGCGATGACGCCGAAGTAGGGGCGGGGGAGGCTTTCGGCGATACCCAGGACACCGAAGATACCTGGATTCCGGTGGTGTAGCGGTCGCATCGCATTGAACAGGTGGGTGATCATGGTCGCGCCCGCACCCACTGCCCGCGATGCCTCCTCGTACGTCGCTTCCGAGTGCCCGATCGAGTAGATGATGCCCCGGCTTGTGAGCTCCGGGATGAGTTTCGTCATCTGCCCGATCTCCGGCGCCGCTGTGATCATCTTGATGGGAATCGGGCGGTAGTGGTTGCTCTCGGGGTTGATGTTGACAGCGCCGTAGCAATCTTCTAGGTCTTCGAAGCTATTGGCTTGTCGGAGAACGTCTACATTGTGAACACCGTTCTTGGTCGGGCTTAGGAACGGCCCCTCAACATGCGCGCCGAGGGACTCGGCTCCATCCTCGGCGACTTGCAGGTATCCGGACGGTCCGAGATGGGGCAAGGCCCGCTTATAGATTTCGTCCAGCTGGCTAGTGATCGTGGGTATATACGATGTGACACCCGTCCTCACCAACTTTTTATTTATCTCTCTGACCTTTTTGGCGTAGGCTGCAGGCTCTAGGAGGGTCGAGAAGTTGAAACCGAAAGCACCGTTGAGCTGACATTCGATGAGACCGGGAGATAATATACGACCACCAAGGTCAATGACCTCATCTGGGAGGACGAAGTCATCGTAGAAAGCAGACTGGCTCCGGATGACCTTGCCGGTGATGGAATTAACCCATAAATCTTCTTCGACCAACGAGGCGCCCTTCAAGATGCGGCAGTTGGTGAACTTGGTGACACCGTTCCCGCCGTTCTTCGGCGTCGACTTGGGGGAGGAGGGCAGAGAGTGGGGCATTTTCCAAGAGAGGAAGTGCAGAGGATTGTAATATAGGGGGTGGGTGAGTAGGTAAGGGGGAATGATGATGTGTAGTTTGTGCTATGTTCCGTCGAGTTGCAGGACAATCGTCCCTTGGACTAGTATTTTGGTCTCCATGGACAATACATAGAAAATTAGGAAAGTTGCGCGGAGAGACATATTTATTCAACGACGTATGATATCACTAGAGTGAGACAGTAGGTGCCGAAACTTGCTCTTCGGGGACTAGACCGGAGAGTTCGGCCTCCCTCGGACGTGGGAGGCGACGATAGCATCGCTAACAGGGCCGAGGCCACGAGTCCTGATACTCACAGTGCAGTTCCATGGTGGGGTATACTGGAGATCAGAGACAGCGAGATAGATAATGTGTGGTGTGTGTAGTAAAGTGTGACAGTGACGCTTCATAAGCGTAGCCTTACCTATCGTGACCGATGAACGGATGGACTGATGCCCATTCCTCCACACCAACGAACGAACGGACAAGAGCAACCTGCCCCATGTGATCGAAGGGACTGGCCAACAATGCCTTGGCTTCAGATAAAAATTTGATAAGTGTGAGCCACCGGTACTGGGCTGCTTGTGTCATCTTTCCCAAGTTTCTTGCCTCATCCAGATAGGAACATAGGGACATGGAACATCTGGGTAGGTACTGTGTGACGATCCATCCATTTGTGTGAATGAATCACATGTATTGTGGTGATCGATACCTACTACCACTTTTGTTGTTACTACCTACCTAGCCCTTAGGTGTATGTACACACGCTAGGATGTCAGGATGATGGTGGTGGTGGTGGAATTGTCTAGGTAATTTGTATGAGGCTACAAGTAGTAATGTGAAATTTAAAGAAGGTAACGTTGCGAGGCTTGTACACTAGGTGGGAGGGAAAGGTTAAAGAAAAAAGACTTCCAACTAACCAGTTGCCTTAACTAGACCCACCTATTGAACCTAGACTACCTAACCTAGACTACCTACTAAGGTAGGAGAAGCGACGGGATTGGACGATTGCTAAAACAGGACCGGCCGGAGAGCGCCCCCACTCCCCTCTCTACCCTCTGGATGTGTCAATGTATGTATTGTCTGAAAAGAGTATAGCTGCTGTTCCATAAGTATGTCTCTGTCCCTGGTCCAATCAGATGGGCAGCTCCATGCTGACTTCTCCAATACGCAATCCCGCCCCGACCGTCCCCGACCATCCCTCCTTGCATAGTCTGTGTTTAGCTTACATTATTCATTCTAGTCCTCACTTTCGTGCTCTCATCCAGACACACGCATTGGGTCTTGATCGAGTCCAGCGATCCCACCGGCTCCGCACGTCTTCTCTTGTTTCAAGGTTTCAATACCAAATTTTCTTTTTGTTTTTGATTGTTACACTCGCTTGTTAATTGATGAGGTCCCATCTGGAGTCTGATCTGCCCTGCATGCACGCTCTCTTCGGCCCGCCAGCCACAACGTGACACTCAAAGTAGCTAACTTATCTGGCATACCTAACCTAGACTGACCTGACTGTTAACTTAAGCTTGATATATCGAAATGGCCAAGCCAGACCCGGAGCTCGATCCGCTATGGCAGGATATCGACTGGTATGTACATACACCGCGTACAACTACGTCTACACCGCGTCTCCTGCCCTTGCCCATGTCATCTGCCTGTCATCTGCCTACCTACCTACTTCTGTGTATGAGCAGAGGCCTCTCTATGGCCTAACCCTGTCTGGGGGATGGGGGTGTCCTCATCCTCCCGGCATGCGTAAACGTGAACTAAATCGCTGACTCAGGGGTAAACCTAGGGCTATTGGTCAGATGTTGATAATGGGATGGGATGGTACTGAAGTCACGCCTCAGATCAGAAACCTGATTGAGAATCATCATCTGGGCTCTATCATTTTGACTGCCAAGAACCTCAAATGTATTTTTGACCCCTTATGGAGCCGCACCTGGATTGAGTCGGCGAGGCCTGTATCCATGTCCATGTGACGAATGATGTGCTGATACGAGAGAATACATATAGCCGCTCAAGAGACAGCATCTCTGGTTCAGGAACTCCAGACCATTGCTCATCAAGCTGGTCACCCCCAGCCTCTCCTCATAGCCCTTGATCAGGAGAATGGAGGAGTGAACAGTCTCTTCGATGAAGACTACATCTGCCAGTTTCCCAGCGCGATGGGTATCGCTGCTGCTGGAAGTCCAGAACTGGCCTACAATATAGCCAAAGCAACCGCCACCGAGGTATCTGCCGTGGGTGTAAATCTCATCCTCGGTCCTGTCTTGGATGTCTTGACAAATGCTCGACACCAGCCCTTGGGAGTCCGAGCTACTGGCGATGATCCCCAAGAAGCATCGCAGTATTGTAATGCTGCTATCAACGGCTATAAGGATGCCGGTGTAGCAACTTGTGGGAAGCACTTTCCATCCTATGGAAATCTTGACTTTCTAGGTTCCGCTTTGGATATGCCTATTATCACTCAGACTCTGGAAGAACTCAGCCTAAGTGCTCTTGTGCCTTTTCGGAATGCCATTGGAGCCGGCCGTCTTGACGCCATGTTCATTGGCGGCTGCGGGATACAGAATGCCGGGATGAATGTTATGCATGCTTGCCTTTCCGACCAAGTCGTTGATGACCTCCTACGGAACGAGCTCGGATTCAACGGTGTCGCTATCTCGGAGTGCTTAGAGATGCAGTCGCTAATCCAAGAATACGGAGTCAAGGGCGGGACCGTCATGGCAGTCGAGGCAGGTAATGACTTGGTTCTTCTTTGTCGTGCCCATGATGTCCAGCTAGAAGCCATATCTGGAATGAAATTGGGTATTGAGAACGGAATCATCTCGAGGGAGCGTGTTTACACGTCTCTGAAGCGGGTGTTGCGGATGAAGAGCGTATGCACATCCTGGCAGAAGGCTCTAAACCCACCTGGATTGTCTTTACTGTCTAAGATCCATCCTTCACATCTCGCCCTATCCCGTAAGGCTTACGATCAATCAATTACGGTTGTGCGGGACAAAGACCATTTGCTACCCCTTTCGCAGAGCTTACTTCAGGAGGAAGAGCTTTTACTGTTAACCCCTTTAGTTAAACCATTACCCGCATCTGCGGCTACCAAAAGCATCATGGAAAAGGGTAATATGAAGGCCGCTTCATCCCTACACGAAAGATGGTCTCACCAAGAACGGGGGGCAATCATGAGTGGAGAAGGCGTTTTTCGAGAACTAGGGAGATCAATAGCACGTATCCGCCACGGGAAGCTCCTTCATACTTCCTATACTGCGAATGGGCTTCGGCCAGGTTAGGACAATACCCCCCTCATGAAACGATCATTTGACACTGATGGACTACTAGTTCACGAGAATCTGATCAACAGGGCATCTGCTATCATCATAGTGACTGCTGATGCCAATCGAAACATGTATCAATCTGGATTTACGAAGCACGTAGCAATGATGTGCCATATGCTTCGAGGTACTGGACATAAGAAGTCGCTCATTGTTGTCGCTGTCAGTTCTCCATACGACTTCGCGATGGACAAATCAATTGGCACATACGTTTGCACGTTCGACTTTACGGAAACTGCCATGGCTTCTCTGGTACGGGCCTTGTATGGCGAGTTTGTGCCATCGGGCTCCATGCCGGGAACTATGAGGAAGAGTAAAAAGGTCTCCAAAACAAAACAGCAATGGCTTGTGGAGAACTATACCCGTGATCGGGACGGGCGGGGCCTTGACGAGTTGTTGAAAATACTTGCCCGTTCAAGTACACCGAGTCTGCCGTATCTCACAGCTAGTGCATCTACGTTCGAGTTGTTCAATGCTAACATCGAGGAGTCCCACTTTGTGGTTCGCAACAGCAGCACGCAAATGCTGTACGGGTTCGTGGCTACATATTTTATTAACGGAATTGGCATCATCGGGGCGATCTTTGTGGACCCTTCCAAACGAAACGTTTCGATCGGCAGATCGCTGCATCGTCGCGCTATGCGAGCCCTGCTTCAGAAACCAGGACTGAAGAAGGTCCAGCTCGGTGTCACATTTCCCGGGGCATTTCCTGGCGTACCTGTGGATGAGAGCGGGAGTAATAAAAGCTGGTTTGATAACGTCGGCTGGGACACACAATTCCCGAAGCGACTAACTAACATGGTGATCGAAGACCTCGCAACATGGACAGCACCAGAGGGTCTTTCTCAAAGCATCCAACGGGCAAGCATTAGCTTCGATCTCATCCACGGACTCGACAATGCCGAGTCTGTGTTAACCCTGGTGGCAGCGCAGGCGGGACCAGAGGTTGTGGAGCTCTACCGGTTTGCTTTACAGGATAAGACCTGTGGAGTTGTACGAGCCAAGAATGCGTCCGACAACTTGCTGGGGACAGTAATTATTTGCAAAAGCACCAGCCAACTCTCGACATACATCCCGTCCCTTCATTCGGTTGGGCATGAGGAAGTTGGTGGTATCATTGCACCAGTGACACCACCAACCGCTCACTCGAATTTACTACTCCAAGGGCTGGCGTTTATGGGCGTAAGGCAGAACAAGGCGCAAAAGTCAACAAAAAGTGTACTGAGTTGGGTGAGTAGACGCACTTAAGACAAGCCCGTCTTGCTATTCTAACGATGATAATATATAGGTCCTTGACGAAGCCCACGAGCTCTTTGCTGCCATGGGCTTTGAAGTCCAGCAGACGTTTGACGAGATCACGAACTCTCCAGAGAATGTAAGTGCCGGCTCCCCCCCCCTCAGTCAGGCCACTCTCCCCTCTTCTGTGGACTGACATGAAGAACACCAGTTCTCGGACCTGGCTTGAATCCCATGACACATGATTTAGAATAACTACCTAGGTACCACCTATTTTAGGCATGAGATGGAAGGATTCTCGTGTACTGATGTAAGGGGGGGAAGCTTGGAACTTGGATAGGTATTAAGCGCAAACCATCAGCATGTCTCATATTTGGTGGGTAAGTAACTGGCGTTTTGGATCGATGGGAGCAGTTATTCTGAGTTCAGTCTACGATTTCTTTACTGTCTTCCTTTCTGTTTCTCGTGTAGCCCGATGACGGGAGGCCTGCGCATTTCAGCTGGACCGAATGATCTACTGCCGGCAAATTTTTAGTTCCCGCTTCACCCGCCTTTTAACCGGGTCGAATTGTGTTAAAAATAGAAAGATCATTACACTTTAGACATTCATAGCCACAAATAACAAGGTATGCGTACGTCAACTATTCCCATACAGACAGCAAGAATTGACAGGACCGAGGGAGGGTTGACTAGGATTATGTATAGCGTGCAGTGTAGCAATTCCCCAGACTCCAGATATTTTAGCATGCGCATACTAGTGAATGTATCAATGTACACTAGGCCAGATGTAAGGGGCTTTGTTTCTTTAGCATCCATCTTCAACAACATTAAACTCTCCAACAGTAGGGAAGCAAGGGGGAAATGGGGGGCAATGGGGTGCCTCACATGCAAGAGAAGCACCGAGGAACCGGTTTTGACTAATTAATGACCTAAGTTATCCAGGTAGTAGGTAGGCAGGCAGGCCTCTTGCAGGCTGCGGGCCCCCACCCAATAATTGCTTTTCTAGAAGGTGGAAGTGTGAAGAGAGGCAGGAAAGCTGATAGCCTAACGTTTATATTTAACCTAAGCTTAATGTGGTGTCTAAGTTGTGTGTGAGGAGGTAAGGTTTTGTAATGTACCTAGGGCACCCTAGGTAATGTGTCTTAGATAGTACTTACCTACAGAGAATTGGCTCTTCCAATTCTTGTTCCCCCCCAACCCCTTTCTCCTCTCACGGTGCATCGACCCCGACTGCCGTTGTCACCCACCCATCCACCCACAACCACAATCACTCTCCCCCATTCATGCTCTATCTAGTGTACCTAGTCATACACTAAAATGAAGGAACCCCTAACAAGGATCTAGGCTCTGCTAGTATTAAGTAGTAGGTTAGTAGTGTGTTCTGTTCTGACCTACATACATTGACATTGTAACCTTTTCACTTATCTCTTGTTCTTTTCTAACCAGACCTCCATTCCCTATCAATAGGTACCACTTATACTCCATTACCTAGGTATGCGTTGAACGTCCACAGGTCCACTGGTCCCTCGGTAATCTTAAATCCCGATAGCTACATTACCTACCTACCTACTACTACTTACAGTGCCTACCTAGTAGTACCTACCAAACCTAGTCATATGTACTATGTATACTATAACAGGCAATGACGGGCAATGACGGGCTATGAATGGATGGGAGGTTGCCGCTGCTGCTGACAAGCCACAAACTGATACCGATAGCGGTGGTACAGTACCTACATACCTAGCAGTTAGGTAAGCCCCCCCCATACAGATTTCAGATTACAGATTGACGATTACCTACAGGCTAACCGCAGCCGTAATCAAATTCCCCACCTCCCAAGCCCCGTTGTATTGGCCGCCTCCACTCCCACTACACTACTATCCCACCCGTTTCTTCTCTTCCATCTGTGTGTGTGCTTGTGCTGTGCGTGGTTGTAGGTGTGCTTAGAGATTATACATTACCTATTCCAATGTTTCAACGTTGCCCGTAGCGACATTTCCTTCGGTTACTGTTTCCTATTACATCTTACCTATCTCAACTCAACTATACCTCTAACCTTACCACTATTACCACAAAAAAAAAAGGACCAAGCATTAACATAACGCCAACCATCACTACCTACCTATACTACCGACAACGGACAACAGACAACGGTCAACGGCCAACGGTTCCTAGAACGACAAAAAAGAACAAATTCAAAAGTCCAATAAGAAAACAAGAAAGAGAAAAAGAAGAAAATACCTGCTTGTGCCGGACCTGTCGGTCGCATTGCGTAAAAGACTCCGTATTAAACCTCCGAACCCTTAGTTTCCGCATTGGACCGTCTCCCTGTCGCTATACCCTCCAGTACAACGTCGGCCAGTCTCTGTGTGTCTTCAACCATCGGCACCTCGACCCTTATCGACCATCACGTCGGCCCGGGGGTTGTCGTCCCCTACGATGCAATGGCGACCTTCAACTCCATGCCGGCGCCCGGCCACGGCGAGGCTATGGGGTTGAATGCTGCCATCGCCAACTCGGGTCTTGGTATCGACGGTTTCGAGCCTGATCTGACTTTTGACGAGTCTATGTTGTAAGTCTCCTGTCTCATCGCGCCATTCCGCCTTATCTGCCCACCCCTATTCCGCCCCGTCCCGTCCCGTCCCAATCAATGCGCGAGCAGCTCGAGCTCCGGCTGCCGATGGACAATGTTGTTGATGAAGGATAATTCGTGCGTGCTGACACCTCCCGCAGAGAAGGTGTTAATGGCGGTCTGCCTCCCCTCCCATTCACGTCGTCCTATGATTTCGAGACCTTTTCGACCACCTTCGAAGATCCCTTCAACTACTCTAGACCCTACGAAGCTGCGCCGCACCATGAAGATTTACACGATGAAGGATCCTCCCCTCAGCAGCCCGACGACAAGCTCCTCGGCTTCTCCGCAACGAACGTCAAGGCCACCCCCTTAGACGACACGCTCGGCACATACTCGGAGCTTAACATGTCAGCCGAGCTATATGGTATGTTCTTCGTCGCCGAAGATGTGTTTGGTGGCGAGTCGACCGGGCGTCCCTTGGAATTAACGTGCTACCGGCGGAACCTGTGGCAATGCTCGGGACAGATAACCATGCCGCGACATTGTACCCAGGTCATGAACGAGCAGGGGCGCGCCATTCCCATAATAGAATTCTACGCCTCCATATCCGCTATCGAGAGCATCGAGGGCAAGTCGACCGAGATCATATCCATACCGTGGAAAAGCAATAATCCCGCTCTAGGCGAAGGCCAGGAAACCAAAGTGGCGAGCGCGCCGCCCAAAGTTTTACTCGACCTCAGCGGGGGCCAGGACGTTGACGGTCACCGTGTGAGCATTCCTGTTTCGTGGAAGCGGTTGCAGTTCAAGAGCGCCACCGCCAACAATGGGCGCCGGAAAGGTCTACAGCAGCACTATGTCGTGCAGATCAGCCTCTTGGGCAAGATGAAGACGGGTGGCGACCTGATGAAGATTGCCGATATCCAAAGCGGACCCGTGATTGTGCGTGGACGGAGTCCTCGTAATTTCGATAGTAGAAAAGATGTGCATCTTACCGGGGACAAGAAGACTCCTGGCAACACGGAAAAGCCGCGCACGCACAGCGATGCGAGTGCCGCCCCGACTCCGAACCTGAAGCATGAGCGAACGGATTCGTCGCATAACATGAACCAATATTCTTCAACGGGTGCCGCCATAAATACCCCTAGACCAAACGATTGGACGTCGCCTCCGACATCAACACACGGTGGCTCCACGAGCTCTCAGCAGCACCCGTCGAAGAGGATGGCCCTCTCTCCCAATATGAACAGGCCACCTGTGCCGGCTTGGGGGAAAGAGGCTAGGACCCCTACCTTAGCGAACCACCCAAAGAACTCGGCATCCCAGTCCGGACCTATAAATTTGTCCCTCTCGGAAGATGAACGGAGCCCTAACAATCGATCGAATTCCGATCTACAGAGTCCTCGGTTACATCGGGCCTCATTGAGTCACGCGGCAGGCGCTAGCCCGCCGGAAGAAGAGGAGGAATTATATGAGTACTTCCCACTCAGCGTAGATGATTGGTACGCCACCCCTTGCGCAATTCTGACCTGAAAGAAATGCATCCAGATTGCTAACACTCCCCTTCTCTTTAACAGGACACCTCTCGTAGATACCGTATATCGCCCCCATATCGTTCACCACATCGCCGTACCACAGGAGATCAAGGCCCAACAGATCAGGAGCAAATCCAAGAGATATTTCTCGGCAGAATGAACGAGGGGGGAAGTTCTCATCCCTTCTTCCCTTGTAAGAAAAACATGGGGGGAAGCATCAAAGTTGGAAAGAAATCAAATTCCTTTGACTAGATTTTGGGTAGTTAGTCATAGCGATGGTAGCGGGGGATGGAAAAGGGACATTTATTTATTTTTTTCAAGAAGAAAAAAAAAGGGGATGCGCGGACAAGACAGACGCGAGAACGTGCTGACGACGGCATGAGAATATGGCGTTTTTTATATCATTATTACCCCTTTCCCGCTTAGTCTTTCTTTCTCAAATTTCTTGTTATAACCCTTCTTGTTGTTGTTATTTACTTGTTAGGAGAAATCTGCGTTGTGGATGTGGGAGTGTGTGGGTGTGTGTGCGCGCTTCATTTATGTATGTGTTGTTTATATTTCTTTTTTTTCTGCTTTTTTATAAATCCTGAGCATATATCAATGAGCACCTTTTTTTTCTTCTTTTATGGATTGGTTTGGTGAATGGAGGAGAAGGAAGGAAGGAGGAGGGAAAGAAGGAGGGACGGTTAGGAAATAAGCACGGGAAGGGGGACGGGAAACTAGTAACAGAATAAACTTGTAGTATAGCGAAATTAGTCCCGGTAGTTTTACCTAGGTACATTTTTTCTTTTTTCTTTTTGGGGCTCTCATACCTTTTTGTTTTTCTCCTTTTCTCTTTTTTTATGCTTTCTTAGGTACTAGGTTGGACTGATTCCCCCTCCTCGCTACTTTTCTCTGGTTGGGTTTATAAGAGAAGATAAAAAAGACTTGGTTTGAGATGTGTTAGATGCCTTATTCTGGCTCTCCCTCCTTTTCCCCATCATCGCTAGTCATGTTGATTGCTCAAAATACTTACCTAGGTTAACTGAATGAGTTCCCCTATCCCCCCCCCCCCCCCTTGGAGTTGGATCATGATAGTAGACAATGTAACTATGAGCTCTCCCTCTCTCTCTTTTCTGCCACTCACTCACTTTTCCTTTCAAAAAAACTTTTAAATGTTTTTCAAAGCCTCATTTGAGAACTTGACCGGATATATGGCATTCTCGTGTTAATGTGCCAAAGTATACATAGAGAGTTTGGCCTAGTCTGTGTTCCTCTGATGGAATAGCAATGGTGATAGTGAAATTAGATTATTTTTTTCTTCTTTTTCCTTTTTTAGATTCATCCACAGTTATGTTATAATATTTCCTTCCCTTTCTCTCCTCTCCCTCCCCCCTCCTTTCTGGTTTTGTCCCTCTTCGCCCGGGCCTGTGCACGGCACGCAGATGTAGCATTAATAGATATATACAATGTGTTGTGTTGTGTTGGTGTGCGCTATAGGCTTATCCACGAGGGACAGATTATAAAAAGGGTGGGTAGGGTTGGAAGGGGGAGGGAAAGGAAGAGCGTAAGAGAAAAGAAACTGGAGGACAGCCGAACGCCTTCTAGATGCCCACGCTTATTCGTCAGGAAAAGTCTCACCCCTCAATCATTCATCCATCCATACCTCCTCCTATTTGTTCATTCGTCCCCTCATCCCACCCTATCAATTCATCTGCTCTGATTGCTTTGTTGAAAGAAAATCCCATTCGCGTATGCTATTCATGTCTTCCCTTCCTTCTCCATGGCGCTATAGACAATAGAGATGAAAAGGGGAGGGGGCTTCATTAAATCCTCCATGCCTCCCTTCTGTTCAGGAAACATCATCTGCGACTTTGCTTGCTTCGCTCGCTCGTACATACTCCAGACGCGATGAGGAAGAGAGGGCGGGGGAAAAGAAAAAAAGAAGAAAGACGTATATACATATACGTTAAGAAGAAAAAAAAGGGGGATGAATTAAAAACAAGCAAAAATAGGGAGGTTTTTATGTAAAATTTTTGTTTCTTTCCTTTTCGGATTAGTTCCGTAATATATATATGTGTATGTTCAGGCGCTCTCGGCGACCGCGCACCCCAGCGCCACCGCGGCGCCCAGGAGCGAGCTCTCGAGCGCGGGCACGAGGTCCACCGAGCCCCGGCCGGCGGCGGCGGCGCCGTCGCCCACGAGCCCGTCGATGTACCGCTGGCACCGCGCCAGGTACCCCGGGTAGTGCTCGATGACGGAGCCGTTGAAGGCGACCTTCGTGGCGGGCGCGGCAGCGGTGGCAGTAGCAGGAGTAGTAGGCGAAGGGCCGCCGGTAGTGTCGTCGTCCTCGGTCTCGTGCCGCAGCTCCCAGAGCGAAAACACGGATGCGGCCAGCAGGGCGGCCGAGCGCCGCGAGATGAACGACGCGAGCGTGCGGATGGCGAGCATGTCGGCGTGGGAGGGCGGAGCCGCGAAGTCTGGGTGCGCGGCGACCAGGGCCGCGGTGGCTTTCTCGAGGGTGGAGGAGGTGTCGCTGTTTTTTACGGCAGGGAACATGTCAACTCATGTGATTATTTGGGGGAAAGGGGAGGGGGGGGGTCTTCTTCTTCTTAAACATATGGGGAAGTGATTGTCGGGACGGACTTACGCCTCGATTCTAGATAGGACCTCTGTGTCGAGCGAGTAGGGGCTCGACAGCGAGGGGGGCAGCTTGCCGCCTAGTAAGCCGGTCGTCTCGACCGCCTCGACGATGGCGAGCCGGCAGATCTCGCCTAGGTAGAAGCCGCTCAGCATGTGCTCGAGAGGCTGGAAGTCCGGCCGTGGGTGGGATGCGTTTAGGAGCTCGTCCCACCGTGTCACGGGCAGGATATCCTTGCCGAACATGCCTAGCTCCGTGTTGACGATGACATGCTTCGCCGAGTCAAACCAGCTCTCTGGCCGCGTGCCATACTTGGACCGGCTGAGCGCAGATACCGGGAGGTGGACGGCAATGTTAGTGCCTGTTCCCAGTATCAGGCCGAACCGCGTCTCGGCGTGAATGTAGGCTTGTGAGAGCAGCGTTGCAGAGCTATCGTTGATGATGGCCTCCAGCTGGACGTTCAACCCCTGTTTTCGACACGCGAATTTGATGATCTCGCCGAGGTCTTGGCCCATCAGCCCATTGGTAGCGAGGAAACCTTTCCCCATTCCGAGGAGAAGACCACCACCCAGTGACACTTGCCTGTGAGATGGTTCTCATATTAGTGATCATCGCGGTAAACAAAGATGGGGAAGGACGAACGCACTCTACGGGGAAACTCCACGCCAAGCCCATATGTATTGTGTCCTGACCGTGCGAGACGTCCTTGCTGATGACCTCGTGAATCCGTGCCGCCATCCAATCAAAAAAGGCCATGCCCTCGAGTCGCTTGATCTCCGGTGTGATCTTGAAATTTGATATTCGCACGATTTCGCTTTCCTGGCCGCTAGCTTCCCGACCCCTTAATTCTACTAGAGCAACCCTCAACGTGGAGCCTCCGACATCGAGGGCGAGAAACTGTCCCTTTTCCTTCCCCGTGGGGAGCTGGTGGTTGAAGGACGGCAGCATGCATTCGGCATGTGTTTGTAGCCGTTCCCGGAACTGAGCCTTGAGATCTGAAGAGAACCTCCGCAACCCGTCTCCCTCAATTGGGCCGAGCAACCGCTCCTCCGCTTCCCGCAAGAAATCCTCGATGGTCCTCGACGTGCATATCCTATGGCCGCTGGCATGGTGTTCTTTGAGCGTCTTGGGGCTGATCCAGAAGGCAAGCAGAGCCTGCAAGAAGGACTTGCCCCTCAGAAACGACTGGAGGGCCGCTAATAACGATGTCCTTAACGTTGTCATGGTAAAAGTGAGTGGCTGCATGACAAGGGGAGGAAGTAAAATGAACGACTTTCACTCAAGGAGGGGGTGGAGGCAAGATAATATAAATTTAAGCCATATGAGGGAGAGAGGGTACGGAAAACTGAAATCGCATAAGACCGTCAAGCAGCATTCGCCATGTCCCAAATAAAGTGAGGGCCAGGCAATTGGAACTAAACAATAGAGTGAGACAGGAATGTTTCCTTTCCTGTGCCCCCCTTCCAAAGGGCCGCGCCGGGGGGGTTCGTATAACGGCAACAGGCTGGAGCGGGAGAAATGGAACCTTGTCGGTCCAATTCGATTTAGAGGAGGTGACCCGTTGGTTGGATCTGGCAATGTACAATTACTAGAAGCGAAGAGCCAAGCCCAAGCTCGAACTTCAAAAAGCAAGGGGGGGAAAGCTCGCAAGAGGTTACAGCACAAGCGACAGGTGCAGATAGGAACGAATGAAAATCCAGCAAAATTGTCTGATACGAGCGAGTGGTTGCGTTTCTCGGGAGGAGAGGAGAAAAACAAGGGACAGGGAAAAGGAAGAGTAGCAGGAGGTAGAAGAAAAAAAACAAGAAGGATGTATGTACGTGAGTATGCGACTGGCGTGCTGAGATGGACCGTTCTAAGACAAGAAGACAACCATACAACATACACAACACAATAACACACGTTGTGAGGTGTGAGACAAACGAACCCCTGTCCTGGAAGGGGACCTGCTCGCAACGACAACTAGGTACTACAAGGTAATGTACAGTATGTATTGCTAGCCTAAGGCTTATTTACCACCGAACAGACATGCCCGGTGATATGGGAATCGGGATGGGCGAGGGATGGGGAATGGAGATGGACGAATGGCACAGTGGTGTTTGGGAAAAGTCTCTACGACCAGGAACCCACATCCACTGGCCTAGGCAGGTGACTTGCTGGATCCTGTTGTTGCTACAGCTTGCTCACGACACAAGAATGGTTGGTTGGTACAGATGTAGGTAACGATGGGAAGCGGGAACAGGGAGAAACAGGCCTAGTTAGGAAAAAAGTAGGTAGAAGGATGGGGCAGCTCTGGCTCCAGAGAACCAATTGGCGGTTCTGATTGAACGGAAAAAGGACGGTGGGTGCTGTAGAAGGAAGAGAATGTCTCACTGTCCATGGTTACTAAGTAATAAGTGCGAGTGTGAGTGTGAGCGAGTGTGTGTGTGTATGCGTGTGTAGGTATTTGATGGTTCATGATGTAACGTTGTAGGTAGACCCAGAACGTCGTCAGCCTTTAAAACGTTCTAGTATAATGTATTTAAACTAGTAGGGATCGTCGGCACGAGCCACATTGGCTTGGTTTTTTGTCGAATTCCTGTGTCGCCACCCCTCCCCCGGAAAGGTTAGGGTAGATAGGTAGGTAGGTTAGTAGGTAGTAGGCGTAATGTAGAATTTCTTAGCCACAGGAGGGATAAAGGGGGTCTGGTGTGTGTCTAGTTTAGTATAAGTGAGGTAGGTCGTCGGTATGTAGGTATGTATGTCCCATGTCTCCAAAGTGTGATTCGAGAAAGAGAGAGACAGAGACAAGGGGTGAAAGAAAAGACAGAACGAAATAAAAAGAAAAGGAATAATTGCTGCTGAGCAAATCAACGTTCTCTCCATCTCTCCAATGTAGCATCGTTCATATCTTGGTATATACTACCACTATGTACGATGTAGTTTACCGGAAACACCAGTCTCGAAGCGGATAATGCATCAGTCAATAAACATAGTCGTAGGTATGTAATCGTAGCATATATTCAATCAATAGTAACAACAATAATGTCTATCCACATATTCATCCCAACCCCATGGGAACGAACCCTCGTGTGGTCCAAACACATTTCCCCCTTATTACCAAATCTGACGTTGCGGCTCTGTCGTGACCCATACTGAAAATGTGGCCCGTCGCATGTCATCCTGCATCACGTAAATATCTGAAAGACTACTACCTACATGTTACGAATGATGAGTAAGATAAACTCTCTCTCCCTCTCAGCTCAGAGCTTGATAAGCTCCACGGGAAGAAGACAAGGCCGATCTCATGCACTAGTTTAGTCGAAGTAAGTGTCAGGTACCTTTGTCAGAATAAACTCCCTCACCATTTGCCTCTGTTAGTGCTGGTTTCGGGCACCTTTCGATATCGGGGCCAAGCTTGAGACCGTCATGGAGGGAAAGGTTTGGCAAGGTCTCACACTGCGCAACCAGACGCCGGCCGAGTGGTTGGAACTGCACTTGCGAACCAACCAGGTGGCCCCGAGTGCCACATGACATGAAGAAGGCCAGGGAGGCGATTACAACGTTTGAGCTGCCCTTCCATAAGCCAGTGCCTGTGAGTGGAGAAGCCGGCCATACGTTCCATCTCATCAGCGTAGGCTCCGGTGTCATCGCTTGAACTTACATGTGCTTCGCTTTAACGCGGGAGTACACCCCATAATACCTCATAGCTTTGACGAGGCCGGTGTCGCTGGCTGCTATCTGGTGGTGGTCTACCTACGTCTTCCCTTTCCTTTATCTAGACAGCCTCTGCTGCGTGAGACCCCACCTCTCTCTCCTATTAGCCTTTCAGAAATAGACAACATACTTTTCTACTCTATCATCATTCATTAGATTTCTCCTCTGTGCACTACTACAAAGCAAGATGCGGCTCATCATCCGCGACGACTCTGAGAGCGCTAGCTCCTATGTAGCTAATTATATCATCGACAGAATCCGTCACTTCAACCCTACCCCCGAACACCCCTTCGTGCTTGGCCTACCTACTGGTTCAAGTCCTCTTGGTGTATATAGGATACTGGTTGAGAAGTATAAGGCTGGACAGGTACGTTCTCCGTGAAAGTGCTTACCTATCGGCGTATCACTCATCAGCCGTAAATAATAGATCTCGTTCGAAAATGTTGTCACTTTCAACATGGTATGACCTTCGGTGACCCCCCTGAATGACTTGGTGTCTAATGCATCGGTAGGACGAGTATGTAGGGATCCCTCGGGACCACCCTGAGAGCTATCACTCCTTTATGTGGAAGAACTTCTTCTCACACGTCAACGTAAACCCCAACAATGTCCACATCCTCAACGGAAACGCGCCGAACCTCGAGGCAGAATGCGTTGAATATGAGGCTAAGATCAAGCGTGCCGGAGGCATCGACCTCTTCTTGGGTGGTATCGGAGAAGACGGCCATATCGCCTTCAACGAGCCGGGCTCGAGTTTGGCGTCCAGAACTCGCGTCAAGACGTTGGCGTATGACACGATTCTGGCCAATTCGCGCTTCTTCGACAACGACATCAAGAAGGTCCCGAAGATGGCCTTAACCGTCGGTGTCCAGACTGTCCTAGAGGCCCGAGAGGTTGTTGTGATCATCCTAGGTACTCGCAAAGCGCTTGCCTTGCAAAGATGCGTCGAAGAAGGGGTAAACCACATGTGGACCCTTTCGAGTCTTCAACTGCACCCTCACCCGATGATCGTCTGCGATGAAGACGCAACCCTGGAGCTGAAGGTCAAGACCGTTAAGGTAAAGTGATCATATTCCTGTTTTATCCCTTTGATGGCTAACTGTGTTGTTCCAGTACTTCAAGAGCATAGAGATAGTTGCCAAGGCCCAAGGCTTTGAGCAGATCCTACCCTCAAAGATCAGAACAGGTCCCGGACCGATCCCCAAGACAGTGGTCGACGAGGTCCAGTCCCCTACTATCCTCGCACCGCAGCCCACAACATCCCGTCTGCTACGCGCAACTCCCGCTACGGAATACCCCGTACGATCCGTATCACCAGATCTCCCGGAACTTGTCCCTGACCGCATGGCCGATCGGACAGGTGTTCCGAGCCTAGCCAACAGGTTAACGCCCCAACCAGAACAGCAGCAGCAGCGCATGGCTAGCGTCGGGGCGTAAAGCATAGGAAAGAAGATCGATCCCCTTTGTTTCTGTTCTTTCCTTTCTCACTCGGCGTTCAAAGGAACATGGTGATCAAGCCCAGAATGGCCATAAGTAGCGTTTTTTCGAGGCTTGGAATTGACTTAAAAGAAGAAAAGAAAAACAAACCACCGAAAGCTGTGCGTAGATAGCGCTGGATGGAGACGATCGCTCACCTACAAATCAACTAGGAGGTAAATATCTATTATTTGATCATATTCTCTAGACTATGAGAAGAGAGTGTAAGGCCGGTGAGCACATAAAAAAAAGGTAGAATGGCAAGTAAGTACGAAGTAGGTATATCGCTAAAACGTAGCATACGTCTGACGTACGGTTTTGTCTGCGATGCGTGCCGTGGGCGCGCATGAAGCGAGACGGTAAATAATCGTGTAGCCTTACTTACATATATATGAATATAGATAGTGTAATTATATATTAGATACCCAAAATACAGTGTATATATCTAATCATCACCCGTGTCAATGTTATGTCTGCCTATCGTTACGTGTGATGTTAATTTGTCAGGTACATAGGAGATATGTATAATGCCAGCCCCTCACTCATAAGCATGTTAGTCAATTAACCGTCTAACCTGGGGGTGCGTAGCTCACAAACATCACCACCAGCATCATGACCGATAATACCGATAATGATGGGTTACCTACGTCTCTACAAGCCTACCCTACCATGGTGGAGAGAAAATGTTATAAAGTGAGGTTTTTCGCTTGACAAGTCGAGGATGATCGCAAGTCACGTTCGTTAGACCCGTACCTATGGTATATCGCAAAACAACAACATTTTATCTACCTATCACTCGCCTCATAAACTCTTTTGCAACCTGTATGGCTATCGCATTGCCTACCTACCGAATCACATCGGCAAGGGCCGCCAAGCTCATCACTACACTAGGTCTCCTAGTCAAATGTTCGGGCCTGCTCAGACGTCCCGCGTCCACGCGGCTTGGACGTGTCGTCCCCGCGGGCGCGACGCTCGTCGGCGGCGGGGCGGTCGACTACGAGCTTTGGACGCTGCTGTACCTACCTACCTGTACGCGACTAGGATTGGGGGAAGAGGGCAAGAGCTGAGGCGCAGAGCAGCAGCAGAAGAAGCAGCTGGTTGTGTTTTGGGGCGGCAGTGGCAGCGGAAAGGCCGGGCAGGATGGAGTTACCTACCTACTTGACACTAGGTAGTGTAGTAAACGCTGCTGCTGCCGACTTCCCCCCGCCAGCTCCAACTAAAAAAACTACCTGACTAGATTGTAGGCGAGGTGAGACATAACTGTCTGTGTTATGCTACCTTCGGCTGCATGAGATGGTTGTGGTGGGACGGATGGATGGATGGGTGGATGGATGGACGGATGGTAGGATGGGAGAATGCCTGGGACATAGGTAGGTATGCATGCGCGTAAAGGGGGGGGGAGAGATACATAGGTAGGTAGGGGGTGCATAGTCAGATGAATGGATGAACGAATGAGTGAGTGAGATTACATGATGGGTTTCATCTGTTCACTGATCTGATCGTGACTAAGATTTAGCTGTTAAGTCCTTCATTTCCGCTTAGTCATGGAATGAAGGTATATGTAGCATGGGCAGAGTCTCGTACATAGAGTAGGGTTACGTACATGAAGACGTCCAAACGTGAAATAAACAAGCTGCTTGTTACAGTGGGGGCCGAGGCTTAGGATTGCAGACATCACTTACATAGGTACTTACATGTTGATGTACATACATGCTGTACATTATGTGCATAGGTAGTAGATGAGGTGACAGAGAGAGATTGGGGACTTTTTTTGGTGTGTGTGGAAATTGAGACTAAGAGGCAGGCAAGTTACCTATTAGACGGCTGTTCGGTCTATAGGTAGGATTAGGGAACTTATGTCTGGTGCTTCTTGAATATTGCGAAGAGGGAAGGTGACTTTTCCCTTTTAAAAATGTTTCTTGAATAACCTTGGTTACCTGTTATATGTATAATATATAACCTTAGCACATATCTATCTACCTACCTAACATAGGGAATGCTGCAACTATCTAGAAGTGGATGGACATATTGATGTACGTAACTACATATTGACCCAGACAGCACCGACTTATGTGGCATATGTTTTTACTATTACGCGCGTGTAACATTCAACGCCCCGAGTAACCATCTTAGTCCTGTGGTTAGGTTTTTATCCTGCTTAACTGCGGTTATACAGCGTCGAAAGAGGAAGTTATCGCGTGTTGTGTTTCGGTGAGATGAATTACACTGGGTTAGTCTGGTATGTTGGCGAGATTCACATGAATAAGTAAATTGATGTTTGATGGTCACCAGCACTTAGAAGAGAAGTTGTAATTGTCAACTAGTATTGATATCTATAGCACTGTCGGGCTAGAGCTTAACACTAGGTTAGGTAGGTTAGCTATGTAGGTAGTGGGTAGACTCAAGCTAAAGTAACGAGACACGATAGAGGACGACAGGGCTCTATTTACGGTATATAGTGTAGCTAGGTAGTGTAGTAGATACCTAGGTTGAAGTCTGCGAGCCCCTCCTCCTTACCCTTGCCGCCGAACCCGCAGACAGTGGGACCTATCTGAACTCTGAACGCTGGCCCGATCTCCGAATCCACTCCTATCGTGTTTGGTCTGATGAATCGCATTCCATGATATGACTGAGATCAGATAAAAAGCGGGAAACTTCTCAAGTCTCTGCAATCTGTTACGAGATGTTAAAATTACTCTGAGCTCTCTCGTATGATAGTTGTTGGCAAACTAATAAGGCGGTCTACTGGCTTGCACATGTTAAAGAAAGACCGCCAATAATACGTCTGGGTTCAAAATATGGATTACTGTTTATCTAGGTTAGGTAATTGATCTAAGCATAGCTATCTTTCAATATCCTTGGCTACTCCTAACCGAAATAGTTGACAGAGATAAAAAGAGATCCATCAAATGGAATCAGGGATTATTGATAGTTATCAAAAATCAAACTATGCATTCTCAACTCATTACCTGGTTATGGTAGGAATGAAGATAAGATGGGTTCTCATAGATAAACCTATTTCATCTATAGATCCGGATGGTATGGGATTCGATTTGAGTCTTGAGGTAGGTAAGGTAGGTGGTAGTGAAGTAATATGTACCTAGTTCGAATCCTAGTTTGCACCGTGCTACACTGACTTACACCTATCTCAGGCATGCCTAGCCAAGCTTTGGATTCCTTGATCTCGGGTTCTAACCTTGGCAGGGCTGTGAGCGCCTAGGTACGTTAGCTATCTAAGTTTAGTTACAGGGAAAAGATAAAGCTATGGAGTAGTATGCTATACTATACCATACCTATGATAGCTTCTGACGTATTGATTTCTGCTGGATTGGATATCAATCTGTCAATCAACTAACCAATCTCTATGCCTGGCACTATTGATGTATCTATCTATATTGATACCAGACATACTAAAACCCCCTATCAACTTAGTTTCAAAGAACATCACAGACTAGATTCTGTTATACCCAAACTCTTTCTGTTATTCCCCTCCAACCCCCCTTTCCCTCCTGGCTTGTTCCCCCCTCGCTGCAGTACTGTATTTCCGTTTGGATCACAAAAATACGGGCTGGGCCGCTATTGGCCCAACGGGAGGTCAGAGGGCAAGACATCTCATTAGTCCAACGGCCGTGACATTAGCGAATGACCCTGGAGATCAACGCTCCCCGCACCCATCATTCCTAATCGACCAGGCACTCTCACCCCTTGTCTTTGTGCCGGCTTCCTAGTGTACCGCGGCAGCAACCTTCAGATCCAATCGTGTGCCCACCTAGATATCCTGGTTCCCATCCGGCCAAGCATGTGATGACATACCGCTCCTCTCTTGACCCAGCTCAGCCCTCGCGAACGGGCTCGTCTGGCTTATTGGGCACACCCGACATGGCTTAGGAACCTTCCCTCCCCCTCCCCCCGGGCGTAATACCGTGCCTGTCTATCAGGCAAGTATGATGCCATCTATATGCAGGTCCGCAGGCGAAGCTTTGATCAGCCTAGCTTGCAAGGCTTGAGAGCTTGTTTTCCTTGGGGAAAAAAAAGGTGTGTCGGTGTCTCTCACGAGGGGAGGGGCCGGCACAGAGCTAACTAGCTGAGCTGAACATGCGGGTTGCGTTGTACTCTGCAAAGATACCTTACTCGTAACTAAAGAAAATAGAATAAAAAGGCCTTACCGTACCTGCTCCAAAAGGAGGTGGTTTGCTGTTCCCCTTGCTCTCTACCCAGTAGCTTGTTGTAAGTCTGTCCGTTGTTGGACAGTAGCGTAGCTGTGCAAATACCGCCGCCGCCGCCATGGCTCGGACGCTTCCCCAAAGCCCCCAAGCGCCAAGGAGGTCGATCTTCGCCGTATTCTCGATTGTCTCATTCTTCATCTTGGGTGTGTTCTTCGTATCTAAGCCCATATCTACGGCGCCCGGCCGTAAGTTTGATTTCGAAAATGTGGCACGCGCGAGGAGCCACCGAATGGCGAGCACGCGAGCAGAGGCCACAGGCGACAAATACCTCCTCGGCGTAGGCAAGGCCGACATCACCGGCCCCGTGGTTGAAATCAACTTCGCCGGCTATGCCGATAGCTCCCAGGTCGGCACAGGCCTACGACAGCGCATATTCTCGAGAGCGTTCATCGTCGGCGATGTAAACAACCCGGACGATCGATTTGTGTACCTCGTCCTCGATACCCAAGGAGGTGACACGGCCGTGAGATTTGGTATTCTAGATGGCGTAGCTGCGCTTGGAGATGACTACTCAATGTACGGCCAGGGCAACATTGCTGTGATTGGCACTCACTCCCACGCCGGACCAGGAGCGTGGTTCAATTACTTGCTGCCGCAGATAACCAGTCTTGGATTCGATAAGCAAAGCTACCAAGCTATCGTCGATGGCGCTGTCTTGTCCGTCAAGAGAGCTCACGAGTCGTTGACTGAAGTAAGAACTGTTGTACATGAACTAGTACATTTCCAAAGCTAACCGTTCTGCGTAACAGGGTTACCTCGATTTCGGTATGATCCATCATCATCCACTTGCTAAGATAATTACCTGACTGGAATAGGCACGGTGAACATAACCGACAGCAACTTGAGCCGAAGCTTGTACGCCTATATGGCTAACCCCGCTGAAGAACGAGCCCAATACACGGACACTGTGGACAAGGAGATGACCGTCCTCAAGTTCCAGCGCGCGTCCGATAGCAAGAACATCGGCGTCTTGTCGTGGTTCCCCGTCCATGGCACGTCCATCTACCAAAACAGCACACATGTGGCAGGCGACAACAAGGGAGTGGCGGCGCTTATGTTCGAGAAAGCCATGGAGGGTGTGGACTCGGCAGCGGATGGGTTTGTCGCCGGCTTTTCCCAGGCGAATGTTGGAGACACCACCCCTAATATTCTCGGTGCTTGGTAAGATGAGACAACCCGTACGGCCGAAAGCTTCCCATAGAGAAAGCTAACACGATGTAAGGTGCGACGATGGATCTGGTGACATGTGTAGCTATGAGAACAGCACTTGCGCCGA
This sequence comes from Biscogniauxia mediterranea, assembly GCA_018398605.1. NCBI lineage: Eukaryota > Fungi > Ascomycota > Sordariomycetes > Xylariales > Xylariaceae > Biscogniauxia > Biscogniauxia mediterranea. The sequence continues at coordinate 1,325,757 of JAGXTR010000007.1, read as the reverse complement.
TGGCAAGTCGCAGGCATGCCACGGTCGAGGACCTGCTTTCGACAAACTTGATCTTGGTATTGCGAGTTGCTACGAAATCGGCAAGCGTCAGTATGACGGTGCTAGATCTGTATACGTAAGACTCGACTGATGATCTAGAGAGAAGAGACACCAACTAACCGTTGCGCTCAGGACTCATTTGGCTCGTCGGGCACACCTGTCGTCGGCTCCACCGTCAAGTCTTTCCACTTCTACCAGGACATGTCGTTCTGGAACTTCCAACTTGAAAACGGAACCCAAGTGCAGACTTGCCCTGCTGCGCTAGGATACTCCTTTGCCGCAGGCACTACAGATGGTCCCGGTGCCTTCGACTTCACACAGGCGGACTCCGGCGAGCCAGACGCCAACCCAGTATGGATCGTCATTAAAGATCTCATCAAAGCCCCATCCGCGGAGCAGAAGGCTTGCCAAATGCCCAAGCCCGTTCTTCTCGACGTGGGCGAGCTGTCTACACCCTACCCCTGGAGTCCGAACATCGTCGACGTTCAAATGCTGCGCGTCGGCCAGTTCGTCATCATCGTAAGCCCTAGCGAAGCGACAACCATGTCGGGCCGCAGATGGCGCGCTGCCGTGAAGGCGGCAGCGACAGCGGCGGGAATCACGGACGTAGAGCCCAAGGTGGTGCTAGGCGGCCCGGCGAACACCTACGCGCACTACCTCGCGACCCCCGAGGAGTACGGCATCCAGCGGTATGAGGGTGCCAGCACCCTGTACGGCCCGTGGGAGCTGCCCGCGTACATCAACCTGACCGTGAGCAACATCCACTACCTGGCGCCCGACGCGACGGGCTCGCCCGTGCCGGGCCCCAGCCCGCCGGACAACCGTAACAACAGCCTGAGCTTCATCACGGGCGTGGTGCAGGACAACGCGCCGGCCGGGAAGAGCTTCGGCGACTGCACCGCCCAGCCCGCGGCGACGTACGCCCCCGGCGCCGTCATCAACGCCACGTTCGTGGGCGCGAACCCGCGCAACAACCTGCGCCTCGAGGGCACCTTCGGGGCCATCGAGAAGCTCGGCAGCGACGGCGTCACCTGGACCCAGGTGCGCGACGACTCGGACTGGTCCCTCGTGTACACCTGGACCCGCACCAACACCATCCTGGGCTACAGCGAGGTCGTCATCAGCTGGGAGAGCGAGCCCGACGCCGAGCCCGGCACGTACAGGACGCGCTACTACGGCGACAGCAAGGCCCTGATCGGAGGCGGCATCACGGCGTTCGAGGGCGTGAGCAATAACTTTACTATCACGTAATGGTAATCTGTGAGTTGGGTTGTAATAAGTAAATAGAAAAAGGGGGGGGTGTGTTGATGGGCCATAGAAACAGTACCTAATCACTAGTCACGGGAGAGCCGTATATATGAAATCAATCCCCAAACAAGTTTTTTCTATATGAGAACGCTTATGGAAAACTCGAGATTCGTCTTAGAGTCACATATATATATTATTTAGCAAGGAAGAAATGCCGTGATCTAGGTATAAGCCCTATAATCTGACTACCCAATAGTAGGTAGGTAAGCAAGCTACCCCGTCTCTACTAATCCAGGACCCCCCCTCTCGGGGGCCTCACTCAGGCGACGACAGTAAGCGTAGCATTAGCCCTCAGATCCGCGCTCGAGCTGCCGACGTATACCACGAAGTCCCCCGGCTCGACCACGTACTCCAAGTTGATGTCCCAGAGCCCGAGGTCCGCGACGCTCAGGTCGATGGCGACGGTCTGGGTGGCGCCCGCGGCGATCATGACCTTGGCGAACCCCCGGAGCTGCAGGTTGGGCACCGCGACGCTGCTGATCAGGTCCCGCACGTACAGCTGCACGACCTCGGCGCCGTCGCGCCCGCCCGCCTCGTTGGTCACGTCCACGCTCACCGTGACGCGGTCGCCGGCCGAGGCGCGGGTCTGCGACAGCACGAGGTTCGAGTACGTGAACGTGCTGTAGGACTTGCCGTAGCCGAACTGCGGGAAGCGGAAATAAAAGATGTTAGCTCACTTTATGGGACAGAGAGGAGAGAGCCCTGTGCGCATAGAGAAAGGGGAGAAGTGAGAAGGCGAAGAAGGCCATAATATAGGTATATTTACCTACCTCGTACAAGGGCAGCGGGCTCGCCAGCACGTAGTTGTTGCCGAACTTGATCGTGCCGTTCTCGTAGACGGCGCCCGGGTTGGGCCACGCGCGCGCCGAGTTGAGGTAGTCGTAGTAGATGGGCGTGGTGCCGACGTTGTAGGGGAACGACACGGACAGCCTGCCGGAGGGGTTCGCGTCGCCGAAGAGCACGTCGGCGAGCGCGTGCCCGCCCTGCTCCGAGGGGTAGAACTGCTGCACGAGCGCGGACGCCGCGTCCGAGATCCACGGCTCCGTGACGGGCTTGCCCGAGCTGAAGACTACGACCGTCGGCTTCCCCGTGTCGATGATGGCCCTCACGAGGTGCGGCATCGCGCCCACTAGGTTCAGCGAATGCACGTCGATGTGCTCCCCCGTCGTGGCGTTGAGCCCCGCCCAGAGCTCGTCCTGGTCCCGCGACCAGGTGCCGACGACGACGACGGCTACGTCGGCGGCTTCGGCTGCCGCGATGGCCTCTGCGAACCCAGACTGGTCGTTGGACCAGCGCTCGCAGCCCTTGGCGTAGGTTACTGTCCCCGTGCTGGCCGCTTGGATGCCATCTAGAGGCGTTACGCCCCGGTACTGAGCTTCGTACGGGACATAATCACCATACTATGCATGACGAATATACATAAATTTATCAGTTGGATTTTGAAGAGGATTTGATTTGATTTGATTACTTACGTTCATATACCCGTGAGCCATGGGCCCAATGACGGCGATGTTGGCATCCTTCTTCAAGGGCAGGACATTGTTATGGTTCTCGAGGAGGACGATCGATTCAGTGTCGAGTTGCCTCGCAAGCTCGATGGTCTCGGGTGTATTGATGTATTTCGACTGCTCTTCCACCGCAACGCCGAGAAAAGGGTTCTCAAAGAGTCCCAGCTCGAACTTGGCGCGTAACGTCCGCGAGACGGCCTCGTCTACGACATCAAGGGACAAGGTACCGGCCTCGATCATCTCGGGGATCTTCTCAAAATTCCACGATCCTCCACCCATCTCTACATCGTTTCCTGCAGGGAGAGCCTAGTTGGATATTGTCAACATTATTTACTTATGCAAATGAACCTGCGATAGCTTACATATTTGATCACTGCGTGAGAATCTATAGGGGTATATTCGCACATCTTAAAGTCGCTACATAATCGATCTGTGCCACCGGCATCGCTCATCACCTATATTAAGACCAATGTCAGAAATTCTTCTCGTTCTGCATGGTATGTGAATGCACTCACAAAATATTTGTATCCCCACTCCTCCCTCAGGATTTCCGTGAGCATATGTCTGTTCGCAACAGCGGGAACCCCATCATAACTATGGTAGGCCGACATTATCGAGAAAGCACCGCCGTCGATGATAGCCCGTTTGAAGGGAGGCAGGTACGTCGTGCGGAGCTCTCGCTCTCCTCCATGCACAGGAGCACAGTTGATACCTTGTTCCGGCGTGGCGAAGGCGGCCTTGAGGTACATGTCAGGAGATATCTCACTTGGACGGGAGATCGGTAGTTCTTACGAAGTGTTTCACCATTGCTGACACATTACCAGATTGGAGGCCTTTGACATAGGAATATGCCAACTCGCCGGCTCTAAACTGAAATTTAGTACATGACAATAAGAATGGAGACACGGTAAGACTCACAGATAGCCGTCCTCTCCAAACGTCTCTTCTACACGCCCGAACCGGAGCTCTCGAGCTAAATCAGCCAAAGGCCCGAATATCTGATTTACCCCCAAAGCTTTAGCCTCCTGGGCGATGGCCTTTGCCATCTTCTCAACAAGACCGGGGTTGAAGGAACAGGCTTGTGCAAGAGGCGAGTTGAATATGGTGGCATTTGGTATGAGGAACCCGTGTATACCCTCAGATTGGACCCAGGCAGGAATACCAAGTGTCGTATTTCTCGTGAGATACTCCTGACCGACTTTGATGCCATTGCTAAGCATTTCCCAGGGGATAGCTATGCCCACGTAAAACAAGCCGGCTCGAGAGCCCATGCTCCACTCGAGGCCACTCGTGTTGAACGTGCCATCCGAAGTATTAAGCCAGTTTCTGAGATCGCCTTGGACTAATTGGGCCGCCTTGTCTTCAATAGTCATCCGCGATAGTAGGTCTGCAACTCGACTCTCTACGGGAGCACCAGGATCTTTGTAAACAGCTGTGCCATTCTGACATGAACCATGCCTGGTTAATGTTGCTAGAACGGCCAAGAGTCTCACGGTTGAGAGCTTCATCCCTACTCCTCGTGGCGCAAAATGCCTTGACTAGATTCGCGAAAGAGATTCAGAGTAAAATACGCGAGTAGGCAAGCACCTAGCTACTGTGACATATTACTGTGGTCTATATAGCATTTCTAGACCGATCTAAAGCTAAATACTGGTCGTCATATTTACCAAGGATCAACTGTGCTCTGACCGTGAATCGACTTAGCGGCGGGAGAACCATCTCCGCAGTCAAGATCGTGTTGTCCACTCCGCGCTTGTAGAGCATCGCAGCAAAACCGCGTGCTCCAGACTCGGTCCTTGGCACCATCTCCCGTGCGTTCTGCCCAGACCAACGGTTCTCTGGAAACGCGAAGCTTACAGCTTCGTGGCTGGCGCAAAAATTGGAGAGGATTCGGGGAAGATTTGGGGAAAGGAGTCGACCCTAGCAGAATAGGGGTAGGGGGCACGGTGATGTTCATCCTTCGATTGGTGGGTAAAGTTTTATACCGAACGGGGGCTATAAGAGTTCCATGGCTCAACCTTCTCTCGTCCACAATTAGGCCGACATCCACATAGTTTCCTATGATTTTCTTTCTTCCCCTCGTGATGTTACTGCGTTATGCATACCATAGTCTCTCGAGAATGCTGTTAGTTTGAATGCTAGATGAGCGCTTCTTAGCGGCTGCATATCCTACAGCTTCCCCGCTCTCGCAGAGACGGCCCGGCTGCCGTCTCGTGGTCATGAGAGCTTGAATACTAAACTCTTCGAGCCTCGACATGGGATTTCGCCTCTGACATGTGGGTTAGCTCTATAGAGTCACCCTATTTATTCCCAAACTTCCAGCTATAGTCCTGTTCGTTAAAAAAGGGACGTCGTCTACCCATGTACATTTATTGGGTATACACCATCCTCATCTCGAAGGATCCAAATTCAAATTCTGTTTAAGTCGCACCAGAAGAAATAGTGATATCATGAAGTTTCGCGATGGAATGTGGCTGACGGCCGAGGGGATGCGAGTGGAGTACGCCGAAGATGTCCACGACATCACGCAGACAGAGAAGGGTTTGAGTTTGCTGTGTCCTACAAGGAAAATCCAGCGCCGGGGCGACACATTAAACCTCAGCACCCTAACCATTGTAAGAAGCCCCCGAAGAGATGCATGGTTCAGTTGGTTGACTGTGACTCGAGGATATCGAAGCGGCTTCCGATGGAATTATATCTGTCGAAACGACACACTGGGACGGGGCCGTGAGGAAAGGACCTCACTTTGATCTCTTCCCCGACGGGCAGCCCAGTGTGCAACCCAAAGTTGTAAAGGGCGCAAAGGGCACAACGCTCAGCTCTGGCTCTATCTCGGCTACGATCCACCCTGACGAGCACACTTTCGACATCAAGTTCCACAGCTCGGACGGGTCTAAGTATCTGACGTCGCTGCTTGGACGCAGCGTGGGCCTTGCCTATAACCCCGCTCCTAGCAACCCCTTACAGACGGGAGACATGCGGGACTTCAAGCACTACATATTCACCCAGACGGGCTTGAGCGTTGGCGAGTCCGTACACGGGCTCGGTGAGCGCTTCGGGGCCTTCAACAAGGTCGGACAGTCCGTCGCGCTCTGGAACGCGGACGGGGGCACATCCAGCGACCAGGCATACAAGAACGTCTCGTTCTGGCTCAGCTCGAAGGGCTATGGGATTTTCATAGACACCCCGGGGAAGGTCGAGTTGGAGATCGGAAGCGAGAGGTGCACTCGCGTCCAGACCAGCGTCGAGGGCCAGAGGCTGAAGTGGTACATCATCTACGGTCCGACGCCGAAGGAGGTCCTCCGACGATACTCTGTCCTGACGGGCAAGCCCGGCAAAGTCCCGAGCTGGAGCTTCGGGCTTTGGCTCAGCACGAGTTTCACGACCAATTATGATGAAGCGACAGTAAACTCGTTCCTGGAGGGCATGAAAGAGCGAGACACTCAGGTGGACGTATTCCATTACGATTGCTTCTGGATGAAGGTAGGGAAATTCGATTTCCATCTTGCAAAAAAAAATAAAAAAAAAACTTACCAAATAGTTACATGTGTACATATATAGCATTTGGGAAAACATGTGAACTGATCTTCGAGTACTCTAGGCGTTCAAATGGACAGATTTCGTCTTCGACTCCGACAGGTTTCCTGACCCTAAGGCGCAGATCGCCCGCCTGAAGGCTTCGGGCCTCGTAAAGAAGGTCTGCGTGTGGATCAACCCGTATATCGCGCAACACGGCGCCGCGTTCAAGCACGCGGCCGAGAAGGGGTACCTGCTCAAGAGGAAGAACGGGGACGTCTGGCAGTGGGACTTGTGGCAGGCGGGGATGGGCCTGGTGGACTTCACGAACCCCGAAGCCGTGGAGTGGTACGTCGACTGCCTCAACGGGCTGTTTGACAAGGGCGTCGACTGCATCAAGACCGACTTTGGGGAGAGGGTCCCTACCCTGGACGTACAATGGTTCGACAAATCTGTTGACCCCCACAAGATGCACGTAAGTCCAGACCCCGTGCGATCCTTGCGTTGCTCTGCTAGACGGAAGAGTTTTCTCCTTTTATGGAGTCGCTGACCCTCGTCATAGAACTACTATGCGTTCTTGTATAACAAAGTTGTCTACGAGGCGCTCCAGAAGCGCCATGGCAAGGAAGAGGCGGTTCTGTTTGCCCGATCAGCGTGCGCAGGCACCCAGCGCTTCCCTCTCGTCTGGGGCGGCGACTGCGAGTCGACGCCGGAAGCCATGGCGGAGTCAGTTCGCGGAGGGCTAGGCCTTGGACTATGCGGCTTCTCCTTCTGGTCCAACGACATCGGTGGGTTCGAGGGCTACCCGGCGCCGTGGATATATAAGCGCTGGGTGGCGTTCGGCTTGCTCTGCTCGCACAGCCGCCTCCACGGTAGCGGCTCCTACCGTGTGCCCTGGACGATCGACAGCAACGATAAGAGCGAGGAGGGCTGCTCTAGGACTCTGTCGAGATGGACCGCACTGAAGGCACGGCTCATGCCGTACCTATTCGCACAGGCGACGAAGGCGGTCGATGACGGCCTTCCGCTTTCTCTCCGCGCCATGTGCGTCGAGTTCCCCGAGGACCCAACCTCCTGGTACCTCGACCGCCAGTTCATGGTTGGCGATAGTCTCCTCGCCGCACCCGTGTTCGAAGAATCCGGGGAGGTGGAGTTCTACCTACCCAAGGGCAAATGGACTTCATTCTTCACGAATGAGGTCCGTGAGGGGCCGGGTTGGTTCAAAGAAAAGCACGGGTTTGGAAGTCTGCCTCTCTTCGTACGTGAGAATACAGTTCTGGTGCTCGGCAAGCCCGAAGTCAGGGGCGCGGTGTACGACTATGCGCAAGATGTCGAGGTCTGCCTGTACCAGACTCGGGAGGGCGCAAGTGCAGAGCTGGTCGATAGTAATGGAAAAGTCTTGGGGAAGCTTTCGGTGGGTGCTAATGGCGAGCTGCATGGTATGGAATTACTCAAGGGCACTTGGACCAAGGACGACAACGGTCGTAAGGTTGATGAATCATTCTTGAAGACCATTAAGTCACTCTAAATGGGGAAATTTCGTAACAGGTTATATTTGTCAGTTTTCATTTTGATACTATCTTCTCTCGTCAAAGTACGATGTCCATTTTATATATATAGGTAGAAATGAAAAAAAATTATCATAGAATGAATGACATGATGGCCCTTCGCCATTAGCTAGACGAGGCAGGTAAGCATACATAGAAATACTATATACATGCAAGTCTGTTGTACATGGTCTTAGCAAGCTATCGGGTATTTGAACGGTACAAGAAAAGGAGACATCAAAGCAATCGCTTCATTCGAAACTCATCTGAACGCCACAACAATGCTATTACATCATGTATGAGGATAATGTCGATCTAATATCTCAACTCAACGCGTGTAAATCGTTTCTTCATCGTATCATCGAGCCAGTTTCTGTCCCCACGAGACCGGGGAGATAGCGTTTGTTTCCACAGACCCTGCTTGCCAAAGTCGGCGTCGATCTCGATCTTTGCCTCACGCGCCATTGCCTTTCCACTTTGCGCGCGGACGGGTGGCAAGCTAATGGTCATCTGTGGCATGCTAGCGTTGGAGACAGTCCACCCATTCATTGGTACTCTGCTGTTGACCTGCGTAGGCTTGGCCCAAAGCAAGGCTTTAGCCGTTACTGGAGCCTGTTTGCGTTCCATAACGTATCCTTGCATCGCAGGGTGGACCTCGCCTGAGGTCATTGTCGTAGAGCCAAAAAAGACGGGGTGCCTGATAGACACATCAAAGCTAGTGGCTTGAACACCTTTGCTTTTCATGATAGCTTCTTCCAGCTCATTCTTCCATTGAGATGGTGATACTTGGCCCCTTGAAAGCTTTGGCTCAGGATATGAAGCCGCTATAGCATTCTGAAGGGCCATTGACCACTCCTCGGGGGTTGCCTTTTTGCGAGTGATCTCTGGGGCTTTGGCACTGGCTTGAATTGCCTCCTGAAGTGCCTCATCCCAATTCCGTGGGTATGTAGCTCTGAGCGCAACCATAGTCCCAGGGTAACTCGCAATTATTGCTTCTTGTAGCGCACTATCCCAGTCCTGGCGGTATGCCACAGTAGGCCGATACTGACGGCGGAGCGGGATGTGTGCGATCTTCTCACGGGTAACCTCGTCCAAATTCTTGATCACCAGTTCGGTTGGAATCTCAGACCTCATCTCAAACTCAACATTCTCCGGTACCTTGGGAACCTCCGGCTGCTTCTTAGCCTTCTTCCCCCACCAGCCACGGAAAAAGCCACCATTGCCCTTAGTTGATTCAGGAACTGATGATGCTTTCGTAATGCTTGTCTTTGCCGATGCCGAGTCAGTAGTAGGGCTTGATAACGAGGAACTCGTAGCAGATATCGAAGTACCTGTCGGACTTGCAGGGCGGATGGATGACATAGAAATCCAGTCGACCTCCACCGACGCAGCTTGAGAGCTGACCCATAAGCGCGTAGACTCCAGATTCTGCACCGATGACCTCTTAGCTCTTGGCTTCCTACTCATGGTGAGGGCAGCAGGTTCAGCAGATGTGGTGCGCCAGTCTACTCTTCTCGGGTCTGGTTGAAATAGCTTTGCGCTGGTCGTGGTTTCAACATCATCCTTCGTCCATAGGAAACTCTTGCTAGATGCGGATGTTCGGCTTGCAGAGATTGGTACCGCCCAGAGCTTCGTAGTTGTTAATTTGGCAAGGGGTTCTCTCATCACGCGAGGCTTTGTTACCATGGAAATAGCAGCTGGAGCTTCAGATGTTCTCTTAAAGTCTTTTCTAGGCGTACCGACGCTGAAAAGACCCTCATTCACAAAGTGTCGAACATTGATAGGCTTTTTCCATAAACTACTTAAACGAGCTTCTGTCATGGTCGTCTTGGTAGCACGAGTAGGTGATGATACTGATCTGCTCGACACAAACAATTGTGCAGTAATAGAAACTGGAGTTGGGACTGGGGATCGCATTACCCAGAGATTGTCGTTAGGTCCGAACCTTGGCAGTGTTTCTTCGCTTCTCTGAAAGGGCTTTCGTGCTATTGAGATAGCAACAGGGTCTTTTGAGGTTCGGCGGAAATCACTTCTGGTTACCCCAATGTTAAAGAGGCCTTCGTGCTCTGTATCAAGGACTCTAGGAGGCTGAACCCACAAAGAGCCCAGCTGCGCGGATGTAGCCTTCTCCGAAGGGTTATTGACAAGGCCAGTAACGGAAGATCTGCTAAGAATGGGGGTGGTCTTTAGTGAGCTTGAGATTTCTGTAGCTGAAGCCTTCGGTGTCCAAAGATGGTTCGTCTTTAACTGTGCCAAAGGTCCTTCGACGACGCGAGACGTCCTTGAGGACAGAAACAACGCAGCAGGCTCCTTCGTGGTCCTGCGGTAATCTGATCTCAGTGAACTAATATCAAATAATCCATCGACGTCGGGACCGGAAGTTACTGTAGGCGGCGCCCACAATAGCATTGTCTTGGCAGGTGAGTTTGCTGGAGAGGGGACAGCTACAGCGCTGGGGGCTGGTTTTCTCGCCGCCCACAGAAACGTCAGGTTGGTTGCATCTACGTCCACCGCATTTGAAACCCATAGGCTCGAGCTTTCAATAGAAGGTATTTTTACCTCAGTTCGTGGCTGTGACCTTAGGACGTTGCCCGTTTCTGGAATATAGCTCTGCCATATGGTGCTATCTGGCTGTGGCAGACCATAGGTCGAATGGGCGCTCACAGATTGCGGCTGCTCCCAGAGCAACGATGCTCCAGCCGAAGCTTTATTCGTCCTCGTACCAGAGGGAGCTAGAGTTGCCTTGCTAGAATCCGGTGAAGTCCAAAGCAATCCATTTCGTGACATGCTAATTTTCTTATTTGGTTCCCAAAGAGAATTACTCTCAATAGGAACAGGTTCCTGAGCACGGGGTCGAGCTCTGGCTCCATTATTGGCATAAGAAGCATACAAGTCCCAGGTCGTCTTTTCTGGCATGGGCAGGAAGCTGTGTTGACGATTAACATTTTGCTTTGACTGAGGAGTCCAGAGCAGTGACTTTGGAGCAACGGGATTGTAGGTTGATGCAGGTAAGAACTCTGGTACAGGCTCTTCAGGGGCTGGTTCTTGTTCTTGTGGTACTTTGTCATCACGCCCAAGATCAGACAATACGTCAGCACCATACTCAGCCAGTGCCGCGGCATTGAGAGCTGCTAGATCCCGAGGGGATAATAAAAGGCTGTCTTGGGAGGGTACTTCCGATCTAAGCAGGCTAGCAATCTCCCAGAGAGTAGTCTCGTCAAATCCGTCATCTTCATCCTCGCTGTCGGTGTAATATTCAAAATTGTCGCCATCCTCCTCGTCATATTCGTCAAAGAATGATGCTGAATATTCTGAGGCTTCGATCTGTCTGGCTCTAGCGTCCAAAGCAGCACTGAATACAGGACCTCCGCTAGTCATTGTTCCGGGCATTGCCATGGGAATCTGGTTCGGGCGGCTTTGAATGGTTGGGTGTTCGCTCCTCTCTCCCCAAGGGAATTGAAAGATGCCAAGTGTTCCCCGTTTGTCAGGTAACGGTTTAGGACTTTCAAGGATGTCAGGAAGGAGACTTATGCGCTTGCTCCTACGAGGTGGACGCACAGTGACAGGCCGGGTGATAATTTGTTGAGCCAGTGCAGGTTTCTGGGACACACTCTTCTTCCACATTCCATTGGCAACATTTCCATTACCATTACCATCAAGCTTGCCTGGCTTTTGCCAAAGCTGGGAACTCTCGATTTTCAATGCATCCAAAGATTTCCTACTCACTGGCCGAATGGTGAGCCCTGGAAGATCAACTACGCGGTCGTGTTTTGCAGGTTGTCTTGCCGGTGCGGTCCAGAGCCATGCATCTGACGACTTTTTAAGGGGTGTGCTCGGCTTCCATAGACCATGATGCTGGATAGGTGGACTAAATGGCCTCGCGCTCAGAGTCTTCATACTCCTTCGTACATCGTTATCAGGTTCGGAATCATCCGTATCAGGAGGACTTGGACTGCCCAGATCAGCTTTGGATACAGAAAGGAAGTTCATGTTGTTTCGCTTCATTATTAGATCTGGGGCGTGGTCCATGTATTCCATCTGAGCCTCAGCAAGACGAGCCTGCCACAAACTAGCATGTGTGCTCTCCGAGCTCAAAGACGAGTCCTGTGATGATGACATGCTAACACCGCTGATTCGGTTAGGTCGTATGGTATTGCCGCTTTGTAGAGGAGCTTGAGAGGAGGGCTGTCGTGCAGTTGAGGTTGCGTTTTGTGATGATCTTCTAGGTGGAATGACAGTTGAGCTTGGGCGGGACTGCCCTGTTGGCGAAGTTCGGATGCTAGACATAGAATCTCGATCAAGCTTGTTCTGTGTGGATTGCCATTTGCTTTCCAACTGTCCCATCTCGAGCTCAAGGTTTTCTAAGAGAGCTAGGCGTTGTCCCTGACTCCCGGTGGAGTCTCGACTGGGCTGCTCGAATTTTTTCAGCTGTGCTTGGATGACCTGGTACGCAGCCTCGGGTGACTCTAGAGGAGATGGCTCTGCTGCTTGTATGACTATCGCTCTCTTTTTTATGCTGTTTCCATTCAGGAGTAGCGGTGCTGGGGGAGGCATCTTCCTTGATCGGCCTTTATCCTTCCGGCTGGAGAACGTAGGGCATTCATCACCTACACGGTGATGGAACTGGCTAGAGTTACTCGTCTTGGTGACCTGTGATTCAACAGCGGACTCGTAGTATTTCTCACGTATCGACAGGCGATTATCGGCTGGTTGCTCTGGAGAAGTATCCAGCATAACGGTCATGATCTCCTCTGTAGATGTACCGGGTTGGTCCACATTTCGCCCTACATCACGAGACTCCTTTTCAATATAGGTAGAACGAGCATTTTGACGCGCCTTTTGTATATGAACGGGCACAACCGGTGAGTGAACAGAGCCCCAATTACTTGTAATATCTTCATCCCGAGCTACTGTCTCCGTCATCGTAGGAGACATGACTGATTCTGTTTCTCTCGGGATAACTGGTGATGATCTGCGATTTAGGTTGTCGTTATAGGTCTGGATTTTGCGAATGCTTGGAGAAATAGTTTGATATAGGTCCGCATCGTCAAGGACACTTGCAGTCCTTATCGTACTCCTGTCAGTGATTTTAGAAACTCTACCATTACCATCAATTTCCCAGTCTGACGCAGGCTGATTAGCCTGCGAGGGACCATCTCGCAAGAAAGCGTCCGGCACAGGAGGCATATCGGGTACCGAAGACCGGCGGTTTGCGGCAATGCTAGTCGTAGGAGCACTGGGACGTGCCACGAGAATGTCCATCTTCTCATCAAATGTCATACTCTTGGTATCATTGATGTGAGGTCGTATTGAAGCGCCGGCACTTTTGGGGGGCGGCGGCAGGGGAGGTAGCTGGGTTGGACTGCCAGCCATGGACTGTAGAATACCTGACTTACGGCTTGCAATCGAGTTACCAGATTTTGATCGTCTATGGCTATGACTTGGGGATATTTCGGCAGGGAAAACTTGACGATCCTTGTCGCCCTTTCTAGGGATAGGACGCGGTCGATGGACCATCGAATCACCTGAATCAAGAGCCGTAATTGGCGTTTTTGAGGCCCCTTGCACGATGTTGTTCACAGCATTTGGGTCATCATATACGATATTGTTAACGAACATGACCGTTTGCTTCTTCTGGCTAGTAGCTTCGCTTGCCATCGCTGCCGTAGCTTGGGCGCGTGGGTTCGATGGTAGGCCATTGGTTGGACGACGTTGAAGCGGCGTTTTCACCGGTTCTGGAACCGGTGACGTTGGAGACGGTTCTGCAGGTCTCGGAATCGGTATGCGAATCGGCTCGCCAGGTCGGATAGCTTGGAAGTTCGATGTTGTTGCCGCCGGCATTGGCATTGACCGCGGCTGTCGCGGTGATCGTTTACGAACAGCTTCAATACCGGGCGATAGTTGGGTTGCGGTAGATGATGCATTCACCTCTACGGACAACCCACCCGTAGTCTTTGTGGTCCTGCTAGATACGGGTCTCTGCAAATCTGCCAACGATTTCGGGGCACTGTTCTTTCGCTTCACACTCATAGCCCTATTAGTAGCAGTTTCGGGTTCCGGGAGAGATGGTGGTGAAGGGGCCGGCCGTTTTGCAATAAGATCCGATACGCGCCGCGCGCCCTTAGCCCTCCGCGCTTTTTCATTGCTAGCGGCAGTAGCAAGATCGATTGTAGGTATCCGGTCAAGCGGGTTTGGCGTTCCTTCGTCCTCCTTGAGAATCGGATTCGAGATCGCAAGCTTCCCTATAGCCCCCTTTGGACCACCCTTGGAACGGTTGGTTCTGCCCATCTTTCCCTTGTCGTCTACCGGTGCTCTTTTTTCTCGGGGTCCTAGAGATTGCGACACGGTTGGTAGGTTTGCTATATCGGCCTGAGTCATCCGCATCGGCGGGAAAAGCTGCCCCTGAACCGGAAGTCCACCCCGCATATCACCCTTGGCGGCAAATGCAGACATAGTCGTTGTATCCATCTCTTTAATGTCCTCGTAACGGGATGGTGGATAATCCGTGGAGTCCGAGGATGATAGATCCCTATTTCTGTCCATTCCTTGAGTGATTGGCGAGTCTGGTCGTCGTGGAGGCTCCCGAGTGACGACAAGTGTGCCAGAGAATACAGCAACCAATGCTGGAAAACATCAGTTACGCAACCATCATATAGTGCCTAGACAATACTTACCAACCAAGATTATCAACCCAATAACCGGCAGCGTCGTTCGAAAAAACAGGTCAAATGTTCCAATTCCGAGTAGTAGTGTCACACTTGTCTACCCATAGTTAGTTTATAAATGTCGGTCATAAAGTTGATATTACTCACTCCCATCCATATAGCTAGCCCGATAACAATGAAGTTGACAGCTTTACTTCTGTCAGTTATTTGTCCGTCATCCTGGCCACCTTTCGCCGGGCCAGACCCAAAGGAGCGGATTGCTAATAGAAGCAATATGACAGCATCTAAAGCGATAGCAGTAATGGAAACAGCCTGTACTTGGGAGACGGGCACGCAAGTAGGGTTGAAACCGGTTCGTGTCAGCGCTGCAAATGTTATCCCAAGAATCAATCGACCCAAAACTAGAATCTGTGGCAATATGCTGAACACAGATTTTTCGCTGTTCTTTTGCAATGCCCATACTAGATACTGTTCCACGAACACCCTCCCTAGCTGATCAAAGATCGATGAAAACACCACCGCAGTTTGACAAATCGTAGTCGCCGTCGGTTCGATGAGTACCGATAGAAATTCTACAAATGCCCAAGACGTAGAAGAAATCAAAAATAAAATGAGGACCAGCCTCAGGCCGTCCCGGAAAATCGCTGAGCCATTTCCTTTGATGTAGATGACCGAAGTTGCCGAGGCCGCGGTGAATAAAATACCACTAGTCGATGATATCAATTTTGCTGGACATAAGTTGTTGTTAGAATCCGACTCACAATGAAAAGGCCGCGATTAAGGCCTGAGCGGCTCCGGAGACCGCCATGGCGCTATCGGTAACGGAAAGTGAGCGACCAGCGGCCAAATGAAAGTAAAAACCCAGTCAATGGGTGAATCGAATTATTACAATTATCAAAAGAGCGAACAAGTCATTGTGACGTCGTCAAACTTATCACGATGCCATAGCGGCGCCAACGTAGACAAGCGTAGCTGGGACTCGGTTGTGCAGGAGAGAAGAAGGAAACAAATCGACAAGCGAGGAAGACAGAGCTGTCATGGACTGAATGACAGGCATCCAACAAGGACAAGGAGGACTTCACGTTGCAGCTGGACATTTCAGCGAACCTGGACTTTCTGAATGGTGGGTAAGATCTGTGTGGCCTCAAACATGATCCTTGCGATGTCTGTTCGAGATTCTTCAACTGCGTCGGCTTGCCGAGAAGCGCAATGTGAAATCATTGGATAAAGGGGCAAGGCTGAAAGCCCCAAGACGATGGTGGATGCACAAGCCCATGTCGACCCTGTTTCACTTGAGACGCCTCAAGTTTCAACACGAGGCCAGAGCCAACCTGAGAGGGTTCCGCCAAGCGAAGCTATTCCTCCCAGAGCAAGGCCAACCGCCGGGGAGATCTGGCACGAGATACCTTAAGCTAGATCTTGTAGTAGAGGTTTCCGTCTCTGATAAGTGACATTTACTAATAATAAAAAAGCCAACACGGGTAGGGATCTTAGAAGGCGTACACAGTACATACACCAGTAGTGTAATAGTGCGGTGCGGCGTTTGTAGTACCCAGATAGAGAACTTGAAGCGATGCCAATACTACTATTACACTAGGTAGTGTATTATGTATTCAAATCTCGCCGAATGACATGGCAAGCGGAGATACGCCGACCCGCCACGACCCGCCGCGACAAGGCTAAGACTTGATATTTGTTTTCCCTTTTCCTTTTTCCATTCTTTTTCTGTTTTGGTCGGTCGGCACCAAGGTACGGAGTTCTTTGGTCTTCATGTAAAGATTCGCGCCTGCAACAGCACTGATGATAATGCAGCCAAGGCGGGTTCGCACGAGCCGTGAGCACTTTTCATTCCCGTCAGATAGGTAAGACGGTCAGACGATTATAGTCACCACCTCAGCCGTTCATCTACCGTTCCTGTTCCTGCAATGACTGATCGCCAGCGTGTGGGGGGCATGCAGCAATGCTAGTAGATGTCAGAATGGCAGGTTGAGCAGCATACATGATGAATTGGGTTATTTTGGGAGGCCGACAGTAACAGATGGGATGAAATTTAACAGGGGGGGAGGGGGGGGAAGAGGGAGGGGGAAAAGAGAAGGAGAGGTAAAGGGAGGAGATGGTTTTCTGATCTAGGAAGAAATGCTTATTGGAGAAATGCAGACCCCGCTAACCCAAAGGCTACTGTGGTTAAATGCATATGTAGCATCGCTATCTACTTCAAAGTGCTAAAAATTGGAATTATGACCTAATCAGAGTCTACGCATACATAGTGCATGAATATATTAAAATAATCGTATTAGCAGGGGGTATAAAGGGGGGAGGGGGACGAAGATGGGCGGGTTCCTACTGACCCGCTTCCATTGACTTCAACGTACGTACGTACTCGCGTCACGATACTCTGGATATAGATGCAAGTCATTCCCCCTCGTTGAAACATTGAAAGCTCATGATTGGAACACTATAAGAGCTGGTCAGTAACAACCCCATTGTATCCCTCGAGAGGCAGGCAGCGCTTATTGCCTAGCTCTATTGGTTGTGTGATGCTGTTTCGAAACGAGCTGCAACCGTCATGTGAGCCGTGGGATACACACACACACACACACATGCCCATTGCTCTGTGAGTATGTTAAGGCTAAGCTATACCAATAGCTTGTCATTCTCTGTCGTCATGCCGTAGATGGCAGCTTCGCATGCAGGTAAGCATGCCCCTCTAAGTAGTGCAAGCGCTAGAATATCCAATAGTCTAGCTACTTGAAAGATGCGACGAGTGTAGGTAATAAATTAGTAAATTACCTAGGTAAGTAGCCTTACCGCTTTGCATTTCTCGATCACCGGTGGGGTTCACCTAGCACCTTTGTGAAGCGGTATGGCAATGATTTCAACTTGCTTACAGCTCGGTGGGCTCTTATACCTTCTTGGACTTGCGAGAGCATGGTCCTGACAGCCTTCCACGGAGCGGTTTAATATCACAGCCTTTAAACCACCGCTGGTAACAAGTTAAGGCAGGAAAACAGGAAAAAGAAAGGTAAAAAAAAGGAATCCCAACACCCGCTCGCGCAGTCCTTATAGGAAGGTGAGTCCACGAAAATATTCGTAGTAGCATCTACTAGTTCTCCGTCTAACAAAAATTAGTGACCAAATACTCTGCCCAGTTTACTATGTTAATGAGGTGAACTTGAAGTATGTAGGAACATAGTCTCAGATTTACGACGTGTCAACTCGGTGGTAATTGATGGCTCTAATCCAATCAGTGGTCCCTTCCAGAAGCTGACCTCAAGGCTGTCCAAGCACATAATCTTATTATTGAATCGTATACTACAAGCCACTCCGAAGGCTGAGCTGCTTTAGAGTTGGGACAGCGAACCCAATGGCAAAAAGGCCGACGAGGCGCCGCTCTCGTCCTTGGATATCTGATGACTGGTACCATTGAGATCATCGTTGGTCCTACCCAAAAAACAGGAGAGTCGTTTGTGAAGACGAGGCAACTTCTAGTTATGCTTGGTCGATGGTTGCTCATGCTTGATGGATTATATATTCAGTGCCCTTCAGTGATATCCAGGGTGATTTCAGGGGGGCTTGACAATAAGAGCTATAAGTAAAAAGTCAGGAGAAGAATGGGTTCCCGGCAAAAGCTAGGTAGGTAGCTACAACATAATAGTTGTCCTAATATGCATAATGTTATCAAGAATGGACACAGCATGTAGACCAATAATTTGGTATATACCAGAATAATAGTTTAAAAGAGCCAAGGAGACGTTCTAATAGAGAAAAAAAAGCAGATTTTTGGTTCAATAAAAAGCAGCCACAACCTTACTATTGACTGGGGAGGGGTACGATGAAACCCTGGGAGAAATACGTATGGAAGGTAAGTATGTATCTATGGCGGACGCCATTATGCAGGCAATCGATCATCCTCAGCACTCATTGCCTTCTCTCCATGTAGAGTGTGGTAAGAATAGTGGCTTTTTTTTTTAGAGTTAGGTTGATACCTATTCCCACCCCTCCTAGTTCATCTCATGCCATGCCATAGGAGCAAACCTTGACCCTGAATAAAATCGGCCTGTCGAAGAAAACGTCTGGTCCTAGAGATTAGTAGCGGTGGAGAAGTCGTTCAAGTAGTAGTAAGCATAAACCTCAAACGACCTTTTTGTGGTAGGAACATTGAGCTGATGCTTGGAATCATGCCTCAAGAGATGAAGCCTGTGGGCTACGTTCCAACTCCCACCGAAGAGAGGTCAGACAGACAGCAAGATACATAAGCGCTGCGCCTTGCTGTAAAGGAAGACACATAGTAGTTGAGTCATCGGATATCGGATCTGGTAACAGTCGCCGTGTGTCAAACTACCTTCCTTCCTTGCCGTTTTCGAGGTTCTCCTAGCTACCGAACCTAGTCCTCTCTTGTTGTCCTTCTAGAAATTCCAATCCTCCGAAAAATACATTTCCGTAAACATCCTCGTGAGGGCTGTGTTAAGACAAATACAGGATTCTCTTATATTGAATACGGAACGTTTCATGTTCACAGGGCGAGTCGATATCGACAAGCATGGCTTGATCTGCTCGCTGCCTCCATATTCGGTCATACATAACTTGCCTAGGACTGAGTGTAACGATGTTTGGTATTTCCATAAAGAGGCTGAGTTCTCTTTTATAATCCTATGTACTAAGTCGAGCTTATCGGCCATTTCCTTGGTACCTTGACCATGGAAGCTCTTTTCCTTCTATCTTGTATATCTACCATCGTCACCTCCTTTCCCTCAAGCCTGAGACTACCCGAAGCCACTCAACAAAACCGATTATTATTTCCTTGATAATATAAAAACATACTTCTCACTCTACATTTACGGTAACTACCTATATTGAGGATTATGCTGAGCTTATTAGATAAATTACACAAGCAACATATGCTATCTACTCTACACGTCAACTAGAACCCCCTTATCCCATTGCAAAAAACAAGACTACTCCAAAAGAAAAACTTGCTAGTGAGGCTAAATGTGTCGGCAGCGTATTAAGCGACATCTTCCTCTACATTTACGACGACGTCACTCATCGTCACTGCCTAACCCGTTAGGACTAAACACTAGACTGGTTCCATCCAATCAACCTAGTGGTACGATGACCGGCTCTTCCAATGGCTATCGAACTATCCCAGACGAGGCTTTTGACAATGATGCCTTATCTAGAGACATGGAAAGTTTTCCTTGGGAGCTACCATTGAAATTTGACCAAAACATGGCCAGTGGCGTTAAGATTGAGCGAGATCATAGAAACGATAAACTTCAGCAGACAGACCTGAATGCTTTTTCCGGTCTTGGTAATCCTCCTTCATCACCCTTCGTATCAAGCCAAGAAAGCGACACTGTTACAGATACTGCGCAGGGTCTAGACCATATCCGGAGGTTCACCGGGCTATACCACGCAATGAACGATACCAGCGGTATGAATGACTACTCAGACGAGAGAGGTTTCGATGCTCGTGACCAGCTTCATTTATACAATACTATCTTTCCCGGGAAAAGGCACATACTTGATAAAAACTCTATGGATACTTCTCTGGCCTCCTTCTTTAAGTTGGCCCAGTATGACAGCATTGTCGTATCTATCAAGGCAAAAGACAGGTTACCGATCACAACGACCGCAAAAATAGACATGAATATCCGAGACACATATTGCACATACAACAAAGCTAGGGACCTAGCATCCCTCAGAGGAATTAGGTCTATGCCAATACCGAAGGCTAAACGAAGACCTCACCTAACGCCATTTGGGGAAACGACGCCTCATGAGTGCATCGAAGCACATATAGAGGCTACATCACTTTGTCAGTAATTCCACAAACTATTCTCTTCCTCAGCCTACCCTCATCTCTCTTCAGTTACCATCACGCCTCACCTATTATTGACATCTGCATTCGTGTTTTTGGAGTTGAAATGATATAGCTCAATCTAGCTTTTGCCAATGCCATCCTAAAATGAGACGTTAGGCTCATAAGACCCCTTTTCTCGCTCTAGAACAAATGCTCACTAACCCTTATTGATGTATAGACGTGCCCCCAATACCTGTAAATATTCTCGTCGTGAAATACGATAATGGAGGACGCAATGAAGTAGTCCTTGGTAGCCGCTTCTTTGAAGAAGCACGCTCAAATACACCAGCCGGCATTAGAACGACCCCAAGCCCGGTGGTTATGGATTGTCCTTCTAGAGCAGAGTCGATTTCAGACGGCGATTCGTTTCAATATCCATATGGTAACCCAACTAGTAAGTTCAAAATCCGTTGTACTTTGCTATAATTAACAATACTTATCTAGCTATCATCATAGGGACCCCCTGTGTGCCGCAATTGGATATAAGTGTCACTGGGCCACAATCCTATTGCAATTCAGACATGCTGTCTCCGAATCCATCACTCCTATTGCCAAGTGCGTCGAATTATCTGAGGCATCCGATCATGTCTGGCACACAGAGTCCCATGACGGTAGAGTCATCGAGCGACTTTTCGGCTCCGGAATGGTCATCAGTAACTAGCCTTATGGGGGACTCAGCACTTGAGAAACTAACATGGCAATCTGGACATAGCCGAAGCACTCCTTTGGTCACCATAGAACCTATCGATGCCAGTATCGTGCACCCCCAATCGAACGTCTTTCAGGAAAGCTTCACTGATACTCAATTCCATCAAAATACGCCTATAGAACTGATGTCGCAGTCATGGCCATCTCCGAATATGCCGCAAATTCATTTAACCCCGGAATACAGCAGAGGGCTAGAATTCGGAAGGACACGAGATTCCAAAGCGGAGCCACCAATAGACAATCAGAAACCCAACAGCAGTATCTTTGAGCCCTGGCCTAATGTGGATGGAAAAGGGGGGGCTTCTCTCTAGAAATGCTGCATGTAGAGAGATGACACCAATACGTTTTTTGAACACACCCCAAGCTGGCTCTGGATGTCGTTCGCATATCGAGATGCATAATCACAACGTTCATAGAGAATCAATAAGTTACCTTTTCAGTCTGAGTCTAAGGACTCAATCACAATCTGCTTGAGGATGGGTGGAGAAAGCCGAAGACGTGCTGTGACACGCAATTTCTCGCACACATAGGTAGGTAACTATGAGAAATGAATTCAATTCCTGTTTATTCTTGTACTTCTTTTCCTTTTCATTTTTCCTTCTGTTATTTTAGGACTTGGGTAGAAAAGCTACCTCTTGAAGACACCTGGGTATATTACGAAGAAAAAGATTACATCATGCGAAACTGCTAGTAGTTTTTTCAATTGTTGCTTTCCAGGACCATAAAAGTCCGAATGGCAATCTTCCGAACACCCTATCTTCGCCAGTAACTCCTTTAGTTGAAGTACAGGAAAGTACTGTTACTTACTATGTAAGGTGAACTATAGGTATATATTAAAACAGTAGGCTGTGAAGGGTTGGCTCATAGATACGTAAGTTAGTTATGAAAAGGTAGCAGTAGCGCATCATGAATAGTAACGGTAACGGCGAAGTACACCTCTAAGAGAACAAGAACGCTGGGCATACATAAACATGGGAGGATCTCGCAGTCAACTTTATATGCTAAAAGATACCAGCATGGCATCAAGACTGAAAGGTATAAGCGAATGTGCTGTGTATTTGAACATGAGAGAGTAACTTGTTTCTAAGTCAAAAGGAGTGTTTTCATCAGATTAGCTACTCCTACAAGCTCCACTACCCATCGCATAATCTGAGAAAGGGGAAGAAAAAGTAAACCCCGTCCTAACTTAATGAATGTACAATGATAACCAGGAAAAAGGAAATTGATTTTTATGAACTCCTTAATGTCTTCCGTGAGACTACCCGATTTTGCCAGACTACTCGATCCCTCTATTCAAGACCAGAGGATCAAACGAGGCTTTCCACCCTCCTTCTCTGCTGGAAGCACTCCCATGAAGCTGCTCAGAGTGAGGCGTGGTCGGTAAGGTAGCCCCAACTCCGGGCAAGGAACTGGATCCACCTTCTCGACTTCGTGCATGTTCCTAGAATTGAAGAAACACAGGTCGCCTGGCTGAGGCGAGACGATGGCCTTCTGGCGACCTGCGGTCACCTCAGGAAAGTACCCATAGGAAGCCGGGTCGCGGAACTTCAGGCATTCCTCGGTCCATTGGACGTCATGTACGAAGGTCCTCCCCCCAACCACCGGGGCCATGTAGAGGTTGAATACAGCTTGGTGCGTGACCTTGTTGAGTATCCAATCCTCCGTCAGAGAGTCGTACGGCGACCAGTCGCAGTGTATGTGGGTGGACTCGTTGAGCGCTCGATAGATTCCAGAAAAGTACTTCTTATCCGGTCCTTCAGACGCGACGATGACTTCGTAATCGGGTAGAAGGCCCCGGAGGGTGCTGATCACCTTTTCCCAAGCATTAACGCCAGTGCTGGCAGCGAGCTTGTCATGAAGGTCATGCCATCTAGTGGCTTCCTTGAAATACTGGTCCTTCTCTACAGAGCAACGTTAGCCTGGATAAGGGGCGATTTGGTTGTATATGTAGTCTTACCATCGCCACGATTTTTGAAATCCTCAGCCGCTTGAGCTTGGTACTCAAACTGGGCAACGCCAACCTTCTGCAATAGGGGTCCGGTGTAATGCTTGTATGGGGAGATCTTATGGCTCAGCTCCTTTTCGAACTTGAAGCACTGTTCGGGAGTGAGGAATCCGGCTTCTTTGATCGTGGGGGTCCGCCCATACAGAACATCTAAGAGGTTCTCCCTCGTTAGAGGGACATCGGTTGTACGCTTCCATTGGGATTTGTATGGAACTGCGTCCTTTCCCAGGGTAGGCAGACTTGGCGATAAGACAGTGGTGGTGGTGGTGGCGGTAGTGGTTTGAGACATCTTGAGTTTATATTGCAAGTTGCTTGTAGGTTGATTGTAGATTGCCTGTAATTTGATATTGACTTGATTGCACTCTGATCAAACAATGGCAAAACAAGTCATCGCTGTGTTGTGTTTAAATATTTCATTTGTGCCTAGTACGCTGTTCATAGATAATTCGAAATAACTTCCTTTCTGACAAAGGTTGTTGGGCCAGGTATCTGACATCTTCCCATTCTCATTGAGGCCAGCCTTTCGCAGCTCAAACTGCGTCTGAGAATGTGTCATGTCATGTCATGTCAGAATATGGGTCTATTACTTCACGAATCTGTTAAGTGGTTCTATGCAGGTCAGGTCAGGCAAGGTCAAGCAAGGTCAGGGTATGTTTCATTATGTTTAGTGCCAATGAAGTGGAAGGCAATTTGCGGAGACTTGCATCTATTCCCAAATAGTAGTCACAAAAGCTTGTGCAAAGGTTGCATGTGCAGATGTTCTTGGCTTAAGGTGAGCTTGGCGGCCCCAAGGATAGTGATAGTCGTTCACAATACCTCAATGAGTACGGTTTAGTACCAGTTGCGTCCCTCGTTTCCCCGCGTTTTCTCTATACGCTTTAGAGTTCACATAATCGTGAAATTATTTTCTGTAAGCTGTAATTTGGGTTCTATTTCAGGTTACTTGGTATGTATCTCGATTATGGCAGTAATTACATCTAAACCATTTCCAATATTAATGAAAAGAAACATGAGCCTCGTCATCTGAATAGAAGAAAAGGAGAAGAACAAGAGGCGTATTAGGTTGATGTGCTTGTGTTTCATTGCAATGAGTCCTAATCTATCAAAATAGACTTATGTTGCTTCCGTCGGCAACATAGCAACTGTCCATATAACCCAACACATACTCAATCTGATCGCTCCGGCATCCTTTGATGCGAGATATCTCGGGAGCTGCATAGTTGACAAGGGCTCGCCCCACCTCTACCTGTGTAGCTTCACATGACTTTACACCTTCTGCTTGATCTGACTTACAATCCATCACGACCAGACGAACTGCTTCACGCGACCCAAAAGGCCCTTCCACATCCAATATATGCATAGCTAGAAGGCCAGCACTATTGACAAGCTCACAGTAAGCGTCACCATCGATATACAGTGTTCCACGAGGAGTCAAGCCGTGAAGTAGCCAAAAGTTACGGTCTCGAACAGGCTGTAGTAGTGGTAGGAACATCGTGTGAGGTGGGAGCTCTTGTATTATAGAGGTTTCCGAAACTTTCCCTTGTGAAGTTGTATCCCTTGTCTGTCTGGCTCCGTTTACGAGCTGAGTTTCAGGGAATGAATTCTTCCTCATTTGGATATATTGCACGATTCTATGAATGCGGTCGGGGCTGGAGGAACGAGTGATTATAGTAGTCACTCCCGCTGATGTGGCGAGCTTAGCGGCGACCACCTTGGTACTCATGCCACCGGTCCCTAATGCTGAACCCATGCTAGACACTTCAACAGTTTAGAGACACAAACTTATAACAGGATGAGACACCTACCGTCAGCTATGGGAGAATCAGTAGCCTCGACCAGTTTGATTGGCTGCGCATCGGTGTTGGTGCGAGGATTCTTGTTGTAAAGGCAATCAACATCGGTCATCAGAAAAAGAAGATCGGAGTGGATTATAGCGGCGGTGATGGCTGCTAGAGTGTCATTGTCGCCAAACTTGATCCCGTCTCCGGCTAGAGTGTCATTTTCGTTAATGATCGGGATAACGCCTTGCTCAAGGAGTTCAGATATCGTGTTCTGGGCGTTTAGATAGTTGTGGTGCTGTTTGAATACTTAGCAGTAGAACATATCAGCCGAAACAAGAAGTATGCCGTCACCAACATCTGCAATATCATTCCTTGTGAGAAGAATTTGGGCCACAGGTTGGCCGTAATATCCGAAAAGTTGATCCCATAGACTGATCAAGCGGCACTGGCCAATGGCGGCCAAGGCCTGCGAGCGGGACAAGTGTTTAGGTCTTCGGTCAATGCCCATGCGTTGAAGGCCGAGGCCAACGGCCCCGGAAGAAACAATAACAACTCTGTGGCCATCCTTGCGCAGCTTGACTACGGTGACCACTATAAGGCTTAGAACGGGCAATAGCGTTTCGTGGGTATTTTCATTCACAATGGAACTAGTTCCTATACCGAATATTAGTAAAAGCTTGGACAGTAAGTTACCAACGTCGAAAGGTTTCTGTGGAAGATAGAGTAGACGTAAACGGCTCTCTGTGTTCTATGTTCGCAAAGGCAATGGAAAGAACTTACCCAGCTTAATCACCAAAGTAAGTGGCTTGGTTCCATTCATTTTTGCAATCATCGTGTTCAAAAGTTGCCAACTAGATCTGAAGTCCTTAATGGGAGTCGTGAACTATTTTTCATAGGCAAGAATGACTTAAGTGCTTCCTTTAGCCGCCGCAGGCACGCACGACCTTCTACTTGAAGGTCATAATACATTGCGCTCCGCCATCAGTCTCCGTCACCTCAACAAGTGGAACTCTGTGGACAGGGGCATTCTTTCTAGACACCAGGCCGATAGCAGAAGTTCGAAGGATCATTCATTAAGCGAAAAGGCTCTCAAGCAACTCTAGACCGGTTTCTATCTGACATGTGAGTGGGGCGAGAACTCTTCTATAGTTGTATTTTCGTTATCAAGCGTCAGGATGCAGAGTCTCGACACTCTTGTCGGACATATCGTTGATGCTTCGTCCGCCTGACTGAAATCGGCATCTAGACAGGCGTTGACGGGGGCGGGAATCGCGGGGGAACCGGCGCCGTCGGTGCGCGACATGATGCGCGAGTCAGATTATGTCAGATAAGAAGCCTACTGGACTGACAAGGATCGATGCATCTCGCTCGCACGGGTCTTCCCGCTTTTAGGATCTCTTAGAAACTTAAGTTTCTGTGGGAAAATCAAGCTGCCAGGGCAGGGTTACATAGGAGTCTGCAAAGATATCTCGAGGCCGGCTCCCCTAGTCCAACATTCCATTACACCTCTTCCGAGATTATTGTACTTAGTGGGGATGGAAAAGAGCCCCTCAACACGATTCCCTGTAGCCTCTTTTGTTCCAAATAAATTTGGTATATAGGAAAATAATTACGTGTTTTCTGTTAGACAGGGTATAAGGAGAAATATGTCAGATGCAAGTAGTCTATACAGTAGTCTATACTACGTAACAACTAGTCAAGTACTTGCCTAGTTACATCGCCTTCAACTCGATACAATGCTTTTGTAGCTTGTTCAAGAAAATCTTAACCACTAACCTAGTCGTTATAGCGTATCCTTACCTAAGTAAATACAAAATTAGGTAAACAGTAATTTTAGACTATCTAGTTTGTGGAGGCTATATGGAGATATATGGACCAGTGCTTCTCCACTAATTGTAATAATTCTTCAACGGCACTTACGCATGGCAAATGCATCCATACATTTGGTATGCATATTAACGAACTAATGAGACGGGGAAGAAAGCTCCAATATGGTCTAGAGCCAGAAAACTTGGTGAACTGAATACACCATGAACAGCCAGGACTGGCCCCCCTCGCCGGCCGAAACCCCCCGGTGTCACGATGCGGGTCGTTGAAGAGCCGGCAAAAACGTTGAACGAAGAGCTTGAGCCATGGGTAACATAGGTACCTAGGTGGTGTAGCAAATATACACCGAAAAGGTCTTTTCTAAGTATCATGTACTCACGTTACACCGCTGGTTACTTTCTGACATCCCTGAGGATGTGTTTTATGTCCGCCCCCTTCACGAGGCCCGGTGGTGGCAAAACAACACCGTCGTTGTTTCGTATTCTAATTAGAAGTTAGTTGTCTTTGGGATGGACAGTTAGCATAGTTAACGGGGGTCAAGAGGCCGAGACGTGGCAGATGGTGTATAATGCGATCCAACCGAGGTGGACACGTCTTGTAGGCGATAATTGCCACATGATTACGAGCACATCTAGAGAGTAGAACGAAACCGCGAGATCCGAAAAAACCTCCTTCGCTAAGCGCCACAACTAAGCCGAGCCCGGAAAGCGAAGGGATACAGAGAATGAGTTCTGCGGTTGCCACAGACCTTGATCTATGGCCTCACCGATGAGTAACTATGAAGTCATCCATCTCCTGATGTTTTTGTCTTCGATTCGGTTCGCACTCGACGTATACTACCCAATGGTAGATCATTCCAAGTTGACTCGTCATGATGAACTGTTGACTTAGGTAATCGATCAAATATTGCCACAAAGGGGTTTTCGGTCTACGTTATACCTATCCTCTTACCTTACCCTTGAAGCACGCACGGATTATCCTGGTTTAACAAACATTATGTGTCAGTTGTTATGGCTAATCAGGTGTTACCGTAGTTTGACCTTAAGAAAATAAAAAGACGTTGAAAAGGTGAACACAGCATCCCTGTTGATTACCAATGGATCGTGACAGTGTAGGACAAGATGGTCGAAAAGATTTACTGCAGAAGGGGGAGCTGCATGAGGAGATGCTGGGGAATCCTTGTTGACTAGGGACTTATTTTGTGCAACTGACAATGTCAGTAAGAGTACCTAGGTGATGTATCTAGGAGTACCTAAGTAAGTAGTCTCTACGGTCCTTTTCTGTATGTCGTTTTGTGGGGAGTTAAACGGACGTAGCTGGTTTGTCGTCCTTTGCATCGTTGATTGTTAGAGACAATCTCAAGTATTCCTGAGGTTGTCACGGTGCGATTTGATTGGCTCTTGGGCTAATAATAGCAGCGGCTGACGATATATGTGGAACGGAACAGCGTTCTTGCATATCCGTCGCCACGATCCCTCCCTTGTCCCGCTGCAGGGATGAATACCGCACACGCAGCTAATGATTTGGGTTACTACTGGAGGGTTGCGTTGATGCTTGCAACAAAAGCCTTCCGTTATGATTTAAATGGCTACTACTTAACGTACCTATGTAGTAACCTAGTTTCATATACAGCTACGCGTGCCTTTCCTGCAGCGGATGTCACCGATAATCAAAACGCACTGTTCGCCCACGCAGTGAATCCGTTAAAGTGGAGACTAACCTACAACTAGGTTTACACACGTAGTGTAGAATTCTCCCCCACAACCCTTCAGACAATCCTCTACCTTATGTAACGGAAGGGAATGGTATAGCTTGAGGTTGAGATCAAGTAAGTCTAAGTTTAAAGTTGTAAGTGTGTTAAGGTTCGTGAGCTTTATTGGAGTTCCCCACTATGAAAATCTAAACAACATTGATATACCAGACAGACTCTATAATATTGATACCACTTAACCCTTATCAGTTGGCAGTGCCCTTAAAGTCTCTTTGGTCGTTAACTAGGTACGTAACGCGAGGTTAAAATGTTATAGTGAGATTGATAGATAGATGAAATAGACAGCATAAAATTATGCTCGGTACTTGTTACTCCACTTGTGCTACTACCCTATGTATCGAAGTATATTCTGGTTTTCTGCCATCTGGTTGGTCAAATTCAAGTCAGAAGTCTAGAAATGGAAAATGATTAGGTAATTAACCTACCACCTTACAGGCTCGATGGATTCGTCCTAAAGCAGAATCTAGAGTTTTGATTGGCTTCTGGCCTCCAGCTGCCAAGTGTAATGGTCTCAAACTTACCTACCTACATGTACCAGTCTAATCCGATGAACATCCATTTTTTCCTTATACAGGACTATCCCTATCTTCCACCATTGAAAGGAATCATGAGAACCAGTAAATGATGCTAATAATTTACAAATGCTGGATCCGATTTTACAATTAGCAACTTCATGAATGAATGACTAAGCTAAACCCCTTATTTACAACGAGTTTCTAGACACTTAGCCTAGAGCATAACCCATAACTCATGATGTTTGTCAAAAGTATCTGTTCATGGGGCAAAACGCCCTTCTATATGAACTTCTGTCTGGCTGATGATGGATATCTCTCATACTCTGCCGGGGCTTCCTGTAGATAGACTACTACAACTTTAGTGACTCTTGGGTTAGAACTTCTGTCACTTTGATTGAAATTATCTGGGTCTATTTTTAACACCTCCAAGCGATTTGAATCCCGATGACACCCGGAATTGCGGTTGGTAATCCTTTCAGGGGCCTGGCAGTTCCATTCCTGATGCTGTATCAGATGAGATGGCGTTGATGAGCTCTGTCGTAAAGAACTAGTCGATGAAATGATTTGCTCTAGGTCAACTCCGTGCTCTCGAAGTAACTCGAGTTCACTGCTTTGCCTTGTATTTGACACATTCACATCCGAGCTCTTTGCGCAGCAAGCTGTTGGAGACGATAGTATCTGGCACATGTTCATGGTGGGGGCAGGGTTATCCAAGGACATGCCCCTCCGGTGCCGCTGACTACCACACTCAAAACAATGACTAGTATTGCTCAGTTGCCCTGTAAACTGCGACGATGGTGTACGATGGTGACTTAGGTTGCCGTTGCTCAACGATTGGTGGTGCTGCCAATGGGTATTTTCTGTATGTGCCATTGCGAACGTGGGTAGCTGACCGGGTTCAGCCAGCACACGGTTAAAATAAGTTTCTTCATTCATGCGCTGGCGATTTAGTCCTTGCCTCATTGGCAGACTCGCAGAATTCCCATCACCCCAAGGCTCGAGGAAGTTCGGGGGGGCTGAGCCCTCCTGATCGTTGTCTTGGGTACCAATAATGTCATTATCCTCAGACAGTGAGCTCATGGGATCCGGCGGCGTGGAAACATTTGTGACAGTCGACCAATTCCCGACTCCTGCCTCTTCCATATCAAAACAAGACTGTGCCCCACTGCCCAGCGCTTCCGAGCTCGTGCTGTTTGAACAATCCAACGAAAATGAAGGCTGAGAGTGGTCATCTGGAGCCAGGCATATCTGATCCGTTATGTTTGGGTTGGTTCTCGGTGTGGTAACGTCTCTTGAACTCTGGGCTTGCATCTGAACTTTGCGTCCTATTTACGTTAGAAATTGAATTTGCCATGAAAGGAATCGGGTTTCCTTACGGTGTTTGCGTTGAGCCAGACGATTCTGGATCTTCTTCCGTTCCGACATGTCTTTTACAGCAGTCCAATCTTCATCCATCCTGAGTCCCTAATGGAACGTACTAAGCGTCGTAACGAAGATTCAGTAAGCTCAGCTCCCTAACCGGGCCCGTAACACGTCAAGAGTACCAAGCCCAAGACTACCTAAAATATAGTATAGGGGGAAAGCAAAAAAGGAGGGGGAGAAGAAGACAAAGAGAAAGACCAGATACAGCAAGGCTCGAGTTCCCGCTATACGCCAGGTTGCGTAAGTGCCTAGTGTTACGGACTAAGACAATCCCCGCGTAACTATATACATATACCAACTTGGATATCAAGGTGTAGACAACCTTGAATCTTTCATAGGGTATCCCTGCGCCTTCTGCGGTACCCCGGAAGCGGGGCGGTTAGCCTTGTGGGAGTCAGATTGATCGAGAGTGGGGGGTTACATTGAGGGGAGGCTAGTCCAATCCCCATCACACTCTACCTACCTAGGTACCCAACATAGTCGTGTCTAGAACGCAACGGAGTTATTGACCCGCTCAGGTCCTGGTTGGCCGGCATACTACATAGTTCGGTCGGTCGTTCGTGCAGTAGTCAGTGTTAAGCACATCAATCAATCTTAAGATTTTCAATTACATAGTACATTGCGGGAACTAAACCCGTAACCTGTATCAATATGGAATAAATTCCGTGTATTTCACAAATAAGCTTTTAACAAGAGGTGCGCTCCACTGCTAACGTGGTGGCATCCTCCACTACTGCCAGCGCCAGGCACTTTGGATCCGATTATTAGATCTGATTAGTAAGGGACGTTACTGTCTGAATAAGATAAGACAATAAGAGGATGATGCGGGTGGAGAGCCGACATCAATTGCAGCCGGTTTAATATAGATAATTCTCAAGACTACTGAAACCCGGTGACTACACTCCATAGATAAACACCAATCTCATACCAGACAAACCTTAGACAGTCAATAAGATACTGGAAATACTTTTGTAGTACGCATAAATTTTGAAATGCAGCCGGTATCGCCAGCTTCGCTTCCGATACGATATTAGTACAGATTCAAATCTCAAGATCAGTTCTTCCAGGCGCCCCCCCTTTTAAGTCCGAACTAGACCGTTACCTATATTGCTATTTGCTTGGCATATAATGCGATGCGTAGAGGAGTCTTGGTATCAGCAAACCGATGGTCGTACATGTATTACAATAGTTCCCATGCAATTGGGTCCTATGATTATGAACTTCCAATGCAAAGAAATTGCACGAGCACTAGGCTGGTGCGTATGAAACTTGCCACAATAGAAAAGTGTTCAGGTATTTACTACCTAGTGTGTTTATGTTGCTAAAACTTGCTTGACATTGGTTGCTTAATAATCGCTCACCAAGATTAGTAATAAGTCTGGCACTTGTCAGTTTATTAAAAAAAAAGAAGAAGAAAATACCCATTTAAACTTTAATACAGGAGGTGATATATGCTATGATGTGTGTATTAGAGGGTGGTTGTCACGTGCAGTAGTAAGTGTATAAAAGAGAGAGGCCCTCCTATCCTCCAGATGAATATTTACCCAATCAAGAACCTTCATAGTTAACTCTACATTCAACAAAATATGCACATAGCGCGTAAAATATAGTTGTTTTACTATTTTGTTTTATACCAGTCTGAAGATTCTGTTTGATATGGTTGCAAGTATAACGTATCATGGAGCTTTTCCTGGTGTTCAACATCTTGGGCGATCTTCTCAGTATATCACTATTGAGTCTATCAAAGTTCTCCTTGCTGTTACAACCAATTATTATATTGTATTTACTTATTTTCACATACATGTATTAAATGAATGAAAGACTAGGTCTTCTTATGAAGCCTATCGATAGGTAATAAGATTATGTATTTAATGATCTTAAGACATAGCGGTCGTTAGTCCCCTTATTCATTATGAGAACCAAGTCAATCTGTTGACACAATAACCACGGGTATTAAACAGGTATGGTTTCACGATGGACTCTGTCTCAATAGACCTAGATTAGTACTGCTTTAGTAACAAATAGCACTAGCCTTCCTGTTCGTCTTCGTGACACATAATTTCATTAAACGTCAAATATTCCACGAGACACTTAACCTGAGGTTAGGTGATAATGTGCTTGTCGCGCGGAGGACTATGATTTACAAATACCTGAGACACTGTATATTATACACACTAATAAGTCCTGTATCTCTTTGTACCACCTGGCATAGGACGAAACTTGCATGCCTTAGATTAAGACTCTAAACTTCCAAATCCCCATTCCCAGCAATAGCTGCCTCGCTAAGAAGAAGCAAATACCTCCAAGAGCAACCACAGCTACGTAAAGACAAGCTAGAGCTTTGGTTCCAAATGTTTGGAGCATTTGCCCACCCAGAGGGCTTGCTAGTAGTAAAGCAAAACTGACAAAAAAGTACATGGTTCCTGGCATGCGGTTAGCTGTACAATATCATTTGACGGATACTAGGGATTAAAAAAAAGGAGACCATATATTTAGCTGACATACCAAAATACCTTCCATATTCTTTTGTCTCACACGTTTTGCCCATGCATACTGGGGTGAGTGAGATGAACGAACCACTTCCAAATCCCCATAGAGCGGAGAAAGTATATAAAGTGGCCAATGAGGTCTCGAAGGGCACCAAAATGGTTGCCGTAATGATGATTGTGCTCAGTATCATGCAAAGGAGAACATTGAAGTGACCAAAAAAGTCGCCAGCTAGCCCCGGGAGGCATCGACCAGCAGTTCCTGTCGCGTTAACAATAGCAAGCAACGTAAAACCAGCATCAGAGCCCAAGCCAGCTCTCGAGGCGTAGGTAGGAAGGAGTGAGTAAACTCCAAAAATTGCAAACTCGAGTGCTGATAACCCGATGGTTACAAATATGAAAGTACCACTTTTCAAGGCCCTAAAGTTCAAGACGGCCATTGTTGGACGATGGTGCCTCCCAGGATGCAACTCCAGAGGCGGTTGTGGGAGGCAGAACGTACCTCCGATCGTCACAACTGATATTAAAATGGCAAGAATCCTAATAGACCCAGTCCAACCCATCTTTGGGAATAGCTCCCTTAGTAACAGTGACATAACTATAGCACCGATAGTAGATCCAGAAAGGGCTACACCCATAGCAAGGCCCCGGCGGCGGACGAAGAATTTGCCCACGATGGCGACCCCAACCGTCGAAAGTATGGCAGCTCCGATGCCGCCCCAAACGCCGAGCACCAGCATAAATTGCCAGTAACTCTTGCATTCTGCGAGCACGAAGAAGACGGGGATATAGACCGCACAACCGACCGGACCCAGGATTCTGGGGCCGTACACATCAAAGAGTGGTCCAATTTGGATGCCGAACAGCAATGCTAGAAAAGTGAAAACACCAACAATCCAGCCTACATCTCGCGAAGTATATGCCGATAGCTGGTTGAGTTCTAGGTAAGATTGGATATTGCCGATTGACTGTATAAAGCCTGTTCCCCTCAAAAATCAGGTTCCTGAGAGACGGCTCATAATGGGCAAGATACACCCACCATAACTTGGGAAGAGAAACAGGAAGGCACCGGCGACAGAGAGCCAAGCCCTGGGGCTCATTTCTTGGTCCGAGGTTGTCCGCGATAATTGAGGCAGTGGTTCCCCGGTGTCTCGGACGGTTTGTTCCTCCGTGGCGTCAGGGGCCGCTAGGCGATCTGGTCCCTCTTGGACTGGTGTGGAGGCCATACTTTGTAGGGGCTTCATGTCGTTGGGTATAATACAGTAGACCTCAGGGTGATCCAATATTCTTGTCACGAGAGCTCGGTTAAGATTAGGAAAGGAGGGATTCCGAAACAACTGCTAGGAAGACCTGTCCAAGGCCACACTTATACGAATGCAATGTTACGAAAGGCAGGCTCATCATAAACTCAGCGAGGTGCTGGCGAGCACACAAATCCGATGTGAGGTAGGTAGCGAGGTCGGGCTGACGTGTCAGAACCAGTCTCCCGGGCCCCGGAGTTGCGGTGTGGTCTGTGAATGGATAGAATATAGGTACGTGTTCGAGGAGGACAAAATGCGTTGGTGAGTATGCATAAGGTACTTGTCTCCTAGGTAACTATACCTAGGTCTGCATGTGCTTCCCCTCGCAGCAATTACGTTACTATCTGCACCCATATTACTAAGTCCTTTTCTGACAAGGTTAGGAGGGTATGTATGAAATTCCAGGATTAAGACTAGTACCTATGTAGTTACTGGTAGGCACTTCAGTTACATCAAAATTGAGTTCTACAGAGTCTTTGTTGTGGGCCATTCCAAGTATATCGTTCCCCGGCAACTAGCCAAGCACCACCCGCGTTAGATGCCAGGGGATCGATACAGATTGCCTAGGTATGTCTGTGTTCAGATCTCCAAGGACTGACGGATACGCAGAGCTTCCTAACATCCACCTCTCGTCCATATATATGCAACTTGTAGGCATGACAAAGATCCCTTACCGTCATCAACCCTGTCAACAGTTCAAATGCATTGCTGTTTAGCGTCCAGTGCAACTTAGGTATGTAATGTCAGAACAGCGTAACAATGCAGAAGTGTAAGACCTCGCTGCTGTAGAAACTGAAAGATCTTAGCAGCTTCGATATGTAGTATCAGAATCCCAGCTTACTCGCATATGGCCGGCTTAAACCTTCCGGTGGTTGGGAGCGTTTGAAGGTAAAAGAATGCCAACCTACCTTTCAGGACTATTATTGCACTTGGCTTGCCACAGCCACAACATGTGGCTACATGGCCGCATATACACTAACCCTAGATAATTGTATAGGCGCGTAAGTATTCGCAGATGAGATCGAATGCAAAGCCGATTGTTGTTAGTGTATTTCTATGACGTGCGGTAACAACAAGTGTCAATCTGTTGGCCTGTGAGTATAAACCCATGTCAACTTACACCGAACTCTATAGAAACCCTAGGTACATACCTCTCCCCCTCACTCTTCAGTGGGGCCTATAAAAAGAAAACTGCAATAGTTTCCGAAACTTATAGGGATTTTAATGGGGGTGGCAGAAGAACTTCATACTCAGATCACGTGAACGAGTTACGTAAATCGATGGATTTCCGTGCAATTAATAATAGTACTTGCAGAAAGGCATGCATAATAATCTTACATATACACTAGGGATCGGGGCGGAGTTTCATAAAGACATCGGGTAACGAGTGCTTATTATTTCTTAACTGAGTCCTGTATGGAGGACGTTCGTTCTCTGTCTTAACCTACTCATGCAACGGAAATCTCGTGACTCCAGAACTTAGAACTCGGAACTACTAAGCAAATAAATTTCGACCAGCATAGTTTAAGACTTGATATCATAGCAGTAGGATGTCAGTATTTACCCGTGTTTCCCTATGCTTGCCATTTGGCTTCCTAGCTTTCTTGTACGTCTATATCATTAGTCTCCGGTCTTCCCAAAGTGCACTAAAATCATTGCCAAGCTTACAAAACTGTTCTTGATGACGTCTATATAGAGCCGATTGGTAAATTGATGTAAGTATATATAATTATTAGCAGGTGCTATAGGTAATGTATAAACCGTACATTTCATGTATCGTCTTTAGTTCTATAGAAGCTTGTAGTGGAAAGAAGGTTAGACGATTGGCTCTCATTTGTCCAAGGTACAAGTCACCCCCATTTCTCTTCGCTTTCGTATTGGTTAGGTATTTTGAAAAGTTTCTGGTTGGCTGATTGGTACATATACATGAGCAAATAATGGACAAAAAAATTAAACACTTTACTCCTAGATATATAGTGACAAAATGTGCAAAAACTTTTGTCTAAGACTGGCAGGGTATAGTAGTTGACATACTTAGTAATTCGCATATAGCCCTCTAGCTGTAAGGATAACTTGAAAGCCTTGCGTTAACTTGACGTCTCATGTCCGACAGGGCTTTCAAGTAGCGGCACCAATCGAGGTGGGAAAAGCATGCGGAGGGGGGTAGCTGCCACACAGGATTTAGAAGATTTAGGAGGCATTGAGTCGGCCCCTCACCGAACCTCACTACAGAGCTCATGCTGATATTGGCTTTTGTCACATAAACTTATATCGAATTGTATAGGATACAGCTAGAAAGTACTGTGTAATTCAAGGCATGGTTATGTGTGTAAGGACCGCCGTAACATGATATTGGAAATTGGATTTATATATATACATATATACTCCAAAAGTCTCTTAATCCCTTAAACCTCTCATGGAGGACAATGTTATTGTGCATATTATACGTTGGTTATCTACTTGTATGTAATACTGACTCCAAATCCCATGCTCATGGTACGTAGGTAGATTGCGTACCTCATTTCAAATGAAACCACTTGTCATTTCCAGCTAAATGCATCATCTCTCCATCCATAATCCCATGTATATAACACTCGCCTACAAGTTGACAGCTGATTGGTTTTGCAGATTCGTTTAACATATCACCATCTTCGGGTCTGATGAGATATGGTGCATCACCACCAAATAAGATACAGACGCGGTCTCCAACCTGCGTAAGCGGAGGCACCAAGCCGATATAACCGTTTTTCGTTAAGCACAACCTCCTTTCGAAACTCATTCGTAACCCATCGGAAAATCGAGATACAACTTGGGGATAATTCGAGATTCTCCGATTTACGTCATCCTCAATGGCCTTTATTTCATCATATTGCGATGTATTCTGGTTCGTTACTCCATCGGGGCTATGAAGCTGGTTGGGCTGTAAGTTGGCAAGCTCCTCCTGTAATTTTGGCGGAGAAAATAACTGGAATAGCCTTATGAAATGTTCTCCAATGACTCTCGTGTCTTCGTTCTCGAAGAACTCGAGGCATTTCTTACGCCAGAATTGTGCATCCCCTGAGATTTCAGGAAAATTAGGCAAGTTTCCATTCCCGTCGGCAAACTTCGTCCCATGGCTGATGAGTTTCCATGTCTCTGGATGGCCCGAACGACCACAAACGATTTGCATCCAGGACTCACATATGGATCTACCATTGGCCGTATTGATAAGGAGTTCAGCTGAAATATCTCGCACTTCGGAAACAACACGGAGCCCAACCAGGTCTAACACCTCCTGGACCTGAATTGATGCAGTCTTGAATTCTCGGTA
Organism: Biscogniauxia mediterranea; assembly: GCA_018398605.1. NCBI lineage: Eukaryota > Fungi > Ascomycota > Sordariomycetes > Xylariales > Xylariaceae > Biscogniauxia > Biscogniauxia mediterranea. The sequence continues at coordinate 1,288,185 of JAGXTR010000007.1, read as the reverse complement.
TACATTAGCATATTCAGGGGGGGCCGGACGAACAACACTGCGATCATCGCTTTGTAGCAGCCTGTTTCCAGTCAAGGTGCGCCATACTATGTCCTCGATGTCCTCACCTGTATGGTAGGGGAGTGGAGCTCGTGCTGCCAACGCCTCGGCTTCTGTAAACCAAGCCGTATAGCCCAAGGTCATCTCAGTGTGCGAGATACACATATCTTTGTCAAATGGAAGACCAAAAACTCCCGTCAGGCTGTCTATCTCATCGACGAGAAAGCCTCGAATTGCCAGAATATTGTCGTTAACCAACTCTATTTGGGGTTCGGTGTCAAGGGCTGCCCGATAGCCTAGATCGATTGTCGATATTTCAAAGTGAGACTGATTTGGCCGCATGATGTCTCTGCTATTACCATAGTTGCTAATTGTCTGTACCTGGTAGGAAAACACATTTTGGTTTGAGGTTGGAAGCAGTTCGGTTAGGTCTTCCTCTTCGCCTTGGTGTTCTTTTCTCCGCATATTCGATGCCCAGTCTGGCACCCACGATGGCAACTCTCCCAGTCTTCGATAATGTCCAATGCCCGCAACAGCAAGAGCTAACAACTTCCGGGAAGTCTGTTCAACGGTGAAAACGTACCGAGCTACGTCCTTGTACACCTGAACTTCGTCCTTATGATAATCGGGGAGTATGAGGGGATGGTCCGCACCGCGAATCAATCCTAGCAACGAGAACACCTTGTCGCGAGGGTCTTTACATTTGAAAGTCCGGAAGGAATGAAGCACGTAAGCCAAACTATACGAATTGCCCTCTGCCATGTAAGCTTTCGTGTAGCAGATCGTCCGTCCATGACTCAAACTGTCTTGGTTGCATGAGACGATATCCATATCTTCAGTGCGCTGTAGCGAGCGGGCCATCTCAGGGTTTCCCAAAAACTGCAGTATCGACCTCAAGTCATCCCATTCGATAGCCTGGGTGCCACATAAGACCTTGATCTTTCGTGCTGAAGCAATTTCTTGCACTACCCAAAGCCGATTAAAATAGTCGTTTGCTAGAAACCTAGCGAGAGACAAAACACGGGATCGCTGGCTCCGTTGCCCATAAATAGAGAAACCTTGCTGACCAGTTAAACCATCAAGTCGACTGCGTCGAGAAATTTCCATTAGTAAATCCACTGCCTCGGGTGTGTCAGGCAATGGATTAAGCCACACAACAACAGTAACGGCTCGATGGTAGATATGTCTCATGAGTTGCACCTGGTGATTCTTCTCATCCGTATCATCCTGGTTAATACAGATAAAGTCAATCCACAGCATGCGTGGCTTCCAAGTGTAACGCAGAGATTGTAACATCTCAGAAACCTTCACCGATGTTTCAAGTATTTGGTCGTCAACCACGATGGTGGTCTTTCCAGTTGTATCTCCCCAAGTGTATGAAATGGCCTCGTAGTCTAACAACTTCTCAAGTGGATGATAGACAACTTGGCAACGAATCTCGCCACTGTCGGCACTAGGATAGAGTTTCAATAATCGTATTTCCATCCCCGATGTTAAACGTCTTGAATATTTGTATGGTGATGTTGGGACTGCAACGGCTTTGGAAACATCCACGTTCTGTTGGCTCTGAGAAAAGACGAGCCGTCGGCCCGCTAACATTCGAGACACGAATCCAGTGATGAAAAAGGTCAGTACGAGTTGAACTGCCGCTGTCGCCAGGAGGGCCTGAAAGAAAGGAGATAAACCCCAAAAAGGACTCAAGAGAGTTTGGGTGACCATGCTTATGAGTGACAACAATACCCAAGTAATCAAGTATGTTGCAAGTTCAAGATTCCCTGTCACGATTGAGTAGGCATCAAAACGAACGCCCGGTATAGTAACCCAAAGAGAGGCGTTCCCAAATGTCATCAATGCCATTTTCGTGATTAGGAAAACGCCCCATATAGAAAGCAAGGAGAAGGACGGGTTATAGAAACAAAACCAGAAGAGAATCAGAGATAGTCCTCGTATGATGAACAATCTCAAGTCGTTCTTGATACCCAAAGCTATGTATAGAACATAGATCCCAAGAACCAATCGCCGCATCGCGTTTGATGTTACGCAGTCCGCGCCAAAAATGAGCACGGCATAACCAAAAGCCTCACTACATCTATCCACAATTGTCGCTCGAAAATCAAAACTGTCATCTGCGACATCCATGGTGAATTATTAGAAATGTGTGTACGAAGCCGCTCGTGCAAGAGTTGGGGGAAAGTCATAGAAACGGCTCTGGCTAGGCAGCTCGCCTTGAGCACTTATACCCCAATTCCACACGCTTGAATGAAGTGATCTTGGCAGCTGAAGCTACCAATGACATACTTGAACCTCGGGGGCTTATGATACTCAGCCGCACGCGACTGAGCAGTCCCTGGCGCACAGATTGTGGCAAATTGGGGGGTCTACGATAAGTCTCATTCTTTTTCGGGGTTGGGGGCCAGTCACTATTACGATGGCGTCGACAGCAATTTAATATAGGACTATGGTCTCTAGGTAGGTTACATACCTTAGGTAAATATGCCAGGCTTATAGAAACCTTTCATCCAAGTTTTCCTTCCAGTACGAAGATAAATCAACGAGAGTTTCCAACAAAGGGGTAATCCTTAACTTATAAATTTGCATGCACATGCCCCCTTACTTCAGCCAGCATATCCATGGCAGAAAGCAGACTGAAAACCCGTGAATATGATTTAACTGATGCAACACCTGGGGTAGACATGAAATTATGCTAAATATTGAGTAGGTAGGTGCACATGAAAAGTATTACTACAGAGAGCTTACACAAACGGGGTTTATCGTATATAGAGAAAAGGAACACCCCTAGAAAAGAGATATCATCTTGATCCACCCCCTTCTAAGTAATCGACAAAAACAAGCCGAATAGGACAGGTCAAAATCTTAACTAGGAGGTTTAGACATCGACAGTGCCGTGGGTTTATATGACAAGCTCACGGCAAGTAGCATGAGGTCTTGTCGTATCCACCCATTATCATGCTATATAACGACACGGCTAATTTCTGAAACGTTGGTAAATCATTATGTATGCAGTGATATCAATGATTATAAGGCATGCAGCTTGATGTTATGCTAGCTAAGCCTCTAGCTAGTCAGCCTAGCGGGCTTGCTTTGTGTCCACTATCCCATATCATGACTCCCGCCACCACCTAACTAAATAGCGTAGGTGGCTTATGAATCATGTAGGACCGATGTCATATGGCGAAGAGTAGCGCATTTATGATTCCTGGTAAACTTGGGTAAAGACACGCCTTATACGGCCATTAACGCAGGAGTAAACTTAAAGATGGGAAATACTAGGGGCCCGAGTGAAGGTCTTCGGTATTAAGTTAGTAAGTAGTAGGCGGTAACTTCTCTATTAAGCTCGTGAAAAAAAGAGATGGAATTGGAGATAAGGTGTGTACTAGGAATTGACATTTAGATACGAATTATATCGGAAGAGGGTTATATTAATTATAACCGGCATCTGATCTTATATATTTCTCTTCATGATCAAGGTGGATAACCAACGCCTCAGAGAAGTGATGTCGGCAGACAGTTCAGAGAAATACATACCCAATTTAGCAATAAGATGTTCTCAAATTATTATCCTTATAAAAACAACCGTGGATAGAATATTAACTACAGTGATATTATGCTATCAGGAAGTTGATACTCGTATGCGCACCCCAACCTTCAGACGGCGATATAAAATGAGGCTACAAGCTAGAATTTACTTGAATATAGGTATGTACCTACCCTTGAGCTTAAGTGTGGTCAAGTATACAGACGTCGGTACAGTCTGTTGACATAAACCACGAGTTTGTCTGAAACAGCCCAACATATCCCACTTTCCACACCGGAGAGCCCCCCCCCAAGAGAGCAACCCTCCGCACCACCCTGTCCATAGCATACACAAACGTCTCTATCATAATGTCTCCCTCCCGCGGCGGCTGCGAGACGAGACGAGACGAGACGCGCTCGTCAAGCTCATAACGAAACCCTTCCCGCCCTCGGCCCCGGATAATATCGAAGGAAGGGAGCGGCGCTTCACCGGAGGGGGACACAACCCCGTGGCCGAAGACGGGGTAGTCTTCTGTTCCGCCTTGCTAACGCCGTCTAGACCAGCCATGCGAGAGAGAGCAGCAGCAGCGCAGGACGCCCGTGAGACCCTCCCCCATCCCATCCCATCCCATTCCCCCATCCCCCGGGTCTTCTAGGTTGTTTACCAACCCCCCTTTTTCATAATATGCTCGCCTTCCCTCCTTCCGCTCCGGCCCGGGCCGCCTCACCGCGACACACCTCACACGCCCAACCAAGGTATACTTAAAAGAAGACAAAAATTTGCCGCTCTTCTTTCCCAGCTCTCCCCATCCTCCTCCATTGACTTACCTAGCTCAGCTCAGCTCAGCGACTCAAGGACTGACTGACTGGGCGGGTGAGTGGTTAGGTTTTAGTCGTGATGATCGATAGCCCGCAACAGCGAAATATCGCTCAGCTGGGTCCAAGTAGTAAATAACTACTAGGTGATACAGGGTGGTACCTGTGCAATGTATGTATGTACGTACGTACGATCGTCCCCATGTACATACGCCATGTCGGACGTGCCGAAAAAGGCCAAAAAAAAATGAAAAAAGCGGGGGAAGAAAAGAAAATCCCATTCGACCTTCAGCTCGCTCGCGTGAGGCGCGCGCGGGGGGGAGGCTGACTTACGTGATGCCATACCTACATACTTACTTATCGTCTACCAGAGACTGCGGGGAAGGGGGGAGGAGGCGCATGGGGGAGATGAGAAGAAATGGGGAAAAAAAAAGAAAAGAAAAAAAAAGTCAAGTCTTTGAATTTCAAGCCTTGTGACCAAATGAATTTTTTTCTTCTTCTTTTAGTCCAGTCCAGTTCAGTCCGGACCGGTCCGGGGGGGTTACGAGGACAGCGGAAAGGATCAAGAAAGAAAAGGGGGGGGGACAGGGTGAGATGAGATGAGATGAGATGACAGCGTGACACAGATCTAGCATATACCTAACCTAGAGAGAAGGAGAGGAGGGGAGGACGTTGGTTAAGCCTCATCTTCCTCTTCCTCCTCCTCCTCCTTTTGGTTTAGGGTTTGCAGCAACGATAGGGAAAGGGAAAAAGAGGGAAAGAAGAAATAAGAGACGTCATACGTAACTACATCCGTACATCACTGCACACTGCACTGCATTACGGTACCTAGGTAACTACCTAAGTACCTGCTTCTTGTGTACATGGTCTAATCTTCCTATGTATGTGAGTATGTGTGTGTGTTGCTCGGCGTTGGCCAGGACGGAAGGTGAGTTAATAATATAAACGTCCATGGCAGCTTTTACTATTTTGAGGTAACCTAGGTAGGTAAGCAAAGCCCATTGTCTTACTGCGAAACCTTTTCGCTCTCTCTTTTTTTTTTTCTTCACGTGTCTGCGGCAATTTTGTTTATATGTGCCTACCTATATCTTTGTAGTGTAGTAGGTATAGCACAACTGGGTATACATACGTTGTGATGTATGTACACTATGTATAGTCGTAGAGCGTACGAGAGAGAGTCCTTAGCTTACTCATCCCACCTTTCCTCCCTTGTTCTTGGCAGGCTGTATTGTACCTGATATAGGTGTCGTTATTGTAGTATTGTATAACCTAGTTGTAGTTGTATGCACACTACGTCGGAGCGTGATGTGCTGGAGAACCCGGGCCTCGGATAGCAACCCACACCCAAGATGTTTGCTGTCCGGGCTCTCAGGACAGGACGCTTCCGCGCAGATGAAGAAGGTGGGGGGGGGGACGGAGAAGGGAGAAGGGAGAAGAGAAGACAGGTCAGCATCATCATGTGGTAATGGGAGATGACGATGACAATGATGATGATGATGATTGTTTGCATGGCGAAGTTGCATCGAACGTTTCGACAAGACAAGAACAACCAAAAAAAAAAAATCAATTTGACACACCGCCAGAAAAGAAAAAAAAAATCCCTCCTCCGAAATCCTGACTTCGAACTCTGGTTAGGTAGGTAGGTGCTCGTCCGTTCCCTTCCACTTCCACTTCCACTTCCACCTCTCTTCCCCCCAATATCCCCTCCCCGGGATCTACTACTCGGCATAAGTTCCGCTGCAGCTATTTTGTTCTACGTAGGTAGTCATAACGCCATTGCAACCCTAGGCACGTTTCCCAAGGGACGGGGAAGGGATCCCTTCTCGCCTCCAAGGGTGTCTAGGGGTCCATGGGGAAACGTTCTAGCGTAGTGCAATGGAACAAAAATCCACCTAGGCAACTTATTTTTTTTCTTGTGTGTGTGTGTGTGTTCTACACTAGTAATTATTCATAGTCCCTTTTTTTTTTCTAGTTAGTTAGGTAGGTTAGGCCAAGAGGGGAGGGGGTGGAGGAGAGAGAAAGGTGTTCCTACAGCATCTTCATTAAAGTGGTTGAAATGGAGCAGCAACTTTTCCCACTATCGCGCGACTAAGCTGGGCCCGGCTTTTGCTAGGCTGAGTACCTAGACTAAACAACAACAAGCTTGCAGGTGGAGGAGGAAACGAGGCCTAGGATCCGCCCCCGACGCTCCCGGCATTGGGCGGCTCCCTGTCAATCTTGGCACCGTGGGGTGCCATTTTATACGGAGAGGGAAGGAAGAGAAAGCGTGTTGTGTGTGTGTGAGAAGGGGGTTGAGCTTTTACGTATGATACTCCGTAACGGGCTACTTACACTACATAGGGGGGCCCTGGAGAGTTTGACTGGGAGGAGAGAATCTAGTAACGTAACCTAGAGAGAAGCAATACCTAGTAGGTAGATGGGAACTTGCCCATCACGGAAGTGCCAGCCAGCCAGCCAGCTAGACAGGACTTGCTTGCAGGCAGAGTCAGTATATCTCTCACCCAAGGTACCTAAATTAGGCCAATGATTAGCATCTAAGATAGGTTACATACTTCCGTGCTGAGAGAGGTATTTTTCTTATTCTTTTTCTTTCGGTCGAGATGCGTGTGATATAGGTAGGTAGGCGCTGATAAACCCATCACACATTGATAGAGAAAAAAAGAAACATACGTCCTTATTTTTTTCTTCTTCTATATTTTCTTTCTCTTGCACACCCTCACGTTTTCTTTCTTTCTTTCTTTCTTTCTTTCTTTCTTTCTTTCTTTCTTTCTTTTATTTTCTTTTTCCTTTCTCCGTTATCCAGTGTGGCACCCTTTTTTTTTTTTTTTTCCCGTTGATACACTACAGTACATGGTCGTCGGGTTGCATAGCAGATCCCGTCAGGCGAGATAGGCCGAAATCTGCATGCAAGATCCCCCTAACATTTTGGGGACCCCCCCCCCTCTCCCCCCCCTTTTTGGTGACAAGCACCCCCATTCCCTCCCCTCCTCCAAGAAAAAAAAGAATTAGTGTATAAAAAAAAAAGGCCAAGGCAACCTTTGACGACAGAGCCGCATACCGGAGTGTTTTAAGTTATTGTGTCGCGTACTTTTCCCGTGGAGTCGGGTTTTTTAAACTGAGGTTTTTTTTTAATACCCTTTTCTTTTCTAGGTTAGTGTAGGTATGTACACTAGGTACTCACTCCGCCCCTCTTCACTTATTACCCCCCCTTCTCGAACAATACTTAAAAGGAAGCTTTCTGTGGGGAAACAATAGAAACAAAATAGAAGGGTCTTCCTGCGAGTGCCGTAACCTAACCTAGGTAGTGTAAGACCCCATTTACGTACCTACGCATACATACTACATACATACATACATTAATATACCTACCAACCTACATGTACATGCAGCGAGGCCCTACCTACACCTAGAAAGCTGAACAAAAGCAAAATAAACCAAAAAAATAACATAACGTACAAGCAGTTAGCACGGTGACAGCGACGCTGTTTCACTTGATGTTTGGACAAGGTGCATAGGTCCAGTCGCATATTTTCTGTTCTCTTTCTTTCCTTCTTATACAGCTTTGGTGGGGGCTATCCTGCTTCTCTTTGTCCACCAGACGTACGTCTCTTGTTTCGTCATCTAATCTGATAACCCGGTTTTTGTTGCGTTGCTACTAACACTATAACCTAGTTAGTAGGTAGAAGAACCACCCAAGCCCGATCCGCTACCTACCTATGTAGGCATGTCAATATGTATACACTAGGTTAGCCTACATCTTAACCCGGATTACTGTGTTGTATGTGCATTACTTCCTCAGGCAGCGGGTCAACAGCTCACCTGATAAGTGGGCTATCCTCATCATTTTGTCGCTGGAGTTTTTGGTCGGTGATTGTGTGTCTGAACCACACGAACCTGTTGCTGTTGTATGTATTGATGCGTCGGTAGGTATGTACGTATGTACTTATTGAGAGCTAGGTTAGGTTGGTGGTTTTTTGATTATTATAATTATTATTAGTGTACTATATCATATGTACCTAACCTACCTAGTGTACTAGGTTAGTGTATAGTATGTATTTTAATCCCCGCGTGGGCTCGTCCCTTGTAAGAGTAGCTAGCTACTACATAAGTGTATGGGCTCCACCAGATCTAGGTACACTAGGTAGTTGTAATACCGGTAATGGCTAGGTAGGTTTAGCATCGTGAGAACCCAGTACAGTACGGTACAGTACAGTACATGCGTATGTATGGATGTACATACCCATTTTGGCGGTGTGTCAAGGTGGTAGGTAGCATGTCATCGAAGTTTCAGCGCTACACTGATACCACACCACACTACCTATATTACAGCTCGAACTACTACTAGGTACTACAAACTCAGGTAATTTTGTTTATTGACTTATAATCTCGTATATATTGGCCCTATTTCAGTTCTCGTGATCATAACGTGTTTTCGTCTTTCCCGTCCCATGGAGATGGTGATAGAGTACGTAGGTATGTACACGAGAACACGATAATAGGTAGATTCCGCGCTACGTATCAATAAGTCCATTCTGGGCCGGTTTTCTAAATAGGAGGTATGCCGGGTAGGCAGATAGGTATTGTAATGTAGTAAGGCATCTTCAGCTTTTGCCCTACAGCCCTCCTTTCTCCTTTTTAGGTCTTGCTGGGCTTGAAAGAGAAAAATATATTAATCCATAGGTCAGGCTCTTTTTACAAGCTGTCAAGTGCGGCAATGGAAATAAATCTCTTAGATTCCCACAAAACGTAAAAATAAAATAAAATTTAACAAACAAAAAAAAATCGTAGTGAATTTTTTTTTGCCTTCCGTTCCTGACGAATTGTTCCTTTTTTTTTTGGTTTCTATTCACTAAGTAGTAGGTATTCTCTCCTCTTCCCCTCCCCCCTCCTTCTTACACTACACACACACACATTTACACATCATACTCCCGACCCTCCATCAGGTAGCAGCAAATCTGTACATACACTAGTCTAACTTAGTCAGTTACACGCACCTTTCTTTACCTGCACTTTTTTTTTTTTCCTTTTGCCTCCTCCCTCCCCCCCCTATTGCGGTACATAAAAAGAAAATATTTTTTTATAATTAGTAAAAACCTTAGTTTATCCTATCTAAATGGGGGTCCCCGCCAAGGGCACGCCTAGGGCCGCAACGGATTCTCTTGGCAGGGTGGGTGGGGCCCGGTCCCTCTCCTCCTCCTCCTCCTCCTCCCTCCCTTGTCTCCCCAATTTTTTTTTATAGTGTACATAGTATATTCTTTTTTTTGTTTTTCTTTGTAGTGTAGTACATAGGTACCTACCTAGTGTACCTAGGCCTGTCGTCAATGGTGTGGGTTTCTTTTTGGAAAAGAAGAAGAAGAAAGCTACCCTTGCTTACGAGTGGGTGGGTGCGTGGGTGGGTTGACGGAGAGCTCTTCCTTGGACCCTTGATCGACCATGACCCCGTCAAGTCAAAACTCCCAAGACCAAGATTGTCAACAACAAGAGTACACTACAGTGGTAGGCAATGTACCTGGATACTAATGTTGGTATGTAGGTAGACCGTTTGCCTGCTTACACTTACCTGCCACCCTCCATTTCGGTTTTTTTTTCCAGCACCTTATTAACTAGAGAGAAGGAAGAGAAAAACCGATGGATGGTTTGTGACGAGATGAGATGGCGTAACTAATTGTGGCCCTTCCCCCCCCCCTCTCCCCTCTACTTACTGTATAATAGCATGTAGGTATGTAGTGTAGGTATGTACCTACATACATCCGGACTGTGTAGTAGTAGTAGCTAGTTAATGGCTGTCGGGGTGAGCGGTAAGCCCGGCCAACCAAGTCGGGCGGCGAGCCATGGCTGATCGAGGCTTTGCTATAGGTCCCAATCCCTATGTACACTATCTGGCCCTCCATCACAGCATCAGACACTGGGGAGAAAAAAAAAAGGAAAAAGAAAGACGGGTTTATTTTTTCTGGGTAGACCGACACATGCAAGTGAATGAATGGTGAATGCAAAAAAGCACGAGTCCACAATAAATCTCAGGCCGTGAATAGGTATATAAATTGGGAAAGCCACTGGAGCCCAAGCTTCCTCAAGTTCACCCGCCCTTCTCTCTCCCTCTCCCTCTCTCTCTCTCTCTTTTTTTTTTCCCTCTTCCTACATCATTTTCGCTATACCTACCAATCAATCCCTCCACGTGCGAAGAGCTCTTGTGAAGTTCTTCCTCGCTACACTACCAGGCAAAACAAAACAAAAAAAACCCACGGTTTGCACACACACACGTCCCAAACCAAAAGCACACAAAGACTTTTGTGGCTCCTCCTTGGCAAATCCTCGAAACACGGATAACACCAAACCCGCAAAGCTGGGAGCGCATTGTGACATACCTTTCCTCCCGCTTCACGACAACCTGTCCGTTCACCGCATCTAATCAAATTGCCCCCAGTCTTGTGACCTCTCCTCAATCTCACGACCCTTGCGAGAACCCAGCGAGGCCACAACACCCCCCGACTTCGGCTTGCCATATAAAACCTCGCAACCCCCAGATAATCACCAGCTGACCCAGCTTTCCACCGGCATATCCGCCCACCCCCATTCTCTTCCAAGCTGTTTTGTCATCGTTATTGAGGATAAGAAATCCAATTGTCACTTGACCAAAAATAGACACGAGGCTTTCACCACCATCACACAGCACACAAACAACCACACCTCACAAACACACAAACACAATTCAACATGTCTGGCCGAGCAGCCCTCCGTGTCACCAGAGCTGCGGCTCCCCTCATCTCCTCGGCGCGGTCATCCGCCTCTTCCATCTCTCGAGCCCTCCCTGCCGCCCAGCGGACATTCACCAAGTCCGCCATTCGATTCAAGAGCGACGTGGTTCGCGAGACCGAGGTCCCCGTCTCGGTCTACTCCCCCGACTCCAAGGGTGCCGGCACCTCGACGAGCGACCATTTCAGCATCCCCGTTAACCGCGATGATGCTCAGCCCAAGCCGTTCCCCCAGCCCGAGGATGGCGAGGTTGTTCCCCTCACCAGCAACGTCTACAAGAACATGCCCCCCACAATGCAGAAGATGTCCATAATGGACAAGGTTGTCATTATCACTGGGTAAGCTGATCAGTTCCTTTTTCTCTCCCCCTTCTTTTGGCCAATCGCAAGAGCAATTGCACTTTCTGCCATTGCATGCATGTTCAGAACCAATTGCTAACGCGGCGTTCCCTAATTAGTGGTGCACGTGGTCTTGGAAACCACATGGCTCGCGCCTGTGCTGAGGCTGGCGCAAAGGCCCTCGTTATCTTCGACGTGAACCAGGAGTTGGGTGATGAGGCTGCTGCTGAGCTGCACCAGAAGACCGGCCTCCCTGTGTCCTTCTTCAAGGTCGATGTCCGCGATGGTGCTGCCATCAACGCTGCTGTTGACGCTGCCGTCGAGGCTTACGGCGCTCCCGATGTGCTGGTCAACAGTGCTGGTATCGCCGACTCAAACATCAAGGCCGAGACGTACGACCCGGCCATGTTCCGACGTCTGATCGACATCAACCTGACAGGTTCATTCCTGATGAGCCAGGCTGTTGGTCGGGCTATGATGCAGGCTGGCAAGCCTGGCTCCATCGTGCTCGTTGCCAGCATGAGCGGTAGCATTGTCAACTACCCGCAGGAGCAGTCTTGCTACAATGCCTCCAAGGCCGGTGTGATCCAGTTCGGCAAGTCGCTTGCTGCTGAGTGGGCCAAGTACAACATCCGTGTCAACTGCATTTCGCCTGGTTACATGGACACTGCTCTCAACCGTGTCCCTGCCCTCGAGGCCCAGAAGAAGATCTGGCGTTCCATGACTCCTCAGAACCGTCTTGGCAACGTTGATGACCTCAACGGTCTCTGCGTTTTCCTTGCCAGTGATGCCAGTGGCTTCATGACTGGTGCCAACGTTGCCATTGACGGTGGCTACACCTGCTACTAAGCCTTGACTCTGCTCTCTGGCAAGTCTAGGTAGGGAGGTAGTGGATGTCTTTGCCTTTGTCTCAGGTCATACATGACTTGTCATACCTTTTGAAGAAAAGGTATGCTTTGGTCACATGAGCCGACGCGGGGAAGAAAACATGGCTAGTTGGTCTCTCTTATATAGTATCTTTGCTAATGGGGGGAGGGGGAGAGCCTTGAGGGTTGTGATGCGGAGAAACATGAACATTTCCCCGTCTTGCCGCAACCTTTCACTCTATTCCCCCTCCCCACAACAGCTTGGCACGAAAAATTTGAGGCTCGGAATGTTCCCCTGTTACGGTCTCGTGGGCCTATCGGCTGTCGGTTATTGCATCCCCCAACCCATTTCTGGACTGCCTCTAGTGCATATATGAGGTTACTCCATTTCGATTCTTTTTTTTTCGATCATACACATACACACAAAAACATCCACCGGCCGGATAATGGGGAAAGGGTTCATAGAGGCGTGCGCGTTCAACTCGTTTTTTTTTCCCTTCCATCGCGGTGTTTTCTCCATTTCGATTGGTTTCTCCTAGGGCAAAGATTTGGTTTTTTCTTTTCGCCAACTAGTTTCATGTTTCGTCTTTTTTTTCTTCTCTATCTCCTTCTCCTGGGTAATGCACACTGGGACATGGAAGTCATCGGGATCGCACTGATGTGGGTTGGGATGATGCAATGACTTGGAGACATAAAAGAGAACGAGAGATTAGAGGGAAGGGGAAGAGCAGAAAAGTCTCACGCAAGAAAGATACCATGATAGAGAGTTTAAGAAAGATAAACGGTAGTCGTCGATAGATCAGACATGCTCTAGAGAAGAGAAGAGAGGGCAGGAGAGAGAAGGGGGGCCACCGACGCTCATGAAACCCCAGCATGAACGTGGAATGTCCATAGATGAATACACAGAATAAAGTCTAGAGACAATCTGGACTTGTTGGCTGAACGGAATCATTGTCCTACTTGTAACCTTCCTGCTGGTGATGACGATGACTGCAATATTACATAACGTTGCTTCTTGATTCATAGGTACTAAGGTTTCAGTCGTACGTAAAAAAGATAATGGATATGAGGTAAGGGTCAGTCAATAGATACCTATCCTGTTACTCATGTCGTTACCCGTTACCTCAAGCTATACTTCATGTGTATCAATTCCTCTTAATGAGTGAAACACCACTAATACTGTGCCTTTCCTTCCCATCCCACCTTAGCTGGGGCTTGCAAGTAACAACATTGAACCTTCCAGTCCCATATAACAAGAAAAGAGAAGAAACATTGATTGTACATACTAAAGTATACCCAAGTATAAAAAAAAAAGAGGAGACTGACTTAAGGTTGCTAACATCCAACCTCCCTCCTCCCTCCCTCTACTCCCTCTACCAGTCAGTGAAGATAGTACGATAATCCCAACCACCAGCCCCGCGATGCTACTGCTACTACCATTTACTCAACGTATCAGCCCAACCCAAGATAGCTAAACTTTAGGCTCAGGAGCCTTAGGTATAGCTACCTACCTTACCTACCTTACCTAGATAGCTAACCCCATCACACCATTTCTCTGGCCCGCCGGATCTAGATCTGGGCTGACCTAGAATTATTGACACCCTCGGGTCACGCAACCCAATATGCATGCAAGGCAGCCTTATCAATCACGCCTCAGTAGGTAGGTACCTGTGCATCGTGTCTCGTATGTGTTGTATGCTCCTTCGCATACAACGCCAACCAAACAAAAAAAAAATCATGATCTAGAACTCACCCTAAAAGAAGAGGATTTCTTTTACTTTCTTTTCTGTTCTACCCTCTCCCTCTTCTCACCCTGCTCACTCCATGGTATTCTTTTCTTCTTTTTGAAGAAGAAGGGGGGCTTTTCCACACAGACATCTGCTGAACTTTCTCTCTGATTTTTTTCTTTTCTTCTCTTCTTCAACACATTCCCATCCGAACGTCATCTAGTAAAAATCTCTAATCCTCAACTTGGAGAACATCCAAATGCCGTGGTATCGTCTCTCTCTCTCTCTCACTGATATGTACAAAGGGGTCCCCTATATCGTGGCTCCTTTCCAAATGGTGGGGTCTCTCCTCCCTCCTCCCCATCATTTCCACTACTCCCCTTCCCTATTTTTGTTTCTTCTGCAAAGAGTTCAGCATCACATTAAAATCCGATCGCATCCATACTGCAAAGGCGGTTCAGGCTAGAACCACCACTATCGTTACCACCATATAGGGGAAGTCGTGAAAAACCTATCTCGCTCGCATGCCTAAAGAGAATTCTCATGCCATCTTCACAACGTAAAGAATGGCCAGGATTCAAAGCTGGGAACTCGGGGCGTCTTTCAAGTATCCTCCAAGAAAAAGGGAAAAGTGTCGCTCGTAAAACACTTCATTGTCCCTTACGAGCCTTCTCCTGTTGTCGCGCTTCCCTAGCAGCTCGGACCAGAGGCGATAGTGATGCTAGATCGACGCATAGGTTCATGAACTCGTGCTAGTACATGTTAGTCAAATACCGTACACTGATGCATTATGTTTAGGTAGAAGTGGGAAAGTACGTACTCGGAGGAGGTCGTGTGCGCTTGCTCGTTTCTCGGGGTCAACCTTCAGAGCAAAGTAGAGGAAGTCTCTGAAAACAGGAGAAAGGGTTTGCTCGTCCTTGATTTGCGGCGTACCGTTGGTGGCGATCAGCCACAGAGCACGGAGCGGCGATTCTGTCAGGTAAGGGGGCTCGCCCTCGATCATTTCGATTGCCATGATACCGAGAGACCAGATGTCGACTTTTCGGCCGTATTCCTTCCTCGTAACTACCTCGGGGGCCATCCAGTAAGGCGTTCCCACCATCGTCGTTCGCTTGTTGTGCGCCTCGTTGATCTGGGCACAGAAGCCGAAGTCGGCTGTAGGAAGATTGTCAGCTTGGAACTTGCATACTAGGTAGGAACCGGGGATGGGAGCTTACTGAGCTTGATACTGCCTTCGAGAGACAGGAGGATGTTGTCGGACTTGATATCTCTGTGGATAACTCCCTTAGAGTGCAGATGCTGAAGACCCTTGAGGGTTTCGCGGCAGACCGAGGCGATCTGTCCCTCGGTCATGATGTTGAAAGTTACGACATCGGTCAAGCTACCGCCTTCCATGAATTCCATAATCACCCATAGCTCACCACCACAGAGATAGCTATCTATGAAGTTGACGATATTGGGATGTACACTCTCCTTCATAACCAAGATCTCGTTGATAATCAAATCCTTCTTGGGCTGCTGCTCTAGATTCATCTGCTTGATGGCCACCAAACGGTTCGATCCCCTCTCGTGCCCAGTGTAGACACCTCCCGAGGCACCTTGACCGATCTTGGTGAAGCCTCGGTAGATCTCTCGGGGATCGCCTTCGGAGCAAATGCGCTTCAACGCGGCCGCCACATCTATGCTGGTACTCTGCCGTGCTCGGTTGCGAGGTCGGGGCTGCGCGCCAGGGGCCATGCGCGGATGGGACGCACCACTGCTCCCGCCGTTGGCTTCAGGAGGACGACCGATCTGTTGCTGCGCTCCCGGAGCGGGCTGGGTGGGAGGCTGTCTAGCACTCGCAGACCGACTAAGCTGACCCTTCATGGCGGCCTGGGCCTGGGACATGGCCTGTTCCTGCTGCTGGTGCATCAATTGCTGCTGATAGGTCGCCTGGAATGAGGAAGATCCCTGAGCAGCAGGCGTGTGCGGCGTATGGGGCTGAGATCCATTTGCTTTAGAGTTGGATCTAGTTCTGTACTCCTCTGGAAGCATAGGCATGTCCTTCGAGGCATACGCGTTGGTCGGCGTCATATCCTCACTAGACTGGGCCATGCCAATGCCGGAATCCTTAGCCGGGTATGACGACTGCGGAGGCATCCGAGTCTGGAGCGAGACGGGAGGCTTCGGCGCCGGTCGACTTGGCTGCAGGTTATGGTCCCTAACCGGGTGCATCGACGAACCCTTCCCAGGTACAGGCGGGGGCGCGCGGGGGTTCTCGAAGGTGCCTTCATTATTTACGATTGGAAATCTCGGACTTGCTGGTGGGCTGATCATAGGTGACATACCGGCAAAGTTTGGCGCATACATGCCGGGCGATGTGGCCATTCCTCCTGAGGGGCTACGTAGCTCTGGCGCTCTCACATCATGAAACTTCTCAAGGACCTGGTCCTCGTGCGGCCGCTCCGTAGTCTCCTTGTAAAAGGTCACAATGTCGGCAATCATCTGCGGATTCTCCCTTCGGGCATTTTCCGGGATGCCACTCTCGTTGATAAGACGTTGCCATTCTTTCGGCAGACCCTACAGCAGGTATCAGCATGCAACCGCAGTTTAAAGTCCACTGTACCGTGATAATGCCCAGGAAACTGAGACGAACCGTGAATTGGCCAGTAGAGCTATCGTAACCGACATGGGTAACGTGAACTGGGTTTTCCGGTGCCGAGATGACAGGCTTCTTGGGCGACCCCACCAGCGTGCTCATGAGACCTGAAAAGCCCGACTTCTTTCGCAGGACACCAGGACCCTTGGGCTCCTTGGTCTCGTCCGAGTAGCGCTTGGGACCGCCAGGCTGGTTGTCGGGGGAGCGGGAGCTATAGGCCTTCTCTGACATGTTGCCGTCAGCAGCAGAGAAACTGGCCGAGCGACGGAGCGGAGGGCTCATGGCGTGCGTATTGGATGCTGATTTCGACAGCGGGGGTGCGGGTCGACTACGGGCGGGCTGGTAGGTAGGGGACTTGGTGGCCTCGAGGTGACTCAGGATGGTGTTGCCGTCGAAGGGAGCGCCGATGAACTCCTCTGAGGTCTTGGTACTCAGCGGTCGCAGGGGAGAATCGGACATACGATTGTAGTAGTAAGTGTGGCTCTTGGTGGTGGTGGTGGTGGATGTTGTATGTGCAATACCAATACCAATACCAGCACTTGCGCCTGCACCTACACCTACACCAAGACCAATTCCTGGCCCGCCGACGACGTGGGCTGGTGATGCAGCAGCAGAAGCAGCCGCAGCAGCAGCAGACGTAGCAGTGGTGGGTTGGTTAGGGTAGGGTCTGGTCGGCGAGTGGTGGTGTTGGTGGTGATGCGAGTGATGCGAGGCTGGCTGGTGGTGTTGTTGTTGGTAGTGGTGGTATGGGTATTGGTTTTGGTACTGGTATTGGTGGTGTTGCTGGTGGTGTTGCTGGTGGTGGTGAGGTGGTGGCGGTGGTGGTGCGAATGTACTCGAGGATAGAAAGTCGCCGGCACTGCTCAGGGTCGGTGAAGCAGTCTGGAGGTTGGTGCCGGTAGCAGCAGCAGCAGCAGCAGCAGCAGCAGCAATAGTAGTAGCTGTTGTTGTAGGAAGGATAGTGGTGTTGTTGGTATTGGTAGTGGCAGTGGTGGTGGTAGTAGTGGGCAGATGACGGGGCGATGAATTGTTTGACGCGTTGGAAATGCTGCCAGATGTGGCAGTTCTCTGGGGTGGAGCGCTTGGAGCTCGCCGCAGACTCGTGGAGCTCCGTTTGCTCTGAATGGATTGGGCGTCAAAGCGACCATCGGCCGTGATAGAGAAACTGTGAGCGTGGTGGTGATGAGGGGGCGGTTTCTTGGTCAATTTGCGTCGATGTGTATTGCTGTTAGAGTTGGGATTGTGGCTGTCCATCGTTCTACCATAGAAGGCAGATTGGCAGATGGGCTGAGTGCTAAGTAATAAAAAGTCTTAGACTTGAGACAGCAGTAGCATCCGCAGCATCAGCAGCAGCAGCAGCAGCAGCAGCAGCAGTAGCGGTTTGTCACTTGCTCACTACCTACTACCTAAAACCTAACCTTCAGGTAGCTGATGGTATTATTAACGGGGAAGATAATAGGTAATAATAATAAATGGTACTAAAGCCTCTGTCTGGTTATCGGCTGATGCTCTTTCTCTTCTTTTTTTCTCCTTTCCTTCCTTTCCCTTTTACTTTATCTTTTCTTTTTCTTTTTCTTTTTCTTTTTTTTCTCAACCCCTTCCCTTTTTTTAATGGGTCCAAGGTTTATTGGGGACGGGGGTGTGTCGCAAAAGGGAAAATGGAAGAAAAAAAAAGTCAATGTACCTATACAGTACACTAGGTTAAAAAAAGGGAAAGAGGAAAAAAAAGACACAGATAAGTACATACTAAAGTTGATGATCAGAGAGACCTCAATACAAATTAAAATAAGAGTAGAGAAAAAAAAAGACGCCTTTTATTGATAGGATAGAAAGACGGAGAAAGACACTAAAAATTTAGTACATGTAGACTTTAATCATTCTTGATACACTACTTGTTCTCGTTCGCGCTCTTCCTCTGCACCTCTTTTAGTTACTGGAAAATCCCCCCCCCCCTGCTCTGATGCCACCTTTAAAAATAAAATGTTTGTTTAAATCGATTGATCAGTACGGCTAATCATGGGGTACTAAGTCTACCCAGCGTATATCACGTACCTACCTTACTTGCCTATATGCTTGCATTAATCGGTACATACCTGGTCCATACATACCAACGACTATGTGCTACATACCTGACCTGACCTGACCTTTAGGTATCTTACCTTGGAAATGAAATAATTGATGGTCTATCTATGTAGTACCTAGTAGTTTCTTTATTGTTATACACTACATCACCTGTAAACACACACAGGCATGGTAAACATAAGACAGTGTGACCTCGATGGGGCACCCCACCCCCCTCTTCTAGGGGGTGTGTGCAGAAAGTAGGTAGGTAGGTGCTTAAACTAGGTACCTAGTAGGTACTATGTAGGTATGTAGGTAGCTTCGTAAGCATCAATCTCTACTTGTACATACAAATACAATACGTACTACCAATAGGGGCTCTAATAAGGGGTTGATTGGCAGAAGATACCCATGTACTTAGATACATACATAGTGTAGTAGTAGTATGGTGGGATCAATGCCCATTGGTGTTTGGGTAAGTACCTAGGTACCTAGTATCTCTGCTCTTCTCCAGCTCATCCTCTATTTTTCTTTTCTCAGGTGGGCGGGCTTGAGTTTCTTCAGGTGCGGCTTCCCTCGCACTGGTGATCAGACTTATTCTTCAGATCGGAGCACGGTCCTAAATAAGGACAATGCTGCAACCATTCTATTAGTGTAGTAGGTAATAGGTATCATCTATACTGTAACTAGAGTTGATTGCGAACTTGATGGACCTCACTTCGTTTAGCTATATCTGGTGCAGCAAAACTAGGTACATAAGATATCTAAATCTCCGTAGCTCCGTATGGTATGTACACTACAGGCTGACCTTACCTACATAGGAGGTAGTATTGTTTAAATCGATTTGATGCTTCTTTTACCTGTAGGTACCTAACTCCCGTCGTACTTTTAATATCTACCTAGGTCAGGATTTAATGTGGTCAGATACATTGATTTCGATTATACTATTTGGAGGCATCAACTCGAGTATCAATATGTCTGGTATGTCTGGTAGACCTATAATTTCCTATACATCGATGTGCTAACTTACCTTAGCGACTGACGCCAGCGGCTAAACTCTAAACAGCAGCATCGATCGATACATTGATGTATGCTCAAGCTAGGTCGTTTTACAATACATAGTGTACATTATGCTGTAGGATGGTCCATCATCCATCATCTACACTACCCTAGGGCTTAAACTTGTTGGAGAGAGATATCAACTAGGTAGTGGCCAGGATGGTCCGTACATAGGTCTTTTCCAGATAACTATCTATCTGGCTCATAGCTGCATGTAGCTGGATGATTGACATTGATAATCATCTTCGGATTGTCTATATAGCAGGCTGGTTGGCGGCTTAGCCAAAACCCTGTCTATCTCATGTGTATCTGTATATCTGCATATCTGTGAAATTGTATTGGGCGAGCTCACTTGGATGGCTTCTGACGATGACGTTGCTCTGGGACCGGCGCTACCTGTTGTTATGTACCTATGCTTGTTAGTCGTTGTGGGGTATCCGATGGGCTCAGGCCCTTCGTCACTGAAATCGTCACCACCACCCCTTCACCATCTCAATTTCCTTCCAGGGTTGTTTGGTTTTGCTCGGGTCCGGGGTAGCCCGAATCACTTGATCATAATCACCTGGCTCGAGTTCTTATAATTCAAGTGTCTGTGAGTTATTTTGCTGTCCTTGGACGTTTGCTTGGACCAGCTTTCGTAATTGATTCTTCAGACTATGTCTCGTGGTTGATGGTTGGACCTTGGCAAAGACCTTAACCTTGGAGCTTGTCTAAGGTCAACTAGGTAGGTATACCAGACGTGATTCATGCCTCCTATGTATCCAGCTCACATTCAAACTTCAAGCAAGCATCAGTGTTATTCCTCCCTCTCCCACCTTCTGCTTGCTGAAACCAATGACCGTGGCATAATCTTTGCACACGCCTACATACATACGGGTGACCATCCACCACAAGGTCGCTGGCGTCTACAGCATACGGGAGCTGTTTCATACCAATAAGTCTGTAAGTGTTAGGTTGACAAGGTCGAATAGAACAATCCCCCCTTCTCTTCCCTCCAACTTGTTGGATTTGATACTGCTCTTTGATATCAGGGGACTCGCATAGCAGCCATGGTAAGGATGGTAGTTATCTCTACCTAAACAAGTTTCTACATACATAGGTAGCCAGGTACTGGTCCAAATTAGGTCGGTGGTGCCCAGGGCTAAACCACTGGACAGGGTGTGTTAAAGCAACACGAAGAAGAAGAAAAACTTGCATTTGACGCTATTCTGCTGCAGTAGTACGTACATCCAGTTCATTGATCGTCACATCAGCTCAAGCCTCATGGCACGGCGGCAAGGCGTGAGAAAAGCAAGAACAAAACCCCGTCCTCACCCGTCTACGGTTGATACAGGTTTAGCCTCCAGAAGACAACCCGAGCGCGGCATGTGGCACAGGTACTCTCTCGAATATGTCCGTTTAGGCGCGGAAGCTAGTCAAAGCTGTGCGAGTGTTTCTCCTTGCGTTACTTTCCATCTTTGCACAGGTAGGTATTTTAGCAATGGTCCTTTTCTGCTTCCCTGGATGCGTCCTTAGCCCGAGCATGCTTCGCCTTCTCCTTTCTCATTTGATACATATGCTCCATACCAGCCGCCTTCGAGTTTCACTTGAGTCTCAGGCTCGATATTCTAGCGAGCCGCTTGAAGCAGTCAGTATGTATCAATTACATATTCAGTGGCGAGTTGCGGAGAAATGCTCTTTTTATTTTTTTCTCCCTACCGCGCCAATCCTACTAGGCTCTCAAGCCGTTGCATACCTTCTCGTGTAGAGGCGCATGAACCATCGCAAGACCTGCCGAAATCGTCCTGCTCTGTGGGACGCAGTGCTTCGAGGCTTAAATAGCCTATCCAATTGACGGAAAATATCCATCATCAACATCATCATCATCAGTTCATCGTCTTAGGAAAGAATTTAAATTGCCAACGCAGCATCAATGGCTGACTGAAACCTCGCCAGCTACAGTGAGGCCTCCCCGCCGTCTTTTACCTTGACCGTTACGCATTATTCGCAGCAGGCAAGGTCTACCTAGGTATTGGCTCGCCAGCCAAAATCCCAGAATCCGGGTGGCCTCGTGACCTGGGGGGAGGGGACTATATAGAGCAGTACACAGGAAATTATCCCAGCTGCGACATACCATATATTCATGGTGGCCAGAGTATGCGTTGTAACCCCAAAGGTAGGCCGGGTAGCCTGAAGATAGGACGAAGGATACACACCCTCGGCAATGCGCATGCTGCGACTTTCGTGACGGTAGTTGATTGGGCTAAGGGTAGGTACATGTGAGCGCCGATCTTGGACATGACAGCTCAATATATATTAAACCTCCCGTTGACGCGAGAAGGGCAGATGGTAAGGCTTTCCCGTCCGCCCCTGATTGCTTGCCCAAGGCACGAGAAAAGGGGGGGAGAGATGCTTGTGCTGTCCTGCAAGTGTCCAGCCTTACCCTACCTGTAGGTACGGTAGATTTCCTTTGCCCGGTAGCTGTCACCGACAGATCCCAATTAGGAGGTGTTCACAATATGTGCGTATGTGTATGTATGTATGTGTATTAATAGGTAGGTAGGTGGGCAGGTAGGTCGTGGTTGGGTGGTATTGAAGTTCCAGGTTTCTCAACAGCCTGATCACCAAAGAAAAAAAAAAGAAAAGACAAAAAAAAAGAAGAAAAGGAAACCGGACTTATTTAAACCACATATACCAGCTACTGCTACAACTCTACTTACCTACCTATTTTCCTACTTGTCAATTGTATTGTAGTTAACTAGGTTAATGGATGGCAGCCCTGTTGCTTTTATGATTCTTCAACTTCAAAATGGACCTGTCTGGCTCATCTACTAGTTCCCGCCCCGTCTCTTTTTGAAAGGGGCCATTCTTTGCTTACACTGGTGTCCCTTTTATTCCGGCAACCTAGGCTGCTAGGTTATATATTTAACCACGTTCGTTGCAACATTGACCCAGACATACTGAGCTACAGGGCAGATGTTGTTTTCTTCCAGATGAGCGGAGACCGGCGAAACGACAGAGATGCTGCAACGTATACCTAAATGGACATCGAAAGGCTCATTGGTCCTTATTCTCTGAATTTTCTGATCTAGAGGATGCAGGTATGGATGTAGGTGCTTTTCCGATTTATCAGCTTCCCCCCCTCCCCCCCCTTTTTTTTTCTTTTCTTTTCTTCTTCTCTCTTTTAGTACCTACCACATGTCTGGGTACGAAAAGCATAGCAAGGAAGGTAAGTCGAACTTTTTCCGTTGGAAAGACACTGAGGACAGAATTGCTGTAGGAGATAACCTTGGTAGGTAGTCGTGGTCGAATTGTGTTGAGAAACTGATGGGATCTCACCACTACACTACCTAGGTTAACCTAGTGTCTAGGTACCTAGGAGAGGTACCAACTGCTACTGGATGACAGTCATCCAATCACTCCCCTCAAGTGGCATCAAGTTGTGGCTTCCTGAACCCACCTGGGCCACCTATCCCACCCGGCGGGAGAGGTAATCCAAAAGATCGGTGTGGCTGACGGGGCTCCCCGGAGGCTCAGA
The DNA here is from genome assembly GCA_018398605.1 of Biscogniauxia mediterranea. Lineage (NCBI taxonomy): Eukaryota > Fungi > Ascomycota > Sordariomycetes > Xylariales > Xylariaceae > Biscogniauxia > Biscogniauxia mediterranea. The sequence continues at coordinate 1,264,837 of JAGXTR010000007.1, read as the reverse complement.
GTGGAGAGTGGACAGTGGAGGACAGTGAACAATGGACGATTTGGACGATGGATGGGCGATAGGTAAGGCGGGGCGGCGGGGCAATGGGGACAGGCAGAACGGACCCCTAACATTTTTAGTTTTAATAGGTTACTAAAAGGTCCAGTCCATTAGGTAGGGACGGTCTAGCTTCGGGATCCATTAAAAAAAAAAAATCAAAGAAGAGAACACCTCACGATTCCTGCATCGCCGAGTACCTACTAGGTACTTACACTACGAACTTTTGACTACGACCACGACTACGAGTACGACTACGAAACATTGGAAGCTTTCACAATTCCGTTTCTTGACCATTCCCCAGACGAGAATCAAATCCCCTCCTCAGCCTATATCTCGTTTAAGAAACCAAAAAAAAAAATATAAAAAAAATAGATTCAATTGTCGTGCAGCATGCCCAGTTTTTAGTTGTAGGTAGCTTGTCTTTAGCAGCTCCAGACTTCTTTCGACCTATCAGACTCACCACATACATACTACTAGGTACTTACACTACACTACACTACACTACACTACTTCAATTCTCTCTCTCTCTCTCTCTCTTCCCCTTCCTCACCCCGGTCCACGGTCCACAAGTCCACAAGCCCAAAGTCCACACAGCTCTGGTGCTACCGTCCACGTGTGATTCTCTTCCCAATTGATCTTATCACGACTCGTCTTACCCTTAAGTACCGTTACCTGTTCGTCCATTGCAACTGCAAGCACTCAACTTGATTGTTGAGTCTTGAGAGTTTCACGGTTGTTTCAAACATAACGTTGTTGTCTTTCTTTCTATATAGAGAATAACGCCCTACCTACCCAGTAAGTCAGTCAGTCCGTCCGTCCATCCGTCCTCTGCCGTCCCCGTACCGGGCAAACCCGTCATCCAGCGCATCCTGTCCTGACACTGCATCCTCACCTCCAGGCCTGAAGTTCTTCTATATAAGGTAGCACTTAGAATTGCTACCTGGTACCTTGTCTGCCGCCCACGTCTTTGGTTTATCGATCCCGTCCCGCCGGTTACAGGCCTACGTAGAAAATGGCTACCGAGGAAGGTTCCGCCGCTGCGAGGCTCCTCCAACAACATACCCAGAACTCGCTGCACGCTACCGTTGAGGATGCTCCCGATGACGATGTGAAGCCTGCATCCGCCGCCGCTGCTGCCGCTGCCCCTGTTGCCGATGATTCCACCTGGGGCCAGACCATGTCTACCAAGGCCGCTGGGAAGCAGCCCGCTCAGGCCTCGGCTCCGCTCGACACCCAGTCTCACGAGGCCTTCCCCGAGCTCGGTGTTCCCAAGACGGCTGCGGTCAAGAATAACTCTGCCCCCATCTGGGCTGGCGCAAAGGCCGGTCTCAATGGCAATGCTAATGGCACCTCGTGGTCTGCCAATGGCACGCCTCAGACCTCGACGCCCGCCTCTGGAGTTTCGACCCCCACAGGACTTCCCCCGTCCATGTCGATTCCTGGTCGCAATGTCGAGAGCATCCTCCTCGAGTCGCGGTACATTCTTCCTCGCACCCAGCTCAAGCGCCCCATCCCCGATATTGTGAAGGATATAAACCGTAAGTCGCGTGCCGTCATCACCATGGTACCGGCCCCTAGCGGTCATCTCAAGTTCGAGGCCACCGGCCCACAGGACAAGGCCCAGCAAGCTCTTCGAGACCTTGTGCAGCAAATCGGCATCAAGGTAAGGATAGCAAGCACGGATTGCATGCTAGCTTTTCTGTTCGTTACTGTTACCTGCTGACATGCCCAACTAGACTACCGTCAAGGTCCCCATTCCGTTGTCTGCGCGGGCCCATATTATCGGCAAGCAAGGAGCGACGATCAAATCGATCCAGGAGAAGACAGGCGCAAAAATACAGCTGCCCAAGGTCGATGAGAGCACCGCCAACCTGGACGAAGATGACGACGCCATGATCGATGTCATTGTCGAGGGCAATGCCTTGTCGGCAGCGCTGGCCCGCGATGCCATCAACAAGATCGCTGGTGAGCGTTCGGCCAACGTGAGCTTTAAGCTCAAGTCGATCCCGGCCGAGTTCTACCCATTCATTGCTGGACCCAATAATCGCCTCGCTAGTGCCCTGGAAGCAGAACATGGGGTCCAAATGCGAGTGCCACCCCATCTACCGTGGTCGCACTCGGTCCCCAGCATGCCGGTGGGAGGGCAGAGGCCAACTTTCGCACCGGCCGCAAATGACAACCACATCCAGCTGGCGGGTGACCGTGCGGCTGTTCAGGCGGCACGGGCTGCGATTGATCGTCGTGTGCAAGAACTCCAGAATCAGCTACAGATGGATCAAGTCGACATCCGGCATGGAGCTCACCAGTTTATCATTGGTGATCGGGGAATCCCCTCGGATGAGTTCTTCGCTGACACTAATTGCGTCGTCATCTTGCCCAGCGAACCAGGCATCGACACCGTAACCGTCATTGGTCTTGCCGACGATGTAAGCACTGGTCTGGAGAAGGCCATGGACCTGGCTACGCAAGTACACACTTCGGTCTTCGATGTAGCGAAACACCATAGCCACGCGGCGGGAGGTGCTCCAAACTACTCACGAGACCTGTCTCGGTACCTTCGCCAAAGGAAGGAAATCGAGCGCTTGGAGAACCTCTACAAAATCCACATCAACACGCCATTCTCGGAGGGTATTGTCAGCCCCTGGGAACTGTATGCTCGGGAGGGCAAGAATGCGCTAAAGGCGCAAAAAGAGATGAGCTCCATTGTCAATAGCCACCCTCCCTCTCGATTGGCAACGGTCCCAGTTGACCCGTTTTTCTATTCCTACCTACGCAATGATGTTAAGCCTAGAATCCAGGATAACTATGGCGTCCACTTGGTTGTACCAGAAGCATCGCAGGCCGACCTTCCCGTGCTTTTGGTCTATGAGGGCCCAGAGACGCCTGGAGATGCCTATCAGGTTCCCCAAAAGGTGCCCACGCCTGCGGAGCTTCAATCTTTCCGACAAGGTCTTACGGATGCCCGAAACCACATCCTGGATATTATCAATAAGCAAGAACAGATCGACACGGTGACCTTGGAAGTGCCACTCAAGTACGTATCACCAAATAACTCTTCGATCATGTTTGTTTTTACTAATAAAGCTTCTAGGTTCCAAGATAAGCTACGGAAATTCATCAAGAAGGAACAGGATGTTACGACTCGCGCTGCTGGAGACATCCCTGTCAGAGTCAGTGTTAAAGGCACTACGGTAACGATGCGTGGCCCTACTTCTAATGTCGCATCGCTTTCTCAGAAGGCCAAGGCTTTCGTCGATCAGGAGAAGGAGGATGAAAAAGAGCGCGGGTTTACGATGAAGTTCGACTTCCCTCAGAAGTTCGCCAATCATCTAATCGGCAAGGGGGGTAGCCACATTAATGAGCTACGCGAGAAGTTCGATGTCGATATTCAAGTACAGAATGGCGAGGTCGAGCTGAAGGGTCCCAAGGCCAAGGCTGAGAAGGCCAGATCATACATCAATACCCTTAGCAAGCAATGGGCTGATGAAACCACTCACACCCTCAAGATTGAACCAAAATACCACCGGGAGCTCATCGGGGCTCAGGGAGCTCAAATTTTACGGCTGCAGAATCGATATAAGGTCCACATCAACTTCCCCAAGACGGCAAAGCCTGGCAAGGATGACGAATCGGTTGCTGATGCCTCTAGCGAAGCTGGTGGTAAACCCCGGCGCCAGCAAGGACCAGATGAGGTCACTATCAGGGGTCCGAAGAAGGGTGCCGATGACGCTCGTGATGAGATCTTCTCCCTTTACCAGTATCTCAAAGAAAACTCATTTACTGGCACGGTAACGGTCCAGCAGAAGCAACTTCCGTCTTTGATTGGAGCCGGCGGTTCTGCTATGGATGAGCTTCGTCAGGCTACCGGTGCGAAAATAGATATCCCCAGCGAGCGTAACGAAGCCCAGGATGCCATGGTAGAGATACAAATCAAGGGCACCAAGTCGCAAGTTGCGGCAGCCAAGAAACTGATAGAAGAGAAGAGGGCTGTCTTTGATGACACTGTGACGAAGAACGTGGAGATCGACAGGAAATGGCACAAGATCCTGATTGGTCCAGGAGGTAGGTTGCGCCATACACCCGTCACTTGCTGAACATATAACTAACACCGTGCTAGGCTCTACCCTTCGTGATATCGTGATCAAGGCAGGCGGGCCGGAAGATAGACGTCTACAAGCTCGCACCGTGCAGTTCCCGAAGCAAGATGCCGATGGTAACGCCATTAGAATTGAGGGCCGGCAGGATGTCGTTGACAAGATCATTGCAAGCATTCAAGCCATGGTCTCGGAACGCAAAAACCAAGTCACAGAGATACTCGACGTTCCTGTTGAGAAGCACCGGTCTCTAATTGGGAGAGGCGGTGATGCAAAGCGCCAGCTCGAGTCACAATTCAAGGTGTCTATAGACATCCCTCGGCAAGGAAGTGGCTCAACAGAGGTGAAGATTGCTGGCCTACCTGACAATGTTGAAAAAGCGAAGGAGCATATATCATCGTTAGTTAAGGAGCAACAAGGCGAGGTACTGCAAATTCCTCGGAAGTACCACAATGCCATCTCAGACAATGGTCAGTTCTTCCGCAGGCTGCGTAGCGATTTCAAAGTCACGGTAGACCACGCTGGTCAGGCTCTTCCACCCAAGAACAAGCCCTCAAGTACACGGGCGAACAATGGTGCACTACCCCTAATTACGGACGATGCGGATTCCGCTGTGGATGTACACTCATGGACTATCGTGGACAACGCTTCAACGGAGGAAGGTGATATCCCTTGGGTGCTCAAGGGCAATCAAGAAAACATTGAAAAGGCCAAAAACGCCATCCAGGTAGCCCTTGAGCAGGCAAAGAACAGTAGCACTGGCTACCTCATTCTCCCAGACCCCTCGACCTACCGCCATGTCATTGGAGCCGGCGGCTCCAAGGTCAATGCAATCCGCAAACAGAGCGGTTGCAAGATTAATGTGCCCCGTGACCAAAACAAGGACGAGGCTATCGAGATCATTGGCTCGAGGGAAGGCTGTGAGAAGGCCAAAGAACTCATTCTCGAGGCGGTTCGCGAGGGACAGGCTGACAGGAGAGATTAAAGATCTCAAGGGCGAAGCCATGCAGTGGACTATGAATGGTAGATCATGAAGTCTTCAGAGGGACAGAAGAGAGGGGCTCTACAAAAAGGCTATAAATTCCCAATTCATCAATAAAATGCTGACCACACAGTATTTCTAATTGCTCCTCTGATTTAAAAAAAGATTTGGCAGGGGAAAAAGGCATAACGGGGTGGCCAAAAAAAAAAAAAGCAAAATGTTAAGCGAGAAAACATATAAAAACAGTAGTGATCAATAGGTGCGACGTTTTATCGTCTCGCATGAATACTTATATATATAGGTATATATGAAAAGAAAAGAAAAGAAAAAAGATATTATTGATGAATTGACTCCGCTCTCAACTATTTGATAAATTTTATTGACAACACAGGATTGTCGTTCTACTCCCCCCCTTCCTTTTTTTCCCCGTCTGCTGCAAAGAGGAGGGTGGATTGATTTCTATTACTATTACGATTATTACGTACGTACCTAGGGTACGTAGGTAACTATACTGTTTGACTCAACCTACCTAACCTATCTAGTTAAAGTACAACTAACTAACCTAGCAGTAGCAATAGCAGTAGCAGTAGCTTCAAAGTTAGGTTAGGTAAGTGAGTGAGAGTGAGAGTGGGTTTATGCAAACGAGACAAAATGAAAAAAAAACAGTCAAAAGTCAAATAATCATACATACATCAAATAGGTAGGTAAGTAAGTTTCCTTATTATTTATCCCATCTATCTATCTAACCTCCCTTCTGCTCGCCCGCTTCGCCCACTAGTCAGTCAGTCATCCGGGCGTTGGTGAATGTGTCTAAAACCTAAACCTAAACCTAACCTATGTAGGTCAGAACCAGACGGTCTGAATTTCCTCTCATTCTCCTCCTCTCTTTTTCTCTCTCGTTCGTATGTGAACATAGGATGGGCGGCGGGGAGAGGGATAAGAGAGAAAGAGAGAGAGGGGGGAAAGAAGGATAGTGTGTAGTGGAGTCAGTCCTAGTATAATCGAAGCTCAGATTCAGTAGCAAGTAACCTAGGTAGGTAGGTAGGTAGGTATTACTACTACTCTCTCTACTATTAATCGACATACCTCCGGTACTCTCTCTCTCTCTCTCTCTGTCCTTGCTACTACTCTACTTACTCCTCCTCCTCCGGCGAGCTTGGAGGAGAGATAGGTCGGTAGATTGGGCAGGTTAGCTCAGTACTAAATACATTGCAAGAGCAGAAGGGGAAGGGGAGGGAGCAAGCGGTTCGCTCACTTTTGCACTCCCCCTCCCTCTCCTCCCCCCTGGTGCTTCCTCTGTTCCCCCTTTCTGGCCTCTCCTACCCTCAAAATCCTACTATAAAATCATCTACCCCCCCCCCCCCCCCCCCCCCCTCTCTCTTTCCTTCCCTTTCCCTTGCCACTATGCTTCAGGCAAGATGAGAGGAGAGAGAAGAAAACTCAGAAAATAAAATAAAAATAAAAACACCTGCCCTTTGTCCTGCCCTGCCTTTGCCTCATGGGGTATTCATTCGTACACTTTATGGTGGTTGGGGGCGATTTTCTTTTTTTTTTTCTCTCCTTTTTTTCACAGAGATCGCCAAGGGTCATTGATCAAACTGGCTGGCTCACTAGCTGGCTAGTTGATGGATAAACGACCCCCTGAGTTAAACCGGAAATGATTTATTTAATGGTGCAGAAAACAGAAAGAAAAGGCCGATTAAAAAGGGGGGTCTTTCTATTTTCTCTCTTCCCCCTTTACGAGCATCCTTTCAAAAGCAAGTTCCGTCTCTCGAACTCCACGAAAGAGGCAAAATGAAAGAAGGAAAAAAAAGAGAAAATTGCTGCCGAGGAATGCTGAGACAGGATGTTAATACAGCGTAAATCGAAGAAACTTCTTCAGTCGTCTTGAACTAGTTGCAGAAGGGAGGTAATATACCCAGCCTGTAAAATAAGGGATATGGTTAGCCAGCCAATAATTTATCACATGCTCAGATATAATAACTTACCATGGCTTTGTTCTCAGTCATAACCTCGAACAAGCGGACCATGACGGGCCGGAATAGCTTCTCGTTCCAGCCGCCCCCTTCACCTCCCATCTCGTGCTTCTTCAGCAGCGCCTCCTCGGATTCTGTCTTCACCACATTTCGGGCAATATTGCGAAGCACTAGCACGGCACTTAGGGGGATACCGGCCGCCTGCTCAAGCTTAGCATTGCGCTCGTCCCGGGTCACGAGAGTCTGCTCGTAGGTAAGAGACATGGTCTTGGCTGGGGTGATGTACGATTTCCTCTGCCGCTTCGCCATGGGATCCAGGCTGTCAGCCGAGACGCGCTTCTGTGCCGTGGGTACGTGCGTCTTGATATGGCGAGCAAGCTCTGACAACTTGATGTTTATCGGCTTCGGGTATTTGGTACAGTCTAGCCAGTCGCAAGATGTATGGATTTCCTTGTTCTCGATTTTTCCGTCCTCATTGATCGTAACGTTTAGGTGAGCTGTCAAGATGTGCTGCCACATCTTCTCGCCGCTGAGAAAGAATTGATTACATTTCTTTGCGAACACGGCTGATTGCCACAGACACCTGGAGTATTCCTCCTTAGTCTCGAAATTCATCGGTGCGGTTCTTGCCCGGATTCCCTCAATGATGAAGCGCTGAACTTCTCCAGGACCCCGGATGATTTGGGCGCGGGCGTTACTAAAAACATGACTGACATTCCTGATAAAGTCCGCGGCACTCAACGTATTACGCGGACCGCCCGCTAAAGATCCAAATGACCCTTGATATGCTTGCCAAATTGCAATCTGGGTAATATGCGATTCTGGGTCTTCCTCGAACAAGCTCTGAAGCCACTGGAAACATCTCGAAGGTTCGTCGGTATTCAAAAGCTTCTCCTGGAGCTCTTGCGGTAGAACGGCGACCTCTTCAGAACATGGCGCTTTTCGTTCTGGCTCGAGGATCCTTTCTTCCTTGACTCGCTTAGCCCCGTGAGCTAGAAGTCTGACTAGATGCGGCACGACATGTTCCATATCGACAGCTTTTAGCAAGGACTCAACATTAACGACAACAGCTGTGTATTGGTAAAGGAAGTCTAAGCATGCGTCCATCAACTCTTCGTCATTGAGCAGAAGCCAGTTCATGATGTTCTGCAATACTACTGGAGGAACGTTCTGCAGCTTGTTGGTAACTTCTAGATTCATTGATATGCGGCTAATCGCGCGCAGAGATGTCAATATCGTGCCACGGTCTGACGAGTTCAGCTGGCCGAGAAGTGTCTGGTATAGAGGATCTTCCGAGTCCAACATAAGCCAAGGAGTAAGCTGTTCGGCAATGTCCAGAGCAAAATGCTTGACTTCGACTAGCATTTCCAGGTTTGGGAGATGCAGAATGATACACAAGAGATCCTTCAGAGGAAAGACATCGGCCATGTATATCGCGTTCTCCACCAACATGACCATGTTTCGGATAGTTAGAATGGCTTCAGTGACCCGTACGAGGCGATCAGTAAATTCGGCTGGCTGTAGGTAGTCGAGGATAGCTTTCGGTCTAAGTTTCTCTATGCGTTCTAGGATGTCATCCGTTCCGTTCAGCCCATCAAGGAGGCCGGGATCTGAACCATCCTGATCACTAAAGTAGGTAATCTGCCAATCGACGTAGTAGAAAAGGTTTCCAATCTCCAGGGCCTTTTCAATGAGCCCTTCCGCCAAACCAAGGAACGACTCGAATTTATATTTGTCTCCCCGCTCGTATGATATTTTGACCAGGTGGTTAAGAGCGAAAGCCTGTTCAGCGGGGATACCCGAGCGAAGGGCTTGAAGGCATCGTGTATAGATATTCGGTCCATCAAAGCTGCCTATTCATGTTGAGAACCCACGTTAGTATCTATTAAATATTCCATAAAAATAAAAAAATAAAAAATAATAATAAAAACTGCGAAAATGCAGTACCTGGTATCATAGGACGCGGAGGGGCCTGCAATTCTTGCGCAGCCCGTAATTGGCGCTGCCTCTTAGCAAATTCGACTGGGTTGTTTCCTGGAGTATTGACGGGGCGAAGCGGCACTGATATCGGCGGCCGGGGCTCGAAGGCCTCTCCAAGGCGTGATGCAGTCTCGGGGTTCGTCGGAACAAAGGAGCTCGAAGGACCGCGCACGGCAGCCTGCTGAGCCTGGACAATATGAAGAGGATTGGTAGAGTGGTGGTGAGGAGGGAGATGATGGCTATGTTGGGTGTGTTGAGGGTGAGGGTGAGGGTGAGGGTGAGGGTGAGAGTTATGCGCTGCGCTCGATGATGGCGTGCTGTGATGCGAGGAAGCGTGTCTCGTCTGACGGCTGGGACCGGTTTCGGGTTGGAATGGAACTCTCTGAGGAGGAGCTTCACGAAGGCGGCCAGAAGCTCGATTGGACGAGGTGGGCGTACCCTCGCTTTGGCGATCTTCTCTAGTTGGTGTCTCGTCGCCCGGACGCTTGGTGGCGAGCTTGAAGTTCTCCATGGTCCGGGTCAAGACTGGACCATGCTTGCTGGCGCAAGACTGCTGCTCGAGAATCTCCTTGGGCGGCGGCTCCTTGCCGTACTGGTCCTTGATCCAGTAGGCGGCGAGGTAGCGGTAGAAGTCCTGCTTCAACTGGAAGGACATCTGGCCCATGCCCTTACTGTCGACATAATGCATGCCCAGCTCACCAGCAAGAGCACCCCATGCCTTCTGGACCTTGTTTAGCTCGTCATAGCCTCCCTTGTCGATGACGGCCTTGTAGAGCTGTAGCAGATCTACATTAACATGACCATGCATAGTAGGTAGGCGGGGCTCGGGCTCGAAGGGAGTTCCTCGCTGTTCGTGGAAGGCGGTCAGCTTCTGGATGAACTCTTCATACTCGGGAGTTCGGTTGATCTCGTGGATGTAGACGTCCTTGCCGCCAGGGCCACGGTTCGGCGCCATGTTGACGGTGGGATGGGTTGCCAATGGGAGTCGTGCAGCTCGTGGACGTGGATGAATGGATGGAGGGAGGGATAGAGCGAGCGAAAGCGCCGCACGAGTTGGCGGGCGTCAAGGTATGCTGCACCCTGACCTAGTTGCTGTGTCGCGTTAGCTATCTTGGTGAGAGAGGGCTCAGCGCCAGCACCAACACCGGCACCAGCATGGGATGGGAATGGAATGCAACGAGGCGCGAAAGGCGGAAAACAATTATTACCTCGAAAGGGCGCAGTCGCAAAAGGGTAATGTAGGGCCAGGTAGATGGGTCTATCGGTGCAGAGAAACCGGATGGGAAGGCTTTCTGATGGGTGTTCTAGGGGCGTAGGTGTGTAAGATGCGTAATAGTCGAAGATGGTGTTGCATCGCAAGCTACGAGCGCGGAATCGCGAAAGGGAATCTTTTAACTAAACCTTAGTGTCTTGAATGGACAGGAAAAATGCGGAGGGTCCGTGCGCTGCATGGTGCATTAGGTACACTAGCCACCTCTTACGTTTATTGTATATTTGGCTTAGTTAAATATGTATGTACATGCGTGGCGCCCCGAAAAGTACTTACCTATGTAGGCACTACCAGTGAAATGGACCCAACCTGTCTCGGCCATTTGGGAGGAAAGAACCAAACTCATCGATGTCAACGGGAAAGAAAGAGATGCCTACCTACCTTCCAATATGGATTCAGAGGTGGCTTCCCTATTAGAACCTTTAGCGCTAGATACCTACCTAGGTACCCAAGTTAAGCAATTCCATGCCATGCTAATCTAGATCCAGCCAATTCCTCAAGTCCCCGTCGTACCTAGACTTTCAATCTTCACCTTCGTATGTGTATTACTATATTGTATGATATATCAATGTTATTTTCAATATCACAGAGATTACAGAGTTATTCAATTCTACAGAAGCATAGATCGATCCACTTCATAAAGCCAAGGCTAGGTAAACGATCAAGCAATGCCGCCGAAATCGTCATCCAAGAAAGACGTTGACGTCTCGCTGCCATCGCCATCTCAATCTCAGCCTCAACGTCGATCTCAGTCTCAGTCCCAGGGTCGGCGTCAACAGTCATACCATGGCGCAAGATCGATAAGCTTTGGTGAGGTACAAGATCCAATGCTCTGGATGACAAGAACGCCCGTTCCAACTGCAACCATGGACGGACGCCCACCGTTCCTATTCGCTTCTCGACAGTTGCACCGTACATCCTCTCCTTATCCAACTAATATTCCAGCGGCCCGGGGTTACCTGCCCTCGTATCAACTGCCGGGAGCACGGCACCAGAATACCCGTAGCCCGCCCATCCCTTTGTATAGACGATTCCCTACTCCGAGATTTACTGGCAATGGTGGTCATGTCCCGCCATTACGGTCTGACCAAAGTAGGCCATACTCAGCTACGAATTATCGGACGCAGCATGTTGATGGTGGGGATGGGGAAGATGAGGTTATTCTGCCACCAAGACCAGCTACGACCTCGGATGCGGACCTTGCCGTCCCACTACGTCCAGCTGTATTTCCGGCGAGAAGAAGAGCCCAAGGAAGCTCCAAAGTACAGGGCAATATAAAGGGTAAGATGGAAAGCCAGGTATCTCAGACAGAAACAACTCTGGAGATGCTAGCCCGACCAACCCAGCAGCCCAACTCCCAGAAACAACCAAGGATTATTCTAAAGAACTACAAGCGAGCTTCAAAGCCGCTAGACGGGATTCAAGAATCAGCCGTAGCTCAAGAAAGCCAGATGAAACCCAAAGTCAGCCCCTTTTTTCATCCCGCCAAGCAGGATACTATGCAGCTCGCAGAGACGAAGCAAGAAGAGAAGTTAGAGTATGGCGACGATGATAGTACTGTTACCGGTAGTAGTAGTAGTAGTAGTAATAGCGACGACGAGCTCGCATTAGACCTGGCCCGGGATCCGCCCTATGCCAGCCAGCATAATGCCAGGCCCACAACAACAACAACGAGCACGGGAAACCAAGAAGGCAGCACCCCTCCCAGCACCGCAGGAAAAGACCCGACGCCTCGGAAGACCATCATCCACGAGACCTCCAAAGCCCAACATGTCCATGGATGCGCTGCTGCTGCCGCCACCACCACCGCGGACACCCCTCCGCAGGAGGAGGAGGACGAGGAGCAGCGCCCCTCCCGCACCGACGACGCATCCACGCAATCCAGCGCCAGCCATCCCACATCGCGCGGGACGCAGACCGCCACCGCCGCTCCTCCTCTTCCTCCTGCTCCTCCTCCGAAGCGGCAGAAGAAGAAGAAGAACGCGGCCCCATCTCTCAGCAGCGCCGAGACGGTAGCCTCGGCGCTCGAGGAAGCCGACTCGGTGCTCCGCGGCGCGGTGGCGGTCGGGCTCGACGAGCTCGTGGCGGCGGCGCGGGACGACGTGGGCGCGCTGGTGCGCGACCGGCTCGCCCGGGCGGGCGACGCCCGGGTCCTGCGGGAGCTCGAGCTGGCCATGCTCGTGCGCATGGCGGTCGACGACGAGGCCCTGTACGCGCAGGTCGAGAGCATGCTGGCCTAGCTAGGACTAGGACTAGGACTAGGATCGACAAGGACTGGGGGGGCGGGTCGCCGGGGGGAAAAGGGGGGAAAGGGGGAGAGGGTCGGATAAGGTAGTTAGTTAATCTAGAGAGCTCTTGTTGTTTGCTTTTATGCATTATTACCTACCTACCTACCTACCTACCTACCTACCTACCTAACCCTTAACTTACTACACTACAATATGTATGTATGTATGTATTATTGCTATTCCATAGGTACCTACTAAGGTAGGCGAGGCGAGTTGGGGGGTGGTGTTGTTGTTGCCCTTGTGTTTAACATCGACATCGACAATAATGCTACTCGCACGTTACATAGGTTAGCTCATATCAAATATACAAATAAAGTACCTAGGTAAGTTATCTTGTTCAAAACTGGGAAGAATCTAGGTACTATGTAGGTTACCTAGGTAGGTATAAAAAAAAAGACTGAAAATCCACAAATACCCAAGTCAGTTGAATCTAACTTAAACCTACTATCGCATATATATGTATATTCCGCAGTTCGTGGGTCATTGAAAACAACCACAACCCATCCCATAAGAACGCCTGAGGTACCTACCTAGTTAGAAACCATTGCCCCCCCCCCCCCCTTTTTCTAAAGTTTCAACGACGGCAAACCCCCCTAATGAATATATATATATGTCAATGTCCCTCTACACGTAGTAGTATTCGGTATGCTCAACATGGACACGAAAAAAGGGGAAGGGGGGTGGGACGATAACAAAAATCTTAGTTACCTATCTATTCCCCTTCCCTCTCTTCCCTCTCCCCCCAATCCCAATGCATGTTTAAAGTAGCCATACTTCCTACCTTAGGTACATACTTACCTAAGTAGTACCCATCACCGAATCCCATTCATTTTTTATTTGCTCCTAATCAATAACAACCCTCTCCGTTCTTTCCCTCTCCCCTTCTCTCGTATCCATCATCATCCGTCCCTCCGTCCCAATGTTTAATTCCCTTCTCTTGCCCCCTACCTATCCCATAACCCGACCATAATACAACCCCCCATCCACCCCGTGAATCACATAAACTCATCCTCCGTCTCATCGCCGTCGCCGTCGCCATCCTCATCCTCATTTCCCCCCTGCAGCGGCGGCGGTGGTGGCGGAGGCGGAGGCGGATGCGGGTGGCGCTGCTGCAATCTCCCGTTTTCGTCCACGACCGTCATGGCGAGGAGGTCATTAACGAGTTCCTCGCTACGGCTCTTGTTCTCCTCCAGCCTCGTGCGCAGACTACCGGCACCGCCCTCGCTGTTGCTGCTTCCGCTCCCCCCGCCGCCACCTTCGGCCGGCGCGCTCGAGCTGCGGACCTGGACTTTAACCTCCCCAGGCACGCCGTCGATCCTAACGCTCTGCGTGACACTCCCCCCCGGCGGTGGGGGAGGGCGCGCGATACCCTGCTGCTGCTGTTGCTGCTGCTGTGATTGTTGTTGTTGTTGTTGTTGTTGTTGTTGTTGCTGTTGTTGTTGATTTGCGCTGACGAGGTTCTGCAGAAAGGCAGAGGCGTCGGGGGACCCGTCCATGAGCCACTTGAGGCAGAGCTGGGTGCGCTCGCGGCAGAAGCGGTTGTTGTCGTCATACAAACAGCAGTTGAGCAGCGCCACGATGCCGTTGTGCTGCACAATCTGCAGCTGCACCGTCGGGTTCCCCGGCGACGACTGCCCCGGCGGCGGCTGCAGCAGCGCGGCCATGATCGAGAGCACCTGACCCTTGATTCCTGTCCAGGCGAACTCGTGCGGCGGGTCTGAGAGCGGAGGGGGCGGAGGGGGTGGTGGCGGCGGGTTGCTAGACGACGGTGCCTGTGGGGTAGACGTCGTGGAAGGGGTAGAGGTAGTGTTAGTATTGTTGTTGTGCCGGGAGCCGGCGAATGGGGCCCGCTCGACGCCGACTTCGAGACCTTCGAGGAGCTTGAGGAGTTCGTATACGGCTTCGTAGTCGATAAGGTGTTGGCGGAGCGGATGTATGTCGGCAATCGTGTAGAGAAAATCGAGATACTGTACGAGACCATCCTTTGCTCTCTCAAGATCCCAATTATCTACCGGAAAGTCTACGGGGTCGAGGCGATTCTTACGAACCTCGCCCTGTATCTGCATCAAGGCGACGCACTCTGGCACGATGCGACTGCGGAAGATACCGTAGAGGAAATTGAGCATCTTGCTAAGGCGCACATCTTCGTTGGAGAGCAGCGCCTCCATCTCTCCAGGTTTAGCCTCTATCGTGGGATTGTAGTCTTTATGCGGGAAGAATGCGGTGCGGGAGAGGTAGGTGATGAGGCGTAGGAGCACGGTTTGCGCTGGTGATATGATGTCTTTGGGACTCCTGACCGCATTCCAGGCGTACGGTATGAGTGAGTTCTCGTGGATAGCTTGCACGATCTGGCTGCTGATTTGGAAGATAAGGGACTGCTCGTCTTTTTCCCAGACCGCAATGAATACCAACATTTCCCTTAGCAGGTTCCTACCACAATCTGTAGCAAGGAAAATGCGACAGCGTGTCTGCTGAAGGTTCTCTCCGAACCTGGTCAAACCTGATCCTGCCGAATCAAGTATACACGACTTAACAATCATATGTAACGCCTCGATCTGTTTCGGGTCAAGGATATTTGGAACTTCGGTCAGTAGTCCCGTCATAGGCCCTTCACCATACGAGTCATCATCATCAGCTTCCTCCTCGTACTCATCGTATTCGGGCGCGAAATTTGGAGCCGCGTGTGGTGCCTGGGCCTGCCAGTCTGGGTGGTGTGCCTCATCTACATTGTGCTCTAAGGCGTCGCCTGGATCGTCCGCAGGTTCGGCCGCAGCATAACGTTGCATGAGGTTTGCCTCGCACTCTTTAATACGCTCCGGTACAAAATCAATAGGATACATCGTTAAGCCCAAGTTGCCCGCATTTGGGCAACGTGCCGCTTCCCACCACTGGTCCAGCTCATGCGATACGCGGCCATAAGCTTTATCCTGCTCATATTTATTCTCTTCTTCGGGGTTCCATGTCGAGACAACGTTAGAAGCCTCGTCGTATAGATCGGGAGTCCATGCCCACATTTGGGGCGGAGTATAGTTCCACGAGAGGTTTTCATCATGGGGGAGCCATCGGTTTCTCTCGTGGTCTTCCTGGGATTGAAAATACTCTTTGCATATCGCAGCAGCAGTGCTGCACATCTTCGAGTTTCTTCGCAGCCAGTTGGCAATTTCGTCACGGAGGTACATGCTTTTAACCGAGGGGTAATCCAGCACGGGCTCGTGCCGATCTTCTGGTCCTGGGTTGATGTCGACATCTGGGGATTCTATCAGCACCTGGTACCAGAATGTCATCTTGTTCCGATCGTTCTTTGCGATCCAATTATGCGCTTGCTGGAGCGAGGTTACCAAAACCTTCTTGTCTAACGAAATGGTCAGCTTGCTAATTGTTGCTTGGCTTTTAGGTAGCTTGAGGAAACTCACAGAGCTCAGTGATTTCATTTAGCTTCACCCTCGAGGCATCATCTTCCGGCATCTCGCCGTCGATGCCTTTGCTCGTCACATTTACGCATAGACAGATTGCCTCGTACACCTCATGGTCGAAACTAATGGCTGCTGAAAGATCTTGAGGTACTTCGGGATCGGTGGTGACGAGCAAGTTCCGTGCGATGTGCATAAGTTTATTCAGCATCTGCAATGCTTCCTTAAGAGGTACGTAGTTCTTGATGATCAAGGCAGTGACTTCAGGAGTAGTGATGTCAATGAACTTGGTAGGCACGAAAGGCTCTGACCGCACACCAAGAGACTTCTCATTGAGGTCGCATATGGCCGCGCAGACGGCCCTGCGCAGCCAGATCCAAATTCGGAGGTTCTTGGATAGAAGCTCCCTAGGGTTCGGAGTCAGCAGGTGGCTTTGTATGTGGTCTGGCCAGGCACGTACCTAACATCTTTGAAGGTGTGCGTCTTCTCGAGGGTTTTGGATACTATACTTATCACCTTGGCGATAGACTGGGGTCCCATGACAGGAGACTGGGTGTAATGGCCCTCAAGACAGATCAAGGCTGCGGCGAAGGTGCGCTCCTCGATGGAGTCATTCTTCCACATGTGTGGTGGGTCGACATCCAGCCGCAGAGCTGAAGTCATATTGGAAATGGCCTCGGTCTAATGCTAAGGAAAGAAATATGTCTCTTACGGCTTGCGCCAAGGGCATGCTTCAGTTCGCATGCCCCACCATTTAGGTATCCAGGTCTGGGTGAGGAAGCCCTGACGATGGCGGGGCGAGATGGTGTCTGGTTACCCGGGTACCTGAATCCCTATGTAAGAAGATATGGTACTCTGTGGTGGATAGGTTGGAGCCGAAGTCACTAATGTGAACTATCCTTTACTGATGTTAATGTTCCAAAGAAGAGGAATTTTATTGATTTAAATTTATCAGATGGGTGGTGTTGATGATGAAAAATCGGTTGGTGGAGCAAACGCTGCGAGTGAAGAAGCAATGGAGTTAAGTCAGTCACTCGGCTTGGTTATCGGTGTTTCGAGCTATGCATATAAGCAGTTATTTATCATAGTGTATACACATATGACTATATCCATGACGAGTACCTGGCGCCCCTTTTTTAGTTGAACCTTATGTAAGTAGGTACTGTACCTACCTACATACATAGGTAGTAACCTACACCACAACAACCCGTACCTTCATTATTGATGCCATTTACTGTTCACCTGCCTTGTTAGCTTAAGTTACCTAGGTGTGCAACTTACAGTCTTTATGAGCGGAGAGGGAAAGGGAAAGGGAAACCCTCAAACATACAATTAGATAGGTAGGTACTCATGCACATATCAGGGTAAGCATGAATCTGCCTGCAATATCAAGAGGAGATCAACTACCCCACGAGAACGCTCAAAGGCGAGCCGTCCCTATATTAAACCCTAAAGCTAGAACTCATAATCATTGCGGCTACCTGTGCACTGGACTTGTGCCCTTTCGGCATAGTTTGCTATTCTGCGAAGGCAGGTCCCCAAAGACAAACCCCGACATCTCCCAGTCCTCCGAGCCGACCGCATTATGGGCATAGAAAACGTCCCATGGGTCGAGCTCCTTCTTCAGCTGGAGCAGCCTGTCGTACTTGTCGCCCCAGAACGAGTGCTGGAAGTCGGGCTCGATGTAGTCTGCTTCCGAGAGGTAAGCCCCCGACCCCGGCGACACGGCGCGCCACGCGGGTCCCCAGTCGAACGTGAGTACGCTGCTCCAGATCTGGATCAGCTCCGTGTACATGTCCTGCGTCCAGGTGACGGCGTCGATGGCGTGCAGCACCGCTTCCCTCCAGGCTGGGTTGACGGCGTTGTCCGGATAGCCCGATTTCGGGCCGGGCGCGAGGTTGAACCCCAAAACTATCCCGCCGCTATCGACCACGTAGCGGATTGCCTTGAAAGTATCCGACAGCTTGACTGGGTCCTGCCAGCTCGCGCGAGGAAATAGTCGACTGCCTTGGCGTAGCAAGTTAGACCCCCATGCCTCGAGAGGGAATGAGTTGTCCCACGCGTCGTAGAAGTTGTCGTATTCGTGATAGACGGGTTGCATATCAGCCGTGAGTCCGGCTTCCTCGACGGCTTTCCAGAAAGGCGCGGTAAGATTCATCAACTCGTCTATGCTCATGTTGGGTGCGAACCATGGGGCCATGTTGAAGATGTAGTGTCCGCTTAAAGCGCTCATGTTAAAATATGAATACGTGCCTGCATCGGTGTACTTGATGAAGTCTTCGAAGTACGCTCGCACCATCTGCCAAAATTGGTCCGTGGATACCGTCTGTCCAGTGGTGAGACTGAATGTCATTGTGGCTACAGACATCTTCGGAAAGGCCTTGATAACCATAGAGGTCACAACACCATAGGTAGATCCACCTCCGCCCCGTAGAGCCCAGAAGAGATCTGGGTTGGAAGTCTCGCTAGCTGTAATAAAGCGGCCATCTGCCGTGACAATTTCCATCGAAAGGACCTAATTTATTAGATAGGACGTATCTTTGAAACATTATAGATCTAGGAACACTCACATGGTCTGCAGCCATGCCATATATGCTTGATAGGGGAGAGTGGCCACCACCGAGGATGTATCCACCCGTGAGTCCTACTGTCTGTAAGGTGTGTTATTAACATCAGCAACTCAGCTGCAACAATAACAAATAATAAATGCCTACCTTTCCCTCCCCACCAACAATTGTGACATTTTCTCTGTTAGCAGCCTGGTATGCCTCGAACGTCTGGACTCCGGCTCCCATCTTGAAAGCAGGCCCCTTATACTCCCCTTCTTCGTATTCCTCGTAGAACCGGATGTCCTTCATGTTATGCGTCCAAATAGAAAGCGCCCCTGCTCCTGTTGACTTGGCGCTGAAATCATGACCAGTATTCTTGATGACGAGGCGCAGATTTAGATTTCGAGCCAGGTTCACGGCTAGTTGGACATGGGCAGCCGTAGTCGCATTTACCGAGATGGTAGGGTATGCCCCAAGAGAGCAGTTTTCAGCATAGGGGTTGATGGTGTGAGGAACACAAGTGGTCCCTTGGTACAGAATTGCATTGATGGACGTCGGATCGTTCGTGCTGAATTACAGGTGAATATGAACTGCCGTCTCTGCTGACGATTATGGATGCCCCTCACTTACTGGATGTACGAGTCGTTCGACCACTCAGCAGTAATCTCAGCACACTTTTCGGCATCTTGATTTCCGTAGTCACTGTAACAAGGGGAAGCAAGCGGTTTAGTTTGAATAAGTTTGCCGCCGAGCAATAAATCAAACACACGACTCGTAATGAAACCTGGGAACATGACACCCTCACCGGGGAATGTCTTACAATCCCCGATCATGGAACCGTTAGGTATAATCGCAGGATCGGGGAAATTGAATAAGATCATGTTGGTCAGCCCCAAGCTAGTGAGATTTGCAATCACATCGTCGGTCAGTTGGCGTCTCTCGCTAGGGAACAGCTCGGCCGTTGCATTCGAACTTGAGGCATCGAGAATGGAGAATGCGGGAGCAATAGTAGACTCATCGGCAGCTTCGAGTCGACAGGGGCTATCAAGTTAGCTCTTGCAATTTGCTGTATACTAAGTAACCCTAGATATATCTTTGTACTGGGAATAGATGATTTACTGACGGATGACTTGGTTGTTCACGATGATAGTCTGGGCTAATACATTTGCCAGCAATGCCAGTTGGAGGCTCGCCCTGAGGGGAGCACTGACAAACATGATGACGGGTTTGTACCGGAGTAGATCCAGCTAGTTTCAAGGACACTCCAAGGACGACTTGTATATGTATGGATCACAGAAAGAAGGGGATATCATCAGATAGGTATTCCATAAACATTATGCCTACCTCACTAGCTATTTTCCAGAAGTTCCCCTCATGGGATTTCACCGGCTGGGGGGCCATCATGGTGAGACAGGTTGGATGCATAAGGCTTGACTGCAAGCGGCGATATTGATACCGGCTCGAAGATGGTGACAATTATGTATGGGAAGCTCATTCGTCAATACGATTAGCCGGTACGGGAATCACTCTATTCCCATGTACTTTGCACGACGATCGCCTGGTCTGGTTAGCCATGATTGGAGAAAGTTCATATTAGCATGATGTATCTTGTGTATTTTGTCATGTAGAATCATTAGAGCCGGGTTTGTTGACTTCCTGGTCCGTAGGTCTGGTTATGAGCAAGACGATCTGTAAGAAACATTGTCATGCGAGATGATGATATCTCTGCCCCTTATCGCAAAGTAACGATACTAGAACCTAGGTAGTTTGCTGGTATTACCAATGTGTCAAGGTACTACATATGTATGATATGCTTAATAATTAGGTTAGGTAGGTAGGTAGGTAGGTAGGTATAAATAGGTAACTTTGGTAAATAGAAAGATATGTAGGTACCCGAGGTCTTATAAGAAGTCAAGATATTTAGGGTCGTGTTAAAAAAAGAAAGAAGACTAATTCCAACCTATTAGATACGTTGGCATAACGGAAATGGTGAAATGCAGAGGAAGGATGAGGGAATGGGCTCAAACCGTCGCAAAATGCAGGGACCAGTGCTTTAACAACGTGCTGGACGTGATAGGAGAGACCCACATAATGCAACTAAAGGGGAAGGCGGGGGAGGGGCAGCCAAAATTCCTCTCCTCCAACCATTCACATTCTAATCTTCAGTTTTTTTTTTCTTCCTCTTTGCGTCATTCCACGATAGCGAAATAGAATATAGCTCTCAGGTTGAGAGAGCAAGATCATCTTTTACACCATTTAATTCGAAACCCCCGATTTAGAAAGAAAAATAAACGAACCCAAAAAGAAGGAAAAAGAAAAAAAAACCCCAACCATGGCAGACCTCCCAGAGACCTTTGATCGTAAGTGTTAACTCGAAACCAAACTTCTTCTATAGCACCAGCACCAGCACCAGCAATAACAGGCCCATTCACTCTCTGGGCAAACACCCCACTATTTTATGTTATCGTCGTCCTCCTCCGAGTCGCCGATGGCTTACGATGATAACTAAACAATAAAAAAAATAAAACACTTACAAAAAATCACAGGCCCCGTCCACATCGCCGTCATCGGCGGCACCGGCCTCTACAAGATCGACGGGTACACGCCCATCGCGCGGGTGAACCCGCTGACGCCGTGGGGGTACCCGTCGGCGCCGATCCTGATCCTCGAGCACGCGGGGGTGCCGGTGGCCTTCCTGGCGCGGCACGGGGCGCACCACGAGCACGCGCCGCACGAGATACCGGCGCGCGCCAACATCGCGGCGCTGCGGCGCATCGGCGTGCGGTGCGTCGTGGCCTTCTCGGCCGTCGGCTCGCTGCGCGAGGAGATCAAGCCCATGGACTTCGTCGTGCCCGACCAGGTCATCGACCGCACCAAGGGCGTCCGCCCCGCCACCTTCTTCGAGGGCGGCCTCGTCGGCCACGTCCCCTTCGGCGACCCCTACGACGGCAAGATCGCCGACGTCGTGCGCAGCTGCGCCAAGAGCCTGGAGGGCGACGGCGTCGTCTTGCACCCTGCCGGCACGGCCATATGCATGGGTACGTGAACAATTACATATATACATACATATATGCCTCCCCCTTTCCCCCCTTTCCCCCCCTTTTTTTTTCTTCTCTCTCCTACGACATGAGCAAACCAGACACCTTTCTGACCGTGTCCCCAAAAACCCCCCTTATTCCCCCCCCAAAAACAGAGGGCCCCCAATTCTCGACGCGCGCCGAGTCGAACCTGTACCGGTCGTGGGGCGGGTCCGTGATCAGCATGTCGCTGCTGCCCGAGGCCAAGCTGGCGCGCGAGGCCGAGATGGCCTTCCAGGTGATCTGCATGGCGACCGACTACGACTGCTGGCACGCGGCGAGCGACGACGTCGACGTCTCCATGGTCATGCGCTACATGGAGGCCAACGGCCGCAACGCCCGCCGCCTCGTCGGCGCCGTCCTCGACGAGCTCTGCCGCCGCGACAACTCGGACCTCGTCGCCGCCCGCCACTGGGAGGGCGCCAGCAAGGGCGCCGTCATGTTCTGCACCAAGCCCGAGGGCCGCGACCCCGAAGCCCTCAAGAGGGTCCAGTACCTGTTCCCCGGCTTCTTGGCCGAATGAGTTTGACGATATATATACATATATATGGATTTTGGTCTATTTTTCGCTTTTCCTTTTTTTTTCTTTTTTTCTGTTTTGATTTCCAATGTGCTTTTTACCTACCCTAAGAGATAGAAAGGAGAAAAAAAGATCAAGTTTGGATATGGGAATAGAAAAGGTCGAAGGAAAGTGCGGGGGGAAAGAAAAAAAAAGAAAGAGACCTAAGGTAGTAAACCTAACATAGACGATACACGGCTGGTTGGGCTGTCATGATCATAGACGGAGTTGGTAGCGATATATGATGCTATACGGTTTGATCCCATCCCCTCCCCCTCCCCCTTTTTTACCCCATTAGCAAGTCTTCCTAGCCTCCGATTTTTTTTTCTTCGCGTGAACGTGTGTCAAGGTCGATTGATCCATATATATCCATGATAATACTTCTTCGTTGGGGCGTAGTATGATCGATCATGATAAATCACATGAGATTCATGTATCTAACTACAGTACTACTCCGCTATAATTCGACTAGCACTATAGGATTTTGTCTACACATATATAAATAACCTCCCCTGCTATGCCTTTTTTATCCGTTTATTTTTTAAAGCTAGGTATTCATTCGGGACATATCTTCCTCTCTAATTTTTTTCACATCAACATGTATAGGGCCCTGACGCCCTTCTCGGCCGCCGCAATGTGCCAAGGTCGTACATCCGTCTCTTTATCTACCATGCCACGCGCTCTGGCCAGCGTTCCCAGCCCGCGATAGTATACCAACATTTCACGCAGGAGGGACTCGTACGCCCGGGGGTTTCCCTCACTATACACAATATTGACTTCTAAAACCACAGGCGGATCCTCGACGCGCGTCCCCCCGCGCTTGACTAGGTATCCACTGACAAGCGCTGGGTTGAGCTCCGTCAAGGATGTCGAGTTGTTCAGTCTATGCGACAGCACAGCACCCCAGGTCTGATCCGTCAGGTCTGTCAGTGTAGCGTCGGCATCTGAATCTGCTGCACTGTTATCGCCACCAGGTGTTGGTGCACTGGTGACCGCGTTCTCCCGCATCGGGGTTGATGGGTTGCCGCTTTGTTCTGGCGAGACCATGGAAGCCTGCGGTGTCGACACAGGGGTCGTATAGAATACAGATGGAGCGCTATTAGGTACCTTTACAATAGGGGGGAGGAGTTGTATCGATGGATCGGTATCTACCGCAACAAGTGTCAGGGTAACTGATGCCTTCGATTCTGTCTGTGCAAGACTTGACCACAGCTCAATCTCGGATGAATCCATAACGCCACATTTAGCGACAATAATACGCCAATGGACCCTCCAAGCGGAAATGAGTTCCTGGGTGGTCGACCAGATCTCGCGTGTCACATCCGCCAACGGAGTCACAATGGCTTTGCCTTTTCTCCCGAGACAATAAGAGGCAGTCATCTGCTGGTTGCCTCTGTTGTCTGTCCACGCAGCAGCGACCCATCTTTCATCTACACTTTGAGCATAGGCGATGTGAAGACACGTGTTCTCGTGCATTAGAGACGCTGATGGGTTCACCGTGAGCTTGAAGTCGATCATCCGAGGCGGAGGCTGCTCTAATACTATTGCCGGTGATGGCATATCAGCTCCGAGTTGGGTACACCTATCATAAGTTTCCAGTGCGAGCCTGGCAAAATCCATGGGCGATGGCATTGCCACTGAGCTAGATGATGCCACAAAATCCTGTGATATCAACTGCAGTGCTAAGTCATTGGCAACTGGCAGCTTCTTGTTAGATAGGACTCGCCTGTAGCCCTCAAAGATCTCGTTAAAAACAGCACAGCACTCCACTATGGACCCGGCGATATCGGGAGAGTAAACGAAGAACACTACAAAGTTCGTCTGCTCCGTTATGAGCGAGGATAGTGCCTTGCACACTTTCGAGGCACAGTTCTGCAGTGAGGGCCCTAGGAACGATGTCGGTTTTCCAACCGAAACCAAGTCTCGCTCGACGTCGAACTTGAAAAGCCCATTTTCTACGTTGGACGTCGTTGGAAGTCGGTTAAATGAGCCTAGCTTTAACGACTCATAGATACTACGCATTCTGTCCGTGAAGACAAGCATATCATCTACCAGACCCTCGTAGTCTGGAAATATGCATATTGCGTTAATGTCTTTGCCGCCAGGCGACGGACTGAGCCCTAGGCTTTCCCAGAAAGACACAGCCGAGGGCAGTACAGAAAGCTTTGACTCATAACGACGCATTTCGAAATGGGGTGAAGGAATTTGGAAAAGGTTGCTTGGTCTCATCTGGTCAGTGCCAGGGGGCCTTGGCTGTATTCGTGTAGGTTGGCCGATTAGAGGTACATCTTGGACTTCAATAAATGGTCGGAACTGGCACTCTGTGGGGGCTCCAAGATATAAGGGCAGGACTGCCTGGAGCTCCTGCATCGAGTCGCGAGCGACATGTGAAAGCTGTCGGCGCAGGTCTACTTTTGATTGCAATGATATATGTGATGTTGTACTAAAGGGAAATGTGCTTGTGGAAAGCTGATCTGTAAGAATCTGAGCAGCCATGATCAGCTGATCATCGGGTAAAGAATATTGAACCCACGGTGGTTCTGGGTCAGCAAAATATTTAGCAAGTGGTAAGTCAACCTCGGACTTGGTGGTGCGAGGAAGCTCAAGAGGCAGGTAGGGTGATGGCGCTGCATCCACAGACTCGAGATCTTTGAGGGATGTAGCAAGTGAGTCCCCATCATCGTCGTTGCGTGGTCGACGGAAGCCTAGCGACTTCACTGGAGACGTAGGTTCATCGCTATCGTAGCTCGAGTCATCTTGATCAGAAAGGAGACTCATCTCATCAGCATCGGAATGTGATCCCTCAGCGTTTTGAGGGCTAGGACGGTTCGAGGTGCTCTCTTGCGCGTTACACATTCGGGCAAAAAGTTCGGAGCCCGTAGTTGGAAGTTCTTTGAGACCCTTACGGTTTTTCCCATGCCGCCGTAGATAATCCGTAGTTGGGGGTTCATCAAGTTTAGGAACCGTGGGTGCCCTTGATCGATCCGCAGAGTAATCAAAGCGTCCACTTCCTTCATACTTACTATTGACTATCGATAGACTTGGTCCAAAATCTACCTTTTCGAAAATGCTGCCATGGTTCGATGGATAAATACGCGAATTATGTCGGGTACTCTTGTGATTGTCTAGGGAGGCTCGGATTCTTTTG
The DNA here is from genome assembly GCA_018398605.1 of Biscogniauxia mediterranea. Taxonomy (NCBI): domain Eukaryota; kingdom Fungi; phylum Ascomycota; class Sordariomycetes; order Xylariales; family Xylariaceae; genus Biscogniauxia; species Biscogniauxia mediterranea. The sequence goes on along the minus strand of JAGXTR010000007.1, from coordinate 1,239,465 downwards.
TAAACAGTGTCCGGATTAAATGGACTCGCCTGTCTTTTGACACCCGAGTTCTCATGCTGACCAGCATTTGGTTTTGCTTGTTGTCGCGCTTCATCCACTAGGGAGCTTCTCGCGTGTCTGAGTTCAGGCTTCGTGAATACAGGCGAAAGAGGGACGCCAGGCACTTGTGGTTCGGTGTGTTCGGGTTTGATCTGTGGCTCTGGTGCGGAAATGAGGCCGAGGTCGAGGCCAAGATTGGCATCAGTATGCGTAATATCGGGAATATCAAGAGCATCGAGATCCATTCCGCCAGGCTGCTCGTCAAAAAAATTGAAGTCTGCTTCCGTAATATCGTTGTCTCCGAACATATCGGGGCCCAACTCTCCAAAAAGGTTTTCTGATTCGAATGAATTACCGGTACGTTCACGTTTCGCCTCTGCATTCCCCCAATTCTCACTGAAAGCTTCCCCAGGAACGCTTGGCCGGGCTTCGACATTCGAATTTGCTGTCATAGTGGCATTATTGCCAGGACTGGATACCGTGCCATCCATCGTTGGTGTTGCCCCTACAAGAGTTTGACCACCGGCAGGGGGTGTTGGATACATGCCACCGGCAGGGACTCCAGCAGTACCCGACGGACGAAGGGTTAGGGGAGATAAGCCGCTCGCGTTTTGAATATGTCCATTGGTCAGCAAGGTGTCTTGAGCTGCTGCTGCCTCCCTTTCCTTCTTTTTCTTGGCTAAGATCTCATCCCTCTCGCTTGTACTTAAGAACCATGTCTTCGCAACTTTAAGAGGGTCGAAGTTCTGATCGGGCTGAGGTATGTGTAAATCTTCAGCCTCGCTTTTGACTGCAAGTTTCGAGAACATTTTGCAAAAGCACAGGTTTGCCGGCCATGATACGCTGGAGGCGCAAACCATTGGCGTCCTCCTTCCGTCAGCGCTTTGTTCCGAAACCTTGCGCCGCATGCGATGCAGACCAACCCACTTCTGAGACGGAGACACATTGAACGACGATGGAATATGACGGGACTGTAGGAGCTTGGAGCAGGCGCTTCTCCACGGGCCATCGTCTCTCTCGGAGCGCGGCCTTAGAACTTGACTGTCTGGCGACTGACCAAAGCTTCCTTCGGTAGTAGTTACCGTCTCGGTCATCGCAGTGGCATGGCAAGTTGCGAACAAACCCAAGGGGGCAGCTAATACGGTTAGCCCTAGAGGTGGTATTTGATTCCCGAAATTGTCGGATAGACTAATGAGATTTTCGGCGAAGGTATGGCTCATAGAAACTACCAGACTCCCCGTAGTCGTCAGATACACACGCAGAGAAGCGAGGATGGCAGGCGAGGCACCGTATTCGCTTTGGCTGGCTCTGGGCAAGAGCAATGTACGGGAAGTCAACGGGATGGCGCCGGTCCTCGCGCAGAAGTTACAAGATATAGCCGAGAGGGCAGCGGCAACGAAGTACTCGTGAGTGTCTTTGATCGAGAAGGCAGAGGGCGGTTTCGATTCCACAGGTATAAGCGATCTTGGATCCTGGTCGGTTGCTGGGTTTGGATGCGAAGGGAAGCCGGTAGACTGAGAATTCTTCGGGTCCGATACAACCGATCCATTGGAAGAGGAACTAGTTGGTGTATTCGTTGCGTTCTGGACATGCATTCGACTCTTCACAAGTGAAGCTGGCTCAAACGCGCCCTCGTCGCTTAGGGACAGCATGTAGGCGCCGCATTCGACGGTCTTCGGGAAGCTTGGGGCCTCCGTTTGACTTGCCTGGTTCCTGTTGCGTTGTGCCAACCGGAAACACCAAACCCCCCGACGGGCGGAATCAAGATAAGGTAGGTATCCATCGTTTCGTAGGAGAGTCTCGACTTCGATCGCACTGGGCCCAAAAAAGGCTGGTGTTGGCGAGGCAGGCTCGTAGAAGGCAAAGCTGACGGACGAGATATTATTCTAGAGAAGGGCATCAGTTAGCTGGCGCAAGGGCGCGCAGGGGATGGGCAACAAATACGCACAATTACCAAGGCATTAGTCTCATATTCACCCGTGTCCATATCGTAAGTCGTGTCGTTCGTTGCGGTATGAGGGACGTATTGGAGGCAGGGGTAGGATTCGCGTTCGATAGGATGGGTGGATTGGTGTTGTTACTATTTGGTGGATAGGTCAGGTAGATAGGTAGGTAACTAGCACGAGATGATGCTGCACCGCGGCGATTGCCAGCTTCGGTTATTGTTGTATTTGAACTTTCCGAGTCTCCAGCACCCGCTGGACTCCATCTCCGTGGTAGCCAACCCCAATGCAAGCAATGCGATGCTGGTGGGAGGGGAAGGAGGTTGCGATACGAGCCGGGAATCGCGCGCGCGAGTTTGGTTCGCCAGACAGAGAAAGGGTGGTTGTGTTGGTTAGCTGCAGAGCGACAAGTAAGATGAACCACGTGTAGATTTGTTTAAATAAAACGACGAGCTTGACATGAACCCGGCGTACTAAGGTAGGGATGGTTGGTGAGAGTAGAAGAAGGAGTAGGAGTAGGAGTAGCTTGTAGTTGTAGTAGGTAGTGATTGTGGTTGTAGTTGTCCTAGGTGCAGACATATACATAGGTATGTACATACGACTAAGGTTAGGTTAGTGTATGTACTTAGGTACAGTACACTACACTAGGTGCAGGTGTTCAAGGCATTCCGACGTGCGTGTGACTTCAGAGTGCTGTAGCTTCTGTAAATCCTAGCGTAATTCTGTTACGCTAGGACGCTCTCGGAATCGCCCGGGGTGTTTTTTTCCCCAAGGCTAATTTTCGAGGCAAGCGCTTTGATTGGGGCCCTTAGCTTGATCCCGTTAGGTCTCCTCGTCTTGCGAGGGCCCTTTGTGGAGCTTCCGAGATGCTTTCCTTGGCATTCTTATCTTCGTTATCGCCCCGCTTAATTTTTTTCTGATGCGACTCTCAATTGCGAAAGGTTCAAACGGCCGATGAAGCATCTTCAGCTTCTTCTCCATTAACCTTCCATTCTGCTTCCCACTTCCTGTTTGTCTTGCCATGCAGCGCTAGCACAACCGCAACGTCAACATGAAGGTCACTAATCAAGGGGATGTCCTGGTGTACACCGTCGCCGGTGCCAATACGGCCCGTCCTCTTCCAGACTGGTAAGTAAAAAGCTGGCTTACAACTTGTCCGTCGATTATCGCTAACCACACCCAACAACCCGCAGGCTCGCTCGCCGTCGGAAACGAAGCTTGAAGGCAGATCCCGAATACCAAAACAGAATTGAGCTCTTGCAAGACTTCGAGTTCGAGGAAGCAAGCCAGTGTGTGCGGGTAAGTTCCCCCGGCATTGTCTGCGATGCGCGTGTATTGTAACACTCTTTAGGTCTCCGAAGACAACAACTGGATTGTGTCAACTGGAACATGTTAAGTAGCTCGATCCTTTCGCTGCTGGAATGAGCTCACTAACACCTAGCAGACAAACCGCAAATGCATGTCCATTATTTACCTCATCTATCCCTGAGTTATGCCCGTCACACGACATCGTTAAATACCACATTCGTCCTCCTCTCTTCCGATTATAGTAAATCTCTACACCTACAGAGCGACCGCAAACTCGAGTTCCATGTAAGTTGTATCATCAGGCAAGGGAAATAGGTGCCAGAGTCAACATGTTGATGCCGGTACAGACCCCTGCAGGATGCCACTACGAACTACGTCTCCCCCGGTACGGCCGAGATCTAGTCTACGATCGCAACAGCACCGAGGCATTAGTTCCTTCTGTTGGGTTGGGTCCCGACGGAAATGGCGAAGTATTTCGAATGAATCTCGAGGTCGGACGGTTCATGAAATCTTATCAAGTGGATGTAGGGACAGACGACGGTGTTGAATCCGGACTTCAGGGGAGTATATTTGCGCCTGGTATCAATACTGCCGCCATTGCCGAAAACAGCCATTCGCTGCTAGCCTTCGGTACATCCATCGGTACCGTTGCGTTTTGGGACCCACGCTCCAAGTCTCAAGTGGCGACATTGGGAGGACAGGAGGGAGAAATCACAGCACTTGATTTCAACCCTTCAGGTCTCTCGCTGGCACTGGGAACATCCACAGGTCTGGTTAAGCTCTTCGATCTCCGAAGCCCGAGACCACTATTGCAGAAGGATCACGGGTCTGGATTCCCCGTAAAGAATCTAATACACATGACCACTGCTTCTCAAGAGCGAAAAATATTGTCTGCTGACAAACAGCTTATCAAGATATGGGATGAATCGGACGGCGAAACGTGGACTTCTATCGAACCTCTCGTTGATATTCATCATGTCGAGTGGGTCAAGGGTTCTGGTATGATACTCACTGCCAATGAAGGAAAGCCACTACACTCCTTCTTCGTCCCTCAACTAGGACCTGCACCGCGTTGGTGCAGTTTCCTTGATAACGTCACCGAAGAAATGGCAGAAGAAATCAGTACCGATAATTACGACAACTACAAGTTCTTGACATTGCCCGAACTGAAGAGTTTGAGTCTAGCTCATTTGATTGGCAAGACGAATCTTCTACGCCCATACATGCAGTACGTTGTTTTTCTGGGACGCATTTCAAATGATATGTACTGACTCTTATGTGTCTAGTGGTTACTTCGTAGCATCAAAGCTCTACGAGCAAGCACGCCTAATAGCCAACCCGTATGCCTTTGAAGAAGAACGCGTGAAGCGTATTAAGGAGAAGGTTGAAAAGGAGAGAGCTAGCCGAATCCGCGGCAACAAGAAGGTTAAGGTCAACCAGAAACTGGTTGACAAGCTCCTTAAGCGACAAGAAAAGAGAGCACACGTTGATACAAATGCGGGCATCCTGGGCGACGAACGTTTCACTCGACTCTTTGAGGACGAGGAGTTCAAGATTGACGAAACAAGTCGCGAGTTCCAGGTCCTCAACCCCAGCACCAAGGTTGATCCGGAGAGTGGTAAAACTGTTGAAAATGAATCGGTTCTATCGGATGACAGCGAGGAGGATGGTAACGACGATGAGAGCGATGATGAGATTGTCATGCACGTCAGTTCGTCAAATCGTGAAGGCCGCGGGCATGAGAGAGATACAGCCTTGGGCTCCAGAACCCAGAAGTCAGGTCGGATCAGCAAACCTAGAGGCGCGGACATAACTGGCGAACGGGAGATCACTTTTATTCCAGAGCCTAAAAAGAAGAAGCAGAAAGAAGAGGCTCCGGAAGAGGAAAGTAAAAACAGGCGTACCGATGCCAGACGAAGCGCCAGTTCAAATGTATTCAGGAAGCTTTGATACCCAAACTCATATACCACACTCCAAATTATTCAGTAATTTATTGATACAAATGTCGAGGCCCACGTTGCTCTTAAATCCCAAAACGCCATCGCAAATCTACCAGAGGATACTTAATCCAGGGGTCCTATTTTATCTCTAAGGGGATATCGAGCGTTGACAATTTTGAAGTCCGACTTGACTACTTTCTCATCCATTTCTTAGTCCTGCCTTCGGGACTTTGTCGTACTTCAGGCTTGGCGAGGCCTTTCTCGATATCCTCGGGACGCAGCCGAGGTGTAGGTGGTATGTCGTCGAGCCGAACACGACCTCGCGACGTCCTGCCCGATGATTCCTTCGTCGATCTGGGGAATTCGGATCGCCGGGGAGTAAGTGCAGTGACCACTTTCCTCGCGGAACGTCGAATATTCTCCCTGACCTTCCACTCCCTCTTTTTCGCCAGGTAGAAGAGCACCGCCATAGAAACTGTCTCACGTCAGCATACCTGTAAATCGTTACACTTGGGCGCGGCTAAGTCTCACTTCCTAATACGCTGACCACAGCAACGACGATGATGATTGCAATTATGGCGTTGTGGGAAATTTGGACAGCGCCGGGGCTTGATCCAGATGCACCGGCCGCATCGTCGACGGCTCCGCCCGAGTTAGCTGAGCCAGGACCACTATCGTCAGTACCGTAGGGTACCTCCGTCGAGAGTGGAAAATAACCGGTGGAGGTAGCCATGACGAATTCGTGCGGCTGAGGGGATACGCTGTCTGCTTGAGAAGAACTGATAACCGGTATTCTGGTTCTACGTCGTACCACTGCCGCCGTCGATGTCGAGGATGACCGGATCCCAGCCGGTAGGGTCAAGGAAGGAGAATGGAGAGGATTAGAGAATCGTACCACGCTACAGACGAGCGTCTATCTCTGCCTTATGAGTAAAAACTGTTCGGGCTTGCTGCGGAGACAAAGGCGCTCCAAGACTGGGCGGGTAATGGTGTATAGGTTGCTACTAAGAACATCCATGTCAATGAATGAAGATGTGACAAGTCATGCATCGTGGTCGACCGGGCGAGTAAAGAGGGACGGCACTCGAGGATTTTCTCGTGCTCCATGCACGACTGACAGTCAAAATCCATGACATGCTCGCGAGGTCTAAGAATATCTATTGGGTCTGGGGAGAGGTGACCTCTGAAACCCAAGTAATAGAAGCCATTCTATGAGGGTCATCCTGCGATGTTATTGGTGGCCGCCGTCCTCAAAGCGCTTACCAAGGGCGCTTCCGCACTTGGTCCCTGACGGATTGGCCAATCAGAATCCAGTGACAGGGATACCGAGCACGGGGGTCTTGGCTTTTCTTCATCACATCTACAACTGCGCTCTCCAAGAAGCTAGGTATTCCACAATTCGATGTCGATAGATGCCTAAAATGGGACTTTATGTACCTATAGTCCTCCTCCTCCTCCTTTCAAGTCACAATAGATAGCGAGGTCATTCCCACGGCAATACCTTCTCCCAATCCGGTTATAGCAACAACTACTACCTAACTTAGGTAACAGGCCAGTTACGTGCGTGGAGGTCTCTTCGATATCGGCCACACGACATCAACTTCAAATGGCGACCTGATCTGTGGCCAGGCCCGGTCTGAGATTTTGATGAAGAAGAAGCAAAGCACGACCATGATGAAGAATTACCTACCCGCTTTGTCATAAGCTCGGCTTCTATCCCTCCTTCTACGGGCTCACTTGGATTTAACTTGAAGTTCGCTTGTGGTTCTATGCGCTTCTCGATACCGTCCCTTCTTCAGTATGCGCGCGCACTCGCGCCTGCTGGTGCCCTTACTTCTAACCTACTAGTCTCCGCTCCTCCGTTACCAGATGCTTCCGTGGTGGTCTATTCCCAGGTCACTGCCCAGACCTTGGGGCTGTAACTTCGGAGTTTAGCCCGTCTCACTTGCCGCCGGCAAGGCATGCTCGCGCCCTAGATAGACGCCTTTTTATACATAGGACTGGAGCATCGCGGGGAGTTCTCCACGTGAGGGTCGCGTTCCTTGCAATTCTTGTAGTGTAGTGTACATAAGGTGGCCCCTCCCCTCCCCTCCCCTCCCCTCCCCTATGACGACAAATGCGGATTGCTATTTTTAGGGATCATGCTTTGCTTGCTTGCTCTGGATACACTGCTGTATTGGTCTTCGTAGATTTAACTTGGGGTTCCCCTGGAGATGAGAGATATCCTGCTACTTTATACACTACAAACTTGCATACTAGTACTATTTATTACGCCAGGCTTTTTAAAAAATGCCGGCGCTGTGACACTCGAACGTGCGTCTCGCTTATGAGATCATGAATTCCTAGGATGATTTATCGGCCTCCGATAGGTAGGTATTTACGTATTTAATTATAGTAGTATGGTAATCCATAAATGCGTAACTCAGATGTATATTGAGCTAATAAGCTCGAGATTGACTATTGCATGTGTGATACCTTGCAGTTGACATTCATCATACCTGATATATACAGGATCATCTGAACTTTTATGCTACTTTACTCTCCTACTGTCTGTTAGTAAAAATGCTCAGCCTTGCAGCCCATGATATTACACATCATAGTTCACTGTGTGACATTTTCTATGAATTGAACCAATTCGAATTCGTACTATATACATATGCACTGATAGATCTACATCGTGCAGGTACTTCAAATTTAAATTAAAACATTATACTTAAGTAACAATTTCTCCTTGGACCGGGAACGTATACAAAGTATTGATGTCTCTTATTTGAGGTCTCTTCGTGGTAGAACCTTTCAGATTATTAATATGTTCTTGACAAGAAACAAGAACTCAACGTATCTCAAATGGACTCCTATGCATAGAATGGTAGAGATAGGTACTGGGGGGTTGGTGGAAGTTATTTAATTCAATCAAATACTAGTGATTGTTATGCAGACAATGGACAGTCAAGATTAATTTACCATTTAGTTGAAGTTACCTAGATTTGAAGCGTCTAGCACCTCACATCAATCCTAACCAAGGTATCAACATGACTAAGGAAGTAGGTAGGTCGAATTGAAGAAAAAAAGAGCCCCCTGTACATATTGAACCTATTGTGTAGGAAGGTGCTTCAAATTTACCATTCTAAAGAAGTTGCAACTTGAATGATCACTTCATAATCACAGGCAGTAGTATGTATGTACCTAGGAAGGTACCCAACCTAGACTCTGCCCTATTAACCTTCCAACCTTTCTCCCATCATAAATTTCTCAGTTTGATTCTGATATATTGGGTTTCTCTATTGCACCGTAACCAGAATCCAACGAATCCATCTACCGAGATAGTACCAACAGCCATGGGCCAGCTTCTCTTCTAACTATTGCGTGCTTTACATGGGATTCCGATCATAATATCCTCGTCACCATGTCTGCCGAGAAGCCTTCGAATGGGGCCTTAGAAGCTCCCAGCTCGAAACAGATGAATACAGCTCCTGACTCTCGGAATACCTCAGGCCAAACAGAAATCCTCGAGCTTCTGGACGAATCCCAAGAGATGCACGTTATGGAATTCAATGATGATTCTCCATTCTCTGTGACTTCCCCCAAACCGAAATCCCCCCAAGTTGCTAGTGTGAAGTACTTGAAAAGACCGGAGACCGACACTGCTGAGGATATTGCGGCTGCTTTCAAATACCAAAAACCTCCGCCTCACACAGTACTTAACACCTCGAGTCGTCCACGAGCCGGTCCAGATCATCAAAGCTTTGCATCCCTAAATGAGGCCCCTCCGTTATCCTATAAACACGACCCGGCCTTTAAACCCCCTACAAAGCCAACGGGTCAACAGATGGCTCATATCAAAGATATAGTAGTTGAACCGGATGTCGATAAAGATAAAAAGGCGGAACTTATAGTCATAATGGACGACAAATCAGACCGGAGATCGAATGGAGGGACTCCATCTAATGTTGACACCAAATCAGGACCTGGGTCAGATCAAGACGTGCAAGATCACCATATTGAGGACCGGATGGCTCCTCAACACCAGAAAGAACGAAAACGACGTTCCTACCATTCTCCCCTGAGCAAGATCAAAACTTCAAAGGCTATTTCGGATGTCTGTGATAGGGCTCGGGCTCAAGCGGCAGCACGGTATCACCCAACACCACGTAGAGGGGCATCGAGGACGCCAACCAACGGCGCTACCTCCTCACTCATTCACCATTCTTCTACGAGCAATACGCTATCGAAGAAAGATCCCTCGAAGTCACGGCGTGGGTGCCATGTTGCTGCAACTAGACCAATAAGAGAGGAGGAATTGACAACATATCCAGATTTCCCGAATAGACGTCCATGTTCTCAAGCCTCTAACTTCTCAAATATCTCTAAGCCCCGTGTGCCTCACAGAGCTAAAAAGGGGAAGTCTAGTCCTACATTAGAACAGAGCAATGCTCTCCGTGGAAAATTAGCAGATGCCTGGAATAGCGCCCTTGTTTATGACAGTGAGCTGAAGGACTCTTACGCTAAGAAAATCTCCATGCTACAAGAGCAGATCACTGGACAGAATGAGGATATCCAGTATTGCAATAACGAGATTGCCGTACGAGACGATGCCATTGCTGCTTTGGTAGACGAAAAAGAGGAAGTGGCGGCCAAGCTTCAATTACAACAAGACAGACTTGCCGACGCCTCCGAGAAGTCAAAGAAGCTAGAAGAAGAGGTGTGTGGCTACAAAGAAAAATTGGACCGCGCTATCGAAGAACAGCAGAGCATATTTCGATATTGTAGAGCTAAATGTAATGACACGATAGCCAAGATAAGGAAAGAAGAGGAGGGTCACAGGACTTCTATCCAAGAGGCTATTGCTACAGCTAACTCCATTCGAGGCGATGTCCAAGAAAACATCAACAAAGTTACCAGGGCTTCGGAACAAGAGTCCGGGGAATGTATGTTCAAATGATTACTTGTCATGCTTGCTATACTGATTCATACTAGTGAGAAAAACCATCGAGTCCCTGACAATTCAGCTGGCAGAGCGCCAGAAAGAAGTTGAACGAGAGAAAGAGCATACAAGGGATCTTAACGACCAACTAACTGAGTCTCGAAGACAAAGTGGAGAGGCTCTTCAATCCTTATTTGCACAGAACCAGGAGCTTTTGGAGAAGGCGGGCAGCCAGCGAGCGGAGACGGAGAACACGCAAAAGTATATCAACAAACAGGATGAGAAGTAAGAATCCCGGCATATATATTGTGGAAATTTTCTAACTAACTGAAAAGGATTGAAATGATTCTCAGAAGACTTGACGAATCAAGACATAACGAACTAGATATTGTGACAGTAGCAAAGGATCTAAGAGCTGGCCAAACTGATGGGGTTTCCAGGTAAGTCGTGGATGCTTGAATATTATGAGTGTGGTTACTAACCTATTCGCAAGAATAATACAAGAGATCAAAGCTGCGATACAGGGACCGCATGATAATTCCGAAGACTACGGAAAACTACAAGCCAATATTGAATCAATCCGTAACTTCTGCGAGAGCTTCGATCAGCGAATTCTTGACCATGCCACTGTGGAGCAATGGCAGCGCAGATTCTGTGACATCGAAACGACCACAAGAACCCAAGAACAAAAAATACAAGAACTTGAAGAGGCTCTCCACAAAGCACAAGATCATGCGAGAACTCAACGTCAGACGGAACAACAACTTCGAGAGGAGCTCGCTCATTTGAAGGATGTGGAGAGTGCTAATGAGGCATCAATCCAAAAGGCCGAGTCTTTAGCTGAACAGGTGATACAGCTCACACAGACACTATCTGAAAAGAACGCCACAATAATTCAACAGGAAGACAGCTTTCGTACTGCACAGGAAGAATTCCAAACCCAGGCTCGGAGGGTTCAGGAAAAAGATAACCAAATGGAGACTGAGCGCCAGAAGTACGAAGAGTATAAACATGAAACAGCCATGAATACTCAGAAACAAGAGCAGATAGCTATACAGGCTACTTCTGAAAAGAAGGCGATTGAGGAACAATATCAAGTACTGCAAACCCGCCTTGACGCAGCAGAAGCTGCACAAACTCGAATTCAACAAGAACTGGAAAACAGACAATCGACAGAAGCAACACAAAGGCTAAAACACAAGGATAGTCTCGAACACGCATTCAAAAAGCTGATGGCTACAACGGATCAAGTGACAAAAATCATGGAAGGATTTCATTCAACAGAGGACATTCAAGAAGCTCTTAAATCAGAACTCGAGAAATGGTCAAACGACAGACTTGCGATAGGGCAATTAGAGCAAGTTGTTGGGGACCTGAAGAAGAATCAACCCGATGTGATTGAGGTGACTAGTCAACTTAAAGAGCTTATGGACATACAGAAGAAATTGTCCAGCACTAAGCAACACCATGAGGAACAATTAGCTGCTATTCGTGTCGCAATCAGTTTATCTGATGGTGCTGACAAGAAAAATGAAAGGCGACAATCTCCTGAAGAAGGTTCAAACACATCTAAGGATTTCCTAAATTCCATGATCGAAGCTTCTGAAGAACAGTCTTCATATAATCGACGTCGTGTAGTAGTGAAATCTCCGATCAGCGACATTGATGCAGCACCCCCGGTAACTATCGAGCAGGAAAGGGTTACGAGACGACAGGCAGCAACACCTCGAAGTATCATAAAAACGGTTACACAAAGCATATCAAGAGCACTAGAACAGGCAGACAATGGAGATACTACTGTAGCGCAAACACAGGTTAGAGCGTCGCTGAAACCTAGATTAGGAATTGGTCGTGGCTCGAAGGTGCCCCCTATCACTCATAGCACGTATAATCGACCAGTAGCTGGGTCTATCATGAGGAGATCTAGTAACGACGAAGAAAGCAATGGCAGTATCAACCCTGAACCGAAAGAGAACGGACGCAAGCGATCTGTGGACACTCAGATCCAGTCAGAAGCCGATGACAATTTCATGCCTCAAATGCCCATCCTGACCAGACCCAACAATCCGATGGAACGCCCTATCAAGCGACAGCGGGGGTATGAAGCAGGTCAAAGCCAAGGCCCTCAACCAGGTCCCAAACAAGGACTCAAAATATCTCACTCGATGTCGCAATACTTCACTAGTCCCATAGAAGATGCAGAGATCCGATACGAGTCGGCATACCAGCACCCGGAATCGGGGTCACAGAGAGGTGGCCCCCTAAAAAGAAAGCCGACCACATTGACTACTTATGGGTCCCAGAGCACTGTGACAGCATCAACTGACTCTCAGGAATCATCGACAGTTAAACCTGATTTATCTCGAGACATTAAAGAAGAGAGCCAGGAAAGCCAGGACAAGCGATTCAAAGTGGATTAGTGACGGCCTTCCCCCCTACCAGACAAAAACCGAGAGAGAATCGAGACCTAGATGATCACTGACAGTTTCTACTTTAGTATCCTGAGACTGACACCCTCCAGAGTCAACGTGGTGGACCTGGAAGCACAATCTTGCTAACAACTGATGACAAGTAACGTAGCTATAAATCTAGGGACATATCCCTGTGGACGTGCTTGCTAGTAGAACAATGAGATCTCATGGTATAAGTTGAGCTTTACTTGCTTAGAAAGAAAAATTGGTGCGGGCAGGTGACGAGAAGGACAAATTGCACGAGATGGGTTGATTTTTACCATAGTAAGGGTACGTGGACAGAATGAGCCCCTAGGTAGCAATCCATGTTTGCTTCCTCATAGGTTGCGCTGTCCTATGCACAGCAAGGGTTCGGTGAGAGCCTTGCCAAATAATACACATATATACAACGGCTCGCCTTCAAACACCCCCATTGAGCCCCCAATGCCTATCGTATGCGACCATTGCCAGTATGCTCTTCGTGGCTAAGTGGTGAATGTCATTCGTTGATCGGGGATAGGATATCCTCGGCCGTACTCTATCTCCCTCTTTCTCTCTTCCTCTCGAAGCTCCCAAGACGTATATCATACACTCATCGCAAAAAAAAAAAAAGCCTAGCCTGTCGAGAAACCCCCCGTTCATTTAAACCTCCGCTTCTGCTCAAGGAAGAGGACCTTTTTTCGTACTGGGTGGGTTGGAGAAGAAGGGGTTAGCGGATTTGGGTTTAGGTAAGGTAAGGTGGGCGCGGGATTTGGAATGGAATGGAATGGAATGCGTAAAACGACGAACGACGACGTACCGACGGGATCGTATTTGAGCATGCTCATGGGACGAGACGTCCGCGGCCGAGAGAAGGTGTAGAAGAAGCCCGTCATGGCCATGGACAGAAGGCGCACCGATATCATACGGGACTTGACTGGTAGGTTTTTGTTAAAAACGGGTTAGCGAGAGAAGGAGGAGGAGGAGGAGGAGTTCCCCTTCCCCCCTCAAATCTCCCGGACCCCCGCGCGTGCCGGTTAGCGGAGAAAGGGGGGAAAATAAAATAAATAAAGCGGGATCGTGATTGTGGGATATGGAAGTGTATGTCGTTTTTGAAGGTTTTCGTTCGGGGTTTGGGGGATGGGATGGGATGGGATGGGATGGGATGGGATGGGATGGGATGGGATGGGATGGGATGGGATGGGATGGGATGGGATGGGATGGGATGGGTAGACGGGAGTGGGTAGGGAGGGTAGGTAGGTATGGTAGGTAGGGTAGGTAGGTAGGGTACGGGAGAGAGAGAGGATGGGATGGAGGAGGGGATGGAGGAGGGGATGCGGCGGGTAGGTAAAAGGGGACAGACAGACACACCTTTCTTCGCCATGGCGGCTCGCTGGGGAAGTCGAGGTGCAAAAATTGGCACGTAGGGGCGGGTTAGGTTACTAATTGGGCTTTTTTTGGAGGGGGGGTTTGTTCGAGAGAGCGACCGAGCCGAGGGGGCGATGACGGGCAGGTTCGTGATGTGGTTTGATGGGGAGGTTTCCAATTCCCTTATCGAATTTTTGGTGGAGCTTGCGCCGGGCTTTGTGGCTGGTGCGAAAGAAGGTGGGGTGGGGTGTGTGGTTGAGCCATGATGTGGCGTTAGCTTCAGAGTAATCTACTAAGTAACCTAATTCCTATCGATAAAAGTGACTCGCTCTCCCCCGTTCTGAACCCCCCTTTTCTCCCCTTTCCCCTTCACTGCTTACCAGTAGCAGGGAGCGCTTTTCGAATCCTTAGGATTGATCGCTCCAACAAGCAACTAATCTATTAGTTAGTTGCATTGGATGGACATTCCCCGAACAGACTTACAGGAGAATATCTAAACTACTAATATCTATGTGCGTTCAGTCATATACAGATGCATAAGACATATAAAGAACTTGGTGTTTCTCTACCATCCGCTTCAATGATATAAGAGAGCTTTCGTTTGATTTCCAACTTCAGCTATTCACTTAGGTACTATATCTTTATCAGACGAGACAAGTAGGTCTTGGTTGATTTGCCTCGATATCGACATATGTTTTAGACCAGTTAAGGAAACTTGCTTGCCCTGTTGTCCTGGACATCTTACTGGACTGTGTCTTGGGTACTAACGGGAGAAAATCCTCCGCGGTCGATATGCCGTCGATAGAGCTAGAATATCCTAAGCAGAGCCTTACAGCAAGGTCAAGCATTACGACAGCTGAGGTAGGTCGAACATCAACTAAACTAGCTGAAGAGTTCACGATAACCATTATTCTCATCTTTGGAATTTCTGGATTATTTCATAGAGCAACTGAGAATAACTCTTACCCCCACCCCCGCGATGTAGCCGTATACGTCATTCATGTCGATCTCTCCTCACTGTGTTGGTGCAACAACAACGACACGGGGAGCGCGCCGACCAGGTCATGCGTGGGCAGGGAGCAGAAGCAGAAGCAAAAGCAGATATACCTAAGTTAGTTAGGTTAAAGTGATACAAGACAGACAGATAAATAATTTTCCAGATCATGTATTTTAATTAACCTACCTAACTCAACTCTCCCTACGGGGATTGGAATGGATTGGATTGGATAGCAATCCGTATCCCAAGACAATGTCTCGTAGAATTAAAAAAATATCGTCCCCGTTGCCCGTGCCCGTGCGTGCACGACCGACACCGGTTGTTTGGTGGTGGTATGTATGACTTGCTTGCTGTGGTGGGCTTGTAAGACTTGGTCAGGGTCTAGGATACCCGAGAATATTTTCCCGTCCCTTGTGGCTAATTTCTCCTTCGTGTGTTCATTCGTTATAAGTAGGTATGTAGCACATGTGTTTCCGCTTCTTTCGAACAGCTTAGATGTGCGCGAGGGCACGATATTGAGAAGCCGTGGACAAATGTGATTGAATCTCATAGATGCGAAAAGATATCCCCTATTTGCGAGATGTCTTAAAAAGGGCCCCTTATGCTCGATATTTACATTTCCTTTCCTCAACTCGAATCTTGAGTGCTGCTTATATCCCAATTTCCTTTTTGCAATGACCCGTCATCCCCTATTTATGCAGAGAAACTGTGCTCTTTTTATGAACCGAAGCGCTTCCCCCATCTCAGGAGCACTAGCCAGCCACCTGGTTTTAAATATCTTGTTTACCACAGTTGCCAAATCTCATTCGGTAGCACCGTCCGCATGACGGCCCAGTGGCCTAGCGCGCTCTTGTCGTGCCACTTGGCCAGCTTTTCCGTCTCGTTGACTCGAAGAATTCCTACCTCTTCGAGTGGCGAGAATGCGGAGTCTGGCACTTCATGCTGAGGAAGCAAGTACGCTTTCCGGGCTAGGCTCTGGAGGTAGTCGCCTTCTACTGGCTTCCGGAACGTGATAGCCTCTTTGCCGCCTGATGGCGATGTCAATTTGGTGCAGAAGATGATTACGTTGTCGAAATCACGACCTTCCTCTTCGACCTTCTCCTCCGTGGGTGGCGCGCCCTCCCGGAAAACGCGGCAGGAGGGGAACACTTCCTTGACGGTATTGACCACAATGCTAAGAGGTGGGAGTGTGAAATCGCCCGCGTAGTTCTAGTGCCGTTAGTTTTACTATGCGTTTGCATTGAGTGAAAGACAGGGTATTCTTACAATAGCTATTACTCCGTTGGGTTTCAGCATGTGCCTAAGGCCCTTCAGGAATTCATCTGTAAAGAGGGCAATTGGCTCAGCGCCGCCGGTGAAAACATCGTGGACTATGTAGTCATAGTGCTCTTGCAGGCTCGCCGCATTCAGCTGACTCCAGGAGACAACATCCTGAATCACGGCGGTGTGGTTCGACGGCAGGCCAAAATACTTCTTGGCAAAATCGTAAACCACGGGATCGATTTCGACAATGGTCGTATCGATGCCATGGGCAATGAGTGCGGAAGGAGTTGTGCCAATTCCCAACCCACTGGAGATTTGTAAGTGATCTGATGCATTAGGTATTGGCAATTTCGGTACTCACATGTTGAGAGCTTTAGCTTCATCATCAGGCACCTTCCCGGGGATATCGACCAGCCTGACAGCTTCTAGCTGGGTAAATACGCTGTAAATAGGCTCACCAACTATTTTCCTCTCGAGCTTTACCCACTCTCCACCCAGCAAGCTATGATCGCACCTCATAACTCTGAACCCGTCTCTGTAACTATCTATTACCGAGATGTAACCCGTATTCGACTCCCACCTGTCAATCAGTGACCAACCATTGTTATTGAGAGTCGAGTTGAGTAAACCAGTTGCCATGGGGGTCATAAGATGAGTATTATAGAACACGCCGTGCAGGAGAGCTGGGATGGCGGCGAATAGGAGCATTGATCGAGCCATGACAGCGTATGTCGCTGCCAACAGCAATTCCATAGCTACACGGGTTTGTAATATAGACTTGCCAATCTGCAGAAAGAGCTGTTTGTTGGATGCTGCCTCCATATATTTGAAGAGAAGATAGGAGCTGATGCCAGGCGTGGAGCTCGCGATAGATTTTGGCAGGCGGCTCAAGTCAGCTGCTTCGAAGGTGTCCGCTATGCATGCTGTGCTGAACATGATCAAGGGGAAGAGGGTTAAGGCCTCAGTTATGACAGGCCCCTTTTCAACACCGAATGTGCCGCTCCAACTGAACAGATAATACTGAAGCATGGGGATATGTATAGCGACTAGGGGTAGCAGCATGATGGTCCTGACTGGCAGAGCTCTCCTTAAAGCTACGTTGCCTCCCCAGCCAACAAACATGGCTGTCCAGACGACCCGTTCGTGCAGTCTAGCAGCGGCTATCTGACCATAGACGGGCGATAGGGTCAACATGGAGACATTGGAATAGACCGCCATGAGGGCGATCAATGCCGCGACTTTGCCATAGACAGCACCTTGCTCCCTCACCCATCTACCCCAGGTCTCATCACGTGCCTGGGTGGCGAGCAGCTTCAACTCATCCTCGAATTCTTCCTTTGTCTCAGCAGGCTTCTGTCCTGGCTGGGACGGCTTCTTCTTCGGTGTCTGCTTCCGGGGTGGCATGATGTGGTAAAGAAATCAGGGGAATGGCGGCGGAAGGGGGTTGTGAAAAGTAAGAAAGAAAAATAATAAATAATAATAATAAAATCGAAAATCGAAAATACCCTCAATTACTGTAGATATGTATCAGATATTTCTGGCTCTCAACAGCCAGCTGTCGAAGCCTTTTTTTCATGTCCCGGTGTCAACCGGCTAAACAAAGTGAACAGATGTCTTTGGCAGATATCGTTTGTAACATTAATGAGTGGACTCCAATCCTCGGGCTTGGAATTAAACTGAAGACGGGGGGGACGGTTTCACTTGAATTGTGGCGGTGCGCTACTAGGTAGGTACTGCTGTGGCTTAGTGATCCGATAGGTTGTCCTAACCTACAGTGTAGCAGCCGTAGGTACTAGGTATAGATTCACTTATGAATAACAAGAGCATCTAGTAGGTTGAGATATGTATCATGATAGGTTACTGGAATAGCTGCAGTAGGTTAACCTTAAGCTTTTAGCTGTGTGATTACCATAGGCAGCTAACCAACCTTGAATACCTAGTATGTATGCACTTTACTTTTAGTGGCTTAGTGTACACGCCTTTCAAGCCCCACCTACAGGCATCTGCCTAACCTAGGTACTATGTAGTACATATGTAGCTCTCTTGCACATATGCTACCTAGTACCTACCTACCTACCTACCTGCTCCTCCATAATTCCTCTCTCCTCTTCACAACCACCACATCAAGATGGACGACGACGACGATTTTGGAGCAGACCCCGAGTTTCTATCCGCTCTCGCGTCTTCCGCCACTTCCAGCACTAAATTGAGCCAGCCTAACTCCCAGCCAGCTAGCCGTCCACAACAACCGACTCCTCAAAAGATACAGCAGCCCATCCCCCAACGTTTAGACAAGCGACCTCCGCCCAACACCACCATCAACACTGCTACTGCTACTACTGCTACCGCCACCGCCGGCCCTAAGATTGTTCAACCGACTCCTCAAGCTCTCCCACAGCGCTCTTCGGGCTCGTCAATACTGGTATCGCCGCGCCAAAAAGGAAACCCCGTGTTAGCATCCTTGCGGTCCTTGCCATGGGAATATAGCGATATTCCGGCCGACTATGGCCTCGGCCTGACAACCTGCGCCCTCTTCCTAAGCCTCAAGTACCACCGGCTACACCCCGAATATATATATACGCGGATACGCAATCTCCAGGGGAAATACAATCTACGCATCCTCTTAACCATGGTCGACATCCCCAACCACGAAGACGCGTTGCGTGAGCTGTCTAAAACCTCGTTAATTAACAACGTAACCATCATCCTATGCTGGTCTGCCGCCGAGGCCGCGAGGTATCTGGAGCTTTACAAATCATACGAACATGCAAATTTCGGCGCTATAAAGGGCCAGCAGGCCACGAGCTATGCAGAGAAGCTGGTTGAGTTTGTCACGGTCCCTCGGGGTATCAACAAGGCCGATGCCATCTCGCTGGTCAGCGCCTTTGGCAGCCTAAAGAACGCCATTAATGGCGATCCAGAACAAGTGTCTATGATCGCCGGCTGGGGAGAGAAGAAGGTCAAGAGGTGGTGCAGTGTCGTAGAGGAGCCTTTTCGAGTGCAACACGCCGCGAAACGGCGCCTGGTCTCTAGTGAGAGCAGCGCGGCGCTTGACCAGGCCATCCCCATTAGCCTAGTACCTCCGCGAGACAACACGTCTCATCTATCTGCGAGCGCATCTGCTGGAAGCACTCCTAATAACAGCGCCCCCTCCCGACCGCGGATGGGTGGGAAGCTGCCTAATGAAACAAATCGAGATCACAGCAGGGACCTTAGTATCAACGATGAAGAGGAAGCAATGTTAGCAGCAGCCATTGAAGAGTCAAAGAAGACGGCAGCCCAAGAGTCAGGTACAAGTACGCGCAAGGAATACCAACTTAGCGGTGGAATTGCAGCTGAACTGGCCAAGCTGAGAGAGAAAGGATGAACCAAAATACCCTTTTTCGTAGTTGAAAGGCAACAGGGTTAGGAATACCTTCCTCCCCCTTTGCCGATCTGATTTATCTTGCCGCGTATGCGGAATGTTGATGTTATGAATGAAACTCCCTACCTACACAAACCATCGCACTCCCAAGTTGGTATTACTCTGGAGTATACAGGGAGAGATAGATAGAAACCTACCTAGGTTAACACTTTAGGACGGAACTTATGAGTTGAGCTCACGCAACCAACGAAGCACCAATCATGGAACATTTCGGATGGGACAAGAAAGAATCGTGGTTAAGCACATGATATGGAGTGGTGCATCGGAGCTGTGCCTGCTTGGCTGACGATGTATCTGCAGGAACGTGCGATCACGGCCGGTTTAGTGCTATCTGCCCCGGTCCGCACTTTTAAGCTTGATGGTGATCTGCATTCTATAGCTTTGGGGGAATGGGTGGAGGGGAGGACCGCGCTGCACCACCAAAACCGGCCTTGGATGACTTGGTGAGAGGTTCCACCGCATCTCCGGAGTAAATAGAACCTCAGGATCCGGCAATCGACTATTCCCCTCGTCCTTGCTCGGGACATATTAAGTAGTTACGGCTGATTCCGTCTCACCGCCACTATGCATATACGATGCGCCGTGTGCTCGGCATCGGTTTGCTACTACACTACACCAGGTACACATGCAGCATATTCTCATCAAGATAGATAGACCACCTACCTAACCTAGGTATGTAGCAAGCAGCACCAAACTACATACCCCGCAGAACGGTATGTTGGTTGTCGGTTTCTGTCTGGCCTTGTCTCGCTAGAAACAGGCCAGGAGCTGTGCCACGACATGGAACTTGGGTCTCTCCTTTTTCTCCCCTTTCTTCCCCTTCTCCCCCACACATTCCCGCAAGCCACATCGATGTTAGCGCTGGGTGCTAGTGAAGGCGAATTCTTGGGGTAATTTATGTATTATTTTTTCTTGGTCGTAGGCATTGTGAGTGTTGACAACCCAAGACAAATCCGATCATCGGGCCTTTTTCCCGTGCTCGGGTCATAGGACGGGAATAGACCTCATGCCTTCTTTGAAAGGTCATTCTGTCAAAACCCCCTCTCCTTATCAAGTTTGCACCTAACCTCGAACTATCTTGACTATCTGCATCTGCATCTGCTCTCTGAAATTGGAAGGTGATACAACTTGGTAGCTACGTTACCGGACGAGGTCAGGGTCACCTAAGCCATTGCCAAGTTTGAACAACGAAAACACCGCAAGAGGAAAGAAAAGTGAGAGAAACGATGAGGCGCGCCTCCAAATTACTTAGTGTGGCCGGACTCTTGTTGTCATACAACAGCGCAAATTGCAGGTGTGAAGTGTGAAGCCCGTGTCTACATCAATCATATCACGTATAGTTCTAAGGTTAGCCGACTACCTAACCTATACCACACACATACCTATGTAGGTATCTACCAGACATACACAACTTACATACTCCGTGTGCACGCGCAGAGACAGGGGGGTCTATCTATGGCCGCATCATGAGATAACATGAAAACCGCCATCAGTGGTCCACAGTCAAGGTTCAGGCAGGACCACATGGTCCTTGATTCCAAAAATCCTGGATCCCCGTGCAGCGCCTATGTGACTGTCAACACTTGTTGCTAATTTGATCATTCTTGATCAGCAAATCGCATCTGATCGCAGTGCCTAGCTTTACGACTATGTACCTAGTAGAGCCTCCAAGACTTTCATGTTCATCCCGTTACTGCCCTAGCCTGCTGGGATCTCGAGCCTATTGACGATAGTATGGGCCTTTCTTCAACCCTTGCTTGGCAATTCGCTGTGGACCGACTGCCTTATGAGGTAGGCAATAGTCAAGGTAGTAGTAGACAAGCTTCCTGCCTTCGGGTGACTTGCTAGTTAAGATGAAGGGTGTAGCTTACACACTATCCACATTTCTGGGTTGACACCCCCCCCCTTTGCCGACGATCTCAAGTCAAGGCGTCTTCATACAGCCATATAATATTCAGGGATAGTTCCCATCTGTATTGTTTTGTTTCCTGCTGGTTACCCTCTTCCCCCTCCCCCCCTTCTTGCTTTAGACCCCAGCACATTCATTCATTCATTCGTGTTGGTTTTGGATTCTCTCTTTTTTAAAAAATAGTTTTTAATCCGTACATGGTTTTTCATCATGGTGTCTTACACATGGACTGTTGCCGCTGCACTCGGCTCTGTCTCATCGGCCCTTGCTAGTTCTAGCATAACCTATGTATCTCACCCCGAAAGACTTGACGCTGTTAAAGAAATATTCCAAAGATCATGGGATGGCTACTACAAATATGCATTCCCTAACGATAGCTTAAAACCAATTTCACAATCCTACTCCAACGACCGGTACGTGGGAGATGTCTAAAACCCCATGTTACAGCATATACTGACTCGGTTACTAGTAATGGATGGGGGGCAAGCGCGGTTGATGCCATATCAACTGCTTTGATTATGGGAAATCAAGAAGTCGTCGACCAGATTGTGGATCACATTCGAACTGTCCAGTTCAACGTGACTGCTCCCGATGCCAATCAGGTTTCGGTTTTCGAGACCACCATTCGTTACCTCGGTGGCATGATTTCAGGTAAGTGATGGAACTGCCGTTCCTCAAATTCTGTGTGCTAAGACTTTCCAGCATATGATTTCATGACAAGCTCTGCAATGAGTTATGGAGAGGACCAAACCGACGCAGATGCCCTGTTGGAACAGGCTATCAATCTTGCCGACCTTCTCAGTGTGGCATTTGACACGCCGAGCGGAGTGCCCATCAACAATCTGATCTTCAATGGTCCCGATGGGCCCGTGGTGGACGATACTCAGACAACAAATGGCCTCGCCACCATCGGAACCCTTGTTCTCGAATGGACGCGCCTGAGCGATATCACCGGCGACCCTAAGTACGCAGAGCTAACCCAGGTCGCTGAGGACTATCTCCTCAATGTACGGAACCCTGAGATTGGAGAGCCGTACCCCGGGTTGGTTGGTTCCAACGTGAATGTCTCCAATGGAAATTTTGTCGACTCCAGTGGAGCATGGACTGGTGGAACGGATTCATTTTATGAATATCTGATCAAGATGTACCTGTATGACACGGAACGTTTCGCCACCTACAAGGACCGATGGATTGCGGCTGTCGACTCAAGCATTGAGTATCTGGCATCCAGCCCTAGCAGCCGGCCGGATTTGACATTCCTGGCTGGCTACACAGGATATGGTAGTGACAAACTGGTATTCCAATCGGAGCATCGTGAGTTGATTGTCCTACCCAATTGCTCAACCCAGATACTAATTTTACCATATAGTTGCTTGCTTTGATGGGGGAAACATCATTCTTGGTGGTCTTGTGCTCGACAATCAAGATTACGTTGACTTTGGCCTCGAGTTGGTAAACGGCTGTCACGATACCTACACCTCTACTTATACTGGAATTGGGCCTGAGATATTCAACTGGCAGGACAGCAAGCTGGCTCCCAACGCGACTAACAACGCGCCAGCCCCGAGCGACTACACAGACTTCTACGAGAAAACCGGATTCTGGATCTTGCCGGGCTACGGGAGCTACCAACTGCGCCCAGAAACCATCGAGAGCTACTACTACGCGTACAGGGCCACAGGGGACACCAAGTACCAAGACTGGGCCTGGGACGCGATCCAGAACATCAACGAGACATGCATCGCCGGCGTAGGGTATAGCTCCGTCACGGACGTCAACGCCCCCGGAGGCGGAAGCAAGACGGATGCCCAGGAGAGCTTCTGGTTCGCCGAAGTGCTTAAATACAGCTACCTGATCCAGGCAGAGGAGGCGCCTTGGCAAGTGTCGGCGGACCACGACAACGAATGGGTCTACAACACGGAGGCGCATCCCTTTAGGATCTCTGGAAAACCTATCTAACGATATCACTTCTTCTTCTTCTTCTTTCTCCCTTCCTTATGGTATGGTCCACGAGAGCAAAACGAAGCCCCTTTTTGGGGATGAAACGAACATAAGCATTCTTTGGAGAAGAAAGGTATACATGCAACCCGTGATGGGGAAGGGGTGGGAGTCGGGGGGAGATACCACCTCTAGGTTACTGCTGTCCCTTTTTTTTTCTCCCCTGGTATTTTCTGCATTGGCTAGGCGTTTAGGACTTACGATAACTGCTTTTTGCTTACGCATTATCTGTTTAATGGTACTCTTTTTAAACCTGCTTATAATATCAATACCAAGGTTACGCTTTTTTCGAGCCTATCTTTGTCTTCTGTTCCTCTCCCCCCTCCCCCCTCGCTTACTGTTTCATCGACGTCGTAGTTTGTCAATATAACGTGCAAGCCATTAGATGTTTTAATAATAATAATAAGGCCCCAAGCTCCCGCGTCTGCATACATACATACATACATACATACATACATACATACATACATACATACATACATACATACATACATACATCTACAAGACTCGCGACCGCACAGACCGGTTCGTTATATTACACCGGTACTCGGCTTACATGCGATGTAGTGTATATGGGTCCGTCCGTCCGTTCCCTCCTTTGGCTGGTCACCAAATTCAGCCCGGTCGCCCTACCTATCACATGTGTACTAGGTAGTGTATGTAGTATATTCCAACGCGCGCGTCGACGCTCAGTCATTCAACTCAACTCAACTCGCCGAACCAGCCGAGAAAGAGCCTAGATGCCTACAACAGTCCGCGAGTAGATATGTAGGGAAAATTCTCTATCGTTGCAACGACCCCATCCATTCCCCTTCCCCCCCATCACCACCCCCCTGATCATCAGCAGAAAAAAAGAAGAAAAAAGAAATAGAACCGGGGTACTATTCAATAGACAGATAGGAAGGGAAAAAAGCTTGGGGGCAAAGGGGCTAGGGCTGACGCTCTGACCTAATCTAACATGGATTGGTGGTCCGTCCCCTTATTAGGTAGTATTCGGAGATATATTGATGTAGGTACTGCCTGTAATGAAGGGGGGGAAAAGAGGGAACGAACGGCAGTTATCTACATACACTAGGTACGCTAACTACAACCACAACAACAACAACAATAAACCCCGGCTCGAGCTTTGTCCTCCCTCTCCCCCCAAAGACCCTTGCTGTTTCGCGATACTATTCATGTCTTACTTAATCAATGCTAATTTTAATGTCGGTCGACTCTTACGAAAGATTTTTGGGTTGGGTTTGGTTTTCCTTTTTTTTTTTTTTTTTTTTTTTGCTTTGTTCTGCGGTCTACACTACGTAGGTATGTATGACTTTGACCCTGGGGATGGCGTGGTGCCGCTACGTAGTGTACACTAGGTCAAAATGTGCGCATGCGCCTTGACTTTCGTGTTGAACGGACAGGCTCGGTGGACGGAGGCGCGGGTCTGGCAGGTAGCGGTTGGGAGGTTCGAGAGACTGACTGCCTACCATACATAGGGAGGTAGGTAGGTAAGTATCAGTTATTTACTCTCACCGGCTTCGCGTGAAGGGGAACTTTGCAGAGTCCGGTGATCATCGCTCTGGACAAAACTAACCCGCCGGTAAAGATACCCGTCGCAAACACGCAGTTCCTTACGGGACTAGGTAATAAGAAGTTCGCGAGATCCTTCTTCCCACCCGGGTTCTTCATTGGTAGTGTATATGTAGGCCGGCTGTGGGGATATACGCTTTAGTAGTGTAGGTATGTAAAGCGATTATTACACTAGAAGGATCGGGTGAGTCCCGCTTAATATATTTGTGTGTAGGTAGTGTAGTGTATGCGCATGTCTTTGCGATTCCATCTGATGCCGAATAGGGGTAGGTAAGACGAGAATATTGGATTTCGAACCTCACCCCCTCCCACCTTTAAGTCACTCTCGAAGAACGTGGATACCTAGATATTGGAGGCCTACCGGCCCCCGAATCATCCAAAGTCGTAGCCTGGTGGAGCCGTGTCGTTATGTTCGTACCTAGTGTAGTCGGGGGTCCCAGATATCAACCTCTCTCACCACGTGCCGCCAGAACACGCACAGGTCCGCCGCCCCTTCAGCCACCCACCCAACCCGCTCAGCCACTCTACCCGCACGAACGCTGCCCCTCTCCCCCCCCCCCCCCCGGAAGGGCGAGCAGGTCGTCCTCGCGGTCGTGTGTAGAACACGGCGCAGTGGCCGTAGATGTGCGCCCGGATCTCGGGGGGGAGGGGGCAGGACGGCGAAGAAGGGCGATTGGGATTGCGGGTCCGGGTCGGAGGCGGGTGGCGCTTGGTTGGTTGGTTGGTGGGAGGAGGGTCATTGCCGTGCTGCCAAGGGGGGAGGGATTCTGGTTGGGCTTGTGGGGTGGTGATGGTGGTGGTAGTGGTGGTGATTTGCATTGAAGAAAGGTCTCTGCACATGTGGAATATATATCTAGCTCGCTTGTTACTCGCTCGCAGGAGAAGAAGAAAAGAGCAGGGAGGAGCTGCTACAGCGCATGCTATGGGGGGCGGGGGTAGACGTTGGATATATGTCGACGCTTCCGTGCCGCGTACCTACGTACTCAGCTCCCGTATACTTAGTCATCCGTGAGCTGGATCCGTAGAGCGCTCGGGAAGTTAGGTCTTACTTGCAGTTATACTTGGCAGTAAAAGTGTGTGAATGCGTGTACGCGGATGGACGAATGGCTGGTGTTTTTCTTTCCGATCCGGCCAATCTGATATCGAGTCTGGTCATACTATTTGATCATTTGTGGTTAGTCCAACACATTCCTTTTGGTGCTTGCTTTGACCTCTATAGAAGTGAAGGGGATACGATGCAATAGTGATGTTAGTGGTACTACTGAATAGGAGAAGAAGAATAGGTCGACGCGAGCCCCTTATTGGTGATATCTAGCCAGGGACTTAACCATAGTTTCTGAGCTCTCGTGAATGATGTCCCTCATACATAAGAGTGTAGCCATCGAATATTAGGCTACATTGAATAGCAACTTTATTTTCTATAGAGACTGAGACTACATGTGTGTACTGGGGTAAATCGAGAGGCTATTGAATCTTCAGATGGTCGTTTTGACCGAAATTGCGAACATATTGCCCTCAGTTAAGCGCCTTATCAACCTTCTCCCATCAGAGCAGTTGGATCCAATTCAACCTTTGTGCTGATGACGATGCCAGTGGGGACGGCTTCATCTTCGAACATGATCTCCCCACCTTGCTCGTCACGCCTTCTGTGGCATGCTTGATCACATTTTCTGGGATCACCACGGTGAACAGCGATATTTCGCGGACACACAGCAACCTTCTTAGTGACCCAAGCAGTTGAAACCTTCACGTTTCTGTCATTACTGCTTAAGGTAACTCTCATCCCGAAGTTGAGGTCGTCCAGGTCGGGAACAGTAATCGATCTTTCAATCGTGATAGACCGAAGGTATTTCTTCCCAGCGATCCATCCTTCTAGTTTAGGCATCCCAAAGAACCGTGCTTCGACTAGTAGGGCCTGGTATCTCACAAGATCGAAGACGTGTGTGTTGAAATCGAAGAACAAGGGGGGTCTTCCGCTGCGGAGAAACTCTAGGATATGTGTGAAAAGATCGGGGTCTCGGTCGACGAAGTATGAAAGTGATTCGGAGTCATGACACCAGCCCTCCTCAATACGCTTCGCAAAATACTCGCTACCACTGACGAGTGTCTTTCGAGTCGCTTTGAAATCACGTTCGCCAACAGATACGACGATAACTTCTGGCTCGGTACCTCTCGCAGCGGCATGTGAAGTTGTTTGATCACCGCCTTTGGCGTCGAATTGGCCATGGCCGTTATCGCACATGTTGTTAGCCCCTATATCCGAAGCGGGAAGAAGTGTTCGAAATAGTGGTATAGGCGATGAAAACTAATAGAAGGCTCTTGTTCGAAGGAAGCATGTCCCACTAGAAAATTGAGCATCTTTATATACGTTTCCGTCACGTACCTTGAAGAGCATATTGCCATACTTGGTGGATCGGGAGTATATAGTGGTCGTTCAGGTTTCTGTGCAAACGGTACGATATTAAAACAAACGCGGTAAACGCGGCAAACGCTCAAATGATGCCTGGTTGCTACGTGATAACATCTCGGACATTGAATACCATTGGAGAGCCTCATAGTCGACTCAATACGTGTATATCCCTTCGGCTAAAGCGGCAGCTAGCGGACTTGCTGCTGTCATTCCTTGAATAACTAGGTTCCTAAGTAGTTGAATTACAGCTCAGAAGTAATAATTGATATCTGACGCCCAACATAGTACTGACCAAATTCATTTGACGACATGTCTTATGTCGCGCCTAACCGCGTTGAATCACGGAAGCCACGTACATACCCGGTGACATCTCCAACACAATTCCGTTGAATTGGCTTCCGTCCCTGGGCAATACCTTTCCTTCGTCGTAAGGCTGGCACTTCTTGTAGGTAAGAGATGTCAGAACGGCGAAGAGGAAGTTTACCTATTATGCATCTACCGTAATATCGATATTAGTAAGTTATTAGTGTGGTAAAAAAAAAGTAGAAAAAAAAGTAACCCAGATATTACCGGGACAGCTTCGTTTGCACCAGAAAGTAGAGTCATTACCTACGCTTGCTTGCATGGAATGCCGAACACACCTTCGGGCTCAGTATTCATTGACAATATATCATACTTGAAGAGAGAGGAGAAATCGATGTTCAAATTTATGATTCAAGTGGAAATAAACATTGCCCCTATTTCAACCTTCATGACCAATCGCCCGCAAACTTGATAGGCCTCCCTGCTTCCAAGTCAGCCATTAGGTCATCAACAAGCCAAGGCTCGTATGTATATCCCGGTGGAATGTTAGTATTCTGAAAAGCCGTGCCATTCTGTAGGTGATCAAGGGCCTTGCTGTAGTTGTCCTGAGCGTACTGCTCTGGGTTATGCTTCCAGATCCATTGCCCGTGTTCAGGCTTGATGATGCTCGGATCCCGTTCAACAGCTTTCATATCCGGATTGTTACGACGCTGCTGATTAATGAACCCGACTTTCTGGCAGCAAGAGACTCGTTCAAAGCTTGCAGCTATTTGTCAGCTCATTCTTTCTTCAAGTGAATTCAACCCGATATGCTTACCGGAGCTTGTTATGGACCTTCGTAGCCCATCTGATACCATCCTTTCCACCTAGCTCCAGACAGGTAGCAAGTGAAATTGCGCCTTCGATCCCCTGATTTACACCCCCACCCGAGCTTGGAAGAAAGGTGTGCGCAGCATCACCGACCTGCACGACACGACCAAGAGGCGAGACTATATTCGGCTGTGGATTCCTCCACATAAGCTTCCAGTCGATGATCCCACCCTCTGGCGTGCATCTTATCAGCTTTTTGGCTTGCTCGGAAAATCCTGGAACGACCTCAGCCAGGTGGTCGAGGACCTTGTCGACGCTGACGCTCTCACTCCATGACTCCTTTGCTGTCCCGGTATCCTAAGTCCACGCATGTCAGTCGAAGATGAACCAAGTACTGAAGAGTGTGCCAGACCTTGTGCATAAGCAACCAGCTTATCGTATCTTCGTTACGGAAAACGGCGAAGTGAGTCCCCGGGCTAGCTCGCGTGTTAGTGAGAAGTCGAGGAAAAAGAAAAAGGTACATGAATGCGTTACACACCCATGCCACAACTCGAAATGAGGGTGGCCTCCGTCTAGGATTTTGAAGCGTTCTCTGAGCTCAGGGTCACCCATGATCCTCTCTACGGGAAACGCAGTCCTGAAGCTGGCCCATCCACTGCTCCAGGCCCGGATATCGTGGCCACTGACGAGCTTGTGCGACTTAGTGCCGATCCCATCGGCCGCGACCACAACGTCGGCCTCTAGCTTCTGGCCACCGTCCAGAACAACCCCGGCTTTTTCCTCGTCCTCGTAGTATTCGACAGCACGGCGGCCGTACTCTACTTTGATTCCGAGCCTGTTGAGCTGCCCGAGCAGCATCTTGAGGAACTTCGGCCTGCTGTGGCGATAGACCCGAAGAGGATGGTGTGGCGCGCCGTCGGCCGATTCAGGTTTCAACTCGGAACCCAAGTCGAAAGGCGCCGGCTCCGTGAGGAATTCTCCGGTGATCTTGTGGTAAGATATCCAGGGGTCGGGGGCGATCCTCTCGTTCTCATCCACCATTTCTGGCCAGGTCTGGATGTGCTTGATGACTTGAGGCGTTACCGTGAAGAAGTCACCTGTGGCCATATTATCAGTAAAAAGCTGCCAGGGGGGCGTATGGATACCGGAATTGCTCACCTTGAGTGCTTGGGGCTGAATTTCTCTCAAGGATCCTAACCTGGTGTCCCTTTCGCCAACACTCTAGCGCTGTGAATACACCAACGGGCCCAGCCCCTATAATCAGGACCGATATCCCAGAGGGTGGGGCAGGCTTTACAGTAGTAAGAGTCTCGACGGATTGATCTGGTGTGCTGATGGTAACTGTGAAAGACATGACCGTTATAGGAAAAGTCAAATTTATGTTTCAATCGATATCTAGGTTGTTGAGTCTGGTAGAAGGCAATTGCTTACTTGGCTGTAGAGAAAGGGAGTATCGGAAGCTATAAGAAAAAGCCGATATATATACACATATTCTATCACTACAACATCAACACCATTAAAGTGAGTCTACTGTATGACTCGTTAACTCCGCAGCTCTGTTGCTATTGCTAGCAGCCTAGGAAAAGCTATACGTAAAGTTAGCCGACAGCACCAATCGTGATACAGCTTTCTATACTCATCGCAGCCCTGTAGGCGATAGGACCAATCGTTTTCTCTTTTGCTATATGAAACTTATTGTAGGTGTTCCGTGCCCGAGCCCCAGACCCTCCGACTGTGCGAGGGAACTAAACCTGTCCACCGCTTGCCACAGGTAATAGTTGAATTACTCATCTTAGTCTAAGCAGTGGTTATCTATGTTCTGGTTTTATCGCTCTAATGTATCATATAGCTCGATGCTATAGTCCGCAAATTCATCGACAATCGCACACTATGTAAGTTATTGCATACAAGTGCCAACCCATTATGTGCCCCTGGAAGAGATACCTACACTACCTACATATTACATGTACATTGATACACCAGGCCTGTCAAAACGAAAACCACCTAATTTTAGAACATGCCTTAGCGGCAGTGATCACGTCAGATACATAATCCTCCCCACTTGGCAAATGGTTGATTCTTATTGGTCGTATCGGCAAACCGTATATTAGTTGATGGAAGATTGCATGTGGTTGCTAAAGGCTTCAGTTAGATCAATACACGTTGCTGACGACAATACGGAAGCAGGGGAATGGTTTAGGGGCCAGGACCACTTCGTCAACTTCTCGCACCTACACTACATTCCTACCACCATCTGTATTCATAGTGTCTAGACCATGTTTTGAAAGTTTAAACAGCAATACTCCATCCAACGCTAAGTATAAAATGACGGGAAGAAATGCATCTCGATCTAAGAATGGCAAGTTCCCAGTTTTTGGTCGATATTGACCGTGTATGTATATAGTCTAGTAAGCTAACTTGAAGCCTCATGCTTGGCACCTTATAGGGTGTTCAACATGTCGTATTCGCAAAGTCAAGTGTGATGAGCAGCGGCCTACATGTGGAGGATGCCGACGGATGCAATTTGCCTGCGATTGGTCGCGGCTAGACGATGTAGCCAGTAGGAGGATTCGTGGAAAATCGAGACACCAAGAAGGGACGTGTAACTCGACGAAGCTGAGGCCCCTAAAGCCAGCTACTCATGATGTAACCCCTGAGAGACTTCAACACTCACCGGGCGACTCTGACACCAGTGGGGAATCTCACTTAAGCGCTGCTGCGAAGAATAGGTTGCTCTTGTCTTGTGCACGGCTTATCCCGCCACCGAGCCCTCCTAGTATCCCGTGTTCGAACTCGGTGCTCCCGGCGCGCCACGATCGGATTTTCCTCGAATACTTCCCATCATCGACTGTTTATTATCTGTATGCGTCTAGGAGGTGGGGCCCCCTTCAGTACCTTTGTGAAGTCACTGCTCTGTCAAGCGGTATGATTATGCGCATGATACTGGCGATATCTGCGAGCGAGATGCAACGACAAGGTTTGTGTACAACCTTGCAAGGATCCCGACAAGACTTTGGGCTGTATCATTACACTGCTGCTCTAAGAGAACTGCAGGAATGTGTTAGTACGGTTCGAGAAATAAGGCGTGGAGGGGGCATTGATGAAATAGTCGCCACCGTTTTCTTGATGATACAATATGGGCTACAGTCCGCCTCGTTGCTCTCGCACGTCAAGGCGCACTTTAGCGGCATAAGGTCCCTCGTCACCTCGTATGTGCGATCATTGAATCAGCCAGGCAAGACGCAGAGGCGTAAAGCAACGATTTCCCTCCCACCTTTGTCCTCGCGGTTGCTGCTGTGGATATTGTACGTACCCATTATGCTTAACTCACTATTGAGCCTTTCGATTTGGATATTGCTTACTAACTTGAACAATGATATAGGTACACTGACGCCGCCAGCGCCTGGGATGAAACCTATAATGGACTAATGAAATTATTTAGCAATACATCGAACTCGTCATTAAGTCTAACTCAACTATACCGAGATGCTAGGGTTGCGTTTCCTTCTTTATGGGGCGACAAGTACCCCGTCGATTGCCGCATCGACGATGTGGAAAGTCTTAGACCTTTCGATCTAGTACATCGTCTTCACATGCTGCGTTGCAAGATTTGGAAAGCTAGAACTGACAGGTATTCTAAAGCCAAGTCAGATGTTTATGATTCGTTAATGGCGGAGTTGAAGCTACTTCAAGAGGTCAGTTGCCACTCGCATTCCGTATGAATCAAGTCTTTATACACTCCGGGATTAAGACAAGACTTATTTATCTAATGCTGAATCACATAAGAGCTATCATGAAATCTTCGGGGAAAAACGTCCGAACGCTGATTCTCGCGTGTTTTCGGGGCATATCGTAAAAACAGCAGCAAGGCTCAATGCAAGTTACTGGGCTTGTGTGCTGTTCTGTCGTCGGTGGCTGCGTCCGTCAAGCCCAGCAGAAACAATCCATCATCAGGCTGCTGCATTCATCGTTGACTGCCTCTACGACCAATATTCACAGGAGAAGCGGCGGTTAGTCCGTTTCGTTTGGCCGATATTCATGGCTGCCATTGAGACTAGAGATACGGCGCAAAGGAGCTGGCTACTGGAACGACTTTATGAGAACCGCTATGCCTCCGCGGAGTGTGAATGGAGCTGGAGTGTAGCCAAGGCAATAGTAGAGACAGAAAGACAGGGAGATCAGGATTATGTTGACTTGTCGCCATTCGTGCAAGCCGTGTACAACGAACCCTAATATCTGACGGTGGATGGGATAGGTAGCTGTGGTGTGCCAACATACTAGGTTCATCCAAGCCAATAGAGAATACTAACTAACTACTTACTATTAGTCTTTTGAAACCAAGGATCAACTCGGTGATACAAGCGAATCCCCGCATTGTTCAAAGTCATCTGAAAATCCTCCGAGGTCTTTCTTCGATTTTGGCCAATTATATTGGGGTAAGCTGGCAAGTTACACTACATACCTGCATACCTGTGACACACATATTGATCGGTACCGATATTGATGTGCTCGGATAGGCTGATTCGACGACGACGAACTCCAATTTAACCGAACTAGCTTGTTGGTATAGTCCAAACCACTTATACCCGCGCTACAAACCTGAGAGTGTTACGTACACAACCTAACCTAAGCATTTTGATAACTCAGGGTTTTTGCATCCTAGAATATCGCAGTGTGCCAAATGTGTTATCAAGCGTAGAAACAAGTGACAGTCCTGCTTGTTAGTCTTTATTAATAGGGGCTTACATAGAGCAAGCCACTGTATGACTTTTAGACGCACACATATATACCTGCTGTGGACTCCTCAGCATTCTCCTGAATAATCAACCGAAGTGGCGAATGGTTCCCATCCGCATTAGTTGTACCCATATCTTGATCCTACACTTTACTAGTAAAGTTCAAAGATGCGGGGATCCCTTCGTACCCGATGTCAACTTTCCCCCGACCCTGTTCGTTGGAACTTCGACTCTGCACTCTCACATTGTCACCTACTGTAAAAAAGAAGAAAAAAAGAAAAAAAGCAACTATGTCTCTTGTACAGCGAGTAGCGAACACGACGCGGTCACGATGTGGCCCGTCGATGATCTCACGAGCCCTTGACAGCTTGCCGAGTGTTGTCGTCGCTAGGAGACATGCTATGAGAGCAGGATACTCATCGTTTGCTCGCGAGCCGAGTGAGGGGAAGACAGTTATTGTGACGGGATCGAGCCGAGGAATAGGGAAAGCCATAGCACTGCGCCTAGCTCTGGATGGTTACAATGTTGGCGTAAACGACATCGCCGCTAACAAAGCAGGTTGCGACGAAGTTGCGAGCGAGATTCGTGGCATGGGCAGAAAGGCCCATGCCGCTATTGCGGACGTCACGAAGCGGGACGAGATCAGGGACATGATCCAGTCAACGGTTCGGGAGCTTGGTCCTTTGAATACCATGTAAGTTTATGGTTCGCATATAAGTCACCTATATGAATACAATCAGCCCCCCTAACTTGGAACAGGATCGCAAATGCTGGAATAGCTCAAGTCACGACTCTACTCGACGTTAAAGACGACGACTTCAAGCGTATGTTTGACACCAACGTCTTTGGACTACACGTCTGCTTCTCCGAGGCAGCCAGGCAGTTGATCGACCAGGGCACCTGCCGGCCAGACCGGCCCGGCAAGCTCATCGGGGCCGGCTCCATCGTGGCGTTCCGGCCCTTAGACCTGCTCCCGCACTACAGCTCGAGCAAGTTTGCCGTCCGCGGTCTCACGCAGTCGTACGCGATGGAGCTCGCGGAGCACAACATCACGGTCAACGCGTACGCGCCCGGCATAATCGGCACTAAGATGTGGGATCATATCGACGAGGTGGGAGCCGCGAGGAAGGGCCTGCGCAAGGGCGAGCTGATGAAGAAGTTTGTCCATGAGCTGACGGCCCTGGGTAGGGCTGGCACGCCCGAGGACGTGGCCAAGCTGGTCAGCTTCCTTGCCAGCAGCGACAGCGATTTTGTTACGGGACAGACGCAAATCGTCGATGGTGGAATCACTTTCTCTTAGCTTGCGCAGGGGAGCTATTCTTGACGGATGTATCCTGAACTCAGGTTGAGCGCCTACCTGGCAGCGTCTGACGAGGTTTTTATTTGCTAGGTCAAGATAGCGGCTTCAGTGGTTCACAGAGAAGACATCGTGTGGCGAGGAACTGGGATCAGATCGCAGATTTTGTAATAAGTTGTACCGCGTCTAGTTCATTTACTTGGATCTCTTGATATGAAATTATATTATCAGGCTGTTTGTGTGGCACTGTTATGAGTCAACCATCAGTCTTGTGGTATCCTAACAGCGGTCTGATCACCAAAGCCCAGATTATAAGTAGGTTATCCCTGGGGGATATGTTCGAATGGAAACTCTACATCTTTCACCGCAACCCAGCCTCGTATTCTAGTATATCTTTATTATCATTACAGGCAATCATGACTCGCGCCTGGTCAATCACTAGAGACGAGATTATCCCTGCCCTTCAGGCAGCTCTATCCGATGTCTTCTGGATAGATGTACTTCGAGCTGTCCAATGCTACGTAGACTTTCTTATAGCTCGATATGAGTTCCGCAGGGACGCAAACACCGGAGAGACAGCAGGAACCTGGGCTCTTAATACCGATAATGAAACGCTCGCATCTAAGCATAAACATTCCGAAGGTGCTTACGCCGGCGCAGAATCCCGGATTAGTCGCCGTGACCTCATCGAGCCCTGCAAGACTCTGGCCACAACGATATACAATGAGCTCGTCCATCCGATCCTTGTGGGTGATGATACTAGCCAAACTAGCCAACCTAAATATCCTCAACTCCCTAACTATTATGATCAGTATTATCAGCCTGGTGCGCCTTATCAAGACCATCAGTACTATGGGGGCCGATTTTCTTTTTGGAGCGATCAACATAACTACCTAAGCCGATAGGTACCTACCAACGAATGTTTTCGATGAGCTGCGTAGAAAACGCACCGTGGTAGGTTAATGGGTTCTTGCTTGGTTGCTGGATATCATCCTTAACTATGGGGGTTGAGTCTGGGTTGCCAATTGGGGATGGATACTTTGTCATGGTACCTATCCAATGCTGTTGCTCCATCTACGTACCTATATATGTAGATATTGTTAACGCTGACTTAGTTCTTATTACTTTTTATTCATATTTTCTGAACGAGAAACTGAACTACAAAATATCACCCTGCGGAGGTGGTTATAATGTGCTTCAATGACATCTTACCAAATTATGTAGGTACCTACCTATCAATATAAGGGTCTGGTACAGAACGCCCACCTAAATCTTTACCTACATCAGGTGTTAGTGACTTTTGAACTACCAAATTAAGCTGCATAAGGTTGCCACTCTTATGTTGCAAGACATGGATTTAATTGCATGAACAATATGGTTTATGCAACGCGGGGTACGGGCGCTAAACTTACATATTGACTTTATGCAAGGTACTGTACCCGGAATCTCCACACTCCAACCTTTCCCTCTTCTTTCTCTTCTCTTCTCTACACTACACTACATTACACTACACTATAGCCTAGGGTTAGATCGTGCCTTTAGCTCTTGTCAAATGAATCCGACAAATCCAATTCTCTAGTTGGGAATTGACATGCGATCTTCTTTTTTCCGCCTCGAATGAGATACCTTGAATACCTAGTCCTACTGAGGGCGACAGGCCTGCGCCGAAAATGGTGAGCTTCGATCGATGATGTCGCGCGTGAACAGAGGGAGTGTTGCAGTTCTGGCTCTATCGACTTTTGCGCATCTTGTCCAAGCCCAGTTTCCTGTCAACTCATCCCAGAGTTTAAACCTAACTACTATTGCCTCGCCGGCCAATCCCGAAATCACTATCAGCTACAAGGTTCCCGATGGAGCGTGTAATGCAGCCTTCGAGTCCCAGCAACAGTACACCGGATGGGTGAGCGTCCCGGGCGAGTACCCCACGAACACTTTCTTCTGGTATGTCGGGGCGCGTGACCAGCAGGCCTCCTCTACCTTGACCATATGGCTCAATGGCGGCCCCGGGTCGAGTTCCATGT
This sequence comes from Biscogniauxia mediterranea, assembly GCA_018398605.1. Classification (NCBI taxonomy): domain Eukaryota; kingdom Fungi; phylum Ascomycota; class Sordariomycetes; order Xylariales; family Xylariaceae; genus Biscogniauxia; species Biscogniauxia mediterranea. The sequence goes on along the minus strand of JAGXTR010000007.1, from coordinate 1,202,774 downwards.
TTGGCTTCTTCACCGAGAACGGGCCTTGCGAAGTAGTCGATGATGGGCCCGACAGCTTCACTACGGTGGCGCGAGAATGGGGCTGGGACCGCGGGTCGAACATGCTGTTCATTGACCAGCCCAACCAGGTTGGGTTCTCCTATGATGTTCCTACCAATGGCTCCATCGATTTGCTCACCAACCAAATCTACACGCCTCCCGCCGAACGGCCAAACTCGCTCCCACCAATTGCATATTTAAACGGCACTTTCAGTTCTCTCAACCCCAACAACACAGCCAACACGACCGAGACGGCTGCCATTGCGGCATGGCATATGCTCCAGGGTTTCTTCGGTGCATTTCCCGAACTAAACCCTTCCGAGAACAATGTCTTGAGCGTGAATTTATTCACCGAGAGCTACGGAGGGAAGTATGGACCGGCGTTCGCTGAAAAGTGGGAGGAGATGAACTCGGCACTGAACAGTAGCATGGGAGCCAATGCTACGGCTACGGCTATGGAGATACGACTGGCATCTCTTGGTATAGTCAACGGCTGCGTTGACGATCTAATCCAGGCTCCCTACTATCCCACAATGGCGGTCAATAACACATATGGCCTCAAAGCTATTAATTCCATTCGGGCAAACCTGGCTAACGCCAGCTTCTACCGGGACGGAGGCTGCCGAGACCTGATCACCGAGTGTCGTGCTATGGTCACGTCGCAGGACCCTAACAACACGGGCTCTTTCGCAGATGTGAATAGTATCTGCCAGTCGGCATACCAAAACTGTAATGACAATGTTATACTGCCCTACACCGATGCTGGTCGTAGTGTTTATGATATAGCCGCCCTTCTACCTGACTCATTTCCACCAAAACTGTACCTGGAATATGTGAACACAGCAGCCTTCCAACTTGCTATCGGCACAACTCTCAACTATACAGAAACAAACAGCCAAGTGGTTTCAGCGTTCATGGCGACTGGTGACTATGAGCGTGAGGCAATGATACCAAAACTTGCTGCGCTGCTCGACTCGGGCGTCCGCGTCGGGCTTATGTACGGAGATCGCGATTATATCTGTAATTGGATAGGGGGTGAAGCTGTGTCACTTGCCCTAGCTTCATCTGTACATAACTACGCGCCGTTCTCATCCGCCGGATATGCACCAATTATTGTTAATGATAGTTATATTGGTGGCGTGGTGAGACAATTTGGGAACTTGTCCTTCAGTCGCATCTACCAAGCGGGTCATTTCGTCCCAGCATACCAGCCGGAAACCGCCTTCGAGGTCTTTGCACGGATTATCATGGGCGATAGCGTATCAACAGGAGAAAACATAGACCTCTCTACATATAACACCACCGGTAGGTATCAGCTCTTAACCTCAGATGGCTTGGCAATACGCTGGCGGCAAAAATGAAAGAAGGCCCCTTACTAACTTCGCTGGAACCAGGACCTCTAAATGCGACGAGCACTTTCGACCTTCCTGCGAGCCCAACGCCAACGTGTTGGCTCCGGGATATACCTGGGAGCTGTAGCGAAGAGCAGCAGAACATGATACTACAAGACGATGCAGTTATTATAAATGGTGCACTTCAAAGCGGCTCGGCCACGACCGCACCGGGGACGACGGTGACGGCAACGGCGACAGCTACAGAAACTGAGCAACTGACTGGATTCTTCACGGCAACGGCTACACCGTCTAGTGTGGCTCAACTTGGAAGCAAAGTTGATCTGGGCTTCGTCCTTGCTGGCGGTGCGGCTGCTGGGATGTTGGTGGCTATGTATTAACCTAACCTCTATAGCCCCCCCCCCCCCCAAGACCGAAGCCAACATAGTTGCTGTCTGTTGTGGAAGATGTTGGATGGTTCTATATTTTGTTGAAACACAATAGCTTCGTTCTGTGTGAACGAGTATAAGTTGTTCTTGATTATAGGCATGAGGGGAAAACCTACAGAATTGACAATCAACCTAATGCCATGGAGCTAAATAAAACACCAATATGTCTGAAAGGTTGAGAACTAAGATCTTAGTGGTCGATCTGAGACCGCGGAAAGAAAGCTTCACCCTATTATCTGTTTCAATAACATGGAGATCAGGGTTTTAGAATGCTTGTCTTCTAAAAGTGATGTCAACCAAGCTCTAGCTATGCAAGCTACGATACCCCCGCTATATGTAACCTAGCTAGGTGCGTATAAGGCTAACTTAAGTCGTATAAGCCAGATGCCCCCCCGGCAATGGGGCGTCTTTGTCTTTCAACCAACTGAATTCCAATGGCGTCACGACTTGCTTCATTAACACATACACCAGACATCAATACACATACCTGAGTAGCTACATGACTTAACTACCTACCTAACCTACCTAGCTCTATAATTTGACAAGACCAACTCCCAGGTTGATGAAGACCTTTGTTCCTCAATGACAACTATCTGACCTACCCATACCTACCTACCTAGTATAAGATAGACAGGATTATAAGCTTCACATTGCTCCCTATCTGTCTAGGCTAGGTTAGGTTATAGCACTACACCGAACTCACACCCGCAACACCATCCTTCTATCAACTCCAGATATTAACTAACTAACCTAATACCTACTTACCTACCTACCTCTCCCCTTCCCCTCTCCCCTCTTCCCCCCCTCCTCTTATCCCACCGCCACCACTTTTACCATGGGAATCCTCCAGCACGTCCTCCGCCTGACCAACTTCCGCAGCCCCCTGCTGCGCACCGCCGTCCCCAGCGTCGCCGCCGCCTTCGCCCTCCAGGCCGCCGCCGCCGCGCCCTCGCTG